>CM056820.1:0-1200000 GCA_029852735.1 Persea americana
AGGGACATGGGATTCCCAGTACTTCCTCGACCGCTTCTTCGAACCGTCGACTTCGTGAAGACCGGTTTGGAGCCAGTGTTTCCCCAGACTCACATGGAACGAGGTTTCATAGTAAAATAGATTAGTAGCTGCCCGAAGCACCTTTTTCATACCCAAACAACCCTAAAGCCCATGTCAGCATTACTTACCCTTGAATCGCCTGAAACCCTTTTTAAAGCAAAAAGTACCTCAGATTATCATGAAATGCGTATTTCGGCATATAATCCTTGTAAACGCATTTCGAACCAAAAGACTCGACCCCAATACCCCGATATGACCTAGAGTCATCCGGCACGCGCTTTTATCCAAATACGGGGAATTGATTGCACAAGATTAAGGGGGCTGAATCCCACGAGATTTGTTCTTAAGCACTAAGTTGCCTAAACCCTGTCGCTTGGGATTCCACATGCCAACCCATTGCTATGGGTGGTTTGGGTATTAAATCGATTCATGGAGCAGCGAAGGCAGCCCTCTTAGGGCGAGTTTGGAATGTGGTTAGTAACAAAAACACTTGCCGGAACTCATGGGTAAATGCCAAGTACTTGCGTGGAGAGTGTTTTTGGGACGTTATGATTCCTAAAAATCCCTCTTGGGGTTGGAAGAGCATTTTAACGCTTAGGCCAATTGCTATACCTAACATAAAACTTCTAGTTGGCAATGGGCACCAAATCAAATTCTGGACCGACCCTTGGCTTAATGGAGGGCGCCTAAAAGATTGTTATTGAGATAGAGCACTATATGATCTAGGCCCGGGGGCTGATACTAAAAGTCCATCAATTTATTCAGACTGATGGGTGGAGGTTTCCTACTCCCACGTCCAAAGCATCGATGGATATCTTCCAATCTATTCCAAATGAGCTTGAGCCATGGCATAACTTCGAAGATGAACTTGTTTGGACTCGAGAAGATCATGGAAATTTCACTTTAACGTCTGCTTACAATCTAGTATGCAGGAATTAGGACCAATCCCTCCAATGGCCTTCTATGATTTGGTTGAGAGGGCGTACTAAAAAACACTCTATTTGTGCTTGGATGCTACTGAGAAACAAAAGGTTTTCTCCTCCAGAAAAATGTTGCATGTGATTCTTGCTGTGTTCTTTGTAATTGCACTTGGGAGACCGCTATTCATTTAATGACCCAGCGCCATTATTCTCAAGAGGTGTGGAAAGCTCTCCTAGCAAAACTGAATTTGGAGCCGACACGTTGTTGTACGAATCCGTTGGAATTGCTGGCTTCCGTCGCTCTTCCATTGGACCAGCAAGCAAAAAGGTCTTCAAACTCTTGGCAAGCTATTATTGTTTAATGCATTCATTTGGCGTATTTGGGCTGAGAGGAAGGAAGGATCTTCAGAAGTAATGAGCACTCAAGTAAGGTTGTGTTACAGCAAACTATTGACACTGTTTGCAGCAGGATTCTTTATCTTGACATAGCTTTACCAAGTGAAATTGCTAGTCATTGGAATCTTCCTCCAAGCAACTCCAGTATCCGTCCCGAGTCGCCTGCTTTGATGAATCCTGGATGGAGAGTATCTATTTGTTCGATTGATACCCTTTTATAGTTGGAATTCTTTGGAGTGACGTTCATACACCAAAGAAAGGAAGGTCGTATTGAGGAGGAGTTGACTTACTTTTTAACGCTGTGTTTCGAATAATGCAACTCATTCCAGATAATTCCGCACCTATCACTTTCCAGGAAGATTCAACACTCCATCAAGTTCTTCTCACCCTCTGGTTTCTGATTGGAAGGTGCGCTTCCAAGTAAGAAGATTACACGCTTTTATTCATAAATTCGAACATATTCGGTAAATTCGATGCTTCATCCGCGATTTGCTCTGCTCAATAAAGTGTTAAGCAGAGATTTAGCTACTTTCCACATTAATCAGAATGCACTTACATATTTGTATAGGCAAAGTATAGGAAATAATGAGTAATTTGGATAGTATTTATTCATTGCATTATTTTTTCTCGTTCGTAATTAGAGGGGTACGCCCCTTTGGAAGCATCCTCCATATGGGAGACTTCCTTTTCTGTACAGTATTCTTTGAGAAATAGAAGAACTAACTTATTCTTCAAAAAGAAAAAAGATTACCGTATTTTTCAGAGCGCATCATCCAACCGCGAGTTGCGTGAGACGCGGTTTACAACCTACACTTTCCGAGAGCCGCCATAAATTCCAAACAAACTGTCCGAAAGGACGGGATTCAGTCTTTAAAAACCTTGAACCCATGCGTTTCTTTCCTAACCCTAGAATCTCGTGAAACCTATTTTAAAGCACAATGTAGCTCAGAATATCTTAAAATGCACACTCCAGCCTATAACCGAATGAAATGCACTTCAAGCCTTAAGTGGAGACAACGCCCCCCAGAAATGCGATAGAATCATCCATGACGCGCTTTGATCAAAATATAGGCTATTGATTGCAAGAAGTACGAGTCTCATTCAACCACGGTACAAAACGCCACGAGATTAGCTCTCAAGTTCGAATTTATCCGAATCCCGTCATAAAGGAAAAAGAATTCCCCGGACTTCGTAGAGCGCTTCCTTCAACCGTGGGCTTCGTGAAATGTGGTTTGGAGCCAGTGTTTTCCTACACTCACATCGAACGAGGTCTCGTAATATAGGAGATTAGGAACTGCCCGAAGAACGTTTTTCAGACCCAAGCAACCCTGGAGCCCCGTACGGTGCGTTCCTTACCCTTGAATCGCCTGAAACCCTTCTTAAACCGAAAAGTATCTCAGATTATCATGAAATGCGTATTTCGGCACAGAATCGTTGTAAACGCGTTTCGAACAAAACACTCGACCGTATACCCTGATATGACCTAGAGTCGTCCGGCACGCACTTTTATTAAAATACGGGCTATTGATTGCACAAGATTCTTTTGTCAGTCGGGAACGTGGCAGAGTCCCAACATATTAGCACTTCAGCCCTATTTTTCCTAGAACCCGTTTCGAAGTAAAAGAAATCAAAGAATTTTTCAGAGCGCGTCTCCAATCTACGAATTGCGTGAAATGAGGCCCGTAGCCCACAGGTTCACAGATCCGCCTAGAATTACGAACGAACGGCCCGAAACACGGTTCTCGTTCTTAAAGGACCTTGAACCCCTGCAATGCGTTCCTAACCGCATAGTCGTTCGAAACACATTTGTAAGAAAAACGTGTCCCAGAACATCCTAAAATGCGTTTTTCCACCTAGAATCGTATGTAACACGTCGCAAACCAAGAGGCCAAATAAGAACACCCCGAAACGCCCAAGAATCATCCAACACGTGTTTTGATCCAAATATAGGCCATTGAAGGCACGGGATATGTTTTTCTTATGGAATCGGAGCGGAATCCCACGAAATCAGTTCTTAAGCACTGATTTGCCTGAAATCCGTTTTAAAGTAAAAAACAATCACCCGCCTTTTCCATAGCGCGTCCTTCAACCGCGAGTTTCGTGGGAAGCCGTTTACAACCTACATTTTCCCAGAGGCGCCTAAAATTCCAAACAAAACCGTCCGGAGGACGGGATTCGGTCTTAGAAAACCTCCAATCCCACGCTCTTCTTTGCTAACCCTAGAATCCCGTGAAACTAATTTGAAAGCAAAATGTGGCTCGGAATATCTTCAAACGCGTATTTCATCCTAGAATCATGTGAAAAGCTTTTCAAAGCAAGACTGCAGACAATAACCCCCTGGAATACCCTAGAATCGTCCATGAAGCGTTTTTATCAAAATATAGGCGACTGGTTGCAATAAATACGGGTTTCATTCAGAAACGGCTCTGAGCCCCGCCTTAAGGGACATGGGATTCCCAGTACTTCCTCGACCGCTTCTTCGAACCGTCGACTTCGTGAAGACCGGTTTGGAGCCAGTGTTTCCCCAGACTCACATGGAACGAGGTTTCATAGTAAAATAGATTAGTAGCTGCCCGAAGCACCTTTTTCATACCCAAACAACCCTAAAGCCCATGTCAGCATTACTTACCCTTGAATCGCCTGAAACCCTTTTTAAAGCAAAAAGTACCTCAGATTATCATGAAATGCGTATTTCGGCATATAATCCTTGTAAACGCATTTCGAACCAAAAGACTCGACCCCAATACCCCGATATGACCTAGAGTCATCCGGCACGCGCTTTTATCCAAATACGGGGAATTGATTGCACAAGATTAAGGGGGCTGAATCCCACGAGATTTGTTCTTAAGCACTAAGTTGCCTAAACCCTGTCGCTTGGGATTCCACATGCCAACCCATTGCTATGGGTGGTTTGGGTATTAAATCGATTCATGGAGCAGCGAAGGCAGCCCTCTTAGGGCGAGTTTGGAATGTGGTTAGTAACAAAAACACTTGCCGGAACTCATGGGTAAATGCCAAGTACTTGCGTGGAGAGTGTTTTTGGGACGTTATGATTCCTAAAAATCCCTCTTGGGGTTGGAAGAGCATTTTAACGCTTAGGCCAATTGCTATACCTAACATAAAACTTCTAGTTGGCAATGGGCACCAAATCAAATTCTGGACCGACCCTTGGCTTAATGGAGGGCGCCTAAAAGATTGTTATTGAGATAGAGCACTATATGATCTAGGCCCGGGGGCTGATACTAAAAGTCCATCAATTTATTCAGACTGATGGGTGGAGGTTTCCTACTCCCACGTCCAAAGCATCGATGGATATCTTCCAATCTATTCCAAATGAGCTTGAGCCATGGCATAACTTCGAAGATGAACTTGTTTGGACTCGAGAAGATCATGGAAATTTCACTTTAACGTCTGCTTACAATCTAGTATGCAGGAATTAGGACCAATCCCTCCAATGGCCTTCTATGATTTGGTTGAGAGGGCGTACTAAAAAACACTCTATTTGTGCTTGGATGCTACTGAGAAACAAAAGGTTTTCTCCTCCAGAAAAATGTTGCATGTGATTCTTGCTGTGTTCTTTGTAATTGCACTTGGGAGACCGCTATTCATTTAATGACCCAGCGCCATTATTCTCAAGAGGTGTGGAAAGCTCTCCTAGCAAAACTGAATTTGGAGCCGACACGTTGTTGTACGAATCCGTTGGAATTGCTGGCTTCCGTCGCTCTTCCATTGGACCAGCAAGCAAAAAGGTCTTCAAACTCTTGGCAAGCTATTATTGTTTAATGCATTCATTTGGCGTATTTGGGCTGAGAGGAATGGAAGGATCTTCAGAAGTAATGAGCACTCAAGTAAGGTTGTGTTACAGCAAACTATTGACACTGTTTGCAGCAGGATTCTTTATCTTGACATAGCTTTACCAAGTGAAATTGCTAGTCATTGGAATCTTCCTCCAAGCAACTCCAGTATCCGTCCCGAGTCGCCTGCTTTGATGAATCCTGGATGGAGAGTATCTATTTGTTCGATTGATACCCTTTTATAGTTGGAATTCTTTGGAGTGACGTTCATACACCAAAGAAAGGAAGGTCGTATTGAGGAGGAGTTGACTTACTTTTTAACGCTGTGTTTCGAATAATGC
Source organism: Persea americana (assembly GCA_029852735.1). NCBI lineage: Eukaryota > Viridiplantae > Streptophyta > Magnoliopsida > Laurales > Lauraceae > Persea > Persea americana. The sequence continues at coordinate 5,512 of CM056820.1, forward strand.
AACTCATTCCAGATAATTCCGCACCTATCACTTTCCAGGAAGATTCAACACTCCATCAAGTTCTTCTCAACCCTCTGGTTTCTGATTGGAAGGTGCGCTTCCAAGTAAGAAGATTACACGCTTTTATTCATAAATTCGAACATATTCGGTAAATTCGATGCTTCATCCGCGATTTGCTCTGCTCAATAAAGTGTTAAGCAGAGATTTAGCTACTTTCCACATTAATCAGAATGCACTTACATATTTGTATAGGCAAAGTATAGGAAATAATGAGTAATTTGGATAGTATTTATTCATTGCATTATTTTTCTCGTTCGTAATTAGAGGGGTACGCCCCTTTGGAAGCATCCTCCATATGGGAGACTTCCTTTTCTGTACAGTATTCTTTGAGAAATAGAAGAACTAACTTATTCTTCAAAAAGAAAAAAGATTACCGTATTTTTCAGAGCGCATCATCCAACCGCGAGTTGCGTGAGACGCGGTTTACAACCTATACTTTCCGAGAGCCGCCATAAATTCCAAACAAACTGTCCGAAGGACGGGATTCAGTCTTTAAAAACCTTGAACCCATGCGTTTCTTTCCTAACCCTAGAATCTCGTGAAACCTATTTTAAAGCACAATGTAGCTCAGAATATCTTAAAATGCACACTCCAGCCTATAACCGAATGAAATGCACTTCAAGCCTTAAGTGGAGACAACGCCCCCCAGAAATGCGATAGAATCATCCATGACGCGCTTTGATCAAAATATAGGCTATTGATTGCAAGAAGTACGAGTCTCATTCAACCACGGTACAAAACGCCACGAGATTAGCTCTCAAGTTCGAATTTATCCGAATCCCGTCATAAAGGAAAAAGAATTCCCCGGACTTCGTAGAGCGCTTCCTTCAACCGTGGGCTTCGTGAAATGTGGTTTGGAGCCAGTGTTTTCCTACACTCACATCGAACGAGGTCTCGTAATATAGGAGATTAGGAACTGCCCGAAGAACGTTTTTCAGACCCAAGCAACCCTGGAGCCCGTACGGTGCGTTCCTTACCCTTGAATCGCCTGAAACCCTTCTTAAACCGAAAAGTATCTCAGATTATCATGAAATGCGTATTTCGGCACAGAATCGTTGTAAACGCGTTTCGAACAAAACACTCGACCGTAATACCCTGATATGACCTAGAGTCGTCCGGCACGCACTTTTATTAAAATACGGGCTATTGATTGCACAAGATTCTTTTGTCAGTCGGGAACGTGGCAGAGTCCCAACATATTAGCACTTCAGCCCTATTTTTCCTAGAACCCGTTTCGAAGTAAAAGAAATCAAAGAATTTTTCAGAGCGCGTCTCCAATCTACGAATTGCGTGAAATGAGGCCCGTAGCCCACAGGTTCACAGATCCGCCTAGAATTACGAACGAACGGCCCGAAACACGGTTCTCGTTCTTAAAGGACCTTGAACCCCTGCAATGCGTTCCTAACCGCATAGTCGTTCGAAACACATTTGTAAGAAAAACGTGTCCCAGAACATCCTAAAATGCGTTTTTCCACCTAGAATCGTATGTAACACGTCGCAAACCAAGAGGCCAAATAAGAACACCCCGAAACGCCCAAGAATCATCCAACACGTGTTTTGATCCAAATATAGGCCATTGAAGGCACGGGATATGTTTTTCTTATGGAATCGGAGCGGAATCCCACGAAATCAGTTCTTAAGCACTGATTTGCCTGAAATCCGTTTTAAAGTAAAAAACAATCACCGCCTTTTCCATAGCGCGTCCTTCAACCGCGAGTTTCGTGGGAAGCCGTTTACAACCTACATTTTCCCAGAGGCGCCTAAAATTCCAAACAAACCGTCCGGAGGACGGGATTCGGTCTTAGAAAACCTCCAATCCCACGCTCTTCTTTGCTAACCCTAGAATCCCGTGAAACTAATTTGAAAGCAAAATGTGGCTCGGAATATCTTCAAACGCGTATTTCATCCTAGAATCATGTGAAAAGCTTTTCAAAGCAAGACTGCAGACAATAACCCCCTGGAATACCCTAGAATCGTCCATGAAGCGTTTTTATCAAAATATAGGCGACTGGTTGCAATAAATACGGGTTTCATTCAGAAACGGCTCTGAGCCCCGCCTTAAGGGACATGGGATTCCCAGTACTTCCTCGACCGCTTCTTCGAACCGTCGACTTCGTGAAGACCGGTTTGGAGCCAGTGTTTCCCCAGACTCACATGGAACGAGGTTTCATAGTAAAATAGATTAGTAGCTGCCCGAAGCACCTTTTTCATACCCAAACAACCCTAAAGCCCATGTCAGCATTACTTACCCTTGAATCGCCTGAAACCCTTTTTAAAGCAAAAAGTACCTCAGATTATCATGAAATGCGTATTTCGGCATATAATCCTTGTAAACGCATTTCGAACCAAAAGACTCGACCCCAATACCCCGATATGACCTAGAGTCATCCGGCACGCGCTTTTATCCAAATACGGGGAATTGATTGCACAAGATTAAGGGGGCTGAATCCCACGAGATTTGTTCTTAAGCACTAAGTTGCCTAAACCCTGTCGCTTGGGATTCCACATGCCAACCCATTGCTATGGGTGGTTTGGGTATTAAATCGATTCATGGAGCAGCGAAGGCAGCCCTCTTAGGGCGAGTTTGGAATGTGGTTAGTAACAAAAACACTTGCCGGAACTCATGGGTAAATGCCAAGTACTTGCGTGGAGAGTGTTTTTGGGACGTTATGATTCCTAAAAATCCCTCTTGGGGTTGGAAGAGCATTTTAACGCTTAGGCCAATTGCTATACCTAACATAAAACTTCTAGTTGGCAATGGGCACCAAATCAAATTCTGGACCGACCCTTGGCTTAATGGAGGGCGCCTAAAAGATTGTTATTGAGATAGAGCACTATATGATCTAGGCCCGGGGGCTGATACTAAAAGTCCATCAATTTATTCAGACTGATGGGTGGAGGTTTCCTACTCCCACGTCCAAAGCATCGATGGATATCTTCCAATCTATTCCAAATGAGCTTGAGCCATGGCATAACTTCGAAGATGAACTTGTTTGGACTCGAGAAGATCATGGAAATTTCACTTTAACGTCTGCTTACAATCTAGTATGCAGGAATTAGGACCAATCCCTCCAATGGCCTTCTATGATTTGGTTGAGAGGGCGTACTAAAAAACACTCTATTTGTGCTTGGATGCTACTGAGAAACAAAAGGTTTTCTCCTCCAGAAAAATGTTGCATGTGATTCTTGCTGTGTTCTTTGTAATTGCACTTGGGAGACCGCTATTCATTTAATGACCCAGCGCCATTATTCTCAAGAGGTGTGGAAAGCTCTCCTAGCAAAACTGAATTTGGAGCCGACACGTTGTTGTACGAATCCGTTGGAATTGCTGGCTTCCGTCGCTCTTCCATTGGACCAGCAAGCAAAAAGGTCTTCAAACTCTTGGCAAGCTATTATTGTTTAATGCATTCATTTGGCGTATTTGGGCTGAGAGGAATGGAAGGATCTTCAGAAGTAATGAGCACTCAAGTAAGGTTGTGTTACAGCAAACTATTGACACTGTTTGCAGCAGGATTCTTTATCTTGACATAGCTTTACCAAGTGAAATTGCTAGTCATTGGAATCTTCCTCCAAGCAACTCCAGTATCCGTCCCGAGTCGCCTGCTTTGATGAATCCTGGATGGAGAGTATCTATTTGTTCGATTGATACCCTTTTATAGTTGGAATTCTTTGGAGTGACGTTCATACACCAAAGAAAGGAAGGTCGTATTGAGGAGGAGTTGACTTACTTTTTAACGCTGTGTTTCGAATAATGCAACTCATTCCAGATAATTCCGCACCTATCACTTTCCAGGAAGATTCAACACTCCATCAAGTTCTTCTCAACCCTCTGGTTTCTGATTGGAAGGTGCGCTTCCAAGTAAGAAGATTACACGCTTTTATTCATAAATTCGAACATATTCGGTAAATTCGATGCTTCATCCGCGATTTGCTCTGCTCAATAAAGTGTTAAGCAGAGATTTAGCTACTTTCCACATTAATCAGAATGCACTTACATATTTGTATAGGCAAAGTATAGGAAATAATGAGTAATTTGGATAGTATTTATTCATTGCATTATTTTTCTCGTTCGTAATTAGAGGGGTACGCCCCTTTGGAAGCATCCTCCATATGGGAGACTTCCTTTTCTGTACAGTATTCTTTGAGAAATAGAAGAACTAACTTATTCTTCAAAAAGAAAAAAGATTACCGTATTTTTCAGAGCGCATCATCCAACCGCGAGTTGCGTGAGACGCGGTTTACAACCTATACTTTCCGAGAGCCGCCATAAATTCCAAACAAACTGTCCGAAGGACGGGATTCAGTCTTTAAAAACCTTGAACCCATGCGTTTCTTTCCTAACCCTAGAATCTCGTGAAACCTATTTTAAAGCACAATGTAGCTCAGAATATCTTAAAATGCACACTCCAGCCTATAACCGAATGAAATGCACTTCAAGCCTTAAGTGGAGACAACGCCCCCCAGAAATGCGATAGAATCATCCATGACGCGCTTTGATCAAAATATAGGCTATTGATTGCAAGAAGTACGAGTCTCATTCAACCACGGTACAAAACGCCACGAGATTAGCTCTCAAGTTCGAATTTATCCGAATCCCGTCATAAAGGAAAAAGAATTCCCCGGACTTCGTAGAGCGCTTCCTTCAACCGTGGGCTTCGTGAAATGTGGTTTGGAGCCAGTGTTTTCCTACACTCACATCGAACGAGGTCTCGTAATATAGGAGATTAGGAACTGCCCGAAGAACGTTTTTCAGACCCAAGCAACCCTGGAGCCCGTACGGTGCGTTCCTTACCCTTGAATCGCCTGAAACCCTTCTTAAACCGAAAAGTATCTCAGATTATCATGAAATGCGTATTTCGGCACAGAATCGTTGTAAACGCGTTTCGAACAAAACACTCGACCGTAATACCCTGATATGACCTAGAGTCGTCCGGCACGCACTTTTATTAAAATACGGGCTATTGATTGCACAAGATTCTTTTGTCAGTCGGGAACGTGGCAGAGTCCCAACATATTAGCACTTCAGCCCTATTTTTCCTAGAACCCGTTTCGAAGTAAAAGAAATCAAAGAATTTTTCAGAGCGCGTCTCCAATCTACGAATTGCGTGAAATGAGGCCCGTAGCCCACAGGTTCACAGATCCGCCTAGAATTACGAACGAACGGCCCGAAACACGGTTCTCGTTCTTAAAGGACCTTGAACCCCTGCAATGCGTTCCTAACCGCATAGTCGTTCGAAACACATTTGTAAGAAAAACGTGTCCCAGAACATCCTAAAATGCGTTTTTCCACCTAGAATCGTATGTAACACGTCGCAAACCAAGAGGCCAAATAAGAACACCCCGAAACGCCCAAGAATCATCCAACACGTGTTTTGATCCAAATATAGGCCATTGAAGGCACGGGATATGTTTTTCTTATGGAATCGGAGCGGAATCCCACGAAATCAGTTCTTAAGCACTGATTTGCCTGAAATCCGTTTTAAAGTAAAAAACAATCACCGCCTTTTCCATAGCGCGTCCTTCAACCGCGAGTTTCGTGGGAAGCCGTTTACAACCTACATTTTCCCAGAGGCGCCTAAAATTCCAAACAAACCGTCCGGAGGACGGGATTCGGTCTTAGAAAACCTCCAATCCCACGCTCTTCTTTGCTAACCCTAGAATCCCGTGAAACTAATTTGAAAGCAAAATGTGGCTCGGAATATCTTCAAACGCGTATTTCATCCTAGAATCATGTGAAAAGCTTTTCAAAGCAAGACTGCAGACAATAACCCCCTGGAATACCCTAGAATCGTCCATGAAGCGTTTTTATCAAAATATAGGCGACTGGTTGCAATAAATACGGGTTTCATTCAGAAACGGCTCTGAGCCCCGCCTTAAGGGACATGGGATTCCCAGTACTTCCTCGACCGCTTCTTCGAACCGTCGACTTCGTGAAGACCGGTTTGGAGCCAGTGTTTCCCCAGACTCACATGGAACGAGGTTTCATAGTAAAATAGATTAGTAGCTGCCCGAAGCACCTTTTTCATACCCAAACAACCCTAAAGCCCATGTCAGCATTACTTACCCTTGAATCGCCTGAAACCCTTTTTAAAGCAAAAAGTACCTCAGATTATCATGAAATGCGTATTTCGGCATATAATCCTTGTAAACGCATTTCGAACCAAAAGACTCGACCCCAATACCCCGATATGACCTAGAGTCATCCGGCACGCGCTTTTATCCAAATACGGGGAATTGATTGCACAAGATTAAGGGGGCTGAATCCCACGAGATTTGTTCTTAAGCACTAAGTTGCCTAAACCCTGTCGCTTGGGATTCCACATGCCAACCCATTGCTATGGGTGGTTTGGGTATTAAATCGATTCATGGAGCAGCGAAGGCAGCCCTCTTAGGGCGAGTTTGGAATGTGGTTAGTAACAAAAACACTTGCCGGAACTCATGGGTAAATGCCAAGTACTTGCGTGGAGAGTGTTTTTGGGACGTTATGATTCTTAAAAATCCCTCTTGGGGTTGGAAGAGCATTTTAACGCTTAGGCCAATTGCTATACCTAACATAAAACTTCTAGTTGGCAATGGGCACCAAATCAAATTCTGGACCGACCCTTGGCTTAATGGAGGGCGCCTAAAAGATTGTTATTGAGATAGAGCACTATATGATCTAGGCCCGGGGGCTGATACTAAAAGTCCATCAATTTATTCAGACTGATGGGTGGAGGTTTCCTACTCCCACGTCCAAAGCATCGATGGATATCTTCCAATCTATTCCAAATGAGCTTGAGCCATGGCATAACTTCGAAGATGAACTTGTTTGGACTCGAGAAGATCATGGAAATTTCACTTTAACGTCTGCTTACAATCTAGTATGCAGGAATTAGGACCAATCCCTCCAATGGCCTTCTATGATTTGGTTGAGAGGGCGTACTAAAAAACACTCTATTTGTGCTTGGATGCTACTGAGAAACAAAAGGTTTTCTCCTCCAGAAAAATGTTGCATGTGATTCTTGCTGTGTTCTTTGTAATTGCACTTGGGAGACCGCTATTCATTTAATGACCCAGCGCCATTATTCTCAAGAGGTGTGGAAAGCTCTCCTAGCAAAACTGAATTTGGAGCCGACACGTTGTTGTACGAATCCGTTGGAATTGCTGGCTTCCGTCGCTCTTCCATTGGACCAGCAAGCAAAAAGGTCTTCAAACTCTTGGCAAGCTATTATTGTTTAATGCATTCATTTGGCGTATTTGGGCTGAGAGGAATGGAAGGATCTTCAGAAGTAATGAGCACTCAAGTAAGGTTGTGTTACAGCAAACTATTGACACTGTTTGCAGCAGGATTCTTTATCTTGACATAGCTTTACCAAGTGAAATTGCTAGTCATTGGAATCTTCCTCCAAGCAACTCCAGTATCCGTCCCGAGTCGCCTGCTTTGATGAATCCTGGATGGAGAGTATCTATTTGTTCGATTGATACCCTTTTATAGTTGGAATTCTTTGGAGTGACGTTCATACACCAAAGAAAGGAAGGTCGTATTGAGGAGGAGTTGACTTACTTTTTAACGCTGTGTTTCGAATAATGCAACTCATTCCAGATAATTCCGCACCTATCACTTTCCAGGAAGATTCAACACTCCATCAAGTTCTTCTCAACCCTCTGGTTTCTGATTGGAAGGTGCGCTTCCAAGTAAGAAGATTACACGCTTTTATTCATAAATTCGAACATATTCGGTAAATTCGATGCTTCATCCGCGATTTGCTCTGCTCAATAAAGTGTTAAGCAGAGATTTAGCTACTTTCCACATTAATCAGAATGCACTTACATATTTGTATAGGCAAAGTATAGGAAATAATGAGTAATTTGGATAGTATTTATTCATTGCATTATTTTTCTCGTTCGTAATTAGAGGGGTACGCCCCTTTGGAAGCATCCTCCATATGGGAGACTTCCTTTTCTGTACAGTATTCTTTGAGAAATAGAAGAACTAACTTATTCTTCAAAAAGAAAAAAGATTACCGTATTTTTCAGAGCGCATCATCCAACCGCGAGTTGCGTGAGACGCGGTTTACAACCTATACTTTCCGAGAGCCGCCATAAATTCCAAACAAACTGTCCGAAGGACGGGATTCAGTCTTTAAAAACCTTGAACCCATGCGTTTCTTTCCTAACCCTAGAATCTCGTGAAACCTATTTTAAAGCACAATGTAGCTCAGAATATCTTAAAATGCACACTCCAGCCTATAACCGAATGAAATGCACTTCAAGCCTTAAGTGGAGACAACGCCCCCCAGAAATGCGATAGAATCATCCATGACGCGCTTTGATCAAAATATAGGCTATTGATTGCAAGAAGTACGAGTCTCATTCAACCACGGTACAAAACGCCACGAGATTAGCTCTCAAGTTCGAATTTATCCGAATCCCGTCATAAAGGAAAAAGAATTCCCCGGACTTCGTAGAGCGCTTCCTTCAACCGTGGGCTTCGTGAAATGTGGTTTGGAGCCAGTGTTTTCCTACACTCACATCGAACGAGGTCTCGTAATATAGGAGATTAGGAACTGCCCGAAGAACGTTTTTCAGACCCAAGCAACCCTGGAGCCCGTACGGTGCGTTCCTTACCCTTGAATCGCCTGAAACCCTTCTTAAACCGAAAAGTATCTCAGATTATCATGAAATGCGTATTTCGGCACAGAATCGTTGTAAACGCGTTTCGAACAAAACACTCGACCGTAATACCCTGATATGACCTAGAGTCGTCCGGCACGCACTTTTATTAAAATACGGGCTATTGATTGCACAAGATTCTTTTGTCAGTCGGGAACGTGGCAGAGTCCCAACATATTAGCACTTCAGCCCTATTTTTCCTAGAACCCGTTTCGAAGTAAAAGAAATCAAAGAATTTTTCAGAGCGCGTCTCCAATCTACGAATTGCGTGAAATGAGGCCCGTAGCCCACAGGTTCACAGATCCGCCTAGAATTACGAACGAACGGCCCGAAACACGGTTCTCGTTCTTAAAGGACCTTGAACCCCTGCAATGCGTTCCTAACCGCATAGTCGTTCGAAACACATTTGTAAGAAAAACGTGTCCCAGAACATCCTAAAATGCGTTTTTCCACCTAGAATCGTATGTAACACGTCGCAAACCAAGAGGCCAAATAAGAACACCCCGAAACGCCCAAGAATCATCCAACACGTGTTTTGATCCAAATATAGGCCATTGAAGGCACGGGATATGTTTTTCTTATGGAATCGGAGCGGAATCCCACGAAATCAGTTCTTAAGCACTGATTTGCCTGAAATCCGTTTTAAAGTAAAAAACAATCACCGCCTTTTCCATAGCGCGTCCTTCAACCGCGAGTTTCGTGGGAAGCCGTTTACAACCTACATTTTCCCAGAGGCGCCTAAAATTCCAAACAAACCGTCCGGAGGACGGGATTCGGTCTTAGAAAACCTCCAATCCCACGCTCTTCTTTGCTAACCCTAGAATCCCGTGAAACTAATTTGAAAGCAAAATGTGGCTCGGAATATCTTCAAACGCGTATTTCATCCTAGAATCATGTGAAAAGCTTTTCAAAGCAAGACTGCAGACAATAACCCCCTGGAATACCCTAGAATCGTCCATGAAGCGTTTTTATCAAAATATAGGCGACTGGTTGCAATAAATACGGGTTTCATTCAGAAACGGCTCTGAGCCCCGCCTTAAGGGACATGGGATTCCCAGTACTTCCTCGACCGCTTCTTCGAACCGTCGACTTCGTGAAGACCGGTTTGGAGCCAGTGTTTCCCCAGACTCACATGGAACGAGGTTTCATAGTAAAATAGATTAGTAGCTGCCCGAAGCACCTTTTTCATACCCAAACAACCCTAAAGCCCATGTCAGCATTACTTACCCTTGAATCGCCTGAAACCCTTTTTAAAGCAAAAAGTACCTCAGATTATCATGAAATGCGTATTTCGGCATATAATCCTTGTAAACGCATTTCGAACCAAAAGACTCGACCCCAATACCCCGATATGACCTAGAGTCATCCGGCACGCGCTTTTATCCAAATACGGGGAATTGATTGCACAAGATTAAGGGGGCTGAATCCCACGAGATTTGTTCTTAAGCACTAAGTTGCCTAAACCCTGTCGCTTGGGATTCCACATGCCAACCCATTGCTATGGGTGGTTTGGGTATTAAATCGATTCATGGAGCAGCGAAGGCAGCCCTCTTAGGGCGAGTTTGGAATGTGGTTAGTAACAAAAACACTTGCCGGAACTCATGGGTAAATGCCAAGTACTTGCGTGGAGAGTGTTTTTGGGACGTTATGATTCCTAAAAATCCCTCTTGGGGTTGGAAGAGCATTTTAACGCTTAGGCCAATTGCTATACCTAACATAAAACTTCTAGTTGGCAATGGGCACCAAATCAAATTCTGGACCGACCCTTGGCTTAATGGAGGGCGCCTAAAAGATTGTTATTGAGATAGAGCACTATATGATCTAGGCCCGGGGGCTGATACTAAAAGTCCATCAATTTATTCAGACTGATGGGTGGAGGTTTCCTACTCCCACGTCCAAAGCATCGATGGATATCTTCCAATCTATTCCAAATGAGCTTGAGCCATGGCATAACTTCGAAGATGAACTTGTTTGGACTCGAGAAGATCATGGAAATTTCACTTTAACGTCTGCTTACAATCTAGTATGCAGGAATTAGGACCAATCCCTCCAATGGCCTTCTATGATTTGGTTGAGAGGGCGTACTAAAAAACACTCTATTTGTGCTTGGATGCTACTGAGAAACAAAAGGTTTTCTCCTCCAGAAAAATGTTGCATGTGATTCTTGCTGTGTTCTTTGTAATTGCACTTGGGAGACCGCTATTCATTTAATGACCCAGCGCCATTATTCTCAAGAGGTGTGGAAAGCTCTCCTAGCAAAACTGAATTTGGAGCCGACACGTTGTTGTACGAATCCGTTGGAATTGCTGGCTTCCGTCGCTCTTCCATTGGACCAGCAAGCAAAAAGGTCTTCAAACTCTTGGCAAGCTATTATTGTTTAATGCATTCATTTGGCGTATTTGGGCTGAGAGGAATGGAAGGATCTTCAGAAGTAATGAGCACTCAAGTAAGGTTGTGTTACAGCAAACTATTGACACTGTTTGCAGCAGGATTCTTTATCTTGACATAGCTTTACCAAGTGAAATTGCTAGTCATTGGAATCTTCCTCCAAGCAACTCCAGTATCCGTCCCGAGTCGCCTGCTTTGATGAATCCTGGATGGAGAGTATCTATTTGTTCGATTGATACCCTTTTATAGTTGGAATTCTTTGGAGTGACGTTCATACACCAAAGAAAGGAAGGTCGTATTGAGGAGGAGTTGACTTACTTTTTAACGCTGTGTTTCGAATAATGCAACTCATTCCAGATAATTCCGCACCTATCACTTTCCAGGAAGATTCAACACTCCATCAAGTTCTTCTCAACCCTCTGGTTTCTGATTGGAAGGTGCGCTTCCAAGTAAGAAGATTACACGCTTTTATTCATAAATTCGAACATATTCGGTAAATTCGATGCTTCATCCGCGATTTGCTCTGCTCAATAAAGTGTTAAGCAGAGATTTAGCTACTTTCCACATTAATCAGAATGCACTTACATATTTGTATAGGCAAAGTATAGGAAATAATGAGTAATTTGGATAGTATTTATTCATTGCATTATTTTTCTCGTTCGTAATTAGAGGGGTACGCCCCTTTGGAAGCATCCTCCATATGGGAGACTTCCTTTTCTGTACAGTATTCTTTGAGAAATAGAAGAACTAACTTATTCTTCAAAAAGAAAAAAGATTACCGTATTTTTCAGAGCGCATCATCCAACCGCGAGTTGCGTGAGACGCGGTTTACAACCTATACTTTCCGAGAGCCGCCATAAATTCCAAACAAACTGTCCGAAGGACGGGATTCAGTCTTTAAAAACCTTGAACCCATGCGTTTCTTTCCTAACCCTAGAATCTCGTGAAACCTATTTTAAAGCACAATGTAGCTCAGAATATCTTAAAATGCACACTCCAGCCTATAACCGAATGAAATGCACTTCAAGCCTTAAGTGGAGACAACGCCCCCCAGAAATGCGATAGAATCATCCATGACGCGCTTTGATCAAAATATAGGCTATTGATTGCAAGAAGTACGAGTCTCATTCAACCACGGTACAAAACGCCACGAGATTAGCTCTCAAGTTCGAATTTATCCGAATCCCGTCATAAAGGAAAAAGAATTCCCCGGACTTCGTAGAGCGCTTCCTTCAACCGTGGGCTTCGTGAAATGTGGTTTGGAGCCAGTGTTTTCCTACACTCACATCGAACGAGGTCTCGTAATATAGGAGATTAGGAACTGCCCGAAGAACGTTTTTCAGACCCAAGCAACCCTGGAGCCCGTACGGTGCGTTCCTTACCCTTGAATCGCCTGAAACCCTTCTTAAACCGAAAAGTATCTCAGATTATCATGAAATGCGTATTTCGGCACAGAATCGTTGTAAACGCGTTTCGAACAAAACACTCGACCGTAATACCCTGATATGACCTAGAGTCGTCCGGCACGCACTTTTATTAAAATACGGGCTATTGATTGCACAAGATTCTTTTGTCAGTCGGGAACGTGGCAGAGTCCCAACATATTAGCACTTCAGCCCTATTTTTCCTAGAACCCGTTTCGAAGTAAAAGAAATCAAAGAATTTTTCAGAGCGCGTCTCCAATCTACGAATTGCGTGAAATGAGGCCCGTAGCCCACAGGTTCACAGATCCGCCTAGAATTACGAACGAACGGCCCGAAACACGGTTCTCGTTCTTAAAGGACCTTGAACCCCTGCAATGCGTTCCTAACCGCATAGTCGTTCGAAACACATTTGTAAGAAAAACGTGTCCCAGAACATCCTAAAATGCGTTTTTCCACCTAGAATCGTATGTAACACGTCGCAAACCAAGAGGCCAAATAAGAACACCCCGAAACGCCCAAGAATCATCCAACACGTGTTTTGATCCAAATATAGGCCATTGAAGGCACGGGATATGTTTTTCTTATGGAATCGGAGCGGAATCCCACGAAATCAGTTCTTAAGCACTGATTTGCCTGAAATCCGTTTTAAAGTAAAAAACAATCACCGCCTTTTCCATAGCGCGTCCTTCAACCGCGAGTTTCGTGGGAAGCCGTTTACAACCTACATTTTCCCAGAGGCGCCTAAAATTCCAAACAAACCGTCCGGAGGACGGGATTCGGTCTTAGAAAACCTCCGATCCCACGCTCTTCTTTGCTAACCCTAGAATCCCGTGAAACTAATTTGAAAGCAAAATGTGGCTCGGAATATCTTCAAACGCGTATTTCATCCTAGAATCATGTGAAAAGCTTTTCAAAGCAAGACTGCAGACAATAACCCCCTGGAATACCCTAGAATCGTCCATGAAGCGTTTTTATCAAAATATAGGCGACTGGTTGCAATAAATACGGGTTTCATTCAGAAACGGCTCTGAGCCCCGCCTTAAGGGACATGGGATTCCCAGTACTTCCTCGACCGCTTCTTCGAACCGTCGACTTCGTGAAGACCGGTTTGGAGCCAGTGTTTCCCCAGACTCACATGGAACGAGGTTTCATAGTAAAATAGATTAGTAGCTGCCCGAAGCACCTTTTTCATACCCAAACAACCCTAAAGCCCATGTCAGCATTACTTACCCTTGAATCGCCTGAAACCCTTTTTAAAGCAAAAGGTACCTCAGATTATCATGAAATGCGTATTTCGGCATATAATCCTTGTAAACGCATTTCGAACCAAAAGACTCGACCGCAATACCCCGATATGACCTAGAGTCATCCGGCACGCGCTTTTATCCAAATACGGGGAATTGATTGCACAAGATTAAGGGGGCTGAATCCCACGAGATTTGTTCTTAAGCACTAAGTTGCCTAAACCCTGTCGCTTGGGATTCCACATGCCAACCCATTGCTATGGGTGGTTTGGGTATTAAATCGATTCATGGAGCAGCGAAGGCAGCCCTCTTAGGGCGAGTTTGGAATGTGGTTAGTAACAAAAACACTTGCCGGAACTCATGGGTAAATGCCAAGTACTTGCGTGGAGAGTGTTTTTGGGACGTTATGATTCTTAAAAATCCCTCTTGGGGTTGGAAGAGCATTTTAACGCTTAGGCCAATTGCTATACCTAACATAAAATTTCTAGTTGGCAATGGGCACCAAATCAAATTCTGGACCGACCCTTGGCTTAATGGAGGGCGCCTAAAAGATTGTTATTGAGATAGAGCACTATATGATCTAGGCCCGGGGGCTGATACTAAAAGTCCATCAATTTATTCAGACTGATGGGTGGAGGTTTCCTACTCCCACGTCCAAAGCATCGATGGATATCTTCCAATCTATTCCAAATGAGCTTGAGCCATGGCATAACTTCGAAGATGAACTTGTTTGGACTCGAGAAGATCATGGAAATTTCACTTTAACGTCTGCTTACAATCCAGTATGCAGGAATTAGGACCAATCCCTCCAATGGCCTTCTATGATTTGGTTCAGAGGGCGTACTAAAAAACACTCTATTTGTGCTTGGATGCTACTGAGAAACAAAAGGTTTTCTCCTCCAGAAAAATGTTGCATGTGATTCTTGCTGTGTTCTTTGTAATTGCACTTGGGAGACCGCTATTCATTTAATGACCCAGCGCCATTATTCTCAAGAGGTGTGGAAAGCTCTCCTAGCAAAACTGAATTTGGAGCCGACACGTTGTTGTACGAATCCGTTGGAATTGCTGGCTTCCGTCGCTCTTCCATTGGACCAGCAAGCAAAAAGGTCTTCAAACTCTTGGCAAGCTATTATTGTTTAATGCATTCATTTGGCGTATTTGGGCTGAGAGGAATGGAAGGATCTTCAGAAGTAATGAGCACTCAAGTAAGGTTGTGTTACAGCAAACTATTGACACTGTTTGCAGCAGGATTCTTTATCTTGACATAGCTTTACCAAGTGAAATTGCTAGTCATTGGAATCTTCCTCCAAGCAACTCCAGTATCCGTCCCGAGTCACCTGCTTTGATGAATCCTGGATGGAGAGTATCTATTTGTTCGATTGATGCCCTTTTATAGTTGGAATTCTTTGGAGTGACGTTCATACACCAAACAAAGGAAGGTTTTATTGAGGAGGAGTTGACTTACTTTTTAAGGCAGTGTTTCGAATAATGCAACTCATTCCAGATAATTCCGCACCTATCACTTTCCAGGAAGATTCAACACTCCATCAAGTTCTTCTCAACCCTCAGGTTTCTGATTGGAAGGTGCGCTTCCAAGTAAGAAGATTACACGCTTTTATTCATAAATTCGAACATATTCGGTAAATTCGATGCTTCATCCGCGATTTGCTCTGCTCAATAAAGTGTTAAGCAGAGATTTAGCTACTTTCCACATTAATCAGAATGCACTTACATATTTGTATAGGCAAAGTATAGGAAATAATGAGTAATTTGGATAGTATTTATTCATTGCATTATTTTTCTCGTTCGTAATTAGAGGGGTACGCCCCTTTGGAAGCATCCTCCATATGGGAGACTTCCTTTTCTGTACAGTATTCTTTGAGAAATAGAAGAACTAACTTATTCTTCAAAAAGAAAAAAGATTACCGTATTTTTCAGAGCGCATCATCCAACCGCGAGTTGCGTGAGACGCGGTTTACAACCTACACTTTCCGAGAGCCGCCATAAATTCCAAACAAACTGTCCGAAGGACGGGATTCAGTCTTTAAAAACCTTGAACCCATGCGTTTCTTTCCTAACCCTAGAATCTCGTGAAACCTATTTTAAAGCACAATGTAGCTCAGAATATCTTAAAATGCACACTCCAGCCTATAACCGAATGAAATGCACTTCAAGCCTTAAGTGGAGACAACGCCCCCCAGAAATGCGATAGAATCATCCATGACGCGCTTTGATCAAAATATAGGCTATTGATTGCAAGAAGTACGAGTCTCATTCAACCACGGTACAAAACGCCACGAGATTAGCTCTCAAGTTCGAATTTATCCGAATCCCGTCATAAAGGAAAAAGAATTCCCCGGACTTCGTAGAGCGCTTCCTTCAACCGTGGGCTTCGTGAAATGTGGTTTGGAGCCAGTGTTTTCCTACACTCACATCGAACGAGGTCTCGTAATATAGGAGATTAGGAACTGCCCGAAGAACGTTTTTCAGACCCAAGCAACCCTGGAGCCCGTACGGTGCGTTCCTTACCCTTGAATCGCCTGAAACCCTTCTTAAACCGAAAAGTATCTCAGATTATCATGAAATGCGTATTTCGGCACAGAATCGTTGTAAACGCGTTTCGAACAAAACACTCGACCGTAATACCCTGATATGACCTAGAGTCGTCCGGCACGCACTTTTATTAAAATACGGGCTATTGATTGCACAAGATTCTTTTGTCAGTCGGGAACGTGGCAGAGTCCCAACATATTAGCACTTCAGCCCTATTTTTCCTAGAACCCGTTTCGAAGTAAAAGAAATCAAAGAATTTTTCAGAGCGCGTCTCCAATCTACGAATTGCGTAAAATGAGGCCCGTAGCCCACAGGTTCACAGATCCGCCTAGAATTACGAACGAACGGCCCGAAACACGGTTCTCGTTCTTAAAGGACCTTGAACCCCTGCAATGCGTTCCTAACCGCATAGTCGCTCGAAACACATTTGTAAGAAAAACGTGTCCCAGAACATCCTAAAATGCGTTTTTCCACCTAGAATCGTATGTAACATGTCGCAAACCAAGAGGCCAAATAAGAACACCCCGAAACGCCCAAGAATCATCCAACACGTGTTTTGATCCAAATATAGGCCATTGAAGGCACGGGATATGTTTTTCTTATGGAAACGGAGCGGAATCCCACGAAATCAGTTCTTAAGCACTGATTTGCCTGAAATCCGTTTTAAAGTAAAAAACAATCACCGCCTTTTCCACAGCGCGTCCTTCAACCGCGAGTTTCGTGGGAAGCCGTTTACAACCTACATTTTCCCAGAGGCGCCCAAAATTCCAAACAAACCGTCCGGAGGACGGGATTCGGTCTTAGAAAACCTTGAATCCCACGCTCTTCTTTGCTAACCCTAGAATCCCGTGAAACTAATTTGAAAGCAAAATGTGGCTCGAAATATCTTCAAACGCGTATTTCATCCTAGAATCATGTGAAAAGCTTTTCAAAGCAAGACTGCAGACAATAACCCCCTGAAATACCCTAGAATCATCCATGAAGCGTTTTTATCAAAATATAGGCGATTGGTTGCAATAAATACGGGTTTCATTCAGAAACGGCTCTGAGCCCCGCCTTAAGGGACATGGGATTCCCAGTACTTCCTCGACCGCTTCTTCGAACCGTCGACTTCGTGAAGACCGGTTTGGAGCCAGTGTTTCCCCAGACAGACTCACATGGAACGAGGTTTCATAGTAAAATAGATTAGGAGCTGCCCGAAGCACCTTTTTCATACCCAAACAACCCTAAAGCCCATGTCAGCATTACTTACCCTTGAATCCCCTGAAACCCTTTTTAAAGCAAAAAGTACCTCAGATTATCATGAAATGCGTATTTCGGCATATAATCCTTGTAAACGCATTTCGAACCAAAAGACTCGACCGCAATACCCCGATATGACCTAGAGTCATCCGGCACGCGCTTTTATCCAAATACGGGGAATTGATTGCACAAGATTAAGGGGGCTGAATCCCACGAGATTTGTTCTTAAGCACTAAGTTGCCTAAACCCTGTCGCTTGGGATTCCACATGCCAACCCATTGCTATGGGTGGTTTGGGTATTAAATCGATTCATGGAGCAGCGAAGGCAGCCCTCTTAGGGCGAGTTTGGAATGTGGTTAGTAACAAAAACACTTGCCGGAACTCATGGGTAAATGCCAAGTACTTGCGTGGAGAGTGTTTTTGGGACGTTATGATTCTTAAAAGTCCCTCTTGGGGTTGGAAGAGCATTTTAATGCTTAGGCCAATTGCTGTACCTAACATAAAATTTCTAGTTTGCAATGGGCACCAAATCAAATTCTGGACCGACCCTTGGCTTAATGGAGGGCGCCTAAAAGATTGTTATTGAGATAGAGCACTATATGATCTAGGCCCGGGGGCTGATACTAAAAGTCCATCAATTTATTCAGACTGATGGGTGGAGGTTTCCTACTCCCACGTCCAATGCATCGATGGATATCTTCCAATCTATTCCAAATGAGCTTGAGCCATGGCATAACTTCGAAGATGAACTTGTTTGGACTCGAGAAGATCATGGAAATTTCACTTTAACGTCTGCTTACAATCTAGTATGCAGGAATTAGGACCAATCCCTCCAATGGCCTTCTATGATTTGGTTGAGAGGGCGTACTAAAAAACACTCTATTTGTGCTTGGATGCTACTGAGAAACAAAAGGTTTTCTCCTCCAGAAAAATGTTGCATGTGATTCTTGCTGTGTTCTTTGTAATTGCACTTGAGAGACCGCTATTCATTTAATGACCCAGCGCCATTATTCTCAAGAGGTGTGGAAAGCTCTCCTAGCAAAACTGAATTTGGAGCCGACACGTTGTTGTACGAATCCGTTGGAATTGCTGGCTTCCGTCACTCTTCCATTGGACCAGCAAGCAAAAAGGTCTTCAAACTCTTGGCAAGCTATTGTTTAATGCATTCATTTGGCGTATTTGGTCTGAGAGGAATGGAAGGATCTTCAGAAGTAATGAGCACTCAAGTAAGGTTGTGTTACAGCAAACTATTGACACTGTTTGCAGTAGGATTCTTTATCTTGACATAGCTTTACCAAGTGAAATTGCTAGTCATTGGAATCTTCCTCCAAGCAACTCCAGTATCCGTCCCGAGTCGCCTGCTTTGATGAATCCTGGATGGAGAGTATCTATTTGTTCAATTGATACCCTTTTATTGTTGGAATTCTTTGGAGTGACGTTCATACACCAAACAAAGGAAGGTCGTATTGAGGAGGAGTTGACTTACTTTTTAAGGCAGTGTTTCGAATAATGCAACTCATTCCAGATAATTCCGCACCTATCACTTTCCAGGAAGATTCAACACTCCATCAAGTTCTTCTCAACCCTCAGGTTTCTGATTGGAAGGTGCGCTTCCAAGTAAGAAGATTACACGCTTTTATTCATAAATTCGAACATATTCGGTAAATTCGATGCTTCATCCGCGATTTGCTCTGCTCAATAAAGTGTTAAGCAGAGATTTAGCTACTTTCCACATTAATCATAATGCACTTACATATTTGTATAGGCAAAGTATAGGAAATAATGAGTAATTTGGATAGTATTTATTCACTGCATTATTTTTCTCGTTCGTAATTAGAGGGGTACGCCCCTTTGGAAGCATCCTCCATATGGGAGACTTCCTTTTCTGTACAGTATTATTTGAGAAATAGAAGAACTAACTTATTCTTCAAAAAGAAAAAAGATTACCGTATTTTTCAGAGCGCATCATCCAACCGCGAGTTGCGTGAGACGCGGTTTACAACCTACACTTTCCGGGAGCCGCCTTAAATTCCAAACAAACGGTCCGAAGGACGGGATTCAGTCTTTAAAAACCTTGAACCCATGCGTTTCTTTCCTGACCCTAGAATCTCGTGAAACCTATTTTAAAGCACAATGTAGCTCAGAATATCTTAAAATGCACACTCCAGCCTATAACCGAATGAAATGCACTTCAAGCCTTAAGTGGAGACAACGCCCCACAGAAATGCGATAGAATCATCCATGACGCGCTTTGATCAAAATATAGGCTATTGATTGCAAGAAGTACGAGTCTCATTCAACCACGGCACAAAACGCCACGAGATTAGCTCTCAAGTTCGAATTTATCCGAATCCCGTCATAAAGGAAAAAGAATTCCCCGGACTTCTTAGAGCGCTTCCTTCAACCGTGGGCTTCGTGAAATGTGGTTTGGGGCCAGTGTTTTTCCTACACTCACATCGAACGAGGTCTCGTAATATAGGAGATTAGGAACTGCCCGAAGAACGTTTTTCAGACCCAAGCAACCCTAGAGCCCGTACGGTGCGTTCCTTACCCTTGAATCGCCTGAAACCCTTCTTAAACCGAAAAGTATCTCAGATTATCATGAAATGCGTATTTCGGCACAGAGTCGTTGTAAACGCATTTCGAACAAAACACTCGACCGTAATACCCTGATATGACCTAGAGTCGTCCGGCACGCACTTTTATTAAAATACGGGCTATTGATTGCACAAGATTCTTTTGTCAGTCGGGAACGTGGCAGAGTCCCAACATATTAGCACTTCAGCCCTATTTTTCCTAGAACCCGTTTCGAAGTAAAAGAAATCAAAGAATTTTTCAGAGCGCGTCTCCAATCTACGAATTGCGTGAAATGAGGCCCGTAGCCCACAGGTTCACAGATCCGCCTAGAATTACGAACGAACGGCCCGAAACACGGTTCTCGTTCTTAAAGGACCTTGAAGCCCCTGCAATGCGTTCCTAACCGCATAGTCGCTCGAAACACATTTGTAAGAAAAACGTGTCCCAGAACATCCTAAAATGCGTTTTTCCACCTAGAATCGTATGTAACACGTCGCAAACCAAGAGGCCAAATAAGAACACCCCGAAACGCCCAAGAATCATCCAACACGTGTTTTGATCCAAATATAGGCCATTGAAGGCACGGGATATGTTTTTCTTATGGAAACGGGGCGGAATCCCACGAAATCAGTTCTTAAGCACTGATTTGCCTGAAATCCGTTTTAAAGTAAAAAACAATCACCGCCTTTTCCACAGCGCGTCCTTCAACCGCGAGTTTCGTGGGAAGCCGTTTACAACCTACATTTTCCCAGAGGCGCCCAAAATTCCAAACAAACCGTCCGGAGGACGGGATTCGGTCTTAGAAAACCTTGAATCCCACGCTCTTCTTTGCTAACCCTAGAATCCCGTGAAACTAATTTGAAAGCAAAATGTGGCTCGAAATATCTTCAAACGCGTATTTCATCCTAGAATCATGTGAAAAGCTTTTCAAAGCAAGACTGCAGACAATAACCCCCTGAAATACCCTAGAATCATCCATGAAGCGTTTTTATCAAAATATAGGCGATTGGTTGCAATAAATACGGGTTTCATTCAGAAACGGCTCTGAGCCCCGCCTTAAGGGACATGGGATTCCCAGTACTTCCTCGACCGCTTCTTCGAACCGTCGACTTCGTGAAGACCGGTTTGGAGCCAGTGTTTCCCCAGACAGACTCACATGGAACGAGGTTTCATAGTAAAATAGATTAGGAGCTGCCCGAAGCACCTTTTTCATACCCAAACAACCCTAAAGCCCATGTCAGCATTACTTACCCTTGAATCCCCTGAAACCCTTTTTAAAGCAAAAAGTACCTCAGATTATCATGAAATGCGTATTTCGGCATATAATCCTTGTAAACGCATTTCGAACCAAAAGACTCGACCGCAATACCCCGATATGACCTAGAGTCATCCGGCACGCGCTTTTATCCAAATACGGGGAATTGATTGCACAAGATTAAGGGGGCTGAATCCCACGAGATTTGTTCTTAAGCACTAAGTTGCCTAAACCCTGTCGCTTGGGATTCCACATGCCAACCCATTGCTATGGGTGGTTTGGGTATTAAATCGATTCATGGAGCAGCGAAGGCAGCCCTCTTAGGGCGAGTTTGGAATGTGGTTAGTAACAAAAACACTTGCCGGAACTCGTGGGTAAATGCCAAGTACTTGCGTGGAGAGTGTTTTTGGGACGTTATGATTCTTAAAAATCCCTCTTGGGGTTGGAAGAGCATTTTAACGCTTAGGCCAATTGCTATACCTAACATAAAATTTCTAGTTGGCAATGGGCACCAAATCAAATTCTGGACCGACCCTTGGCTTAATGGAGGGCGCCTAAAAGATTGTTATTGAGATAGAGCACTATATGATCTAGGCCCGGGGGCTGATACTAAAAGTCCATCAATTTATTCAGACTGATGGGTGGACGTTTCCTACTCCCACGTCCAATGCATCGATGGATATCTTCCAATCTATTCCAAATGAGCTTGAGCCATGGCATAACTTCGAAGATGAACTTGTTTGGACTCGAGAAGATCATGGAAGTTTCACTTTAACGTCTGCTTACAATCTAGTATGCAGGAATTAGGACCAATCCCTCCAATGGCCTTCTATGATTTGGTTGAGAGGGCGTACTAAAAAACACTCTATTTGTGCTTGGATGCTACTGAGAAACAAAAGGTTTTCTCCTCCAGATAAATGTTGCATGTGATTCTTGCTGTGTTCTTTGTAATTGCACTTGGGAGACCGCTATTCATTTAATGACCCAGCGCCATTATTCTCAAGAGGTGTGGAAAGCTCTCCTAGCAAAACTGAATTTGGAGCCGACACGTTGTTGTACAAATCCATTGGAATTGCTGGCTTCCGTCACTCTTCCATTGGACCAGCAAGCAAAAAGGTCTTCAAACTCTTGGCAAGCTATTGTTTAATGCATTCATTTGGCGTATTTGGGCTGAGAGGAATGGAAGGATCTTCAGAAGTAATGAGCACTCAAGTAAGGTTGTGTTACAGCAAACTATTGACACTGTTTGCAGCAGGATTCTTTATCTTGACATAGCTTTACCAAGTGAAATTGCTAGTCATTGGAATCTTCCTCCAAGCAACTGCAGTATCCGTCCCGAGTCGCCTGCTTTGATGAATCCTGGATGGAGAGTATCTATTTGTTCAATTGATACCCTTCTATAGTTGGAATTCTTTGGAGTGACGTTCATACACCAAACAAAGGAAGGTCGTATTGAGGAGGAGTTGACTTACTTTTTAAGGCAGTGTTTCGAATAATGCAACTCATTCCAGATAATTCCGCACCTATCACTTTCCAGGAAGATTCAACACTCCATCAAGTTCTTCTCAACCCTCAGGTTTCTGATTGGAAGGTGCGCTTCCAAGTAAGAAGATTACACGCTTTTATTCATAAATTCGAACATATTCGGTAAATTCGATGCTTCATCCGCGATTTGCTCTGCTCAATAAAGTGTTAAGCAGAGATTTAGCTACTTTCCACATTAATCATAATGCACTTACATATTTGTATAGGCAAAGTATAGGAAATAATGAGTAATTTGGATAGTATTTATTCACTGCATTATTTTTCTCGTTCGTAATTAGAGGGGTACGCCCCTTTGGAAGCATCCTCCATATGGGAGACTTCCTTTTCTGTACAGTATTATTTGAGAAATAGAAGAACTAACTTATTCTTCAAAAAGAAAAAAGATTACCGTATTTTTCAGAGCGCATCATCCAACCGCGAGTTTTCCGGGAGCTGCCTTAAATTCCAAACAAACGGTCCGAAGGACGGGATTCAGTCTTTAAAAACCTTGAACCCATGCGTTTCTTTCCTGACCCTAGAATCTCGTGAAACCTATTTTAAAGCACAATGTAGCTCAGAATATCTTAAAATGCACACTCCAGCCTATAACCGAATGAAATGCACTTCAAGCCTTAAGTGGAGACAACGCCCCCCAGAAATGCGATAGAATCATCCATGACGCGCTTTGATCAAAATATAGGCTATTGATTGCAAGAAGTACGAGTCTCATTCAACCACGGTACAAAACGCCACGAGATTAGCTCTCAAGTTCGAATTTATTCGAATCCCGTCATAAAGGAAAAAGAATTCCCCGGACTTCTTAGAGCGCTTCCTTCAACCGTGGGCTTCGTGAAATGTGGTTTGGAGCCAGTGTTTTTCCTACACTCACATCGAACGAGGTCTCGTAATATAGGAGATTAGGAACTGCCCGAAGAACGTTTTTCAGACCCAAGCAACCCTGGAGCCCGTACGGTGCGTTCCTTACCCTTGAATCGCCTGAAACCCTTCTTAAACCGAAAAGTATCTCAGATTATCATGAAATGCGTATTTCGGCACAGAGTCGTTGTAAACGCGTTTCGAACAAAACACTCGACCGTAATACCCTGATATGACCTAGAGTCGTCCGGCACGCACTTTTATTAAAATACGGGCTATTGATCGCACAACATTCTTTTGTCAGTCGGGAACGTGGCAGAGTCCCAACATATTAGCACTTCAGCCCTATTTTTCCTAGAACCCGTTTCGAAGTAAAAGAAATCAAAGAATTTTTCAGAGCGCGTCTCCAATCTACGAATTGCGTGAAATGAGGCCCGTAGCCCACAGGTTCACAGATCCGCCTAGAATTACGAACGAACGGCCCGAAACACGGTTCTCGTTCTTAAAGGACCTTGAAGCCCCTGCAATGCGTTCCTAACCGCATAGTCGCTCGAAACACATTTGTAAGAAAAACGTGTCCCAGAACATCCTAAAATGCGTTTTTCCACCTAGAATCGTATGTAACACGTCGCAAACCAAGAGGCCAAATAAGAACACCCCGAAACGCCCAAGAATCATCCAACACGTGTTTTGATCCAAATATAGGCCATTGAAGGCACGGGATATGTTTTTCTTATGGAAACGGGGCGGAATCCCACGAAATCAGTTCTTAAGCACTGATTCGATTAGGAGCTGCCCGAAGCACCTTTTTCATACCCAAACAACCCTAAAGCCCATGTCAGCATTACTTACCCTTGAATCCCGTGAAACCCTTTTTAAAGCAAAAAGTACCTCAGATTATCATGAAATGCGTATTTCGGAATATAATCCTTGTAAACGCATTTCGAACCAAAAGACTCGACCGCAATACCCCGATATGACCTAGAGTCATCCGGCACGCGCTTTTATCCAAATACGGGGAATTGATTGCACAAGATTAAGGGGGCTGAATCCCACGAGATTTGTTCTTAAGCACTAAGTTGCCTAAACCCTGTCGCTTGGGATTCCACATGCCAACCCATTGCTATGGGTGGTTTGGGTATTAAATCGATTCATGGAGCAGCGAAGGCAGCCCTCTTAGGGCGAGTTTGGAATGTGGTTAGTAACAAAAACACTTGCCGGAACTCGTGGGTAAATGCCAAGTACTTGCGTGGAGAGTGTTTTTGGGACGTTATGATTCTTAAAAATCCCTCTTGGGGCTGGAAGAGCATTTTAACGCTTAGGCCAATTGCTATACCTAACATAAAATTTCTAGTTGGCAATGGGCACCAAATCAAATTCTGGACCGACCCTTGGCTTAATGGAGGGCGCCTAAAAGATTGTTATTGAGATAGAGCACTATATGATCTAGGCCCGGGGGCTGATACTAAAAGTCCATCAATTTATTCAGACTGATGGGTGGACGTTTCCTACTCCCACGTCCAATGCATCGATGGATATCTTCCAATCTATTCCAAATGAGCTTGAGCCATGGCATAACTTCGAAGATGAACTTGTTTGGACTCGAGAAGATCATGGAAATTTCACTTTAACGTCTGCTTACAATCTAGTATGCAGGAATTAGGACCAATCCCTCCAATGGCCTTCTATGATTTGGTTGAGAGGGCGTACTAAAAAACACTCTATTTGTGCTTGGATGCTACTGAGAAACAAAAGGTTTTCTCCTCCAGATAAATGTTGCATGTGATTCTTGCTGTGTTCTTTGTAATTGCACTTGGGAGACCGCTATTCATTTAATGACCCAGCGCCATTATTCTCAAGAGGTGTGGAAAGCTCTCCTAGCAAAACTGAATTTGGAGCCGACACGTTGTTGTACAAATCCGTTGGAATTGCTGGCTTCCGTCACTCTTCCATTGGACCAGCAAGCAAAAAGGTCTTCAAACTCTTGGCAAGCTATTGTTTAATGCATTCATTTGGCGTATTTGGGCTGAGAGGAATGGAAGGATCTTCAGAAGTAATGAGCACTCAAGTAAGGTTGTGTTACAGCAAACTATTGACACTGTTTGCAGCAGGATTCTTTATCTTGACATAGCTTTACCAAGTGAAATTGCTAGTCATTGGAATCTTCCTCCAAGCAACTGCAGTATCCGTCCCGAGTCGCCTGCTTTGATGAATCCTGGATGGAGAGTATCTATTTGTTCAATTGATACCCTTCTATAGTTGGAATTCTTTGGAGTGACGTTCATACACCAAACAAAGGAAGGTCGTATTGAGGAGGAGTTGACTTACTTTTTAAGGCAGTGTTTCGAATAATGCAACTCATTCCAGATAATTCCGCACCTATCACTTTCCAGGAAGATTCAACACTCCATCAAGTTCTTCTCAACCCTCAGGTTTCTGATTGGAAGGTGCGCTTCCAAGTAAGAAGATTACATGCTTTTATTCATAAATTCGAACATATTCGGTAAATTCGATGCTTCATCCGTGATTTGCTCTGCTCAATAAAGTGTTAAGCAGAGATTTAGCTACTTTCCACATTAATAATAATGCACTTACATATTTGTATAGGCAAAGTATAGGAAATAATGAGTAATTTGGATAGTATTTATGCATTGCATTATTTTTCTCGTTCGTAATTAGAGGGGTACGCCCCTTTGGAAGCATCCTCCATATGGGAGACTTCCTTTTCTGTACAGTATTATTTGAGAAATAGAAGAACTAACTTATTCTTCAAAAAGAAAAAAGATTACCGTATTTTTCAGAGCGCATCATCCAACCGCGAGTTGCGTGAGACGCGGTTTACAACCTACACTTTCCGAGAGCCGCCTTAAATTCCAAACAAACGGTCCGAAGGACGGGATTCAGTCTTTAAAAACCTTGAACCCATGCGTTTCTTTCCTGACCCTAGAATCTCGTGAAACCTATTTTAAAGCACAATGTAGCTCAGAATATCTTAAAATGCACACTCCAGCCTATAACCGAATGAAATGCACTTCAAGCCTTAAGTGGAGACAACGCCCCCCAGAAATGCGATAGAATCATCCATGACGCGCTTTGATCAAAATATAGGCTATTGATTGCAAGAAGTACGAGTCTCATTCAACCACGGTACAAAACGCCACGAGATTAGCTCTCAAGTTCGAATTTATCCGAATCCCGTCATAAAGGAAAAAGAATTCCCCGGACTTCTTAGAGCGCTTCCTTCAACCGTGGGCTTCGTGAAATGTGGTTTGGAGCCAGTGTTTTTCCTACACTCACATCGAACGAGGTCTCGTAATATAGGAGATTAGGAACTGCCCGAAGAACGTTTTTCAGACCCAAGCAACCCTGGAGCCCGTACGGTGCGTTCCTTACCCTTGAATCGCCTGAAACCCTTCTTAAACCGAAAAGTATCTCAGATTATCATGAAATGCGTATTTCGGCACAGAATCGTTGTAAACGCGTTTCGAACAAAACACTCGACCGTAATACCCTGATATGACCTAGAGTCGTCCGGCACGCACTTTTATTAAAATACGGGCTATTGATTGCACAAGATTCTTTTGTCAGTCGGGAACGTGGCAGAGTCCCAACATATTAGCACTTCAGCCTTATTTTTCCTAGAACCCGTTTCGAAGTAAAAGAAATCAAAGAATTTTTCAGAGCGCGTCTCCAATCTACGAATTGCGTGAAATGAGGCCCGTAGCCCACAGGTTCACAGATCCGCCTAGAATTACGAACGAACGGCCCGAAACACGGTTCTCGTTCTGAAAGGACCTTGAAGCCGCTGCAATGCGTTCCTAACCGCATAGTCGCTCGAAACACATTTGTAAGAAAAACGTGTCCCAGAACATCCTAAAATGCGTTTTTCCACCTAGAATCGTATGTAACACGTCGCAAACCAAGAGGCCAAATAAGAACACCCCGAAACGCCCAAGAATCATCCAACACGTGTTTTGATCCAAATATAGGCCATTGAAGGCACGGGATATGTTTTTATTATGGAAACGGGGCGGAATCCCACGAAATCAGTTCTCAAGCAGTGATTCGCCTGAAATCCGTTTTAAAGTAAAAAACAATCACCGCCTTTTCCACAGCGCGTCCTTCAACCGCGAGTTTCGTGGGAAGCCGTTTACAACCTACATTTTCCCAGAGGCGCCCAAAATTCCAAACAAACCGTCCGGAGGACGGGATTCGGTCTTAGAAAACCTTGAATCCCACGCTCTTCTTTGCTAACCCTAGAATCCCGTGAAACTAATTTGAAAGCAAAATGTGGCTCGGAATATCTTCAAACGCGTATTTCATCCTAGAATTATGTGAAAAGCTTTTCAAAGCAAGACTGCAGACAATAACCCCCTGAAATACCCTAGAATCATCCATGAAGCGTTTTTATCAAAATATAGGCGATTGGTTGCAATAAATACGGGTTTCATTCAGAAACGGCTCTGAGCCCCGCCTTAAGGGACATGGGATTCCCAGTACTTCCTCGACCGCTTCTTCGAACCGTCGACTTCGTGAAGACCGGTTTGGAGCCAGTGTTTCCCCAGACAGACTCACATGGAACGAGGTTTCATAGTAAAATAGATTAGGAGCTGCCCGAAGCACCTTTTTCATACCCAAACAACCCTAAAGCCCATGTCAGCATTACTTACCCTTGAATCCCCTGAAACCCTTTTTAAAGCAAAAAGTACCTCAGATTATCATGAAATGCGTATTTCGGCATATAATCCTTGTAAACGCATTTCGAACCAAAAGACTCGACCGCAATACCCCGATATGACCTAGAGTCATCCGGCACGCGCTTTTATCCAAATACGGGGAATTGATTGCACAAGATTAAGGGGGCTGAATCCCACGAGATTTGTTCTTAAGCACTAAGTTGCCTAAACCCTGTCGCTTGGGATTCCACATGCCAACCCATTGCTATGGGTGGTTTGGGTATTAAATCGATTCATGGAGCAGCGAAGGCAGCCCTCTTAGGGCGAGTTTGGAATGTGGTTAGTAACAAAAACACTTGCCGGAACTCGTGGGTAAATGCCAAGTACTTGCGTGGAGAGTGTTTTTGGGACGTTATGATTCTTAAAAATCCCTCTTGGGGCTGGAAGAGCATTTTAACGCTTAGGCCAATTGCTATACCTAACATAAAATTTCTAGTTGGCAATGGGCACCAAATCAAATTCTGGACCGACCCTTGGCTTAATGGAGGGCGCCTAAAAGATTGTTATTGAGATAGAGCACTATATGATCTAGGCCCGGGGGGCTGATACTAAAAGTCCATCAATTTATTCAGACTGATGGGTGGACGTTTCCTACTCCCACGTCCAATGCATCGATGGATATCTTCCAATCTATTCCAAATGAGCTTGAGCCATGGCATAACTTCGAAGATGAACTTGTTTGGACTCGAGAAGATCATGGAAATTTCACTTTAACGTCTGCTTACAATCTAGTATGCAGGAATTAGGACCAATCCCTCCAATGGCCTTCTATGATTTGGTTGAGAGGGCGTACTAAAAAACACTCTATTTGTGCTTGGATGCTACTGAGAAACAAAGGGTTTTCTCCTCCAGATAAATGTTGCATGTGATTCTTGCTGTGTTCTTTGTAATTGCACTTGGGAGACCGCTATTCATTTAATGACCCAGCGCCATTATTCTCAAGAGGTGTGGAAAGCTCTCCTAGCAAAACTGAATTTGGAGCCGACACGTTGTTGTACAATTCCGTTGGAATTGCTGGCTTCCGTCACTCTTCCATTGGACCAGCAAGCAAAAAGGTCTTCAAACTCTTGGCAAGCTATTGTTTAATGCATTCATTTGGCGTATTTGGGCTGAGAGGAATGGAAGGATCTTCAGAAGTAATGAGCACTCAAGTAAGGTTGTGTTACAGCAAACTATTGACACTGTTTGCAACAGGATTCTTTATCTTGACATAGATTTACCAAGTGAAATTGCTAGTCATTGGAATCTTCCTCCAAGCAACTGCAGTATCCGTCCCGAGTCGCCTGCTTTGATGAATCCTGGATGGAGAGTATCTATTTGTTCAATTGATACCCTTCTATAGTTGGAATTCTTTGGAGTGACGTTCATACACCAAACAAAGGAAGGTCGTATTGAGGAGGAGTTGACTTACTTTTTAAGGCAGTGTTTCGAATAATGCAACTCATTCCAGATAATTCCGCACCTATCACTTTCCAGGAAGATTCAACACTTCATCAAGTTCTTCTCAACCCTCAGGTTTCTGATTGGAAGGTGCGCTTCCAAGTAAGAAGATTACACGCTTTTATTCATAAATTCGAACATATTCGGTAAATTCGATGCTTCATCCGCGATTTGCTCTGCTCAATAAAGTGTTAAGCAGAGATTTAGCTACTTTCCACATTAATCATAATGCACTTACATATTTGTATAGGCAAAGTATAGGAAATAATGAGTAATTTGGATAGTATTTATTCATTGCATTATTTTTCTCGTTCGTAATTAGAGGGGTACGCCCCTTTGGAAGCATCCTCCATATGGGAGACTTCCTTTTCTGTACAGTATTATTTGAGAAATAGAAGAACTAACTTATTCTTCAAAAAGAAAAAAGATTACCGTATTTTTCAGAGCGCATCATCCAACCGCGAGTTGCGTGAGACGCGGTTTACAACCTACACTTTCCGGGAGCCGCCTTAAATTCCAAACAAACGGTCCGAAGGACGGGATTCAGTCTTTAAAAACCTTGAACCCATGCGTTTCTTTCCTGACCCTAGTATCTCGTGAAACCTATTTTAAAGCACAATGTAGCTCAGAATATCTTAAAATGCACACTCCAGCCTATAACCGAATGAAATGCACTTCAAGCCTTAAGTGGAGACAACGCCCCCCAGAAATGCGATAGAATCATCCATGACGCGCTTTGATCAAAATATAGGCTATTGATTGCAAGAAGTACGAGTCTCATTCAACCACGGTACAAAACGCCACGAGATTAGCTCTCAAGTTCGAATTTATCCGAATCCCGTCATAAAGGAAAAAGAATTCCCCGGACTTCTTAGAGCGCTTCCTTCAACCGTGGGCTTCGTGAAATGTGGTTTGGAGCCAGTGTTTTTCCTACACTCACATCGAACGAGGTCTCGTAATATAGGAGATTAGGAACTGCCCGAAGAACGTTTTTCAGACCCAAGCAACCCTGGAGCCCGTACGGTGCGTTCCTTACCCTTGAATCGCCTGAAACCCTTCTTAAACCGAAAAGTATCTCAGATTATCATGAAATGCGTATTTCGGCACAGAATCGTTGTAAACGCGTTTCGAACAAAACACTCGACCGTAATACCCTGATATGACCTAGAGTCGTCCGGCACGCACTTTTATTAAAATACGGGCTATTGATTGCACAAGATTCTTTTGTCAGTCGGGAACGTGGCAGAGTCCCAACATATTAGCACTTCAGCCCTATTTTTCCTAGAACCCGTTTCGAAGTAAAAGAAATCAAAGAATTTTTCAGAGCGCGTCTCCAATCTACG
Organism: Persea americana; assembly: GCA_029852735.1. NCBI lineage: Eukaryota > Viridiplantae > Streptophyta > Magnoliopsida > Laurales > Lauraceae > Persea > Persea americana. The sequence goes on from CM056820.1 coordinate 36,826, forward strand.
AATTGCGTGAAATGAGGCCCGTAGCCCACAGGTTCACAGATCCGCCTAGAATTACGAACGAACGGCCCGAAACACGGTTCTCGTTCTTAAAGGACCTTGAAGCCCCTGCAATGCGTTCCTAACCGCATAGTCGCTCGAAACACATTTGTAAGAAAAACGTGTCCCAGAACATCCTAAAATGCGTTTTTCCACCTAGAATCGTATGTAACACGTCGCAAACCAAGAGGCCAAATAAGAACACCCCGAAACGCCCAAGAATCATCCAACACGTGTTTTGATCCAAATATAGGCCATTGAAGGCACGGGATATGTTTTTATTATGGAAACGGGGCGGAATCCCACGAAATCAGTTCTCAAGCAGTGATTCGCCTGAAATCCGTTTTAAAGTAAAAAACAATCACCGCCTTTTCCACAGCGCGTCCTTCAACCGCGAGTTTCGTGGGAAGCCGTTTACAACCTACATTTTCCCAGAGGCGCCCAAAATTCCAAACAAACCGTCCGGAGGACGGGATTCGGTCTTAGAAAACCTTGAATCCCACGCTCTTCTTTGCTAACCCTAGAATCCCGTGAAACTAATTTGAAAGCAAAATGTGGCTCGGAATATCTTCAAACGCGTATTTCATCCTAGAATTATGTGAAAAGCTTTTCAAAGCAAGACTGCAGACAATAACCCCCTGAAATACCCTAGAATCATCCATGAAGCGTTTTTATCAAAATATAGGCGATTGGTTGCAATAAATACGGGTTTCATTCAGAAACGGCTCTGAGCCCCGCCTTAAGGGACATGGGATTCCCAGTACTTCCTCGACCGCTTCTTCGAACCGTCGACTTCGTGAAGACCGGTTTGGAGCCAGTGTTTCCCCAGACAGACTCACATGGAACGAGGTTTCATAGTAAAATAGATTAGGAGCTGCCCGAAGCACCTTTTTCATACCCAAACAACCCTAAAGCCCATGTCAGCATTACTTACCCTTGAATCCCCTGAAACCCTTTTTAAAGCAAAAAGTACCTCAGATTATCATGAAATGCGTATTTCGGCATATAATCCTTGTAAACGCATTTCGAACCAAAAGACTCGACCGCAATACCCCGATATGACCTAGAGTCATCCGGCACGCGCTTTTATCCAAATACGGGGAATTGATTGCACAAGATTAAGGGGGCTGAATCCCACGAGATTTGTTCTTAAGCACTAAGTTGCCTAAACCCTGTCGCTTGGGATTCCACATGCCAACCCATTGCTATGGGTGGTTTGGGTATTAAATCGATTCATGGAGCAGCGAAGGCAGCCCTCTTAGGGCGAGTTTGGAATGTGGTTAGTAACAAAAACACTTGCCGGAACTCGTGGGTAAATGCCAAGTACTTGCGTGGAGAGTGTTTTTGGGACGTTATGATTCTTAAAAATCCCTCTTGGGGCTGGAAGAGCATTTTAACGCTTAGGCCAATTGCTATACCTAACATAAAATTTCTAGTTGGCAATGGGCACCAAATCAAATTCTGGACCGACCCTTGGCTTAATGGAGGGCGCCTAAAAGATTGTTATTGAGATAGAGCACTATATGATCTAGGCCCGGGGGCTGATACTAAAAGTCCATCAATTTATTCAGACTGATGGGTGGACGTTTCCTACTCCCACGTCCAATGCATCGATGGATATCTTCCAATCTATTCCAAATGAGCTTGAGCCATGGCATAACTTCGAAGATGAACTTGTTTGGACTCGAGAAGATCATGGAAATTTCACTTTAACGTCTGCTTACAATCTAGTATGCAGGAATTAGGACCAATCCCTCCAATGGCCTTCTATGATTTGGTTGAGAGGGCGTACTAAAAAACACTCTATTTGTGCTTGGATGCTACTGAGAAACAAAAGGTTTTCTCCTCCAGATAAATGTTGCATGTGATTCTTGCTGTGTTCTTTGTAATTGCACTTGGGAGACCGCTATTCATTTAATGACCCAGCGCCATTATTCTCAAGAGGTGTGGAAAGCTCTCCTAGCAAAACTGAATTTGGAGCCGACACGTTGTTGTACAAATCCGTTGGAATTGCTGGCTTCCGTCACTCTTCCATTGGACCAGCAAGCAAAAAGGTCTTCAAACTCTTGGCAAGCTATTGTTTAATGCATTCATTTGGCGTATTTGGGCTGAGAGGAATGGAAGGATCTTCAGAAGTAATGAGCACTCAAGTAAGGTTGTGTTACAGCAAACTATTGACACTGTTTGCAGCAGGATTCTTTATCTTGACATAGCTTTACCAAGTGAAATTGCTAGTCATTGGAATCTTCCTCCAAGCAACTGCAGTATCCGTCCCGAGTCGCCTGCTTTGATGAATCCTGGATGGAGAGTATCAATTTGTTCAATTGATACCCTTCTATAGTTGGAATTCTTTGGAGTGACGTTCATACACCAAACAAAGGAAGGTCGTATTGAGGAGGAGTTGACTTACTTTTTAAGGCAGTGTTTCGAATAATGCAACTCATTCCAGATAATTCCGCACCTATCACTTTCCAGGAAGATTCAACACTCCATCAAGTTCTTCTCAACCCTCAGGTTTCTGATTGGAAGGTGCGCTTCCAAGTAAGAAGATTACATGCTTTTATTCATAAATTCGAACATATTCGGTAAATTCGATGCTTCATCCGTGATTTGCTCTGCTCAATAAAGTGTTAAGCAGAGATTTAGCTACTTTCCACATTAATAATAATGCACTTACATATTTGTATAGGCAAAGTATAGGAAATAATGAGTAATTTGGATAGTATTTATGCATTGCATTATTTTTCTCGTTCGTAATTAGAGGGGTACGCCCCTTTGGAAGCATCCTCCATATGGGAGACTTCCTTTTCTGTACAGTATTATTTGAGAAATAGAAGAACTAACTTATTCTTCAAAAAGAAAAAAGATTACCGTATTTTTCAGAGCGCATCATCCAACCGCGAGTTGCGTGAGACGCGGTTTACAACCTACACTTTCCGTGAGCCGCCTTAAATTCCAAACAAACGGTCCGAAGGACGGGATTCAGTCTTTAAAAACCTTGAACCCATGCGTTTCTTTCCTGACCCTAGAATCTCGTGAAACCTATTTTAAAGCACAATGTAGCTCAGAATATCTTAAAATGCACACTCCAGCCTATAACCGAATGAAATGCACTTCAAGCCTTAAGTGGAGACAACGCCCCCCAGAAATGCGATAGAATCATCCATGACGCGCTTTGATCAAAATATAGGCTATTGATTGCAAGAAGTACGAGTCTCATTCAACCACGGTACAAAACGCCACGAGATTAGCTCTCAAGTTCGAATTTATCCGAATCCCGTCATAAAGGAAAAAGAATTCCCCGGACTTCTTAGAGCGCTTCCTTCAACCGTGGGCTTCGTGAAATGTGGTTTGGAGCCAGTGTTTTTCCTACACTCACATCGAACGAGGTCTCGTAATATAGGAGATTAGGAACTGCCCGAAGAACGTTTTTCAGACCCAAGCAACCCTGGAGCCCGTACGGTGCGTTCCTTACCCTTGAATCGCCTGAAACCCTTCTTAAACCGAAAAGTATCTCAGATTATCATGAAATGCGTATTTCGGCACAGAATCGTTGTAAACGCGTTTCGAACAAAACACTCGACCGTAATACCCTGATATGACCTAGAGTCGTCCGGCACGCACTTTTATTAAAATACGGGCTATTGATTGCACAAGATTCTTTTGTCAGTCGGGAACGTGGCAGAGTCCCAACATATTAGCACTTCAGCCCTATTTTTCCTAGAACCCGTTTCGAAGTAAAAGAAATCAAAGAATTTTTCAGAGCGCGTCTCCAATCTACGAATTGCGTGAAATGAGGCCCGTAGCCCACAGGTTCACAGATCCGCCTAGAATTACGAACGAACGGCCCGAAACACGGTTCTCGTTCTGAAAGGACCTTGAAGCCGCTGCAATGCGTTCCTAACCGCATAGTCGCTCGAAACACATTTGTAAGAAAAACGTGTCCCAGAACATCCTAAAATGCGTTTTTCCACCTAGAATCGTATGTAACACGTCGCAAACCAAGAGGCCAAATAAGAACACCCCGAAACGCCCAAGAATCATCCAACACGTGTTTTGATCCAAATATAGGCCATTGAAGGCACGGGATATGTTTTTATTATGGAAACGGGGCGGAATCCCACGAAATCAGTTCTCAAGCAGTGATTCGCCTGAAATCCGTTTTAAAGTAAAAAACAATCACCGCCTTTTCCACAGCGCGTCCTTCAACCGCGAGTTTCGTGGGAAGCCGTTTACAACCTACATTTTCCCAGAGGCGCCCAAAATTCCAAACAAACCGTCCGGAGGACGGGATTCGGTCTTAGAAAACCTTGAATCCCACGCTCTTCTTTGCTAACCCTAGAATCCCGTGAAACTAATTTGAAAGCAAAATGTGGCTCGGAATATCTTCAAACGCGTATTTCATCCTAGAATTATGTGAAAAGCTTTTCAAAGCAAGACTGCAGACAATAACCCCCTGAAATACCCTAGAATCATCCATGAAGCGTTTTTATCAAAATATAGGCGATTGGTTGCAATAAATACGGGTTTCATTCAGAAACGGCTCTGAGCCCCGCCTTAAGGGACATGGGATTCCCAGTACTTCCTCGACCGCTTCTTCGAACCGTCGACTTCGTGAAGACCGGTTTGGAGCCAGTGTTTCCCCAGACAGACTCACATGGAACGAGGTTTCATAGTAAAATAGATTAGGAGCTGCCCGAAGCACCTTTTTCATACCCAAACAACCCTAAAGCCCATGTCAGCATTACTTACCCTTGAATCCCCTGAAACCCTTTTTAAAGCAAAAAGTACCTCAGATTATCATGAAATGCGTATTTCGGCATATAATCCTTGTAAACGCATTTCGAACCAAAAGACTCGACCGCAATACCCCGATATGACCTAGAGTCATCCGGCACGCGCTTTTATCCAAATACGGGGAATTGATTGCACAAGATTAAGGGGGCTGAATCCCACGAGATTTGTTCTTAAGCACTAAGTTGCCTAAACCCTGTCGCTTGGGATTCCACATGCCAACCCATTGCTATGGGTGGTTTGGGTATTAAATCGATTCATGGAGTAGCGAAGGCAGCCCTCTTAGGGCGAGTTTGGAATGTGGTTAGTAACAAAAACACTTGCCGGAACTCGTGGGTAAATGCCAAGTACTTGCGTGGAGAGTGTTTTTGGGACGTTATGATTCTTAAAAATCCCTCTTGGGGCTGGAAGAGCATTTTAACGCTTAGGCCAATTGCTATACCTAACATAAAATTTCTAGTTGGCAATGGGCACCAAATCAAATTCTGGACCGACCCTTGGCTTAATGGAGGGCGCCTAAAAGATTGTTATTGAGATAGAGCACTATATGATCTAGGCCCGGGGGCTGATACTAAAAGTCCATCAATTTATTCAGACTGATGGGTGGACGTTTCCTACTCCCACGTCCAATGCATCGATGGATATCTTCCAATCTATTCCAAATGAGCTTGAGCCATGGCATAACTTCGAAGATGAACTTGTTTGGACTCGAGAAGATCATGGAAATTTCACTTTAACGTCTGCTTACAATCTAGTATGCAGGAATTAGGACCAATCCCTCCAATGGCCTTCTATGATTTGGTTGAGAGGGCGTACTAAAAAACACTCTATTTGTGCTTGGATGCTACTGAGAAACAAAAGGTTTTCTCCTCCAGATAAATGTTGCATGTGATTCTTGCTGTGTTCTTTGTAATTGCACTTGGGAGACCGCTATTCATTTAATGACCCAGCGCCATTATTCTCAAGAGGTGTGGAAAGCTCTCCTAGCAAAACTGAATTTGGAGCCGACACGTTGTTGTACAAATCCGTTGGAATTGCTGGCTTCCGTCACTCTTCCATTGGACCAGCAAGCAAAAAGGTCTTCAAACTCTTGGCAAGCTATTGTTTAATGCATTCATTTGGCGTATTTGGGCTGAGAGGAATGGAAGGATCTTCAGAAGTAATGAGCACTCAAGTAAGGTTGTGTTACAGCAAACTATTGACACTGTTTGCAGCAGGATTCTTTATCTTGACATAGCTTTACCAAGTGAAATTGCTAGTCATTGGAATCTTCCTCCAAGCAACTGCAGTATCCGTCCCGAGTCGCCTGCTTTGATGAATCCTGGATGGAGAGTATCAATTTGTTCAATTGATACCCTTCTATAGTTGGAATTCTTTGGAGTGACGTTCATACACCAAACAAAGGAAGGTCGTATTGAGGAGGAGTTGACTTACTTTTTAAGGCAGTGTTTCGAATAATGCAACTCATTCCAGATAATTCCGCACCTATCACTTTCCAGGAAGATTCAACACTCCATCAAGTTCTTCTCAACCCTCAGGTTTCTGATTGGAAGGTGCGCTTCCAAGTAAGAAGATTACATGCTTTTATTCATAAATTCGAACATATTCGGTAAATTCGATGCTTCATCCGTGATTTGCTCTGCTCAATAAAGTGTTAAGCAGAGATTTAGCTACTTTCCACATTAATAATAATGCACTTACATATTTGTATAGGCAAAGTATAGGAAATAATGAGTAATTTGGATAGTATTTATGCATTGCATTATTTTTCTCGTTCGTAATTAGAGGGGTACGCCCCTTTGGAAGCATCCTCCATATGGGAGACTTCCTTTTCTGTACAGTATTATTTGAGAAATAGAAGAACTAACTTATTCTTCAAAAAGAAAAAAGATTACCGTATTTTTCAGAGCGCATCATCCAACCGCGAGTTGCGTGAGACGCGGTTTACAACCTACACTTTCCGTGAGCCGCCTTAAATTCCAAACAAACGGTCCGAAGGACGGGATTCAGTCTTTAAAAACCTTGAACCCATGCGTTTCTTTCCTGACCCTAGAATCTCGTGAAACCTATTTTAAAGCACAATGTAGCTCAGAATATCTTAAAATGCACACTCCAGCCTATAACCGAATGAAATGCACTTCAAGCCTTAAGTGGAGACAACGCCCCCCAGAAATGCGATAGAATCATCCATGACGCGCTTTGATCAAAATATAGGCTATTGATTGCAAGAAGTACGAGTCTCATTCAACCACGGTACAAAACGCCACGAGATTAGCTCTCAAGTTCGAATTTATCCGAATCCCGTCATAAAGGAAAAAGAATTCCCCGGACTTCTTAGAGCGCTTCCTTCAACCGTGGGCTTCGTGAAATGTGGTTTGGAGCCAGTGTTTTTCCTACACTCACATCGAACGAGGTCTCGTAATATAGGAGATTAGGAACTGCCCGAAGAACGTTTTTCAGACCCAAGCAACCCTGGAGCCCGTACGGTGCGTTCCTTACCCTTGAATCGCCTGAAACCCTTCTTAAACCGAAAAGTATCTCAGATTATCATGAAATGCGTATTTCGGCACAGAATCGTTGTAAACGCGTTTCGAACAAAACACTCGACCGTAATACCCTGATATGACCTAGAGTCGTCCGGCACGCACTTTTATTAAAATACGGGCTATTGATTGCACAAGATTCTTTTGTCAGTCGGGAACGTGGCAGAGTCCCAACATATTAGCACTTCAGCCCTATTTTTCCTAGAACCCGTTTCGAAGTAAAAGAAATCAAAGAATTTTTCAGAGCGCGTCTCCAATCTACGAATTGCGTGAAATGAGGCCCGTAGCCCACAGGTTCACAGATCCGCCTAGAATTACGAACGAACGGCCCGAAACACGGTTCTCGTTCTGAAAGGACCTTGAAGCCGCTGCAATGCGTTCCTAACCGCATAGTCGCTCGAAACACATTTGTAAGAAAAACGTGTCCCAGAACATCCTAAAATGCGTTTTTCCACCTAGAATCGTATGTAACACGTCGCAAACCAAGAGGCCAAATAAGAACACCCCGAAACGCCCAAGAATCATCCAACACGTGTTTTGATCCAAATATAGGCCATTGAAGGCACGGGATATGTTTTTATTATGGAAACGGGGCGGAATCCCACGAAATCAGTTCTCAAGCAGTGATTCGCCTGAAATCCGTTTTAAAGTAAAAAACAATCACCGCCTTTTCCACAGCGCGTCCTTCAACCGCGAGTTTCGTGGGAAGCCGTTTACAACCTACATTTTCCCAGAGGCGCCCAAAATTCCAAACAAACCGTCCGGAGGACGGGATTCGGTCTTAGAAAACCTTGAATCCCACGCTCTTCTTTGCTAACCCTAGAATCCCGTGAAACTAATTTGAAAGCAAAATGTGGCTCGGAATATCTTCAAACGCGTATTTCATCCTAGAATTATGTGAAAAGCTTTTCAAAGCAAGACTGCAGACAATAACCCCCTGAAATACCCTAGAATCATCCATGAAGCGTTTTTATCAAAATATAGGCGATTGGTTGCAATAAATACGGGTTTCATTCAGAAACGGCTCTGAGCCCCGCCTTAAGGGACATGGGATTCCCAGTACTTCCTCGACCGCTTCTTCGAACCGTCGACTTCGTGAAGACCGGTTTGGAGCCAGTGTTTCCCCAGACAGACTCACATGGAACGAGGTTTCATAGTAAAATAGATTAGGAGCTGCCCGAAGCACCTTTTTCATACCCAAACAACCCTAAAGCCCATGTCAGCATTACTTACCCTTGAATCCCCTGAAACCCTTTTTAAAGCAAAAAGTACCTCAGATTATCATGAAATGCGTATTTCGGCATATAATCCTTGTAAACGCATTTCGAACCAAAAGACTCGACCGCAATACCCCGATATGACCTAGAGTCATCCGGCACGCGCTTTTATCCAAATACGGGGAATTGATTGCACAAGATTAAGGGGGCTGAATCCCACGAGATTTGTTCTTAAGCACTAAGTTGCCTAAACCCTGTCGCTTGGGATTCCACATGCCAACCCATTGCTATGGGTGGTTTGGGTATTAAATCGATTCATGGAGCAGCGAAGGCAGCCCTCTTAGGGCGAGTTTGGAATGTGGTTAGTAACAAAAACACTTGCCGGAACTCGTGGGTAAATGCCAAGTACTTGCGTGGAGAGTGTTTTTGGGACGTTATGATTCTTAAAAATCCCTCTTGGGGCTGGAAGAGCATTTTAACGCTTAGGCCAATTGCTATACCTAACATAAAATTTCTAGTTGGCAATGGGCACCAAATCAAATTCTGGACCGACCCTTGGCTTAATGGAGGGCGCCTAAAAGATTGTTATTGAGATAGAGCACTATATGATCTAGGCCCGGGGGCTGATACTAAAAGTCCATCAATTTATTCAGACTGATGGGTGGACGTTTCCTACTCCCACGTCCAATGCATCGATGGATATCTTCCAATCTATTCCAAATGAGCTTGAGCCATGGCATAACTTCGAAGATGAACTTGTTTGGACTCGAGAAGATCATGGAAATTTCACTTTAACGTCTGCTTACAATCTAGTATGCAGGAATTAGGACCAATCCCTCCAATGGCCTTCTATGATTTGGTTGAGAGGGCGTACTAAAAAACACTCTATTTGTGCTTGGATGCTACTGAGAAACAAAGGGTTTTCTCCTCCAGATAAATGTTGCATGTGATTCTTGCTGTGTTCTTTGTAATTGCACTTGGGAGACCGCTATTCATTTAATGACCCAGCGCCATTATTCTCAAGAGGTGTGGAAAGCTCTCCTAGCAAAACTGAATTTGGAGCCGACACGTTGTTGTACAATTCCGTTGGAATTGCTGGCTTCCGTCACTCTTCCATTGGACCAGCAAGCAAAAAGGTCTTCAAACTCTTGGCAAGCTATTGTTTAATGCATTCATTTGGCGTATTTGGGCTGAGAGGAATGGAAGGATCTTCAGAAGTAATGAGCACTCAAGTAAGGTTGTGTTACAGCAAACTATTGACACTGTTTGCAACAGGATTCTTTATCTTGACATAGATTTACCAAGTGAAATTGCTAGTCATTGGAATCTTCCTCCAAGCAACTGCAGTATCCGTCCCGAGTCGCCTGCTTTGATGAATCCTGGATGGAGAGTATCTATTTGTTCAATTGATACCCTTCTATAGTTGGAATTCTTTGGAGTGACGTTCATACACCAAACAAAGGAAGGTCGTATTGAGGAGGAGTTGACTTACTTTTTAAGGCAGTGTTTCGAATAATGCAACTCATTCCAGATAATTCCGCACCTATCACTTTCCAGGAAGATTCAACACTCCATCAAGTTCTTCTCAACCCTCAGGTTTCTGATTGGAAGGTGCGCTTCCAAGTAAGAAGATTACATGCTTTTATTCATAAATTCGAACATATTCGGTAAATTCGATGCTTCATCCGTGATTTGCTCTGCTCAATAAAGTGTTAAGCAGAGATTTAGCTACTTTCCACATTAATAATAATGCACTTACATATTTGTATAGGCAAAGTATAGGAAATAATGAGTAATTTGGATAGTATTTATGCATTGCATTATTTTTCTCGTTCGTAATTAGAGGGGTACGCCCCTTTGGAAGCATCCTCCATATGGGAGACTTCCTTTTCTGTACAGTATTATTTGAGAAATAGAAGAACTAACTTATTCTTCAAAAAGAAAAAAGATTACCGTATTTTTCAGAGCGCATCATCCAACCGCGAGTTGCGTGAGACGCGGTTTACAACCTACACTTTCCGTGAGCCGCCTTAAATTCCAAACAAACGGTCCGAAGGACGGGATTCAGTCTTTAAAAACCTTGAACCCATGCGTTTCTTTCCTGACCCTAGAATCTCGTGAAACCTATTTTAAAGCACAATGTAGCTCAGAATATCTTAAAATGCACACTCCAGCCTATAACCGAATGAAATGCACTTCAAGCCTTAAGTGGAGACAACGCCCCCCAGAAATGCGATAGAATCATCCATGACGCGCTTTGATCAAAATATAGGCTATTGATTGCAAGAAGTACGAGTCTCATTCAACCACGGTACAAAACGCCACGAGATTAGCTCTCAAGTTCGAATTTATCCGAATCCCGTCATAAAGGAAAAAGAATTCCCCGGACTTCTTAGAGCGCTTCCTTCAACCGTGGGCTTCGTGAAATGTGGTTTGGAGCCAGTGTTTTTCCTACACTCACATCGAACGAGGTCTCGTAATATAGGAGATTAGGAACTGCCCGAAGAACGTTTTTCAGACCCAAGCAACCCTGGAGCCCGTACGGTGCGTTCCTTACCCTTGAATCGCCTGAAACCCTTCTTAAACCGAAAAGTATCTCAGATTATCATGAAATGCGTATTTCGGCACAGAATCGTTGTAAACGCGTTTCGAACAAAACACTCGACCGTAATACCCTGATATGACCTAGAGTCGTCCGGCACGCACTTTTATTAAAATACGGGCTATTGATTGCACAAGATTCTTTTGTCAGTCGGGAACGTGGCAGAGTCCCAACATATTAGCACTTCAGCCCTATTTTTCCTAGAACCCGTTTCGAAGTAAAAGAAATCAAAGAATTTTTCAGAGCGCGTCTCCAATCTACGAATTGCGTGAAATGAGGCCCGTAGCCCACAGGTTCACAGATCCGCCTAGAATTACGAACGAACGGCCCGAAACACGGTTCTCGTTCTGAAAGGACCTTGAAGCCGCTGCAATGCGTTCCTAACCGCATAGTCGCTCGAAACACATTTGTAAGAAAAACGTGTCCCAGAACATCCTAAAATGCGTTTTTCCACCTAGAATCGTATGTAACACGTCGCAAACCAAGAGGCCAAATAAGAACACCCCGAAACGCCCAAGAATCATCCAACACGTGTTTTGATCCAAATATAGGCCATTGAAGGCACGGGATATGTTTTTATTATGGAAACGGGGCGGAATCCCACGAAATCAGTTCTCAAGCAGTGATTCGCCTGAAATCCGTTTTAAAGTAAAAAACAATCACCGCCTTTTCCACAGCGCGTCCTTCAACCGCGAGTTTCGTGGGAAGCCGTTTACAACCTACATTTTCCCAGAGGCGCCCAAAATTCCAAACAAACCGTCCGGAGGACGGGATTCGGTCTTAGAAAACCTTGAATCCCACGCTCTTCTTTGCTAACCCTAGAATCCCGTGAAACTAATTTGAAAGCAAAATGTGGCTCGGAATATCTTCAAACGCGTATTTCATCCTAGAATTATGTGAAAAGCTTTTCAAAGCAAGACTGCAGACAATAACCCCCTGAAATACCCTAGAATCATCCATGAAGCGTTTTTATCAAAATATAGGCGATTGGTTGCAATAAATAAAATACGGGTTTCATTCAGAAACGGCTCTGAGCCCCGCCTTAAGGGACATGGGATTCCCAGTACTTTCCTCGACCGCTTCTTCGAACCGTCGACTTCGTGAAGACCGGTTTGGAGCCAGTGTTTCCCCAGACTCACATGGAACGAGGTTTCATAGTAAAATCGATTAGGAGCTGCCCGAAGCACCTTTTTCATACCCAAACAACCCTAAAGCCCATGTCAGCATTACTTACCCTTGAATCGCCTGAAACCCTTTTTAAAGCAAAAAGTACCTCAGATTATCATGAAATGCGTATTTCCGCATATAATCCTTGTAAACGCATTTCGAACCAAAAGACTCGACCGCAATACCCCGATATGACCTAGAGTCATCCGGCACGCGCTTTTATCCAAAATACGGGGAATTGATTGCACAAGATTAAGGGGGCTGAATCCCACGAGATTTGTTCTTAAGCACTAAGTTGGCTAAACCCTGTCGCTTGGGATTCCACATGCCAACCCATTGCTATGGGTGGTTTGGGTATTAAATCGATTCATGGAGCAGCGAAGGCAGCCCTCTTAGGGCGAGTTTGGAATGTGGTTAGTAACAAAACACTTGCGGAACTCATGGGTAAATGCCAAGTACTTGCGTGGAGAGTGTTTTTGGGACGTTATGATTCTTAAAAATCCCTCTTGGGGTTGGAAGAGCATTTTAACGCTTAGGCCAATTGCTATACCTAACATAAAATTTCTAGTTGGCAATGGGCACCAAATCAAATTCTGGACCGACCCTTGGCTTAATGGAGGGCGCCTAAAAGATTGTTATTGAGATAGAGCACTATATGATCTAGGCCCGGGGGCTGATACTAAAAGTCCATCAATTTATTCAGACTGATGGGTGGACGTTTCCTACTCCCACGTCCAATGCATCGATGGACATCTTCCAATCTATTCCAAATGAGCTTGAGCCATGGCATAACTTCGAAGATGAACTTGTTTGGACTCGAGAAGATCATGGAAATTTCACTTTAACGTCTGCTTACAATCTAGTATGCAGGAATTAGGACCAATCCCTCCAATGGCCTTCTATGATTTGGTGAGAGGGCGTACTAAAAAACACTCTATTTGTGCTTGGATGCTACTGAGAAACAAAAGGTTTTCTCCTCCAGATAAATGTTGCATGTGATTCTTGCTGTGTTCTTTGTAATTGCACTTGGGAGACCGCTATTCATTTAATGACCCAGCGCCATTATTCTCAAGAGGTGTGGAAAGCTCTCCTAGCAAAACTGAATTTGGAGCCGACACGTTGTTGTACAAATCCGTTGGAAATTGCTGGCTTCCGTCACTGTTCCATTGGACCAGCAAGCAAAAAGGTCTTCAAACTCTTGGCAAGCTATTGTTTAATGCATTCATTTGGCGTATTTGGGCTGAGAGGAATGGAAGGATCTTCAGAAGTAATGAGCACTCAAGTAAGGTTGTGTTACAGCAAACTATTGACACTGTTTGCAGCAGGATTCTTTATCTTGACATAGCTTTACCAAGTGAAATTGCTAGTCATTGGAATCTTCCTCCAAGCAACTCCAGTATCCGTCCCGAGTCGCCTGCTTTGATGAATCCTGGATGGAGAGTATCTATTTGTTCAATTGATACCCTTCTATAGTTGGAATTCTTTGGAGTGACGTTCATACACCAAACAAAGGAAGGTCGTATTGAGGAGGAGTTGACTTACTTTTTAAGGCTGTGTTTCGAATAATGCAACTCATTCCAGATAATTCCGCACCTATCACTTTCCAGGAAGATTCAACACTCCATCAAGTTCTTCTCAGCCCTCAGGTTTCTGATTGGAAGGTGCGCTTCCAAGTTAGAAGATTACACGCTTTTATTCATAAATTCGAACATATTCGGTAAATTCGATGCTTCATCCGCGATTTGCTCTGCTCAATAAAGTGTTAAGCAGAGATTTAGCTACTTTCCACATTAATCAGAATGCACTTACATATTTGTATAGGCAAAGTATAGGAAATAATGAGTAATTTGGATAGTATTTATTCATTGCATTATTTTTCTCGTTCGTAATTAGAGGGGTACGCCCCTTTGGAAGCATCCTCCATATGGGAGACTTCCTTTTCTGTACAGTATTCTTTGAGAAATAGAAGAACTAACTTATTCTTCAAAAAGAAAAAAGATTACCGTATTTTTCAGAGCGCATCATCCAACCGCGAGTTGCGTGAGACGCGGTTTACAACTTACACTTTCCGAGAGCCGCCTTAAATTCCAAACAAACGGTCCGAAGGACGGGATTCCGTCTTTAAAACCTTGAACCCATGCGTTTCTTTCCTAACCCTAGAATCTCGTGAAACCTATTTTAAAGCACAATGTAGCTCAGAATATCTTAAAATGCACACTCCAGCCTATAACCGAATGAAATGCACTTCAAGCCTTAAGTGGAGACAACGCCCCCCAGAAATGCGATAGAATCATCCATGACGCGCTTTGATCAAAATATAGGCTATTGATTGCAAGAAGTACGAGTCTCATTCAACCCACGGTACAAAACGCCACGAGATTAGCTCTCAAGTTCGAATTTATCCGAATCCCGTCATAAAGGAAAAAGAATTCCCCGGACTTCTTAGAGCGCTTCCTTCAACCGTGGGCTTCGTGAAATGTGGTTTGGAGCCAGTGTTTTCCTACACTCACATCGAACGACGTCTCGTAATATAGGAGATTAGGAACTGCCCGAAGAACGTTTTTCAGACCCAAGCAACCCTGGAGCCCGTACGGTGCGTTCCTTACCCTTGAATCGCCTGAAACCCTTCTTAAACCGAAAAGTATCTCAGATTATCATGAAATGCGTATTTCGGCACAGAATCGTTGTAAACGCGTTTCGAACAAAACACTCGACCGTAATACCCTGATATGACCTAGAGTCGTCCGGCACGCACTTTTATTAAAATACGGGCTATTGATTGCACAAGATTCTTTTGTCAGTGGGGAACGTGGCAGAGTCCCAACATATTAGCACTTCAGCCCTATTTTTCCTAGAACCCGTTTCGAAGTAAAAGAAATCAAAGAATTTTTCAGAGCGCGTCTCCAATCTACGAATTGCGTGAAATGAGGCCCGTAGCCCACAGGTTCACAGATCCGCCTAGAATTACGAACGAACGGCCCGAAACACGGTTCTCGTTCTTAAAGGACCTTGAAGCCCCTGCAATGCGTTCCTAACCGCATAGTCGCTCGAAACACATTTGTAAGAAAAACGTGTCCCAGAACATCCTAAAATGCGTTTTTCCACCTAGAATCGTATGTAACACGTCGCAAACCAAGAGGCCAAATAAGAACACCCCGAAACGCCCAAGAATCATCCAACACGTGTTTTGATCCAAATATAGGCCATTGAAGGCACGGGATATGTTTTTCTTATGGAAACGGGGCGGAATCCCACGAAATCAGTTCTTAAGCACTGATTCGCCTGAAATCCGTTTTAAAGTAAAAAACAGTCACCGCCTTTTCCACAGCGCGTCCTTCAACCGCGAGTTTCGTGGGAAGCCGTTTACAACCTACATTTTCCCAGAGGCGCCCAAAATTCCAAACAAACCGTCCGGAGGACGGGATTCGGTCTTAGAAAACCTTGAATCCCACGCTCTTCTTTGCTAACCCTAGAATCCCGTGAAACTAATTTGAAAGAAAAATGTGGCTCGGAATATCTTCAAACGCGTATTTCATCCTAGAATCATGTGAAAAGCTTTTCAAAGCAAGACTGCAGACAATAACCCCCTGAAATACCCTAGAATCATCCATGAAGCGTTTTTATCAAAATATAGGCGATTGGTTGCAATAAATACGGGTTTCATTCAGAAACGGCTCTGAGCCCCGCCTTAAGGGACATGGGATTCCCAGTACTTCCTCGACCGCTTCTTCGAACCGTCGACTTCGTGAAGACCGGTTTGGAGCCAGTGTTTCCCCAGACTCACATGGAACGAGGTTTCATAGTAAAATCGATTAGGAGCTGCCCGAAGCACCTTTTTCATACCCAAACAACCCTAAAGCCCATGTCAGCATTACTTACCCTTGAATCGCCTGAAACCCTTTTTAAAGCAAAAAGTACCTCAGATTATCATGAAATGCGTATTTCGGCATATAATCCTTGTAAACGCATTTCGAACCAAAAGACTCGACCGCAATACCCCGATATGACCTAGAGTCATCCGGCACGCGCTTTTATCCAAATACGGGGAATTGATTGCACAAGATTAAGGGGGCTGAATCCCACGAGATTTGTTCTTAAGCACTAAGTTGGCTAAACCCTGTCGCTTGGGATTCCACATGCCAACCCATTGCTATGGGTGGTTTGGGTATTAAATCGATTCATGGAGCAGCGAAGGCAGCCCTCTTAGGGCGAGTTTGGAATGTGGTTAGTAACAAAAACACTTGCGGAACTCATGGGTAAATGCCAAGTACTTGCGTGGAGAGTGTTTTTGGGACGTTATGATTCTTAAAAATCCCTCTTGGGGTTGGAAGAGCATTTTAACGCTTAGGCCAATTGCTATACCTAACATAAAATTTCTAGTTGGCAATGGGCACCAAATCAAATTCTGGACCGACCCTTGGCTTAATGGAGGGCGCCTAAAAGATTGTTATTGAGATAGAGCACTATATGATCTAGGCCCGGGGGCTGATACTAAAAGTCCATCAATTTATTCAGACTGATGGGTGGACGTTTCCTACTCCCACGTCCAATGCATCGATGGACATCTTCCAATCTATTCCAAATGAGCTTGAGCCATGGCATAACTTCGAAGATGAACTTGTTTGGACTCGAGAAGATCATGGAAATTTCACTTTAACGTCTGCTTACAATCTAGTATGCAGGAATTAGGACCAATCCCTCCAATGGCCTTCTATGATTTGGTTGAGAGGGCGTACTAAAAAACACTCTATTTGTGCTTGGATGCTACTGAGAAACAAAAGGTTTTCTCCTCCAGATAAATGTTGCATGTGATTCTTGCTGTGTTCTTTGTAATTGCACTTGGGAGACCGCTATTCATTTAATGACCCAGCGCCATTATTCTCAAGAGGTGTGGAAAGCTCTCCTAGCAAAACTGAATTTGGAGCCGACACGTTGTTGTACAAATCCGTTGGAATTGCTGGCTTCCGTCACTGTTCCATTGGACCAGCAAGCAAAAAGGTCTTCAAACTCTTGGCAAGCTATTGTTTAATGCATTCATTTGGCGTATTTGGGCTGAGAGGAATGGAAGGATCTTCAGAAGTAATGAGCACTCAAGTAAGGTTGTGTTACAGCAAACTATTGACACTGTTTGCAGCAGGATTCTTTATCTTGACATAGCTTTACCAAGTGAAATTGCTAGTCATTGGAATCTTCCTCCAAGCAACTCCAGTATCCGTCCCGAGTCGCCTGCTTTGATGAATCCTGGATGGAGAGTATCTATTTGTTCAATTGATACCCTTCTATAGTTGGAATTCTTTGGAGTGACGTTCATACACCAAACAAAGGAAGGTCGTATTGAGGAGGAGTTGACTTACTTTTTAAGGCTGTGTTTCGAATAATGCAACTCATTCCAGATAATTCCGCACCTATCACTTTCCAGGAAGATTCAACACTCCATCAAGTTCTTCTCAGCCCTCAGGTTTCTGATTGGAAGGTGCGCTTCCAAGTTAGAAGATTACACGCTTTTATTCATAAATTCGAACATATTCGGTAAATTCGATGCTTCATCCGCGATTTGCTCTGCTCAATAAAGTGTTAAGCAAAGATTTAGCTACTTTCCACATTAATCAGAATGCACTTACATATTTGTATAGGCAAAGTATAGGAAATAATGAGTAATTTGGATAGTATTTATTCATTGCATTATTTTTCTCGTTCGTAATTAGAGGGGTACGCCCCTTTGGAAGCATCCTCCATATGGGAGACTTCCTTTTCTGTACAGTATTCTTTGAGAAATAGAAGAACTAACTTATTCTTCAAAAAGAAAAAAGATTACCGTATTTTTCAGAGCGCATCATCCAACCGCGAGTTGCGTGAGACGCGGTTTACAACTTACACTTTCCGAGAGCCGCCTTAAATTCCAAACAAACGGTCCGAAGGACGGGATTCCGTCTTTAAAAACCTTGAACCCATGCGTTTCTTTCCTAACCCTAGAATCTCGTGAAACCTATTTTAAAGCACAATGTAGCTCAGAATATCTTAAAATGCACACTCCAGCCTATAACCGAATGAAATGCACTTCAAGCCTTAAGTGGAGACAACGCCCCCCAGAAATGCGATAGAATCATCCATGACGCGCTTTGATCAAAATATAGGCTATTGATTGCAAGAAGTACGAGTCTCATTCAACCACGGTACAAAACGCCACGAGATTAGCTCTCAAGTTCGAATTTATCCGAATCCCGTCATAAAGGAAAAAGAATTCCCCGGACTTCTTAGAGCGCTTCCTTCAACCGTGGGCTTCGTGAAATGTGGTTTGGAGCCAGTGTTTTCCTACACTCACATCGAACGACGTCTCGTAATATAGGAGATTAGGAACTGCCCGAAGAACGTTTTTCAGACCCAAGCAACCCTGGAGCCCGTACGGTGCGTTCCTTACCCTTGAATCGCCTGAAACCCTTCTTAAACCGAAAAGTATCTCAGATTATCATGAAATGCGTATTTCGGCACAGAATCGTTGTAAACGCGTTTCGAACAAAACACTCGACCGTAATACCCTGATATGACCTAGAGTCGTCCGGCACGCACTTTTATTAAAATACGGGCTATTGATTGCACAAGATTCTTTTGTCAGTGGGGAACGTGGCAGAGTCCCAACATATTAGCACTTCAGCCCTATTTTTCCTAGAACCCGTTTCGAAGTAAAAGAAATCAAAGAATTTTTCAGAGCGCGTCTCCAATCTACGAATTGCGTGAAATGAGGCCCGTAGCCCACAGGTTCACAGATCCGCCTAGAATTACGAACGAACGGCCCGAAACACGGTTCTCGTTCTTAAAGGACCTTGAAGCCCCTGCAATGCGTTCCTAACCGCATAGTCGCTCGAAACACATTTGTAAGAAAAACGTGTCCCAGAACATCCTAAAATGCGTTTTTCCACCTAGAATCGTATGTAACACGTCGCAAACCAAGAGGCCAAATAAGAACACCCCGAAACGCCCAAGAATCATCCAACACGTGTTTTGATCCAAATATAGGCCATTGAAGGCACGGGATATGTTTTTCTTATGGAAACGGGGCGGAATCCCACGAAATCAGTTCTTAAGCACTGATTCGCCTGAAATCCGTTTTAAAGTAAAAAACAGTCACCGCCTTTTCCACAGCGCGTCCTTCAACCGCGAGTTTCGTGGGAAGCCGTTTACAACCTACATTTTCCCAGAGGCGCCCAAAATTCCAAACAAACCGTCCGGAGGACGGGATTCGGTCTTAGAAAACCTTGAATCCCACGCTCTTCTTTGCTAACCCTAGAATCCCGTGAAACTAATTTGAAAGAAAAATGTGGCTCGGAATATCTTCAAATGCGTATTTCATCCTAGAATCATGTGAAAAGCTTTTCAAAGCAAGACTGCAGAGAATAACCCCCTGAAATACCCTAGAATCATCCATGAAGCGTTTTTATCAAAATATAGGCGATTGGTTGCAATAAATACGGGTTTCATTCAGAAACGGCTCTGAGCCCCGCCTTAAGGGACATGGGATTCCCAGTACTTCCTCGACCGCTTCTTCGAACCGTCGACTTCGTGAAGACCGGTTTGGAGCCAGTGTTTCCCCAGACTCACATGGAACGAGGTTTCATAGTAAAATCGATTAGGAGCTGCCCGAAGCACCTTTTTCATACCCAAACAACCCTAAAGCCCATGTCAGCATTACTTACCCTTGAATCGCCTGAAACCCTTTTTAAAGAAAAAAGTACCTCAGATTATCATGAAATGCGTATTTCGGCATATAATCCTTGTAAACGCATTTCGAACCAAAAGACTCGACCGCAATACCCCGATATGACCTAGAGTCATCCGGCACGCGCTTTTATCCAAATACGGGGAATTGATTGCACAAGATTAAGGGGGCTGAATCCCACGAGATTTGTTCTTAAGCACTAAGTTGCCTAAACCCTGTCGCTTGGGATTCCACATGCCAACCCATTGCTATGGGTGGTTTGGGTATTAAATCTATTCATGGAGCAGCGAAGGCAGCCCTCTTAGGGCGAGTTTGGAATGTGGTTAGTAACAAAAACACTTGCCGGAACTCATGGGTAAATGCCAAGTACTTGCGTGGAGAGTGTTTTTGGGACGTTATGATTCTTAAAAATCCCTCTTGGGGTTGGAAGAGCATTTTAACGCTTAGGCCAATTGCTATACCTAACATAAAATTTCTAGTTGGCAATGGGCACCAAATCAAATTCTGGACCGACCCTTGGCTTAATGGAGGGCGCCTAAAAGATTGTTATTGAGATAGAGCACTATATGATCTAGGCCCGGGGGCTGATACTAAAAGTCCATCAATTTATTCAGACTGATGGGTGGACGTTTCCTACTCCCACATCCAATGCATCGATGGACATCTTCCAATCTATTCCAAATGAGCTTGAGCCATGGCATAACTTCGAAGATGAACTTGTTTGGACTCGAGAAGATCATGGAAATTTCACTTTAACGTCTGCTTACAATCTAGTATGCAGGAATTAGGACCAATCCCTCCAATGGCCTTCTATGATTTGGTTGAGAGGGCGTACTAAAAAACACTCTATTTGTGCTTGGATGCTACTGAGAAACAAAAGGTTTTCTCCTCCAGATAAATGTTGCATGTGATTCTTGCTGTGTTCTTTGTAATTGCACTTGGGAGACCGCTATTCATTTAATGACCCAGCGCCATTATTCTCAAGAGGTGTGGAAAGCTCTCCTAGCAAAACTGAATTTGGAGCCGACACGTTGTTGTACAAATCCGTTGGAATTGCTGGCTTCCGTCACTCTTCCATTGGACCAGCAAGCAAAAAGGTCTTCAAACTCTTGGCAAGCTATTGTTTAATGCATTCATTTGGCGTATTTGGGCTGAGAGGAATGGAAGGATCTTCAGAAGTAATGAGCACTCAGGTAAGGTTGTGTTACAGCAAACTATTGACACTGTTTGCAGCAGGATTCTTTATCTTGACATAGCTTTACCAAGTGAAATTGCTAGTCATTGGAATCTTCCTCCAAGCAACTCCAGTATCCGTCCCGAGTCGCCTGCTTTGATGAATCCTGGATTGAGAGTATCTATTTGTTCAATTGATACCCTTCTATAGTTGGAATTCTTTGGAGTGACGTTCATACACCAAACAAAGGAAGGTCGTATTGGGGAGGAGTTGACTTACTTTTTAAGGCTGTGTTTCGAATAATGCAACTCATTCCAGATAATTCCGCACCTATCACTTTCCAGGAAGATTCAACACTCCATCAAGTTCTTCTCAGCCCTCAGGTTTCTGATTGGAAGGTGCGCTTCCAAGTAAGAAGATTACACGCTTTTATTCATAAATTCGAACATATTCGGTAAATTCGATGCTTCATCCGCGATTTGCTCTGCTCAATAAAGTGTTAAGCAGAGATTTAGTTACTTTCCACATTAATCAGAATGCACTTACATATTTGTTTAGGCAAAGTATAGGAAATAATGAGTAATTTGGATAGTATTTATTCATTGCATTATTTTTCTCGTTCGTAATTAGAGGGGTACGCCCCTTTGGAAGCATCCTCCATATGGGAGACTTCCTTTTCTGTACAGTATTCTTTGAGAAATAGAAGAACTAACTTATTCTTCAAAAAGAAAAAAGATTACCGTATTTTTCATAGCGCATCATCCAACTGCGAGTTGCGTGAGACGCGGTCTACAACTTACACTTTCCGAGAGCCGCATTAAATTCCAAACAAACGGTCCGAAGGACGGGATTCCGTCTTTAAAAACCTTGAACCCATGCGTTTGTTTCCTAACCCTAGAATCTCGTGAAACCTATTTTAAAGCACAATGTAGCTCAGAATATCTTAAAATGCACACTCCAGCCTATAACCGAATGAAATGCACTTCAAGCCTTAAGTGGAGACAACGCCCACCAGAAATGCGATAGAATCATCCATGACGCGCTTTGATCAAAATATAGGCTATTGATTGCAAGAAGTACGAGTCTCATTCAACCACGGTACAAAACGCCACGAGATTAGCTCTCAAGTTCGAATTTATCCGAATCCCGTCATAAAGGAAAAAGAATTCCCCGGACTTCTTAGAGCGCTTCCTTCAACCGTGGGCTTCGTGAAATGTGGTTTGGAGCCAGTGTTTTCCTACACTCACATCGAACGACGTCTCGTAATATAGGAGATTAGGAACTGCCCGAAGAACGTTTTTCAGACCCAAGCAACCCTGGAGCCCGTACGGTGCGTTCCTTACCCTTGAATCGCCTGAAACCCTTCTTAAACCGAAAAGTATCTCAGATTATCATGAAATGCGTATTTCGGCACAGAATCGTTGTAAACGCGTTTCGAACAAAACACTCGACCGTAATACCCTGATATGACCTAGAGTCGTCCGGCACGCACTTTTATTAAAATACGGGCTATTGATTGCACAAGATTCTTTTGTCAGTGGGGAACGTGGCAGAGTCCCAACATATTAGCACTTCAGCCCTATTTTTCCTAGAACCCGTTTCGAAGTAAAAGAAATCAAAGAATTTTTCAGAGCGCGTCTCCAATCTACGAATTGCGTGAAATGAGGCCCGTAGCCCACAGGTTCACAGATCCGCCTAGAATTACGAACGAACGGCCCGAAACACGGTTCTCGTTCTTAAAGGACCTTGAAGCCCCTGCAATGCGTTCCTAACCGCATAGTCGCTCGAAACACATTTGTAAGAAAAACGTGTCCCAGAACATCCTAAAATGCGTTTTTCCACCTAGAATCGTATGTAACACGTCGCAAACCAAGAGGCCAAATAAGAACACCCCGAAACGCCCAAGAATCATCCAACACGTGTTTTGATCCAAATATAGGCCATTGAAGGCACGGGATATGTTTTTCTTATGGAAACGGGGCGGAATCCCACGAAATCAGTTCTTAAGCACTGATTCGCCTGAAATCCGTTTTAAAGTAAAAAACAGTCACCGCCTTTTCCACAGCGCGTCCTTCAACCGCGAGTTTCGTGGGAAGCCGTTTACAACCTACATTTTCCCAGAGGCGCCCAAAATTCCAAACAAACCGTCCGGAGGACGGGATTCGGTCTTAGAAAACCT
The DNA here is from genome assembly GCA_029852735.1 of Persea americana. Taxonomy (NCBI): domain Eukaryota; kingdom Viridiplantae; phylum Streptophyta; class Magnoliopsida; order Laurales; family Lauraceae; genus Persea; species Persea americana. The sequence goes on from CM056820.1 coordinate 60,252, forward strand.
TGAATCCCACGCTCTTCTTTGCTAACCCTAGAATCCCGTGAAACTAATTTGAAAGAAAAATGTGGCTCGGAATATCTTCAAACGCGTATTTCATCCTAGAATCATGTGAAAAGCTTTTCAAAGCAAGACTGCAGACAATAACCCCCTGAAACACCCTAGAATCATCCATGAAGCGTTTTTATCAAAATATAGGCGATTGGTTGCAATAAATACGGGTTTCATTCAGAAACGGCTCTGAGCCCCGCCTTAAGGGACATGGGATTCCCAGTACTTCCTCGACCGCTTCTTCGAACCGTCGACTTCGTGAAGACCGGTTTGGAGCCAGTGTTTCCCCAGACTCACATGGAACGAGGTTTCATAGTAAAATCGATTAGGAGCTGCCCGAAGCACCTTTTTCATACCCAAACAACCCTAAAGCCCATGTCAGCATTACTTACCCTTGAATCGCCTGAAACCCTTTTTAAAGCAAAAAGTACCTCAGATTATCATGAAATGCGTATTTCCGCATATAATCCTTGTAAACGCATTTCGAACCAAAAGACTCGACCGCAATACCCCGATATGACCTAGAGTCATCCGGCACGCGCTTTTATCCAAATACGGGGAATTGATTGCACAAGATTAAGGGGGCTGAATCCCACGAGATTTGTTCTTAAGCACTAAGTTGGCTAAACCCTGTCGCTTGGGATTCCACATGCCAACCCATTGCTATGGGTGGTTTGGGTATTAAATCGATTCATGGAGCAGCGAAGGCAGCCCTCTTAGGGCGAGTTTGGAATGTGGTTAGTAACAAAAACACTTGCGGAACTCATGGGTAAATGCCAAGTACTTGCGTGGAGAGTGTTTTTGGGACGTTATGATTCTTAAAAATCCCTCTTGGGGTTGGAAGAGCATTTTAACGCTTAGGCCAATTGCTATACCTAACATAAAATTTCTAGTTGGCAATGGGCACCAAATCAAATTCTGGACCGACCCTTGGCTTAATGGAGGGCGCCTAAAAGATTGTTATTGAGATAGAGCACTATATGATCTAGGCCCGGGGGCTGATACTAAAAGTCCATCAATTTATTCAGACTGATGGGTGGACGTTTCCTACTCCCACGTCCAATGCATCGATGGACATCTTCCAATCTATTCCAAATGAGCTTGAGCCATGGCATAACTTCGAAGATGAACTTGTTTGGACTCGAGAAGATCATGGAAATTTCACTTTAACGTCTGCTTACAATCTAGTATGCAGGAATTAGGACCAATCCCTCCAATGGCCTTCTATGATTTGGTTGAGAGGGCGTACTAAAAAACACTCTATTTGTGCTTGGATGCTACTGAGAAACAAAAGGTTTTCTCCTCCAGATAAATGTTGCATGTGATTCTTGCTGTGTTCTTTGTAATTGCACTTGGGAGACCGCTATTCATTTAATGACCCAGCGCCATTATTCTCAAGAGGTGTGGAAAGCTCTCCTAGCAAAACTGAATTTGGAGCCGACACGTTGTTGTACAAATCCGTTGGAATTGCTGGCTTCCGTCACTGTTCCATTGGACCAGCAAGCAAAAAGGTCTTCAAACTCTTGGCAAGCTATTGTTTAATGCATTCATTTGGCGTATTTGGGCTGAGAGGAATGGAAGGATCTTCAGAAGTAATGAGCACTCAAGTAAGGTTGTGTTACAGCAAACTATTGACACTGTTTGCAGCAGGATTCTTTATCTTGACATAGCTTTACCAAGTGAAATTGCTAGTCATTGGAATCTTCCTCCAAGCAACTCCAGTATCCGTCCCGAGTCGCCTGCTTTGATGAATCCTGGATGGAGAGTATCTATTTGTTCAATTGATACCCTTCTATAGTTGGAATTCTTTGGAGTGACGTTCATACACCAAACAAAGGAAGGTCGTATTGAGGAGGAGTTGACTTACTTTTTAAGGCTGTGTTTCGAATAATGCAACTCATTCCAGATAATTCCGCACCTATCACTTTCCAGGAAGATTCAACACTCCATCAAGTTCTTCTCAGCCCTCAGGTTTCTGATTGGAAGGTGCGCTTCCAAGTTAGAAGATTACACGCTTTTATTCATAAATTCGAACATATTCGGTAAATTCGATGCTTCATCCGCGATTTGCTCTGCTCAATAAAGTGTTAAGCAGAGATTTAGCTACTTTCCACATTAATCAGAATGCACTTACATATTTGTATAGGCAAAGTATAGGAAATAATGAGTAATTTGGATAGTATTTATTCATTGCATTATTTTTCTCGTTCGTAATTAGAGGGGTACGCCCCTTTGGAAGCATCCTCCATATGGGAGACTTCCTTTTCTGTACAGTATTCTTTGAGAAATAGAAGAACTAACTTATTCTTCAAAAAGAAAAAAGATTACCGTATTTTTCAGAGCGCATCATCCAACCGCGAGTTGCGTGAGACGCGGTTTACAACTTACACTTTCCGAGAGCCGCCTTAAATTCCAAACAAACGGTCCGAAGGACGGGATTCCGTCTTTAAAAACCTTGAACCCATGCGTTTCTTTCCTAACCCTAGAATCTCGTGAAACCTATTTTAAAGCACAATGTAGCTCAGAATATCTTAAAATGCACACTCCAGCCTATAACCGAATGAAATGCACTTCAAGCCTTAAGTGGAGACAACGCCCCCCAGAAATGCGATAGAATCATCCATGACGCGCTTTGATCAAAATATAGGCTATTGATTGCAAGAAGTACGAGTCTCATTCAACCACGGTACAAAACGCCACGAGATTAGCTCTCAAGTTCGAATTTATCCGAATCCCGTCATAAAGGAAAAAGAATTCCCCGGACTTCTTAGAGCGCTTCCTTCAACCGTGGGCTTCGTGAAATGTGGTTTGGAGCCAGTGTTTTCCTACACTCACATCGAACGACGTCTCGTAATATAGGAGATTAGGAACTGCCCGAAGAACGTTTTTCAGACCCAAGCAACCCTGGAGCCCGTACGGTGCGTTCCTTACCCTTGAATCGCCTGAAACCCTTCTTAAACCGAAAAGTATCTCAGATTATCATGAAATGCGTATTTCGGCACAGAATCGTTGTAAACGCGTTTCGAACAAAACACTCGACCGTAATACCCTGATATGACCTAGAGTCGTCCGGCACGCACTTTTATTAAAATACGGGCTATTGATTGCACAAGATTCTTTTGTCAGTGGGGAACGTGGCAGAGTCCCAACATATTAGCACTTCAGCCCTATTTTTCCTAGAACCCGTTTCGAAGTAAAAGAAATCAAAGAATTTTTCAGAGCGCGTCTCCAATCTACGAATTGCGTGAAATGAGGCCCGTAGCCCACAGGTTCACAGATCCGCCTAGAATTACGAACGAACGGCCCGAAACACGGTTCTCGTTCTTAAAGGACCTTGAAGCCCCTGCAATGCGTTCCTAACCGCATAGTCGCTCGAAACACATTTGTAAGAAAAACGTGTCCCAGAACATCCTAAAATGCGTTTTTCCACCTAGAATCGTATGTAACACGTCGCAAACCAAGAGGCCAAATAAGAACACCCCGAAACGCCCAAGAATCATCCAACACGTGTTTTGATCCAAATATAGGCCATTGAAGGCACGGGATATGTTTTTCTTATGGAAACGGGGCGGAATCCCACGAAATCAGTTCTTAAGCACTGATTCGCCTGAAATCCGTTTTAAAGTAAAAAACAGTCACCGCCTTTTCCACAGCGCGTCCTTCAACCGCGAGTTTCGTGGGAAGCCGTTTACAACCTACATTTTCCCAGAGGCGCCCAAAATTCCAAACAAACCGTCCGGAGGACGGGATTCGGTCTTAGAAAACCTTGAATCCCACGCTCTTCTTTGCTAACCCTAGAATCCCGTGAAACTAATTTGAAAGAAAAATGTGGCTCGGAATATCTTCAAACGCGTATTTCATCCTAGAATCATGTGAAAAGCTTTTCAAAGCAAGACTGCAGACAATAACCCCCTGAAATACCCTAGAATCATCCATGAAGCGTTTTTATCAAAATATAGGCGATTGGTTGCAATAAATACGGGTTTCATTCAGAAACGGCTCTGAGCCCCGCCTTAAGGGACATGGGATTCCCAGTACTTCCTCGACCGCTTCTTCGAACCGTCGACTTCGTGAAGACCGGTTTGGAGCCAGTGTTTCCCCAGACTCACATGGAACGAGGTTTCATAGTAAAATCGATTAGGAGCTGCCCGAAGCACCTTTTTCATACCCAAACAACCCTAAAGCCCATGTCAGCATTACTTACCCTTGAATCGCCTGAAACCCTTTTTAAAGCAAAAAGTACCTCAGATTATCATGAAATGCGTATTTCGGCATATAATCCTTGTAAACGCATTTCGAACCAAAAGACTCGACCGCAATACCCCGATATGACCTAGAGTCATCCGGCACGCGCTTTTATCCAAATACGGGGAATTGATTGCACAAGATTAAGGGGGCTGAATCCCACGAGATTTGTTCTTAAGCACTAAGTTGGCTAAACCCTGTCGCTTGGGATTCCACATGCCAACCCATTGCTATGGGTGGTTTGGGTATTAAATCGATTCATGGAGCAGCGAAGGCAGCCCTCTTAGGGCGAGTTTGGAATGTGGTTAGTAACAAAAACACTTGCGGAACTCATGGGTAAATGCCAAGTACTTGCGTGGAGAGTGTTTTTGGGACGTTATGATTCTTAAAAATCCCTCTTGGGGTTGGAAGAGCATTTTAACGCTTAGGCCAATTGCTATACCTAACATAAAATTTCTAGTTGGCAATGGGCACCAAATCAAATTCTGGACCGACCCTTGGCTTAATGGAGGGCGCCTAAAAGATTGTTATTGAGATAGAGCACTATATGATCTAGGCCCGGGGGCTGATACTAAAAGTCCATCAATTTATTCAGACTGATGGGTGGACGTTTCCTACTCCCACGTCCAATGCATCGATGGACATCTTCCAATCTATTCCAAATGAGCTTGAGCCATGGCATAACTTCGAAGATGAACTTGTTTGGACTCGAGAAGATCATGGAAATTTCACTTTAACGTCTGCTTACAATCTAGTATGCAGGAATTAGGACCAATCCCTCCAATGGCCTTCTATGATTTGGTTGAGAGGGCGTACTAAAAAACACTCTATTTGTGCTTGGATGCTACTGAGAAACAAAAGGTTTTCTCCTCCAGATAAATGTTGCATGTGATTCTTGCTGTGTTCTTTGTAATTGCACTTGGGAGACCGCTATTCATTTAATGACCCAGCGCCATTATTCTCAAGAGGTGTGGAAAGCTCTCCTAGCAAAACTGAATTTGGAGCCGACACGTTGTTGTACAAATCCGTTGGAATTGCTGGCTTCCGTCACTGTTCCATTGGACCAGCAAGCAAAAAGGTCTTCAAACTCTTGGCAAGCTATTGTTTAATGCATTCATTTGGCGTATTTGGGCTGAGAGGAATGGAAGGATCTTCAGAAGTAATGAGCACTCAAGTAAGGTTGTGTTACAGCAAACTATTGACACTGTTTGCAGCAGGATTCTTTATCTTGACATAGCTTTACCAAGTGAAATTGCTAGTCATTGGAATCTTCCTCCAAGCAACTCCAGTATCCGTCCCGAGTCGCCTGCTTTGATGAATCCTGGATGGAGAGTATCTATTTGTTCAATTGATACCCTTCTATAGTTGGAATTCTTTGGAGTGACGTTCATACACCAAACAAAGGAAGGTCGTATTGAGGAGGAGTTGACTTACTTTTTAAGGCTGTGTTTCGAATAATGCAACTCATTCCAGATAATTCCGCACCTATCACTTTCCAGGAAGATTCAACACTCCATCAAGTTCTTCTCAGCCCTCAGGTTTCTGATTGGAAGGTGCGCTTCCAAGTTAGAAGATTACACGCTTTTATTCATAAATTCGAACATATTCGGTAAATTCGATGCTTCATCCGCGATTTGCTCTGCTCAATAAAGTGTTAAGCAAAGATTTAGCTACTTTCCACATTAATCAGAATGCACTTACATATTTGTATAGGCAAAGTATAGGAAATAATGAGTAATTTGGATAGTATTTATTCATTGCATTATTTTTCTCGTTCGTAATTAGAGGGGTACGCCCCTTTGGAAGCATCCTCCATATGGGAGACTTCCTTTTCTGTACAGTATTCTTTGAGAAATAGAAGAACTAACTTATTCTTCAAAAAGAAAAAAGATTACCGTATTTTTCAGAGCGCATCATCCAACCGCGAGTTGCGTGAGACGCGGTTTACAACTTACACTTTCCGAGAGCCGCCTTAAATTCCAAACAAACGGTCCGAAGGACGGGATTCCGTCTTTAAAAACCTTGAACCCATGCGTTTCTTTCCTAACCCTAGAATCTCGTGAAACCTATTTTAAAGCACAATGTAGCTCAGAATATCTTAAAATGCACACTCCAGCCTATAACCGAATGAAATGCACTTCAAGCCTTAAGTGGAGACAACGCCCCCCAGAAATGCGATAGAATCATCCATGACGCGCTTTGATCAAAATATAGGCTATTGATTGCAAGAAGTACGAGTCTCATTCAACCACGGTACAAAACGCCACGAGATTAGCTCTCAAGTTCGAATTTATCCGAATCCCGTCATAAAGGAAAAAGAATTCCCCGGACTTCTTAGAGCGCTTCCTTCAACCGTGGGCTTCGTGAAATGTGGTTTGGAGCCAGTGTTTTCCTACACTCACATCGAACGACGTCTCGTAATATAGGAGATTAGGAACTGCCCGAAGAACGTTTTTCAGACCCAAGCAACCCTGGAGCCCGTACGGTGCGTTCCTTACCCTTGAATCGCCTGAAACCCTTCTTAAACCGAAAAGTATCTCAGATTATCATGAAATGCGTATTTCGGCACAGAATCGTTGTAAACGCGTTTCGAACAAAACACTCGACCGTAATACCCTGATATGACCTAGAGTCGTCCGGCACGCACTTTTATTAAAATACGGGCTATTGATTGCACAAGATTCTTTTGTCAGTGGGGAACGTGGCAGAGTCCCAACATATTAGCACTTCAGCCCTATTTTTCCTAGAACCCGTTTCGAAGTAAAAGAAATCAAAGAATTTTTCAGAGCGCGTCTCCAATCTACGAATTGCGTGAAATGAGGCCCGTAGCCCACAGGTTCACAGATCCGCCTAGAATTACGAACGAACGGCCCGAAACACGGTTCTCGTTCTTAAAGGACCTTGAAGCCCCTGCAATGCGTTCCTAACCGCATAGTCGCTCGAAACACATTTGTAAGAAAAACGTGTCCCAGAACATCCTAAAATGCGTTTTTCCACCTAGAATCGTATGTAACACGTCGCAAACCAAGAGGCCAAATAAGAACACCCCGAAACGCCCAAGAATCATCCAACACGTGTTTTGATCCAAATATAGGCCATTGAAGGCACGGGATATGTTTTTCTTATGGAAACGGGGCGGAATCCCACGAAATCAGTTCTTAAGCACTGATTCGCCTGAAATCCGTTTTAAAGTAAAAAACAGTCACCGCCTTTTCCACAGCGCGTCCTTCAACCGCGAGTTTCGTGGGAAGCCGTTTACAACCTACATTTTCCCAGAGGCGCCCAAAATTCCAAACAAACCGTCCGGAGGACGGGATTCGGTCTTAGAAAACCTTGAATCCCACGCTCTTCTTTGCTAACCCTAGAATCCCGTGAAACTAATTTGAAAGAAAAATGTGGCTCGGAATATCTTCAAATGCGTATTTCATCCTAGAATCATGTGAAAAGCTTTTCAAAGCAAGACTGCAGAGAATAACCCCCTGAAATACCCTAGAATCATCCATGAAGCGTTTTTATCAAAATATAGGCGATTGGTTGCAATAAATACGGGTTTCATTCAGAAACGGCTCTGAGCCCCGCCTTAAGGGACATGGGATTCCCAGTACTTCCTCGACCGCTTCTTCGAACCGTCGACTTCGTGAAGACCGGTTTGGAGCCAGTGTTTCCCCAGACTCACATGGAACGAGGTTTCATAGTAAAATCGATTAGGAGCTGCCCGAAGCACCTTTTTCATACCCAAACAACCCTAAAGCCCATGTCAGCATTACTTACCCTTGAATCGCCTGAAACCCTTTTTAAAGAAAAAAGTACCTCAGATTATCATGAAATGCGTATTTCGGCATATAATCCTTGTAAACGCATTTCGAACCAAAAGACTCGACCGCAATACCCCGATATGACCTAGAGTCATCCGGCACGCGCTTTTATCCAAATACGGGGAATTGATTGCACAAGATTAAGGGGGCTGAATCCCACGAGATTTGTTCTTAAGCACTAAGTTGCCTAAACCCTGTCGCTTGGGATTCCACATGCCAACCCATTGCTATGGGTGGTTTGGGTATTAAATCTATTCATGGAGCAGCGAAGGCAGCCCTCTTAGGGCGAGTTTGGAATGTGGTTAGTAACAAAAACACTTGCCGGAACTCATGGGTAAATGCCAAGTACTTGCGTGGAGAGTGTTTTTGGGACGTTATGATTCTTAAAAATCCCTCTTGGGGTTGGAAGAGCATTTTAACGCTTAGGCCAATTGCTATACCTAACATAAAATTTCTAGTTGGCAATGGGCACCAAATCAAATTCTGGACCGACCCTTGGCTTAATGGAGGGCGCCTAAAAGATTGTTATTGAGATAGAGCACTATATGATCTAGGCCCGGGGGCTGATACTAAAAGTCCATCAATTTATTCAGACTGATGGGTGGACGTTTCCTACTCCCACATCCAATGCATCGATGGACATCTTCCAATCTATTCCAAATGAGCTTGAGCCATGGCATAACTTCGAAGATGAACTTGTTTGGACTCGAGAAGATCATGGAAATTTCACTTTAACGTCTGCTTACAATCTAGTATGCAGGAATTAGGACCAATCCCTCCAATGGCCTTCTATGATTTGGTTGAGAGGGCGTACTAAAAAACACTCTATTTGTGCTTGGATGCTACTGAGAAACAAAAGGTTTTCTCCTCCAGATAAATGTTGCATGTGATTCTTGCTGTGTTCTTTGTAATTGCACTTGGGAGACCGCTATTCATTTAATGACCCAGCGCCATTATTCTCAAGAGGTGTGGAAAGCTCTCCTAGCAAAACTGAATTTGGAGCCGACACGTTGTTGTACAAATCCGTTGGAATTGCTGGCTTCCGTCACTCTTCCATTGGACCAGCAAGCAAAAAGGTCTTCAAACTCTTGGCAAGCTATTGTTTAATGCATTCATTTGGCGTATTTGGGCTGAGAGGAATGGAAGGATCTTCAGAAGTAATGAGCACTCAGGTAAGGTTGTGTTACAGCAAACTATTGACACTGTTTGCAGCAGGATTCTTTATCTTGACATAGCTTTACCAAGTGAAATTGCTAGTCATTGGAATCTTCCTCCAAGCAACTCCAGTATCCGTCCCGAGTCGCCTGCTTTGATGAATCCTGGATTGAGAGTATCTATTTGTTCAATTGATACCCTTCTATAGTTGGAATTCTTTGGAGTGACGTTCATACACCAAACAAAGGAAGGTCGTATTGGGGAGGAGTTGACTTACTTTTTAAGGCTGTGTTTCGAATAATGCAACTCATTCCAGATAATTCCGCACCTATCACTTTCCAGGAAGATTCAACACTCCATCAAGTTCTTCTCAGCCCTCAGGTTTCTGATTGGAAGGTGCGCTTCCAAGTAAGAAGATTACACGCTTTTATTCATAAATTCGAACATATTCGGTAAATTCGATGCTTCATCCGCGATTTGCTCTGCTCAATAAAGTGTTAAGCAGAGATTTAGTTACTTTCCACATTAATCAGAATGCACTTACATATTTGTTTAGGCAAAGTATAGGAAATAATGAGTAATTTGGATAGTATTTATTCATTGCATTATTTTTCTCGTTCGTAATTAGAGGGGTACGCCCCTTTGGAAGCATCCTCCATATGGGAGACTTCCTTTTCTGTACAGTATTCTTTGAGAAATAGAAGAACTAACTTATTCTTCAAAAAGAAAAAAGATTACCGTATTTTTCATAGCGCATCATCCAACCGCGAGTTGCGTGAGACGCGGTCTACAACTTACACTTTCCGAGAGCCGCATTAAATTCCAAACAAACGGTCCGAAGGACGGGATTCCGTCTTTAAAAACCTTGAACCCATGCGTTTGTTTCCTAACCCTAGAATCTCGTGAAACCTATTTTAAAGCACAATGTAGCTCAGAATATCTTAAAATGCACACTCCAGCCTATAACCGAATGAAATGCACTTCAAGCCTTAAGTGGAGACAACGCCCACCAGAAATGCGATAGAATCATCCATGACGCGCTTTGATCAAAATATAGGCTATTGATTGCAAGAAGTACGAGTCTCATTCAACTACGGTACAAAACGCCACGAGATTAGCTCTCAAGTTCGAATTTATCCGAATCCCGTCATAAAGGAAAAAGAATTCCCCGGACTTCTTAGAGCGCTTCCTTCAACCGTGGGCTTCGTGAAATGTGGTTTGGAGCCAGTGTTTTCCTACACTCACATCGAACGACGTCTCGTAATATAGGAGATTAGGAACTGCCCGAAGAACGTTTTTCAGACCCAAGCAACCCTGGAGCCCGTACGGTGCGTTCCTTACCCTTGAATCGCCTGAAACCCTTCTTAAACCGAAAAGTATCTCAGATTATCATGAAATGCGTATTTCGGCACAGAATCGTTGTAAACGCGTTTCGAACAAAACACTCGACCGTAATACCCTGATATGACCTAGAGTCGTCCGGCACGCACTTTTATTAAAATACGGGCTATTGATTGCACAAGATTCTTTTGTCAGTGGGGAACGTGGCAGAGTCCCAACATATTAGCACTTCAGCCCTATTTTTCCTAGAACCCGTTTCGAAGTAAAAGAAATCAAAGAATTTTTCAGAGCGCGTCTCCAATCTACGAATTGCGTGAAATGAGGCCCGTAGCCCACAGGTTCACAGATCCGCCTAGAATTACGAACGAACGGCCCGAAACACGGTTCTCGTTCTTAAAGGACCTTGAAGCCCCTGCAATGCGTTCCTAACCGCATAGTCGCTCGAAACACATTTGTAAGAAAAACGTGTCCCAGAACATCCTAAAATGCGTTTTTCCACCTAGAATCGTATGTAACACGTCGCAAACCAAGAGGCCAAATAAGAACACCCCGAAACGCCCAAGAATCATCCAACACGTGTTTTGATCCAAATATAGGCCATTGAAGGCACGGGATATGTTTTTCTTATGGAAACGGGGCGGAATCCCACGAAATCAGTTCTTAAGCACTGATTCGCCTGAAATCCGTTTTAAAGTAAAAAACAGTCACCGCCTTTTCCACAGCGCGTCCTTCAACCGCGAGTTTCGTGGGAAGCCGTTTACAACCTACATTTTCCCAGAGGCGCCCAAAATTCCAAACAAACCGTCCGGAGGACGGGATTCGGTCTTAGAAAACCTTGAATCCCACGCTCTTCTTTGCTAACCCTAGAATCCCGTGAAACTAATTTGAAAGAAAAATGTGGCTCGGAATATCTTCAAACGCGTATTTCATCCTAGAATCATGTGAAAAGCTTTTCAAAGCAAGACTGCAGACAATAACCCCCTGAAATACCCTAGAATCATCCATGAAGCGTTTTTATCAAAATATAGGCGATTGGTTGCAATAAATACGGGTTTCATTCAGAAACGGCTCTGAGCCCCGCCTTAAGGGACATGGGATTCCCAGTACTTCCTCGACCGCTTCTTCGAACCGTCGACTTCGTGAAGACCGGTTTGGAGCCAGTGTTTCCCCAGACTCACATGGAACGAGGTTTCATAGTAAAATCGATTAGGAGCTGCCCGAAGCACCTTTTTCATACCCAAACAACCCTAAAGCCCATGTCAGCATTACTTACCCTTGAATCGCCTGAAACCCTTTTTAAAGCAAAAAGTACCTCAGATTATCATGAAATGCGTATTTCGGCATATAATCCTTGTAAACGCATTTCGAACCAAAAGACTCGACCGCAATACCCCGATATGACCTAGAGTCATCCGGCACGCGCTTTTATCCAAATACGGGGAATTGATTGCACAAGATTAAGGGGGCTGAATCCCACGAGATTTGTTCTTAAGCACTAAGTTGGCTAAACCCTGTCGCTTGGGATTCCACATGCCAACCCATTGCTATGGGTGGTTTGGGTATTAAATCGATTCATGGAGCAGCGAAGGCAGCCCTCTTAGGGCGAGTTTGGAATGTGGTTAGTAACAAAAACACTTGCGGAACTCATGGGTAAATGCCAAGTACTTGCGTGGAGAGTGTTTTTGGGACGTTATGATTCTTAAAAATCCCTCTTGGGGTTGGAAGAGCATTTTAACGCTTAGGCCAATTGCTATACCTAACATAAAATTTCTAGTTGGCAATGGGCACCAAATCAAATTCTGGACCGACCCTTGGCTTAATGGAGGGCGCCTAAAAGATTGTTATTGAGATAGAGCACTATATGATCTAGGCCCGGGGGCTGATACTAAAAGTCCATCAATTTATTCAGACTGATGGGTGGACGTTTCCTACTCCCACGTCCAATGCATCGATGGACATCTTCCAATCTATTCCAAATGAGCTTGAGCCATGGCATAACTTCGAAGATGAACTTGTTTGGACTCGAGAAGATCATGGAAATTTCACTTTAACGTCTGCTTACAATCTAGTATGCAGGAATTAGGACCAATCCCTCCAATGGCCTTCTATGATTTGGTTGAGAGGGCGTACTAAAAAACACTCTATTTGTGCTTGGATGCTACTGAGAAACAAAAGGTTTTCTCCTCCAGATAAATGTTGCATGTGATTCTTGCTGTGTTCTTTGTAATTGCACTTGGGAGACCGCTATTCATTTAATGACCCAGCGCCATTATTCTCAAGAGGTGTGGAAAGCTCTCCTAGCAAAACTGAATTTGGAGCCGACACGTTGTTGTACAAATCCGTTGGAATTGCTGGCTTCCGTCACTCTTCCATTGGACCAGCAAGCAAAAAGGTCTTCAAACTCTTGGCAAGCTATTGTTTAATGCATTCATTTGGCGTATTTGGGCTGAGAGGAATGGAAGGATCTTCAGAAGTAATGAGCACTCAAGTAAGGTTGTGTTACAGCAAACTATTGACACTGTTTGCAGCAGGATTCTTTATCTTGACATAGCTTTACCAAGTGAAATTGCTAGTCATTGGAATCTTCCTCCAAGCAACTCCAGTATCCGTCCCGAGTCGCCTGCTTTGATGAATCCTGGATGGAGAGTATCTATTTGTTCAATTGATACCCTTCTATAGTTGGAATTCTTTGGAGTGACGTTCATACACCAAACAAAGGAAGGTCGTATTGAGGAGGAGTTGACTTACTTTTTAAGGCTGTGTTTCGAATAATGCAACTCATTCCAGATAATTCCGCACCTATCACTTTCCAGGAAGATTCAACACTCCATCAAGTTCTTCTCAGCCCTCAGGTTTCTGATTGGAAGGTGCGCTTCCAAGTTAGAAGATTACACGCTTTTATTCATAAATTCGAACATATTCGGTAAATTCGATGCTTCATCCGCGATTTGCTCTGCTCAATAAAGTGTTAAGCAGAGATTTAGCTACTTTCCACATTAATCAGAATGCACTTACATATTTGTATAGGCAAAGTATAGGAAATAATGAGTAATTTGGATAGTATTTATTCATTGCATTATTTTTCTCGTTCGTAATTAGAGGGGTACGCCCCTTTGGAAGCATCCTCCATATGGGAGACTTCCTTTTCTGTACAGTATTCTTTGAGAAATAGAAGAACTAACTTATTCTTCAAAAAGAAAAAAGATTACCGTATTTTTCAGAGCGCATCATCCAACCGCGAGTTGCGTGAGACGCGGTTTACAACTTACACTTTCCGAGAGCCGCCTTAAATTCCAAACAAACGGTCCGAAGGACGGGATTCCGTCTTTAAAAACCTTGAACCCATGCGTTTCTTTCCTAACCCTAGAATCTCGTGAAACCTATTTTAAAGCACAATGTAGCTCAGAATATCTTAAAATGCACACTCCAGCCTATAACCGAATGAAATGCACTTCAAGCCTTAAGTGGAGACAACGCCCCCCAGAAATGCGATAGAATCATCCATGACGCGCTTTGATCAAAATATAGGCTATTGATTGCAAGAAGTACGAGTCTCATTCAACCACGGTACAAAACGCCACGAGATTAGCTCTCAAGTTCGAATTTATCCGAATCCCGTCATAAAGGAAAAAGAATTCCCCGGACTTCTTAGAGCGCTTCCTTCAACCGTGGGCTTCGTGAAATGTGGTTTGGAGCCAGTGTTTTCCTACACTCACATCGAACGACGTCTCGTAATATAGGAGATTAGGAACTGCCCGAAGAACGTTTTTCAGACCCAAGCAACCCTGGAGCCCGTACGGTGCGTTCCTTACCCTTGAATCGCCTGAAACCCTTCTTAAACCGAAAAGTATCTCAGATTATCATGAAATGCGTATTTCGGCACAGAATCGTTGTAAACGCGTTTCGAACAAAACACTCGACCGTAATACCCTGATATGACCTAGAGTCGTCCGGCACGCACTTTTATTAAAATACGGGCTATTGATTGCACAAGATTCTTTTGTCAGTGGGGAACGTGGCAGAGTCCCAACATATTAGCACTTCAGCCCTATTTTTCCTAGAACCCGTTTCGAAGTAAAAGAAATCAAAGAATTTTTCAGAGCGCGTCTCCAATCTACGAATTGCGTGAAATGAGGCCCGTAGCCCACAGGTTCACAGATCCGCCTAGAATTACGAACGAACGGCCCGAAACACGGTTCTCGTTCTTAAAGGACCTTGAAGCCCCTGCAATGCGTTCCTAACCGCATAGTCGCTCGAAACACATTTGTAAGAAAAACGTGTCCCAGAACATCCTAAAATGCGTTTTTCCACCTAGAATCGTATGTAACACGTCGCAAACCAAGAGGCCAAATAAGAACACCCCGAAACGCCCAAGAATCATCCAACACGTGTTTTGATCCAAATATAGGCCATTGAAGGCACGGGATATGTTTTTCTTATGGAAACGGGGCGGAATCCCACGAAATCAGTTCTTAAGCACTGATTCGCCTGAAATCCGTTTTAAAGTAAAAAACAGTCACCGCCTTTTCCACAGCGCGTCCTTCAACCGCGAGTTTCGTGGGAAGCCGTTTACAACCTACATTTTCCCAGAGGCGCCCAAAATTCCAAACAAACCGTCCGGAGGACGGGATTCGGTCTTAGAAAACCTTGAATCCCACGCTCTTCTTTGCTAACCCTAGAATCCCGTGAAACTAATTTGAAAGAAAAATGTGGCTCGGAATATCTTCAAACGCGTATTTCATCCTAGAATCATGTGAAAAGCTTTTCAAAGCAAGACTGCAGACAATAACCCCCTGAAATACCCTAGAATCATCCATGAAGCGTTTTTATCAAAATATAGGCGATTGGTTGCAATAAATACGGGTTTCATTCAGAAACGGCTCTGAGCCCCGCCTTAAGGGACATGGGATTCCCAGTACTTCCTCGACCGCTTCTTCGAACCGTCGACTTCGTGAAGACCGGTTTGGAGCCAGTGTTTCCCCAGACTCACATGGAACGAGGTTTCATAGTAAAATCGATTAGGAGCTGCCCGAAGCACCTTTTTCATACCCAAACAACCCTAAAGCCCATGTCAGCATTACTTACCCTTGAATCGCCTGAAACCCTTTTTAAAGCAAAAAGTACCTCAGATTATCATGAAATGCGTATTTCGGCATATAATCCTTGTAAACGCATTTCGAACCAAAAGACTCGACCGCAATACCCCGATATGACCTAGAGTCATCCGGCACGCGCTTTTATCCAAATACGGGGAATTGATTGCACAAGATTAAGGGGGCTGAATCCCACGAGATTTGTTCTTAAGCACTAAGTTGGCTAAACCCTGTCGCTTGGGATTCCACATGCCAACCCATTGCTATGGGTGGTTTGGGTATTAAATCGATTCATGGAGCAGCGAAGGCAGCCCTCTTAGGGCGAGTTTGGAATGTGGTTAGTAACAAAAACACTTGCGGAACTCATGGGTAAATGCCAAGTACTTGCGTGGAGAGTGTTTTTGGGACGTTATGATTCTTAAAAATCCCTCTTGGGGTTGGAAGAGCATTTTAACGCTTAGGCCAATTGCTATACCTAACATAAAATTTCTAGTTGGCAATGGGCACCAAATCAAATTCTGGACCGACCCTTGGCTTAATGGAGGGCGCCTAAAAGATTGTTATTGAGATAGAGCACTATATGATCTAGGCCCGGGGGCTGATACTAAAAGTCCATCAATTTATTCAGACTGATGGGTGGACGTTTCCTACTCCCACGTCCAATGCATCGATGGACATCTTCCAATCTATTCCAAATGAGCTTGAGCCATGGCATAACTTCGAAGATGAACTTGTTTGGACTCGAGAAGATCATGGAAATTTCACTTTAACGTCTGCTTACAATCTAGTATGCAGGAATTAGGACCAATCCCTCCAATGGCCTTCTATGATTTGGTTGAGAGGGCGTACTAAAAAACACTCTATTTGTGCTTGGATGCTACTGAGAAACAAAAGGTTTTCTCCTCCAGATAAATGTTGCATGTGATTCTTGCTGTGTTCTTTGTAATTGCACTTGGGAGACCGCTATTCATTTAATGACCCAGCGCCATTATTCTCAAGAGGTGTGGAAAGCTCTCCTAGCAAAACTGAATTTGGAGCCGACACGTTGTTGTACAAATCCGTTGGAATTGCTGGCTTCCGTCACTCTTCCATTGGACCAGCAAGCAAAAAGGTCTTCAAACTCTTGGCAAGCTATTGTTTAATGCATTCATTTGGCGTATTTGGGCTGAGAGGAATGGAAGGATCTTCAGAAGTAATGAGCACTCAAGTAAGGTTGTGTTACAGCAAACTATTGACACTGTTTGCAGCAGGATTCTTTATCTTGACATAGCTTTACCAAGTGAAATTGCTAGTCATTGGAATCTTCCTCCAAGCAACTCCAGTATCCGTCCCGAGTCGCCTGCTTTGATGAATCCTGGATGGAGAGTATCTATTTGTTCAATTGATACCCTTCTATAGTTGGAATTCTTTGGAGTGACGTTCATACACCAAACAAAGGAAGGTCGTATTGAGGAGGAGTTGACTTACTTTTTAAGGCTGTGTTTCGAATAATGCAACTCATTCCAGATAATTCCGCACCTATCACTTTCCAGGAAGATTCAACACTCCATCAAGTTCTTCTCAGCCCTCAGGTTTCTGATTGGAAGGTGCGCTTCCAAGTTAGAAGATTACACGCTTTTATTCATAAATTCGAACATATTCGGTAAATTCGATGCTTCATCCGCGATTTGCTCTGCTCAATAAAGTGTTAAGCAGAGATTTAGCTACTTTCCACATTAATCAGAATGCACTTACATATTTGTATAGGCAAAGTATAGGAAATAATGAGTAATTTGGATAGTATTTATTCATTGCATTATTTTTCTCGTTCGTAATTAGAGGGGTACGCCCCTTTGGAAGCATCCTCCATATGGGAGACTTCCTTTTCTGTACAGTATTCTTTGAGAAATAGAAGAACTAACTTATTCTTCAAAAAGAAAAAAGATTACCGTATTTTTCAGAGCGCATCATCCAACCGCGAGTTGCGTGAGACGCGGTTTACAACTTACACTTTCCGAGAGCCGCCTTAAATTCCAAACAAACGGTCCGAAGGACGGGATTCCGTCTTTAAAAACCTTGAACCCATGCGTTTCTTTCCTAACCCTAGAATCTCGTGAAACCTATTTTAAAGCACAATGTAGCTCAGAATATCTTAAAATGCACACTCCAGCCTATAACCGAATGAAATGCACTTCAAGCCTTAAGTGGAGACAACGCCCCCCAGAAATGCGATAGAATCATCCATGACGCGCTTTGATCAAAATATAGGCTATTGATTGCAAGAAGTACGAGTCTCATTCAACCACGGTACAAAACGCCACGAGATTAGCTCTCAAGTTCGAATTTATCCGAATCCCGTCATAAAGGAAAAAGAATTCCCCGGACTTCTTAGAGCGCTTCCTTCAACCGTGGGCTTCGTGAAATGTGGTTTGGAGCCAGTGTTTTCCTACACTCACATCGAACGACGTCTCGTAATATAGGAGATTAGGAACTGCCCGAAGAACGTTTTTCAGACCCAAGCAACCCTGGAGCCCGTACGGTGCGTTCCTTACCCTTGAATCGCCTGAAACCCTTCTTAAACCGAAAAGTATCTCAGATTATCATGAAATGCGTATTTCGGCACAGAATCGTTGTAAACGCGTTTCGAACAAAACACTCGACCGTAATACCCTGATATGACCTAGAGTCGTCCGGCACGCACTTTTATTAAAATACGGGCTATTGATTGCACAAGATTCTTTTGTCAGTGGGGAACGTGGCAGAGTCCCAACATATTAGCACTTCAGCCCTATTTTTCCTAGAACCCGTTTCGAAGTAAAAGAAATCAAAGAATTTTTCAGAGCGCCTCTCCAATCTACGAATTGCGTGAAATGAGGCCCGTAGCCCACAGGTTCACAGATCCGCCTAGAATTACGAACGAACGGCCCGAAACACGGTTCTCGTTCTTAAAGGACCTTGAAGCCCCTGCAATGCGTTCCTAACCGCATAGTCGCTCGAAACACATTTGTAAGAAAAACGTGTCCCAGAACATCCTAAAATGCGTTTTTCCACCTAGAATCGTATGTAACACGTCGCAAACCAAGAGGCCAAATAAGAACACCCCGAAACGCCCAAGAATCATCCAACACGTGTTTTGATCCAAATATAGGCCATTGAAGGCACGGGATATGTTTTTCTTATGGAACCGGGGCGGAATCCCACGAAATCAGTTCTTAAGCACTGATTCGCCTGAAATCCGTTTTAAAGTAAAAAACAGTCACCGCCTTTTCCACAGCGCGTCCTTCAACCGCGAGTTTCGTGGGAAGCCGTTTACAACCTACATTTTCCCAGAGGCGCCCAAAATTCCAAACAAACCGTCCGGAGGACGGGATTCGGTCTTAGAAAACCTTGAATCCCACGCTCTTCTTTGCTAACCCTAGAATCCCGTGAAACTAATTTGAAAGAAAAATGTGGCTCGGAATATCTTCAAACGCGTATTTCATCCTAGAATCATGTGAAAAGCTTTTCAAAGCAAGACTGCAGAGAATAACCCCCTGAAATACCCTAGAATCATCCATGAAGCGTTTTTATCAAAATATAGGCGATTGGTTGCAATAAATACGGGTTTCATTCAGAAACGGCTCTGAGCCCCGCCTTAAGGGACATGGGATTCCCAGTACTTCCTCGACCGCTTCTTCGAACCGTCGACTTCGTGAAGACCGGTTTGGAGCCAGTGTTTCCCCAGACTCACATGGAACGAGGTTTCATAGTAAAATCGATTAGGAGCTGCCCGAAGCACCTTTTTCATACCCAAACAACCCTAAAGCCCATGTCAGCATTACTTACCCTTGAATCGCCTGAAACCCTTTTTAAAGAAAAAAGTACCTCAGATTATCATGAAATGCGTATTTCGGCATATAATCCTTGTAAACGCATTTCGAACCAAAAGACTCGACCGCAATACCCCGATATGACCTAGAGTCATCCGGCACGCGCTTTTATCCAAATACGGGGAATTGATTGCACAAGATTAAGGGGGCTGAATCCCACGAGATTTGTTCTTAAGCACTAAGTTGCCTAAACCCTGTCGCTTGGGATTCCACATGCCAACCCATTGCTATGGGTGGTGTGGGTATTAAATCTATTCATGGAGCAGCGAAGGCAGCCCTCTTAGGGCGAGTTTGGAATGTGGTTAGTAACAAAAACACTTGCCGGAACTCATGGGTAAATGCCAAGTACTTGCGTGGAGAGTGTTTTTGGGACGTTATGATTCTTAAAAATCCCTCTTGGGGTTGGAAGAGCATTTTAACGCTTAGGCCAATTGCTATACCTAACATAAAATTTCTAGTTGGCAATGGGCACCAAATCAAATTCTGGACCGACCCTTGGCTTAATGGAGGGCGCCTAAAAGATTGTTATTGAGATAGAGCACTATATGATCTAGGCCCGGGGGCTGATACTAAAAGTCCATCAATTTATTCAGACTGATGGGTGGACGTTTCCTACTCCCACATCCAATGCATCGATGGACATCTTCCAATCTATTCCAAATGAGCTTGAGCCATGGCATAACTTCGAAGATGAACTTGTTTGGACTCGAGAAGATCATGGAAATTTCACTTTAACGTCTGCTTACAATCTAGTATGCAGGAATTAGGACCAATCCCTCCAATGGCCTTCTATGATTTGGTTGAGAGGGCGTACTAAAAAACACTCTATTTGTGCTTGGATGCTACTGAGAAACAAAAGGTTTTCTCCTCCAGATAAATGTTGCATGTGATTCTTGCTGTGTTCTTTGTAATTGCACTTGGGAGACCGCTATTCATTTAATGACCCAGCGCCATTATTCTCAAGAGGTGTGGAAAGCTCTCCTAGCAAAACTGAATTTGGAGCCGACACGTTGTTGTACAAATCCGTTGGAATTGCTGGCTTCCGTCACTCTTCCATTGGACCAGCAAGCAAAAAGGTCTTCAAACTCTTGGCAAGCTATTGTTTAATGCATTCATTTGGCGTATTTGGGCTGAGAGGAATGGAAGGATCTTCAGAAGTAATGAGCACTCAGGTAAGGTTGTGTTACAGCAAACTATTGACACTGTTTGCAGCAGGATTCTTTATCTTGACATAGCTTTACCAAGTGAAATTGCTAGTCATTGGAATCTTCCTCCAAGCAACTCCAGTATCCGTCCCGAGTCGCCTGCTTTGATGAATCCTGGATTGAGAGTATCTATTTGTTCAATTGATACCCTTCTATAGTTGGAATTCTTTGGAGTGACGTTCATACACCAAACAAAGGAAGGTCGTATTGGGGAGGAGTTGACTTACTTTTTAAGGCTGTGTTTCGAATAATGCAACTCATTCCAGATAATTCCGCACCTATCACTTTCCAGGAAGATTCAACACTCCATCAAGTTCTTCTCAGCCCTCAGGTTTCTGATTGGAAGGTGCGCTTCCAAGTAAGAAGATTACACGCTTTTATTCATAAATTCGAACATATTCGGTAAATTCGATGCTTCATCCGCGATTTGCTCTGCTCAATAAAGTGTTAAGCAGAGATTTAGTTACTTTCCACATTAATCAGAATGCACTTACATATTTGTTTAGGCAAAGTATAGGAAATAATGAGTAATTTGGATAGTATTTATTCATTGCATTATTTTTCTCGTTCGTAATTAGAGGGGTACGCCCCTTTGGAAGCATCCTCCATATGGGAGACTTCCTTTTCTGTACAGTATTCTTTGAGAAATAGAAGAACTAACTTATTCTTCAAAAAGAAAAAAGATTACCGTATTTTTCATAGCGCATCATCCAACCGCGAGTTGCGTGAGACGCGGTCTACAACTTACACTTTCCGAGAGCCGCATTAAATTCCAAACAAACGGTCCGAAGGACGGGATTCCGTCTTTAAAAACCTTGAACCCATGCGTTTGTTTCCTAACCCTAGAATCTCGTGAAACCTATTTTAAAGCACAATGTAGCTCAGAATATCTTAAAATGCACACTCCAGCCTATAACCGAATGAAATGCACTTCAAGCCTTAAGTGGAGACAACGCCCACCAGAAATGCGATAGAATCATCCATGACGCGCTTTGATCAAAATATAGGCTATTGATTGCAAGAAGTACGAGTCTCATTCAACCACGGTACAAAACGCCACGAGATTAGCTCTCAAGTTCGAATTTATCCGAATCCCGTCATAAAGGAAAAAGAATTCCCCGGACTTCTTAGAGCGCTTCCTTCAACCGTGGGCTTCGTGAAATGTGGTTTGGAGCCAGTGTTTTCCTACACTCACATCGAACGAGGTCTCGTAATATAGGAGATTAGGAACTGCCCGAAGAACGTTTTTCAGACCCAAGCAACCCTGGAGCCCGTACGGTGCGTTCCTTACCCTTGAATCGCCTGAAACCCTTCTTAAACCGAAAAGTATCTCAGATTATCATGAAATGCGTATTTCGGCACAGAATCGTTGTAAACGCGTTTCGAACAAAACACTCGACCGTAATACCCTGATATGACCTAGAGTCGTCCGGCACGCACTTTTATTAAAATACGGGCTATTGATTGCACAAGATTCTTTTGTCAGTGGGGAATGTGGCAGAGTCCCAACATATTAGCACTTCAGCCCTATTTTTCCTAGAACCCGTTTCGAAGTAAAAGAAATCAAAGAATTTTTCAGAGCGCGTCTCCAATCTACGAATTGCGTGAAATGAGGCCCGTAGCCCACAGGTTCACAGATCCGCCTAGAATTACGAACGAACGGCCCGAAACACGGTTCTCGTTCTTAAAGGACCTTGAAGCCCCTGCAATGCGTTCCTAACCGCATAGTCGCTCGAAACACATTTGTAAGAAAAACGTGTCCCAGAACATCCTAAAATGCGTTTTTCCACCTAGAATCGTATGTAACACGTCGCAAACCAAGAGGCCAAATAAGAACACCCCGAAACGCCCAAGAATCATCCAACACGTGTTTTGATCCAAATATAGGCCATTGAAGGCACGGGATATGTTTTTCTTATGGAAACGGGGCGGAATCCCACGAAATCAGTTCTTAAGCACTGATTCGCCTGAAATCCGTTTTAAAGTAAAAAACAGTCACCGCCTTTTCCACAGCGCGTCCTTCAACCGCGAGTTTCGTGGGAAGCCGTTTACAACCTACATTTTCCCAGAGGCGCCCAAAATTCCAAACAAACCGTCCGGAGGACGGGATTCGGTCTTAGAAAACCTTGAATCCCACGCTCTTCTTTGCTAACCCTAGAATCCCGTGAAACTAATTTGAAAGAAAAATGTGGCTCGGAATATCTTCAAACGCGTATTTCATCCTAGAATCATGTGAAAAGCTTTTCAAAGCAAGACTGCAGACAATAACCCCCTGAAATACCCTAGAATCATCCATGAAGCGTTTTTATCAAAATATAGGCTATTGGTTGCAATAAATACGGGTTTCATTCAGAAACGGCTCTGAGCCCCGCCTTAAGGGACATGGGATTCCCAGTACTTCCTCGACCGCTTCTTCGAACCGTCGACTTCGTGAAGACCGGTTTGGAGCCAGTGTTTCCCCAGACTCACATGGAACGAGGTTTCATAGTAAAATCGATTAGGAGCTGCCCGAAGCACCTTTTTCATACCCAAACAACCCTAAAGCCCATGTCAGCATTACTTACCCTTGAATCGCCTGAAACCCTTTTTAAAGCAAAAAGTACCTCAGATTATCATGAAATGCGTATTTCGGCATATAATCATTGTAAACGCATTTCGAACCAAAAGACTCGACCGCAATACCCCGATATGACCTAGAGTCATCCGGCACGCGCTTTTATCCAAATACGGGGAATTGATTGCACAAGATTAAGGGGGCTGAATCCCACGAGATTTGTTCTTAAGCACTAAGTTGGCTAAACCCTGTCGCTTGGGATTCCACATGCCAACCCATTGCTATGGGTGGTTTGGGTATTAAATCGATTCATGGAGCAGCGAAGGCAGCCCTCTTAGGGCGAGTTTGGAATGTGGTTAGTAACAAAAACACTTGCGGAACTCATGGGTAAATGCCAAGTACTTGCGTGGAGAGTGTTTTTGGGACGTTATGATTCTTAAAAATCCCTCTTGGGGTTGGAAGAGCATTTTAACGCTTAGGCCAATTGCTATACCTAACATAAAATTTCTAGTTGGCAATGGGCACCAAATCAAATTCTGGACCGACCCTTGGCTTAATGGAGGGCGCCTAAAAGATTGTTATTGAGATAGAGCACTATATGATCTAGGCCCGGGGGCTGATACTAAAAGTCCATCAATTTATTCAGACTGATGGGTGGACGTTTCCTACTCCCACGTCCAATGCATCGATGGACATCTTCCAATCTATTCCAAATGAGCTTGAGCCATGGCATAACTTCGAAGATGAACTTGTTTGGACTCGAGAAGATCATGGAAATTTCACTTTAACGTCTGCTTACAATCTAGTATGCAGGAATTAGGACCAATCCCTCCAATGGCCTTCTATGATTTGGTTGAGAGGGCGTACTAAAAAACACTCTATTTGTGCTTGGATGCTACTGAGAAACAAAAGGTTTTCTCCTCCAGATAAATGTTGCATGTGATTCTTGCTGTGTTCTTTGTAATTGCACTTGGGAGACCGCTATTCATTTAATGACCCAGCGCCATTATTCTCAAGAGGTGTGGAAAGCTCTCCTAGCAAAACTGAATTTGGAGCCAACACGTTGTTGTACAAATCCGTTGGAATTGCTGGCTTCCGTCACTCTTCCATTGGACCAGCAAGCAAAAAGGTCTTCAAACTCTTGGCAAGCTATTGTTTAATGCATTCATTTGGCGTATTTGGGCTGAGAGGAATGGAAGGATCTTCAGAAGTAATGAGCACTCAAGTAAGGTTGTGTTACAGCAAACTATTGACACTGTTTGCAGCAGGATTCTTTATCTTGACATAGCTTTACCAAGTGAAATTGCTAGTCATTGGAATCTTCCTCCAAGCAACTCCAGTATCCGTCCCGAGTCGCCTGCTTTGATGAATCCTGGATGGAGAGTATCTATTTGTTCAATTGATACCCTTCTATAGTTGGAATTCTTTGGAGTGACGTTCATACACCAAACAAAGGAAGGTCGTATTGAGGAGGAGTTGACTTACTTTTTAAGGCTGTGTTTCGAATAATGCAACTCATTCCAGATAATTCCGCACCTATCACTTTCCAGGAAGATTCAACACTCCATCAAGTTCTTCTCAGCCCTCAGGTTTCTGATTGGAAGGTGCGCTTCCAAGTTAGAAGATTACACGCTTTTATTCATAAATTCGAACATATTCGGTAAATTCGATGCTTCATCCGCGATTTGCTCTGCTCAATAAAGTGTTAAGCAGAGATTTAGCTACTTTCCACATTAATCAGAATGCACTTACATATTTGTATAGGCAAAGTATAGGAAATAATGAGTAATTTGGATAGTATTTATTCATTGCATTATTTTTCTCGTTCGTAATTAGAGGGGTACGCCCCTTTGGAAGCATCCTCCATATGGGAGACTTCCTTTTCTGTACAGTATTCTTTGAGAAATAGAAGAACTAACTTATTCTTCAAAAAGAAAAAAGATTACCGTATTTTTCAGAGCGCATCATCCAACCGCGAGTTGCGTGAGACGCGGTTTACAACTTACACTTTCCGAGAGCCGCCTTAAATTCCAAACAAACGGTCCGAAGGACGGGATTCCGTCTTTAAAAACCTTGAACCCATGCGTTTCTTTCCTAACCCTAGAATCTCGTGAAACCTATTTTAAAGCACAATGTAGCTCAGAATATCTTAAAATGCACACTCCAGCCTATAACCGAATGAAATGCACTTCAAGCCTTAAGTGGAGACAACGCCCCCCAGAAATGCGATAGAATCATCCATGACGCGCTTTGATCAAAATATAGGCTATTGATTGCAAGAAGTACGAGTCTCATTCAACCACGGTACAAAACGCCACGAGGTTAGCTCTCAAGTTCGAATTTATCCGAATCCCGTCATAAAGGAAAAAGAATTCCCCGGACTTCTTAGAGCGCTTCCTTCAACCGTGGGCTTCGTGAAATGTGGTTTGGAGCCAGTGTTTTCCTACACTCACATCGAACGAGGTCTCGTAATATAGGAGATTAGGAACTGCCCGAAGAACGTTTTTCAGACCCAAGCAACCCTGGAGCCCGTACGGTGCGTTCCTTACCCTTGAATCGCCTGAAACCCTTCTTAAACCGAAAAGTATCTCAGATTATCATGAAATGCGTATTTCGGCACAGAATCGTTGTAAACGCGTTTCGAACAAAACACTCGACCGTAATACCCTGATATGACCTAGAGTCGTCCGGCACGCACTTTTATTAAAATACGGGTTATTGATTGCACAAGATTGTTTTGTCAGTGGGGAACGTGGCAGAGTCCCAACATATTAGCACTTCAGCCCTATTTTTCCTAGAACCCGTTTCGAAGTAAAAGAAATCAAAGAATTTTTCAGAGCGCGTCTCCAATCTACGAATTGCGTGAAATGAGGCCCGTAGCCCACAGGTTCACAGATCCGCCTAGAATTACGAACGAACAGCCCGAAACACGGTTCTCGTTCTTAAAGGACCTTGAAGCCCCTGCAATGCGTTCCTAACCGCATAGTCGCTCGAAACACATTTGTAAGAAAAACGTGTCCCAGAACATCCTAAAATGCGTTTTTCCACCTAGAATCGTATGTAACACGTCGCAAACCAAGAGGCCAAATAAGAACACCCCGAAACGCCCAAGAATCATCCAACACGTGTTTTGATCCAAATATAGGCCATTGAAGGCACGGGATATGTTTTTCTTATGGAAACGGGGCGGAATCCCACGAAATCAGTTCTTAAGCACTGATTCGCCTGAAATCCGTTTTAAAGTAAAAAACAGTCACCGCCTTTTCCACAGCGCGTCCTTCAACCGCGAGTTTCGTGGGAAGCCGTTTACAACCTACATTTTCCCAGAGGCGCCCAAAATTCCAAACAAACCGTCCGGAGGACGGGATTCGGTCTTAGAAAACCTTGAATCCCACGCTCTTCTTTGCTAACCCTAGAATCCCGTGAAACTAATTTGAAAGAAAAATGTGGCTCGAAATATCTTCAAACGCGTATTTCATCCTAGAATCATGTGAAAAGCTTTTCAAAGCAAGACTGCAGACAATAACCCCCTGAAATACCCTAGAATCATCCATGAAGCGTTTTTATCAAAATATAGGCGATTGGTTGCAATAAATACGGGTTTCATTCAGAAACGGCTCTGAGCCCCGCCTTAAGGGACATGGGATTCCCAGTACTTCCTCGACCGCTTCTTCGAACCGTCGACTTCGTGAAGAGCGGTTTGGAGCCAGTGTTTCCCCAGACTCACATGGAACGAGGTTTCATAGTAAAATAGATTAGGAGCTGCCCGAAGCACCTTTTTCATACCCAAACAACCCTAAAGCCCATGTCAGCATTACTTACCCTTGAATCGCCTGAAACCCTTTTTAAAGAAAAAAGTACCTCAGATTATCATGAAATGCGTATTTCGGCATATAATCCTTGTAAACGCATTTCGAACCAAAAGACTCGACCGCAATACCCCGATATGACCTAGAGTCATCCGGCACGCGCTTTTATCCAAATACGGGGAATTGATTGCACAAGATTAAGGGGGCTGAATCCCACGAGATTTGTTCTTAAGCACTAAGTTGCCTAAACCCTGTCGCTTGGGATTCCACATGCCAACCCATTGCTATGGGTGGTTTGGGTATTAAATCGATTCATGGAGCAGCGAAGGCAGCCCTCTTAGGGCGAGTTTGGAATGTGGTTAGTAACAAAAACACTTGCGGAACTCATGGGTAAATGCCAAGTACTTGCGTGGAGAGTGTTTTTGGGACGTTATGATTCTTAAAAATCCCTCTTGGGGTTGGAAGAGCATTTTAACGCTTAGGCCAATTGCTATACCTAACATAAAATTTCTAGTTGGCAATGGGCACCAAATCAAATTCTGGACCGACCCTTGGCTTAATGGAGGGCGCCTAAAAGATTGTTATTGAGATAGAGCACTATATGATCTAGGCCCGGGGGCTGATACTAAAAGTCCATCAATTTATTCAGACTGATGGGTGGACGTTTCCTACTCCCACGTCCAATGCATCGATGGACATCTTCCAATCTATTCCAAATGAGCTTGAGCCATGGCATAACTTCGAAGATGAACTTGTTTGGACTCGAGAAGATCATGGAAATTTCACTTTAACGTCTGCTTACAATCTAGTATGCAGGAATTAGGACCAATCCCTCCAATGGCCTTCTATGATTTGGTTGAGAGGGCGTACTAAAAAACACTCTATTTGTGCTTGGATGCTACTGAGAAACAAAAGGTTTTCTCCTCCAGATAAATGTTGCATGTGATTCTTGCTGTGTTCTTTGTAATTGCACTTGGGAGACCGCTATTCATTTAATGACCCAGCGCCATTATTCTCAAGAGGTGTGGAAAGCTCTCCTAGCAAAACTGAATTTGGAGCCGACACGTTGTTGTACAAATCCGTTGGAATTGCTGGCTTCCGTCACTCTTCCATTGGACCAGCAAGCAAAAAGGTCTTCAAACTCTTGGCAAGCTATTGTTTAATGCATTCATTTGGCGTATTTGGGCTGAGAGGAATGGAAGGATCTTCAGAAGTAATGAGCACTCAAGTAAGGTTGTGTTACAGCAAACTATTGACACTGTTTGCAGCAGGATTCTTTATCTTGACATAGCTTTACCAAGTGAAATTGCTAGTCATTGGAATCTTCCTCCAAGCAACTCCAGTATCCGTCCCGAGTCGCCTGCTTTGATGAATCCTGGATGGAGAGTATCTATTTGTTCAATTGATACCCTTCTATAGTTGGAATTCTTTGGAGTGACGTTCATACACCAAACAAAGGAAGGTCGTATTGAGGAGGAGTTGACTTACTTTTTAAGGCTGTGTTTCGAATAATGCAACTCATTCCAGATAATTCCGCACCTATCACTTTCCAGGAAGATTCAACACTCCATCAAGTTCTTCTCAGCCCTCAGGTTTCTGATTGGAAGGTGCGCTTCCAAGTAAGAAGATTACACGCTTTTATTCATAAATTCGAACATATTCGGTAAATTCGATGCTTCATCCGCGATTTGCTCTGCTCAATAAAGTGTTAAGCAGAGATTTAGCTACTTTCCACATTAATCAGAATGCACTTACATATTTGTATAGGCAAAGTATAGGAAATAATGAGTAATTTGGATAGTATTTATTCATTGCATTATTTTTCTCGTTCGTAATTAGAGGGGTACGCCCCTTTGGAAGCATCCTCCATATGGGAGACTTCCTTTTCTGTACAGTATTCTTTGAGAAATAGAAGAACTAACTTATTCTTCAAAAAGAAAAAAGATTACCGTATTTTTCAGAGCGCATCATCCAACCGCGAGTTGCGTGAGACGCGGTTTACAACTTACACTTTCCGAGAGCCGCCTTAAATTCCAAACAAACGGTCCGAAGGACGGGATTCCGTCTTTAAAAACCTTGAACCCATGCGTTTCTTTCCTAACCCGAGAATCTCGTGAAACCTATTTTAAAGCACAATGTAGCTCAGAATATCTTAAAATGCACACTCCAGCCTATAACCGAATGAAATGCACTTCAAGCCTTAAGTGGAGACAACGCCCCCCAGAAATGCGATAGAATCATCCATGACGCGCTTTGATCAAAATATAGGCTATTGATTGCAAGAAGTACGAGTCTCATTCAACCACGGTACAAAACGCCACGAGGTTAGCTCTCAAGTTCGAATTTATCCGAATCCCGTCATAAAGGAAAAAGAATTCCCCGGACTTCTTAGAGCGCTTCCTTCAACCGTGGGCTTCGTGAAATGTGGTTTGGAGCCAGTGTTTTCCTACACTCACATCGAACGAGGTCTCGTAATATAGGAGATTAGGAACTGCCCGAAGAACGTTTTTCAGACCCAAGCAACCCTGGAGCCCGTACGGTGCGTTCCTTACCCTTGAATCGCCTGAAACCCTTCTTAAACCGAAAAGTATCTCAGATTATCATGAAATGCGTATTTCGGCACAGAATCGTTGTAAACGCGTTTCGAACAAAACACTCGACCGTAATACCCTGATATGACCTAGAGTCGTCCGGCACGCACTTTTATTAAAATACGGGCTATTGATTGCACAAGATTGTTTTGTCAGTGGGGAACGTGGCAGAGTCCCAACATATTAGCACTTCAGCCCTATTTTTCCTAGAACCCGTTTCGAAGTAAAAGAAATCAAAGAATTTTTCAGAGCGCGTCTCCAATCTACGAATTGCGTGAAATGAGGCCCGTAGCCCACAGGTTCACAGATCCGCCTAGAATTACGAACGAACGGCCCGAAACACGGTTCTCGTTCTTAAAGGACCTTGAAGCCCCTGCAATGCGTTCCTAACCGCATAGTCGCTCGAAACACATTTGTAAGAAAAACGTGTCCCAGAACATCCTAAAATGCGTTTTTCCACCTAGAATCGTATGTAACACGTCGCAAACCAAGAGGCCAAATAAGAACACCCCGAAACGCCCAAGAATCATCCAACACGTGTTTTGATCCAAATAAAGGCCATTGAAGGCACGGGATATGTTTTTCTTATGGAAACGGGGCGGAATCCCACGAAATCAGTTCTTAAGCACTGATTCGCCTGAAATCCGTTTTAAAGTAAAAAACAGTCACCGCCTTTTCCACAGCGCGTCCTTCAACCGCGAGTTTCGTGGGAAGCCGTTTACAACCTACATTTTCCCAGAGGCGCCCAAAATTCCAAACAAACCGTCCGGAGGACGGGATTCGGTCTTAGAAAACCTTGAATCCCACGCTCTTCTTTGCTAACCCTAGAATCCCGTGAAACTAATTTGAAAGCAAAATGTGGCTCGGAATATCTTCAAACGCGTATTTCATCCTAGAATCATGTGAAAAGCTTTTCAAAGCAAGACTGCAGACAATAACCCCCTGAAATACCCTAGAATCATCCATGAAGCGTTTTTATCAAAATATAGGTGATTGGTTGCAATAAATACGGGTTTCATTCAGAAACGGCTCTGAGCCCCGCCTTAAGGGACATGGGATTCCCAGTACTTCCTCGACCGCTTCTTCGAACCGTCGACTTCGTGAAGACCGGTTTGGAGCCAGTGTTTCCCCAGACTCACATGGAACGAGGTTTCATAGTAAAATAGATTAGGAGTTGCCCGAAGCACCTTTTTCATACCCAAACAACCCTAAAGCCCATGTCAGCATTACTTACCCTTGAATCGCCTGAAACCCTTTTTAAAGCAAAAAGTACCTCAGATTATCATGAAATGCGTATTTCGGCATATATAATCCTTGTAAACGCATTTCGAACCAAAAGACTCGACCGCAATACCCCGATATGACCTAGAGTCATCCGGCACGCGCTTTTATCCAAATACGGGGAATTGATTGCACAAGATTAAGGGGGCTGAATCCCACGAGATTTGTTCTTAAGCACTAAGTTGCCTAAACCCTGTCGCTTGGGATTCCACATGCCAACCCATTGCTATGGGTGGTTTGGGTATTAAATCGATTCATGGAGCAGCGAAGGCAGCCCTCTTAGGGCGAGTTTGGAATGTGGTTAGTAACAAAAACACTTGCCGGAACTCATGGGTAAATGCCAAGTACTTGCGTGGAGAGTGTTTTTGGGACGTTATGATTCTTAAAAATCCCTCTTGGGGTTGGAAGAGCATTTTAACGCTTAGGCCAATTGCTATACCTAACATAAAATTTCTAGTTGGCAATGGGCACCAAATCAAATTCTGGACCGACCCTTGGCTTAATGGAGGGCGCCTAAAAGATTGTTATTGAGATAGAGCACTATATGATCTAGGCCCGGGGGCTGATACTAAAAGTCCATCAATTTATTCAGACTGATGGGTGGACGTTTCCTACTCCCACGTCCAATGCATCGATGGACATCTTCCAATCTATTCCAAATGAGCTTGAGCCAGGGCATAACTTCGAAGATGAACTTGTTTGGACTCGAGAAGATCATGGAAATTTCACTTTAACGTCTGCTTACAATCTAGTATGCAGGAATTAGGACCAATCCCTCCAATGGGCTTCTATGATTTGGTTGAGAGGGCGTACTAAAAAACACTCTATTTGTGCTTGGATGCTACTGAGAAACAAAAGGTTTTCTCCTCCAGATAAATGTTGCATGTGATTCTTGCTGTGTTCTTTGTAATTGCACTTGGGAGACCGCTATTCATTTAATGACCCAGCGCCATTATTCTCAAGAGGTGTGGAAAGCTCTCCTAGCAAAACTGAATTTGGAGCCGACACGTTGTTGTACAAATCCGTTGGAATTGCTGGCTTCCGTCACTCTTCCATTGGACCAGCAAGCAAAAAGGTCTTCAAACTCTTGGCAAGCTATTGTTTAATGCATTCATTTGGCGTATTTGGGCTGAGAGGAACGGAAAGATCTTCAGAAGTAATGAGCACTCAAGTAAGGTTGTGTTACAGCAAACTATTGACACTGTTTGCAGCAGGATTCTTTATCTTGACATAGCTTTACCAAGTGAAATTGCTAGTCATTGGAATCTTCCTCCAAGCAACTCCAGTATCCGTCCCGAGTCGCCTGCTTTGATGAATCCTGGATGGAGAGTATCTATTTGTTCAATTGATACCCTTCTATAGTTGGAATTCTTTGGAGTGACGTTCATACACCAAACAAAGGAAGGTCGTATTGAGGAGGAGTTGACTTACTTTTTAAGGCTGTGTTTCGAATAATGCAACTCATTCCAGATAATTCCGCACCTATCACTTTCTAGGAAGATTCAACACTCCATCAAGTTCTTCTCAGCCCTCAGGTTTCTGATTGGAAGGTGCGCTTCCAAGTAAGAAGATTACACGCTTTTATTCATAAATTCGAACATATTCGGTAAATTCGATGCTTCATCCGCGATTTGCTCTGCTCAATAAAGTGTTAAGCAGAGATTTAGCTACTTTCCACATTAATCAGAATGCACTTACATATTTGTATAGGCAAAGTATAGGAAATAATGAGTAATTTGGATAGTATTTATTCATTGCATTATTTTTCTCATTCGTAATTAGAGGGGTACGCCCCTTTGGAAGCATCCTCCATATGGGAGACTTCTTTTTCTGTACAGTATTCTTTGAGAAATAGAAGAACTAACTTATTCTTCAAAAAGAAAAAAGATTACCGTATTTTTCAGAGCGCATCATCCAACCGCGAGTTGCGTGAGACGCGGTTTACAACTTACACTTTCCGAGAGCCGCCTTAAATTCCAAACAAACGGTCCGAAGGACGGGATTCCGTCTTTAAAAACCTTGAACCCATGCGTTTCTTTCCTAACCCTAGAATCTCGTGAAACCTATTTTAAAGCACAATGTAGCTCAGAATATCTTAAAATGCACACTCCAGCCTCTAACCGAATGAAATGCACTTCAAGCCTTAAGTGGAGACAACGCCCCCCAGAAATGCGAT
Source organism: Persea americana (assembly GCA_029852735.1). Lineage (NCBI taxonomy): Eukaryota > Viridiplantae > Streptophyta > Magnoliopsida > Laurales > Lauraceae > Persea > Persea americana. Next base: position 93,410 of record CM056820.1, read on the forward strand.
AGAATCATCCATGACGCGCTTTGATCAAAATATAGGCTATTGATTGCAAGAAGTACGAGTCTCATTCAACCACGGTACAAAACGCCACGAGATTAGCTCTCAAGTTCGAATTTATCCGAATCCCGTCATAAAGGAAAAAGAATTCCCCGGACTTCTTAGAGCGCTTCCTTCAACCGTGGGCTTCGTGAAATGTGGTTTGGAGCCAGTGTTTTCCTACACTCACATCGAACGAGGTCTCGTAATATAGGAGATTAGGAACTGCCCGAAGAACGTTTTTCAGACCCAAGCAACCCTGGAGCCCGTACGGTGCGTTCCTTACCCTTGAATCGCCTGAAACCCTTCTTAAACCGAAAAGTATCTCAGATCATCATGAAATGCGTATTTCGGCACAGAATCGTTGTAAACGCGTTTCGAACAAAACACTCGACCGTAATACCCTGATATGACCTAGAGTCGTCCGGCACGCACTTTTATTAAAATACGGGCTATTGATTGCACAAGATTCTTTTGTCAGTGGGGAACGTGGCAGAGTCCCAACATATTAGCACTTCAGCCCTATTTTTCCTAGAACCCGTTTCGAAGTAAAAGAAATCAAAGAATTTTTCAGAGCGCGTCTCCAATCTACGAATTGCGTGAAATGAGGCCCGTAGCCCACAGGTTCACAGATCCGCCTAGAATTACGAACGAACGGCCCGAAACACGGTTCTCGTTCTTAAAGGACCTTGAAGCTCCTGCAATGCGTTCCTAACCGCATAGTCGCTCGAAACACATTTGTAAGAAAAACGTGTCCCAGAACATCCTAAAATGCGTTTTTCCACCTAGAATCGTATGTAACACGTCGCAAACCAAGAGGCCAAATAAGAACACCCCGAAATGCCCAAGAATCATCCAACACGTGTTTTGATCCAAATATAGGCCATTGAAGGCACGGGATATGTTTTTCTTATGGAAACGGGGCGGAATCCCACGAAATCAGTTCTTAAGCACTGATTCGCCTGAAATCCGTTTTAAAGTAAAAAGCAGTCACCGCCTTTTCCACAGCGCGTCCTTCAACCGCGAGTTTCGTGGGAAGCCGTTTACACCCTACATTTTCCCAGAGGCGCCCAAAATTCCAAACAAACCGTCCGGAGGACGGGATTCGGTCTTAGAAAACCTTGAATCCCACGCTCTTCTTTGCTAACCCTAGAATCCCGTGAAACTAATTTGAAAGAAAAATGTGGCTCGGAATATCTTCAAACGCGTATTTCATCCTAGAATCATGTGAAAAGCTTTTCAAAGCAAGACTGCAGATAATAACCCCCTGAAATACCCTAGAATCATCCATGAAGCGTTTTTATCAAAATATAGGGGATTGGTTGCAATAAATACGGGTTTCATTCAGAAACGGCTCTGAGCCCCGCCTTAAGGGACATGGGATTCCCAGTACTTCCTCGACCGCTTCTTCGAACCGTCGACTTCGTGAAGACCGGTTTGGAGCCAGTGTTTCCCCAGACTCACATGGAACGAGGTTTCATAGTAAAATAGATTAGGAGCTGCCCGAAGCACCTTTTTCATACCCAAACAACCCTAAAGCCCATGTCAGCATTACTTACCCTTGAATCGCCTGAAACCCTTTTTAAAGCAAAAAGTACCTCAGATTATCATGAAATGCGTATTTCGGCATATATAATCCTTGTAAACGCATTTCGAACCAAAAGACTCGACCGCAATACCCCGATATGACCTAGAGTCATCCGGCACGCGCTTTTATCCAAATACGGGGAATTGATTGCACAAGATTAAGGGGGCTGAATCCCACGAGATTTGTTCTTAAGCACTAAGTTGCCTAAACCCTGTCGCTTGGGATTCCACATGCCAACCCATTGCTATGGGTGGTTTGGGTATTAAATCGATTCATGGAGCAGCGAAGGCAGCCCTCTTAGGGCGAGTTTGGAATGTGGTTAGTAACAAAAACACTTGCCGGAACTCATGGGTAAATGCCAAGTACTTGCGTGGAGAGTGTTTTTGGGACGTTATGATTCTTAAAAATCCCTGTTGGGGTTGGAAGTGCATTTTAACGCTTAGGCCAATTGCTATACCTAACATAAAATTTCTAGTTGGCAATGGGCACCAAATCAAATTCTGGACCGACCCTTGGCTTAATGGAGGGCGCCTAAAAGATTGTTATTGAGATAGAGCACTATATGATCTAGGCCCGGGGGCTGATACTAAAAGTCCATCAATTTATTCAGACTGATGGGTGGACGTTTCCTACTCCCACGTCCAATGCATCGATGGACATCTTCCAATCTATTCCAAATGAGCTTGAGCCAGGGCATAACTTCGAAGATGAACTTGTTTGGACTCGAGAAGATCATGGAAATTTCACTTTAACGTCTGCTTACAATCTAGTATGCAGGAATTAGGACCAATCCCTCCAATGGCCTTCTATGATTTGGTTGAGAGGGCGTACTAAAAAACACTCTATTTGTGCTTGGATGCTACTGAGAAACAAAAGGTTTTCTCCTCCAGATAAATGTTGCATGTGATTCTTGCTGTGTTCTTTGTAATTGCACTTGGGAGACCGCTATTCATTTAATGACCCAGCGCCATTATTCTCAAGAGGTGTGGAAAGCTCTCCTAGCAAAACTGAATTTGGAGCCGACACGTTGTTGTACAAATCCGTTGGAATTGCTGGCTTCCATCACTCTTCCATTGGACCAGCAAGCAAAAAGGTCTTCAAACTCTTGGCAAGCTATTGTTTAATGCATTCATTTGGCGTATTTGGGCTGAGAGGAATGGAAGGATCTTCAGAAGTAATGAGCACTCAAGTAAGGTTGTGTTACAACAAACTATTGACACTGTTTGCAGCAGGATTCTTTATCTTGACATAGCTTTACCAAGTGAAATTGCTAGTCATTGGAATCTTCCTCCAAGCAACTCCAGTATCCGTCCCGAGTCGCCTGCTTTGATGAATCCTGGATGGAGAGTATCTATTTGTTCAATTGATACCCTTCTATAGTTGGAATTCTTTGGAGTGACGTTCATACACCAAACAAAGGAAGGTCGTATTGAGGAGGAGTTGACTTACTTTTTAAGGCTGTGTTTCGAATAATGCAACTCATTCCAGATAATTCCGCACCTATCACTTTCCAGGAAGATTCAACACTCCATCAAGTTCTTCTCAGCCCTCAGGTTTCTGATTGGAAGGTGCGCTTCCAAGTAAGAAGATTACACGCTTTTATTCATAAATTCGAACATATTCGGTAAATTCGATGCTTCATCCGCGATTTGCTCTGCTCAATAAAGTGTTAAGCAGAGATTTAGCTACTTTCCACATTAATCAGAATGCACTTACATATTTGTATAGGCAAAGTATAGGAAATAATGAGTAATTTGGATAGTATTTATTCATTGCATTATTTTTCTCGTTCGTAATTAGAGGGGTACGCCCCTTTGGAAGCATCCTCCATATGGGAGACTTCCTTTTCTGTACAGTATTCTTTGAGAAATAGAAGAACTAACTTATTCTTCAAAAAGAAAAAAGATTACCGTATTTTTCAGAGCGCATCATCCAACCGCGAGTTGCGTGAGACGCGGTTTACAACTTACACTTTCCGAGAGCCGCCTTAAATTCCAAACAAACGGTCCGAAGGACGGGATTCCGTCTTTAAAAACCTTGAACCCATGCGTTTCTTTCCTAACCCTAGAATCTCGTGAAACCTATTTTAAAGCACAATGTAGCTCAGAATATCTTAAAATGCACACTCCAGCCTATAACCGAATGAAATGCACTTCAAGCCTTAAGTGGAGACAACGCCCCCCAGAAATGCGATAGAATCATCCATGACGCGCTTTGATCAAAATATAGGCTATTGATTGCAAGAAGTACGAGTCTCATTCAACCACGGTACAAAACGCCACGAGGTTAGCTCTCAAGTTCGAATTTATCCGAATCCCGTCATAAAGGAAAAAGAATTCCCCGGACTTCTTAGAGCGCTTCCTTCAACCGTGGGCTTCGTGAAATGTGGTTTGGAGCCAGTGTTTTCCTACACTCACATCGAACGAGGTCTCGTAATATAGGAGATTAGGAACTGCCCGAAGAACGTTTTTCAGACCCAAGCAACCCTGGAGCCCGTACGGTGCGTTCCTTACCCTTGAATCGCCTGAAACCCTTCTTAAACCGAAAAGTATCTCAGATTATCATGAAATGCGTATTTCGGCACAGAATCGTTGTAAACGCGTTTCGAACAAAACACTCGACCGTAATACCCTGATATGACCTAGAGTCGTCCGGCACGCACTTTTATTAAAATACGGGCTATTGATTGCACAAGATTGTTTTGTCAGTGGGGAACGGGGCAGAGTCCCAACATATTAGCACTTCAGCCCTATTTTTCCTAGAACCCGTTTCGAAGTAAAAGAAATCAAAGAATTTTTCAGAGCGCGTCTCCAATCTACGAATTGCGTGAAATGAGGCCCGTAGCCCACAGGTTCACAGATCCGCCTAGAATTACGAACGAACGGCCCGAAACACGGTTCTCGTTCTTAAAGGACCTTGAAGCCCCTGCAATGCGTTCCTAACCGCATAGTCGCTCGAAACACATTTGTAAGAAAAACGTGTCCCAGAACATCCTAAAATGCGTTTTTCCACCTAGAATCGTATGTAACACGTCGCAAACCAAGAGGCCAAATAAGAACACCCCGAAACGCCCAAGAATCATCCAACACGTGTTTTGATCCAAATAAAGGCCATTGAAGGCACGGGATATGTTTTTCTTATGGAAACGGGGCGGAATCCCACGAAATCAGTTCTTAAGCACTGATTCGCCTGAAATCCGTTTTAAAGTAAAAAACAGTCACCGCCTTTTCCACAGCGCGTCCTTCAACCGCGAGTTTCGTGGGAAGCCGTTTACAACCTACATTTTCCCAGAGGCGCCCAAAATTCCAAACAAACCGTCCGGAGGACGGGATTCGGTCTTAGAAAACCTTGAATCCCACGCTCTTCTTTGCTAACCCTAGAATCCCGTGAAACTAATTTGAAAGCAAAATGTGGCTCGGAATATCTTCAAACGCGTATTTCATCCTAGAATCATGTGAAAAGCTTTTCAAAGCAAGACTGCAGACAATAACCCCCTGAAATACCCTAGAATCATCCATGAAGCGTTTTTATCAAAATATAGGTGATTGGTTGCAATAAATACGGGTTTCATTCAGAAACGGCTCTGAGCCCCGCCTTAAGGGACATGGGATTCCCAGTACTTCCTCGACCACTTCTTCGAACCGTCGACTTCGTGAAGACCGGTTTGGAGCCAGTGTTTCCCCAGACTCACATGGAACGAGGTTTCATAGTAAAATAGATTAGGAGTTGCCCGAAGCACCTTTTTCATACCCAAACAACCCTAAAGCCCATGTCAGCATTACTTACCCTTGAATCGCCTGAAACCCTTTTTAAAGCAAAAAGTACCTCAGATTATCATGAAATGCGTATTTCGGCATATATAATCCTTGTAAACGCATTTCGAACCAAAAGACTCGACCGCAATACCCCGATATGACCTAGAGTCATCCGGCACGCGCTTTTATCCAAATACGGGGAATTGATTGCACAAGATTAAGGGGGCTGAATCCCACGAGATTTGTTCTTAAGCACTAAGTTGCCTAAACCCTGTCGCTTGGGATTCCACATGCCAACCCATTGCTATGGGTGGTTTGGGTATTAAATCGATTCATGGAGCAGCGAAGGCAGCCCTCTTAGGGCGAGTTTGGAATGTGGTCAGTAACAAAAACACTTGCCGGAACTCATGGGTAAATGCCAAGTACTTGCGTGGAGAGTGTTTTTGGGACGTTATGATTCTTAAAAATCCCTGTTGGGGTTGGAAGAGCATTTTAACGCTTAGGCCAATTGCTATACCTAACATAAAATTTCTAGTTGGCAATGGGCACCAAATCAAATTCTGGACCGACCCTTGGCTTAATGGAGGGCGCCTAAAAGATTGTTATTGAGATAGAGCACTATATGATCTAGGCCCGGGGGCTGATACTAAAAGTCCATCAATTTATTCAGACTGATGGGTGGACGTTTCCTACTCCCACGTCCAATGCATCGATGGACATCTTCCAATCTATTCCAAATGAGCTTGAGCCACGGCATAACTTCGAAGATGAACATGTTTGGACTCGAGAAGATCATGGAAATTTCACTTTAACGTCTGCTTACAATCTAGTATGCAGGAATTAGGACCAATCCCTCCAATGGCCTTCTATGATTTGGTTGAGAGGGCGTACTAAAAAACACTCTATTTGTGCTTGGATGCTACTGAGAAACAAAAGGTTTTCTCCTCCAGATAAATGTTGCATGTGATTCTTGCTGTGTTCTTTGTAATTGCACTTGGGAGACCGCTATTCATTTAATGACCCAGCGCCATTATTCTCAAGAGGTGTGGAAAGCTCTCCTAGCAAAACTGAATTTGGAGCCGACACGTTGTTGTACAAATCCGTTGGAATTGCTGGCTTCCGTCACTCTTCCATTGGACCAGCAAGCAAAAAGGTCTTCAAACTCTTGGCAAGCTATTGTTTAATGCATTCATTTGGCGTATTTGGGCTGAGAGGAATGGAAGGATCTTCAGAAGTAATGAGCACTCAAGTAAGGTTGTGTTACAGCAAACTATTGACACTGTTTGCAGCAGGATTCTTTATCTTGACATAGCTTTACCAAGTGAAATTGCTAGTCATTGGAATCTTCCTCCAAGCAACTGCAGTATCCGTCCCGAGTCGCCTGCTTTGATGAATCCTGGATGGAGAGTATCTATTTGTTCAATTGATACCCTTCTATAGTTGGAATTCTTTGGTGTGACGTTCATACACCAAACAAAGGAAGGTCGTATTGAGGAGGAGTTGACTTACTTTTTAAGGCAGTGTTTCGAATAATGCAACTCATTCCAGATAATTCCGCACCTATCACTTTCCAGGAAGATTCAACACTCCATCAAGTTCTTCTCAGCCCTCAGGTTTCTGATTGGAAGGTGCGCTTCCAAGTAAGAAGATTACACGCTTTTATTCATAAATTCGAACATATTCGGTAAATTCGATGCTTCATCCGCGATTTGCTCTGCTCAATAAAGTGTTGAGCAGAGATTTAGCTACTTTCCACATTAATCAGAATGCACTTACATATTTGTATAGGCAAAGTATAGGAAATAATGAGTAATTTGGATAGTATTTATTCATTGCATTATTTTTCTCGTTCGTAATTAGAGGGGTACGCCCCTTTGGAAGCATCCTCCATATGGGAGACTTCCTTTTATGTACAGTATTCTTTGAGAAATAGAAGAACTAACTTATTCTTCAAAAAGAAAAAAGATTACCGTGAGCGCATCATCCAACCGCGAGTTGCGTGAGACGCGGTTTACAACCTACACTTTCCGAGAGCCGCCTTAAATTCCAAACAAACGGTCCGAAGGACGGGATTCAGTCTTTAAAAACCTTGAACCCATGCGTTTCTTTCCTAACCCCAGAATCTCGTGAAACCTATTTTAAAGCACAATGTAGCTCAGAATATCTTAAAATGCACACTCCAGCCTATAACCGAATGAAATGCACTTCAAGCCTTAAATGGAGACAACGCCCCCCAGAAATGCGATAGAATCATCCATGACGCGCTTTGATCAAAATATAGGCTATTGATTGCAAGAAGTACGAGTCTCATTCAACCACGGTACAAAACGCCACGAGATTAGCTCTCAAGTTCGAATTTATCCGAATCCCGTCATAAAGGAAAAAGAATTCCCCGGACTTCTTAGAGCGCTTCCTTCAACCGTGGGCTTCGTGAAATGTGGTTTGGAGCCAGTGTTTTCCTACACTCACATCGAACGAGGTCTCGTAATATAGGAGATTAGGAACTGCCCGAAGAACGTTTTTCAGACCCAAGCAACCCTGGAGCCCGTACGGTGCGTTCCTTACCCTTGAATCGCCTGAAACCCTTCTTAAACCGAAAAGTATCTCAGATTATCATGAAATGCGTATTTCGGCACAGAATCGTTGTAAACGCGTTTCGAACAAAACACTCGACCGTAATACCCTGATATGACCTAGAGTCGTCCGGCACGCACTTTTATTAAAATACGGGCTATTGATTGCACAAGATTCTTTTGTCAGTCGGGAACGTGGCAGAGTCCCAACATATTAGCACTTCAGCCCTATTTTTCCTAGAACCCGTTTCGAAGTAAAAGAAATCAAAGAATTTTTCAGAGCGTGTCTCCAATCTACGAATTGCGTGAAATGAGGCCCGTAGCCCACAGGTTCACAGAACCGCCTAGAATTACGAACGAACGGCCCGAAACACGGTTCTCGTTCTTAAAGGACCTTGAAGCCCCTGCAATGCGTTCCTAACCGCATAGTCACTCGAAACACATTTGTAAGAAAACGTGTCCCAGAACATCCTAAAATGCGTTTTTCCACCTAGAATCGTATGTAACACGTCGCAAACCAAGAGGCCAAATAAGAACACCCCGAAACGCCCAAGAATCATCCAACACGTGTTTTGATCCAAATATAGGCCATTGAAGGCACGGGATATGTTTTTCTTATGGAAACGGGGCGGAATCCCACGAAATCAGTTCTTAAGCACTGATTCGCCTGAAATCCGTTTTAAAGTAAAAAACAATCACCGCCTTTTCCACAGCGCGTCCTTCAACCGCGAGTTTCGTGGGAAGCCGTTTACAACCTACATTTTCCCAGAGGCGCCCAAAATTCCAAACAAACCGTCCGGAGGACGGGATTCGGTCTTAGAAAACCTTGAATCCCACGCTCTTCTTTGCTAACCCTAGAATCCCGTGAAACTAATTTGAAAGCAAAATGTGGCTCGGAATATCTTCAAACGCGTATTTCATCCTAGAATCATGTGAAAAGCTTTTCAAAGCAAGACTGCAGACAATAACCCCCTGAAATACCCTAGAATCATCCATGAAGCGTTTTTATCAAAATATAGGCGATTGGTTGCAATAAATACGGGTTTCATTCAGAAACGGCTCTGAGCCCCGCCTTAAGGGACATGGGATTCCCAGTACTTCCTCGACCGCTTCTTCGAACCGTCGACTTCGTGAAGACCGGTTTGGAGCCAGTGTTTCCCCAGACTCACATGGAACGAGGTTTCATAGTAAAATAGATTAGGAGCTGCCCGAAGCACTTTTTTCATACCAAAACAACCCTAGAGCCCATGTCAGCATTACTTACCCTTGAATCGCCTGAAACCCTTTTTAAAGCAAAAAGTACCTCAGATTATCATGAAATGCGTATTTCGGCATATAATCCTTGTAAACGCATTTCGAACCAAAAGACTCGACCGCAACACCCCGAATGACCTAGAGTCATCCGGCACGCGCTTTTATCCAAATACGGGGAATCGATTGCACAAGATTAAGGGGGCTGAATCCCACGAGATTTGTTCTTAAGCACTAAGTTGCCTAAACCCTGTCGCTTGGGATTCCACATGCCAACCCATTGCTATGGGTGGTTTGGGTATTAAATCGATTCATGGAGCAGCGAAGGCAGCCCTCTTAGGGCGAGTTTGGAATGTGGTTAGTAACAAAAACACTTGCCGGAACTCATGGGTAAATGCCAAGTACTTGCGTGGTGAGTGTTTTTGGGACGTTATGATTCTTAAAAATCCCTCTTGGGGTTGGAAGAGCATTTTAACGCTTAGGCCAATTGCTATACCTAACATAAAATTTCTAGTTGGCAATGGGCACCAAATCAAATTCTGGACCGACCCTTGGCTTAATGGAGGGCGCCTAAAAGATTGTTATTGAGATAGAGCACTCTATGATCTAGGCCCGGGGGCTGATACTAAAAGTCCATCAATTTATTCAGACTGATGGGTGGAGGTTTCCTACTCCCACGTCCAATGCATCGATGGATATCTTCCAATCTATTCCAAATGAGCTTGAGCCATGGCATAACTTCGAAGATGAACTTGTTTGGACTCGAGAAGATCATGGAAATTTCACTTTAACGTCTGCTTACAATCTAGTATGCAGGAATTAGGACCAATCCCTCCAATGGCCTTCTATGATTTGGTTGAGAGGGCGTACTAAAAAACACTCTATTAGTGCTTGGATGCTACTGAGAAACAAAAGGTTTTCTCCTCCAGATAAATGTTGCATGTGATTCTTGCTGTGTTCTTTGTAATTGCACTTGGGAGACCGCTATTCATTTAATGACCCAGCGCCATTATTCTCAAGAGGTGTGGAAAGCTCTCCTAGCAAAACTGAATTTGGAGCCGACACGTTGTTGTACAAATCCGTTGGAATTGCTGGCTTCCGTCACTCTTCCATTGGACCAGCAAGCAAAAAGGTCTTCAAACTCTTGGCAAGCTATTGTTTAATGCATTCATTTGGCGTATTTGGGCTGAGAGGAATGGAAGGATCTTCAGAAGTAATGAGCACACAAGTAAGGTTGTGTTACAGCAAACTATTGACACTGTTTGCAGCAGGATTCTTTATCTTGACATAGTTTTACCAAGTGAAATTGCTAGTCATTGGAATCTTCCTCCAAGCAACTGCAGTATCCGTCCCGAGTCGCCTGCTTTGATGAATCCCAGATGGAGAGTATCTATTTGTTCAATTGATACCCTTCTATAGTTGGAATTCTTTGGAGTGACGTTCATACACCAAACAAAGGAAGGTCGTATTGAGGAGGAGTTGACTTACTTTTTAAGGCAGTGTTTGGAATAATGCAACTCATTCCAGATAATTCCGCACCTATCACTTTCCAGGAAGATTCAACACTCCATCAAGTTCTTCTCAACCCTCAGGTTTCTGATTGGAAGGTGCGCTTCCAAGTAAGAAGATTACACGCTTTTATTCATAAATTCGAACATATTCGGTAAATTCGATGCTTCATCCGCGATTTGCTCTGCTCAATAAAGTGTTGAGCAGAGATTTAGCTACTTTCCACATTAATCAGAATGCACTTACATATTTGTATAGGCAAAGTATAGGAAATAATGAGTAATTTGGATAGTATTTATTCATTGCATTATTTTTCTCGTTCGTAATTAGAGGGGTACGCCCCTTTGGAAGCATCCTCCATATGGGAGACTTCCTTTTATGTACAGTATTCTTTGAGAAATAGAAGAACTAACTTATTCTTCAAAAAGAAAAAAGATTACCGTGAGCGCATCATCCAACCGCGAGTTGCGTGAGACGCGGTTTACAACCTACACTTTCCGAGAGCCGCCTTAAATTCCAAACAAACGGTCCGAAGGACGGGATTCAGTCTTTAAAAACCTTGAACCCATGCGTTTCTTTCCTAACCCCAGAATCTCGTGAAACCTATTTTAAAGCACAATGTAGCTCAGAATATCTTAAAATGCACACTCCAGCCTATAACCGAATGAAATGCACTTCAAGCCTTAAGTGGAGACAACGCCCCCCAGAAATGCGATAGAATCATCCATGACGCGCTTTGATCAAAATATAGGCTATTGATTGCAAGAAGTACGAGTCTCATTCAACCACGGTACAAAACGCCACGAGATTAGCTCTCAAGTTCGAATTTATCCGAATCCCGTCATAAAGGAAAAAGAATTCCCCGGACTTCTTAGAGCGCTTCCTTCAACCGTGGGCTTCGTGAAATGTGGTTTGGAGCCAGTGTTTTCCTACACTCACATCGAACGAGGTCTCGTAATATAGGAGATTAGGAACTGCCCGAAGAACGTTTTTCAGACCCAAGCAACCCTGGAGCCCGTACGGTGCGTTCCTTACCCTTGAATCGCCTGAAACCCTTCTTAAACCGAAAAGTATCTCAGATTATCATGAAATGCGTATTTCGGCCCAGAATCGTTGTAAACGCGTTTCGAACAAAACACTCGACCGTAATACCCTGATATGACCTAGAGTCGTCCGGCACGCACTTTTATTAAAATACGGGCTATTGATTGCACAAGATTCTTTTGTCAGTCGGGAACGTGGCAGAGTCCCAACATATTAGCACTTCAGCCCTATTTTTCCTAGAACCCGTTTCGAAGTAGAAGAAATCAAAGAATTTTTAAGAGCGCGTCTCCAATCTACGAATTGCGTGAAATGAGGCCCGTAGCCCACAGGTTCACAGATCCGCCTAGAATTACGAACGAACTGCCCGAAACACGGTTCTCGTTCTCAAAGGACCTTGAAGCTCCTGCACTGCGTTCCTAACCGCGTAGTCGCTCGAAACACATTTGTAAGAAAAACGTGTCCCAGAACATCCTAAAATGCGTTTTTCCACCTAGAATCCTATGTAACACGTCGCAAACCAAGAGGCCAAATAAGAACACCCCGAAACGCCCAAGAATCATCCAACACGAGTTTTTATCCAAATATAGGCCATTGAAGGCACGGGATATGTTTTTCTTATGGAAACGGGGCGGAATCCCACGAAATCAGTTCTTAAGCACTGATTTGCCCGAAATCCGTTTTAAAGTAAAAAACAATCTCCGCCTTTTCCATAGCGCGTCCTTCAACCGCGAGTTTCGTGGGAAGCCGTTTACAACCTACATTTTCCCAGAGGCGCCTAAAATTCCAAACAAACCGTCCGGACGACGGGATTCGGTCTTCGAAAACCTTGAATCCCACGCTCTTCTTTGCTAACCCTAGAATCCCGTGAAACTAATTTGAAAGCAAAATGTGGCTCGGAATATCTTCAAACGCGTATTTCATCCTAGAATCATGTGAAAAGCTTTTCAAAGCAAGACTGCAGACAATAACCCCCTGAAATACCCTAGAATCATCCATGAAGCGTTTTTATCAAAATATAGGCGATTGGTTGCAATAAATACGGGTTTCATTCAGAAACGGCTCTGAGCCCCGCCTTAAGGGACATGGGATTCCCAGTACTTCCTCGAGCGCTTCTTCGAACCGTCGACTTCGTGAAGAGCGGTTTGGAGCCAGTGTTTCCCCAGACTCACATAGAACGAGGTTTCATAGTAAAATAGATTAGGAGCTGCCCGAAGCACCTTTTTCATACCCAAACAACCCTAAAGCCCATGTCAGCATTACTCACCCTTGAATCGCCTGAACCCCTTTTTAAAGCAAAAAGTACCTCAGATTATCATGAAATGCGTATTTCGGCATATAATCCTTGTAAACGCATTTCGAACCAAAAGACTCGACCGTAATACCCCGATATGACCTAGAGTCATCCGGCACGCGCTTTCATCCAAATACGGGGAATTGATTGCACAAGATTAAGGGGGCTGAATCCCACGAGATTTGTTCTTAAGCACTAAGTTGCCTAAACCCTGTCGCTTGGGATTCCACATGCCAACCCATTGCTATGGGTGGTTTGGGTATTAAATCGATTCATGGAGCAGCGAAGGCAGCCCTCTTAGGGCGAGTTTGGAATGCGGTTAGTAACAAAAACACTTGCCGGAACTTATGGGTAAATGCCAAGTACTTGCGTGGAGAGTGTTTTTGGGACGTTGTGATTCTTAAAAATGCCTCTTGGGGTTGGAAGAGCATTTTAACGCTTAGGCCAATTGCTATACCTAACATAAAATTTCTAGTTGGCAATGGGCACCAAATCAAATTCTGGACCGACCATTGGCTTAATGGAGGGCGCCTAAAAGATTGTTATGGAGATAGAGCACTATATGATCTAGGCCCGGGGGCTGATACTAAAGTCCATCAATTTATTCAGACTGATGGGTGGAGGTTTCCTACTCCCACGTCCAATGCATCGATGGATATCTTCCAATCTATTCCAAATGAGCTTGAGCCATGGCATAACTTCGAAGATGAACTTGTTTGGACTCGAGAAGATCATGGAAATTTCACTTTAACGTCTGCTTTTAATCTAGTATGCAGGAATTAGGACCAATCCCTCCAATGGCCTTCTATGATTTGGTTCAGAGGGCGTACTAAAAAACACTCTATTTGTGCTTGGATGCTACTGAGAAACAAAAGGTTTTCTCCTCCAGATAAATGTTGCATGTGATTCTTGCTGTGTTCTTTGTAATTGCACTTGGGAGACCGCTATTCATTTAATGACCCAGCGCCATTATTCTCAAGAGGTGTGGAAAGCTCTCCTAGCAAAACTGAATTTGGAGCCGACACGTTGTTGTACAAATCCGTTGGAATTGCTGGCTTCCGTCACTCTTCCATTGGACCAGCAAGCAAAAAAGTCTTCAAACTCTTGGCAAGCTATTGTTTAATGCATTCATTTGGGGTATTTGGGCTGAGAGGAATGGAAGGATCTTCAGAAGTGATGAGCACTCAAGTAAGGTTGTGTTACAGCAAACTATTGACACTGTTTGCAGCAGGATTCTTTATCTTGACATAGCTTTACCAAGTGAAATTGCTAGTCATTGGAATCTTCCTCCAACCAACTCCAGTATCCGTCCCGAGTCGCCTGCTTTGATGAATCCTGGATGGAGAGTATCTATTTGTTCAATTGATACCCCTATAGTTGGAATTCTTTGGAGTCACGTTCATACACCAAACAAAGGAAGGTCGTATTGAGGAGGAGTTGACTTACTTTCTAAGGCAGTGTTTCGAATAATGCAACTCATTCCAGATAATTCCACACATATCACTTTTCAGGAAGATTCAACACTCCATCAAGTTCTTCTCAACCCTCAGGTTTCTGATTGGAAGGTGCGCTTCCAAGTAAGAAGATTACACGCTTTTATTCATAAATTCGAACATATTCGGTAAATTCGATGTTCCATCCGCGATTTGCTCTGCTCAATAAAGTGTTAAGCAGAGATTTAGCTACTTTCCACATTAATCAGAATGCACTTACATATTTGTATAGGCAAAGTATAGGAAATAATGAGTAATTTGGATAGTATTTATTCACTGCTTTATTTTTCTCGTTCGTAATTAGAGGGGTACGCCCCTTTGGAAGCATCCTCCATATGGGAGACTTCCTTTTCTGTACAGTATTCTTTGAGAAATAGAAGAACTAACTTATTCTTCAAAAAGAAAAAAAGATTACCGTATTTTTCAGAGCGCATCATCCAACCGCGAGTTGCGTGAGACGCGGTTTACAACCTACACTTTCCGAGAGCCGCCTTAAATTCCAAACAAACTGTCCGAAGGACGGGATTCAGTCTTTAAAAACCTTGAACCCATGCGTTTCTTTCCTAACCCTAGAATCTCGTGAAACCTATTTTAAAGCACAATGTAGCTCAGAATATCTTAAAATGCACATTCCGGCCTATAACCGAATGAAATGCACTTCAAACCTTAAGTGGAGACAACGCCCCCCAGAAATGCGATAGAATCATCCATGACGCGCTTTGATCAAAATATAGGCTATTGATTGCAAGAAGTACGAGTCTCATTCAACCACGGTACAAAACGCCACGAGATTAGCTCTCAAGTTCGAATTTATCCGAATCCCGTCATAAAGGAAAAAGAATTCCCCGGACTTCTTAGAGCGCTTCCTTCAACCATGGGCTTCGTGAAATGTGGTTTGGAGCCAGTGTTTTCCTACACTCACATCGAACGAGGTCTCGTAATATAGGAGATTAGGAACTGCCCGAAGAACGTTTTTCAGACCCAAGCAACCCTGGAGCCCGTACGATGCGTTCCTTACCCTTGAATCGCCTGAAACCCTTCTTAAAGCGAAAAGTATCTCAGATTATCATGAAATGCGTATTTCGGCACAGAATCGTTGTAAACTCGTTTCGAACAAAACGCTCGACCGTAATACCCTGATATGACCTAGATTCGTCCGGCACGCACTTTTATTAAAATATGGGCTATCGATTGCACAAGATTCTTTTGTCAGTCAGGAACGTGGCAGAGTCCCAACATATTAGCACTTCAGCCCTATTTTTCCTAGAACCCGTTTCGAAGTAAAAGAAATCAAAGAATTTTTCAGAGCGCGTCTCCAATCTACGAATTGCGTGAAATGAGGCCCGTAGCCCACAGGTTCACAGATCCGCCTAGAATTACGAACGAACTGCCCGAAACACGGTTCTCGTTCTTAAAGGGCCTTGAAGCCCCTGCAGTGCGTTCCTAACCGCGTAGTCGCTCGAAACACATTTGTAAGAAAAACGTGTCCCAGAACATCCTAAAATGCGTTTTTCCACCTAGAATCGTATGTAACACGTCGCAAACAAAGAGGCCAAAAAAGAACACCCCGAAACGCCCAAGAATCATCCAACACGTGTTTTTATCCAAATATAGGCCATTGAAGGCACGGGATATGTTTTTCTTATGGAAACGGGGCGGAATCCCACGAAATTAGTTCTTAAGCACTGATTTGCCTGAAATCCGTTTTAAAGTAAAAAACAATCACAGCCTTTTCCATAGCGCGTCCTTCAACCGCGAGTTTCGTGGGAAGCCGTTTACAACCTACATTTTCCCAGAGGCACCTAAAATTCCAAACAAACCGTCCGGAGGACGGGATTCGGTCTTAGAAAACCTTGAATCCCACGCTCTTCTTTACTAACCCTAGAATCCCGTGAAACTAATTTGAAAGGAAAATGTGGCTCGGAATATCTTCAAACGCGTATTTCATCCTAGAATGATGTGAAAAGCTTTTCAAAGCAAGACTGCAGACAATAACCCCCTGAAATACCCTAGAATCATCCATGAAGCGTTTTTATCAAAATATAGGCGATTGGTTGCAATAAATACGGGTTTCATTCAGAAACGGCTCTGAGCCCCGCCTTAAGGGACATGGGATTCCCAGTACTTCCTCGAGCGCTTCTTCGAACCGTCGACTTCGTGAAGAGCGGTTTGGAGCCAGTGTTTCCCCAGACTCACATTGAACGAGGTTTCATAGTAAAATAGATTAGGAGCTGCCCGAAGCACTTTTTTCATACCCAAACAACCCTAAAGCCCATGTCAGCATTACTCACCCTTGAATCGCCTGAAACCCTTTTTAAAGCAAAAAGTACCTCAGATTTATCATGAAATGCGTATTTCGGCATATAATCCTTGTAAACGCATTTCGAACCAAAAGACTCGACCGTAATACCCCGATATGACCTAGAGTCATCCGGCACGCGCTTTCATCCAAATACGGGGAATTGATTGCACAAGATTAAGGGGGCTGAATCCCACGAGATTTGTTCTTAAGCACTAAGTTGCCTAAACCCTGTCGCTTGG
Organism: Persea americana; assembly: GCA_029852735.1. Taxonomy (NCBI): domain Eukaryota; kingdom Viridiplantae; phylum Streptophyta; class Magnoliopsida; order Laurales; family Lauraceae; genus Persea; species Persea americana. The sequence continues at coordinate 110,488 of CM056820.1, forward strand.
GATTCCACATGCCAACCCATTGCTATGGGTGGTTTGGGTATTAAATCGATTCATGGAGCAGCGAAGGCAGCCCTCTTAGGGCGAGTTTGGAATGCGGTTAGTAACAAAAACACTTGCCGGAACTTATGGGTAAATGCCAAGTACTTGCGTGGAGAGTGTTTTTGGGACGTTGTGATTCTTAAAAATGCCTCTTGGGGTTGGAAGAGCATTTTAACGCTTAGGCCAATTGCTATACCTAACATAAAATTTCTAGTTGGCAATGGGCACCAAATCAAATTCTGGACCGACCATTGGCTTAATGGAGGGCGCCTAAAAGATTGTTATGGAGATAGAGCACTATATGATCTAGGCCCGGGGGCTGATACTAAAGTCCATCAATTTATTCAGACTGATGGGTGGAGGTTTCCTACTCCCACGTCCAATGCATCGATGGATATCTTCCAATCTATTCCAAATGAGCTTGAGCCATGGCATAACTTCGAAGATGAACTTGTTTGGACTCGAGAAGATCATGGAAATTTCACTTTAACGTCTGCTTACAATCTAGTATGCAGGAATTAGGACCAATCCCTCCAATGGCCTTCTATGATTTGGTTCAGAGGGCGTACTAAAAAACACTCTATTTGTGCTTGGATGCTACTGAGAAACAAAAGGTTTTCTCCTCCAGATAAATGTTGCATGTGATTCTTGCTGTGTTCTTTGTAATTGCACTTGGGAGACCGCTATTCATTTAATGACCCAGCGCCATTATTCTCAAGAGGTGTGGAAAGCTCTCCTAGCAAAACTGAATTTGGAGCCGACACGTTGTTGTACAAATCCGTTGGAATTGCTGGCTTCCGTCACTCTTCCATTGGACCAGCAAGCAAAAAAGTCTTCAAACTCTTGGCAAGCTATTGTTTAATGCATTCATTTGGGGTATTTGGGCTGAGAGGAATGGAAGGATCTTCAGAAGTGATGAGCACTCAAGTAAGGTTGTGTTACAGCAAACTATTGACACTGTTTGCAGCAGGATTCTTTATCTTGACATAGCTTTACCAAGTGAAATTGCTAGTCATTGGAATCTTCCTCCAACCAACTCCAGTATCCGTCCCGAGTCGCCTGCTTTGATGAATCCTGGATGGAGAGTATCTATTTGTTCAATTGATACCCCTATAGTTGGAATTCTTTGGAGTCACGTTCATACACCAAACAAAGGAAGGTCGTATTGAGGAGGAGTTGACTTACTTTCTAAGGCAGTGTTTCGAATAATGCAACTCATTCCAGATAATTCCGCACATATCACTTTTCAGGAAGATTCAACACTCCATCAAGTTCTTCTCAACCCTCAGGTTTCTGATTGGAAGGTGCGCTTCCAAGTAAGAAGATTACACGCTTTTATTCATAAATTCGAACATATTCGGTAAATTCGATGTTCCATCCGCGATTTGCTCTGCTCAATAAAGTGTTAAGCAGAGATTTAGCTACTTTCCACATTAATCAGAATGCACTTACATATTTGTATAGGCAAAGTATAGGAAATAATGAGTAATTTGGATAGTATTTATTCACTGCTTTATTTTTCTCGTTCGTAATTAGAGGGGTACGCCCCTTTGGAAGCATCCTCCATATGGGAGACTTCCTTTTCTGTACAGTATTCTTTGAGAAATAGAAGAACTAACTTATTCTTCAAAAAGAAAAAAAGATTACCGTATTTTTCAGAGCGCATCATCCAACCGCGAGTTGCGTGAGACGCGGTTTACAACCTACACTTTCCGAGAGCCGCCTTAAATTCCAAACAAACTGTCCGAAGGACGGGATTCAGTCTTTAAAAACCTTGAACCCATGCGTTTCTTTCCTAACCCTAGAATCTCGTGAAACCTATTTTAAAGCACAATGTAGCTCAGAATATCTTAAAATGCACATTCCGGCCTATAACCGAATGAAATGCACTTCAAACCTTAAGTGGAGACAACGCCCCCCAGAAATGCGATAGAATCATCCATGACGCGCTTTGATCAAAATATAGGCTATTGATTGCAAGAAGTACGAGTCTCATTCAACCACGGTACAAAACGCCACGAGATTAGCTCTCAAGTTCGAATTTATCCGAATCCCGTCATAAAGGAAAAAGAATTCCCCGGACTTCTTAGAGCGCTTCCTTCAACCATGGGCTTCGTGAAATGTGGTTTGGAGCCAGTGTTTTCCTACACTCACATCGAACGAGGTCTCGTAATATAGGAGATTAGGAACTGCCCGAAGAACGTTTTTCAGACCCAAGCAACCCTGGAGCCCGTACGATGCGTTCCTTACCCTTGAATCGCCTGAAACCCTTCTTAAAGCGAAAAGTATCTCAGATTATCATGAAATGCGTATTTCGGCACAGAATCGTTGTAAACTCGTTTCGAACAAAACGCTCGACCGTAATACCCTGATATGACCTAGATTCGTCCGGCACGCACTTTTATTAAAATATGGGCTATCGATTGCACAAGATTCTTTTGTCAGTCAGGAACGTGGCAGAGTCCCAACATATTAGCACTTCAGCCCTATTTTTCCTAGAACCCGTTTCGAAGTAAAAGAAATCAAAGAATTTTTCAGAGCGCGTCTCCAATCTACGAATTGCGTGAAATGAGGCCCGTAGCCCACAGGTTCACAGATCCGCCTAGAATTACGAACGAACTGCCCGAAACACGGTTCTCGTTCTTAAAGGGCCTTGAAGCCCCTGCAGTGCGTTCCTAACCGCGTAGTCGCTCGAAACACATTTGTAAGAAAAACGTGTCCCAGAACATCCTAAAATGCGTTTTTCCACCTAGAATCGTATGTAACACGTCGCAAACAAAGAGGCCAAAAAAGAACACCCCGAAACGCCCAAGAATCATCCAACACGTGTTTTTATCCAAATATAGGCCATTGAAGGCACGGGATATGTTTTTCTTATGGAAACGGGGCGGAATCCCACGAAATTAGTTCTTAAGCACTGATTTGCCTGAAATCCGTTTTAAAGTAAAAAACAATCACAGCCTTTTCCATAGCGCGTCCTTCAACCGCGAGTTTCGTGGGAAGCCGTTTACAACCTACATTTTCCCAGAGGCGCCTAAAATTCCAAACAAACCGTCCGGAGGACGGGATTCGGTCTTAGAAAACCTTGAATCCCACGCTCTTCTTTACTAACCCTAGAATCCCGTGAAACTAATTTGAAAGGAAAATGTGGCTCGGAATATCTTCAAACGCGTATTTCATCCTAGAATGATGTGAAAAGCTTTTCAAAGCAAGACTGCAGACAATAACCCCCTGAAATACCCTAGAATCATCCATGAAGCGTTTTTATCAAAATATAGGCGATTGGTTGCAATAAATACGGGTTTCATTCAGAAACGGCTCTGAGCCCCGCCTTAAGGGACATGGGATTCCCAGTACTTCCTCGAGCGCTTCTTCGAACCGTCGACTTCGTGAAGAGCGGTTTGGAGCCAGTGTTTCCCCAGACTCACATTGAACGAGGTTTCATAGTAAAATAGATTAGGAGCTGCCCGAAGCACTTTTTTCATACCCAAACAACCCTAAAGCCCATGTCAGCATTACTCACCCTTGAATCGCCTGAAACCCTTTTTAAAGCAAAAAGTACCTCAGATTTATCATGAAATGCGTATTTCGGCATATAATCCTTGTAAACGCATTTCGAACCAAAAGACTCGACCGTAATACCCCGATATGACCTAGAGTCATCCGGCACGCGCTTTCATCCAAATACGGGGAATTGATTGCACAAGATTAAGGGGGCTGAATCCCACGAGATTTGTTCTTAAGCACTAAGTTGCCTAAACCCTGTCGCTTGGGATTCCACATGCCAACCCATTGCTATGGGTGGTTTGGGTATTAAATCGATTCATGGAGCAGCGAAGGCAGCCCTCTTAGGGCGAGTTTGGAATGCGGTTAGTAACAAAAGCACTTGCCGGAACTTATGGGTAAATGCCAAGTACTTGCGTGGAGAGTGTTTTTGGGACGTTGTGATTCTTAAAAATGCCTCTTGGGGTTGGAAGAGCATTTTAACGCTTAGGCCAATTGCTATACCTAACATAAAATTTCTAGTTGGCAATGGGCACCAAATCAAATTCTGGACCGACCATTGGCTTAATGGAGGGCGCCTAAAAGATTTTTATGGAGATAGAGCACTATATGATCTAGGCCCGGGGGCTGATACTAAAGTCCATCAATTTATTCAGACTGATGGGTGGAGGTTTCCTACTCCCACGTCCAATGCATCGATGGATATCTTCCAATCTATTCCAAATGAGCTTGAGCCATGGCATAACTTCGAAGATGAACTTGTTTGGACTCGAGAAGATCATGGAAATTTCACTTTAACGTCTGCTTACAATCTAGTATGCAGGAATTAGGACCAATCCCTCCAATGGCCTTCTATGATTTGGTTCAGAGGGCGTACTAAAAAACACTCTATTTGTGCTTGGATGCTGCTGAGAAACAAAAGGTTTTCTCCTCCAGATAAATGTTGCATGTGATTCTTGCTGTGTTCTTTGTAATTGCACTTGGGAGACCGCTATTCATTTAATGACCCAGCGCCATTATTCTCAAGAGGTGTGGAAAGCTCTCCTAGCAAAACTGAATTTGGAGCCGACACGTTGTTGTACAAATCCGTTGGAATTGCTGGCTTCCGTCACTCTTCCATTGGACCAGCAAGCAAAAAAGTCTTCAAACTCTTGGCAAGCTATTGTTTAAGGCATTCATTTGGCGTATTTGGGCTGAGAGGAATGGAAGGATCTTCAGAAGTAATGAGCACTCAAGTAAGGTTGTGTTACAGCAAACTATTGACACTGTTTGCAGCAGGATTCTTTATCTTGACATAGCTTTACCAAGTGAAATTGCTAGTCATTGGAATCTTCCTCCAACCAACTCCAGTATCCGTCCCGAGTCGCCTGCTTTGATGAATCCTGGATGGAGAGTATCTATTTGTTCAATTGATACCCCTATAGTTGGAATTCTTTGGAGTCGCGTTCATACACCAAACAAAGGAAGGTCGTATTGAGGAGGAGTTGACTTACTTTCTAAGGCAGTGTTTCGAATAATGCAACTCATTCCAGATAATTCCGCACATATCACTTTTCAGGAAGATTCAACACTCCATCAAGTTCTTCTCAACCCTCAGGTTTCTGATTGGAAGGTGCGCTTCCAAGTAAGAAGATTACACGCTTTTATTCATAAATTCGAACATATTCGGTAAATTCGATGTTTCATCCGCGATTTGCTCTGCTCAATAAAGTGTTAAGCAGAGATTTAGCTACTTTCCACATTAATCAGAATGCACTTACATATTTGTATAGGCAAAGTATAGGAAATAATGAGTAATTTGGATAGTATTTATTCACTGCTTTATTTTTCTCGTTCGTAATTAGAGGGGTACGCCCCTTTGGAAGCATCCTCCATATGGGATACTTCCTTTTCTGTACAGTATTCTTTGAGAAATAGAAGAACTAACTTATTCTTCAAAAAGAAAAAAAGATTACCGTATTTTTCAGAGCGCATCATCCAACCGCGAGTTGCGTGAGACGCGGTTTACAACCTACACTTTCCGAGAGCCGCCTTAAATTCCAAACAAACTGTCCGAAGGACGGGATTCAGTCTTTAAAAACCTTGAACCCATGCGTTTCTTTCCTAACCCTAGAATCTCGTGAAACCTATTTTAAAGCACAATGTAGCTCAGAATATCTTAAAATGCACATTCCAGCCTATAACCGAATGAAATGCACTTCAAACCTTAAGTGGAGACAACGCCCCCTAGAAATGCGATAGAATCATCCATGACGCGCTTTGATCAAAATATAGGCTATTGATTGCAAGAAGTACGAGTCTCATTCAACCACGGTACAAAACGCCACGAGATTAGCTCTCAAGTTCGAATTTATCCGAATCCCGTCATAAAGGAAAAAGAATTCCCCGGACTTCTTAGAGCGCTTCCTTCAACCATGGGCTTCGTGAAATGTGGTTTGGAGCCAGTGTTTTCCTACACTCACATCGAACGAGGTCTCGTAATATAGGAGATTAGGAACTGCCCGAAGAACGTTTTTCAGACCCAAGCAACCCTGGAGCCCGTACGATGCGTTCCTTACCCTTGAATCGCCTGAAACCCTTCTTAAAGCGAAAAGTATCTCAGATTATCATGAAATGCGTATTTCGGCATAGAATCGTTGTAAACGCGTTTCGAACAAAACGCTCGACCGTAATACCCTGATATGACCTAGAGTCGTCCGGCACGCACTTTTATTAAAATACGGGCTATCGATTGCACAAGATTCTATTGACAGTCAGGAACGTGGCAGAGTCCCAACATATTAGCACTTCAGCCCTATTTTTCCTAGAACCCGTTTCGAAGTAAAAGAAATCAAAGAATTTTTCAGAGCGCGTCTCCAATCTACGAATTGCGTGAAATGAGGCCCGTAGCCCACAGGTTCACAGATCCGCCTAGAATTACGAACGAACTGCCCGAAACACGGTTCTCGTTCTTAAAGGACCTTGAAGCCCCTGCAGTGCGTTCCTAACCGCGTAGTCGCTCGAAACACATTTGTAAGAAAAACGTGTCCCAGAACATCCTAAAATGCGTTTTTCCACCTAGAATCGTATGTAACACGTCGCAAACCAAGAGGCCAAAAAAGAACACCCCGAAACGCCTAAGAATCATCCAACACGTGTTTTAATCCAAATATAGGCCATTGAAGGCACGGGATATGTTTTTCTTATGGAAACGGGGCGGAATCCCACGAAATCAGTTCTTAAGCACTGATTTGCCTGAAATCCGTTTTAAAGTAAAAAACAATCACAGCCTTTTCCATAGCGCGTCCTTCAACCGCGAGTTTCGTGGGAAGCCGTTTACAACCTGCATTTTCCCAGAGGCGCCTAAAATTCCAAACAAACCGTCCGGAGGACGGGATTCGGTCTTAGAAAACCTTGAATCCCACGCTCTTCTTTGCTAACCCTAGAATCCCGTGAAACTAATTTGAAAGCAAAATGTGGCTCGGAATATCTTCAAACGCGTATTTCATCCTAGAATCATGTGAAAAGCTTTTCAAAGCAAGACTGCAGACAATAACCCCCTGAAATACCCTAGAATCATCCATGAAGCGTTTTTATCAAAATATAGGCGATTGGTTGCAATAAATATGGGTTTCATTCAGAAACGGCTCTGAGCCCCGCCTTAAGGGACATGGGATTCCCAGTACTTCCTCGAGCGCTTCTTCGAACCGTCGACTTCGTGAAGAGCGGTTTGGAGCCAGTGTTTCCCCAGACTCACATTGAACGAGGTTTCATAGTAAAATAGATTAGGAGCTGCCCGAAGCACCTTTTTCATACCCAAACAACCCTAAAGCCCATGTCAGCATTACTCACCCTTGAATCGCCTGAAACCCTTTTTAAAGCAAAAAGTACCTCAGATTTATCATGAAATGCGTATTTCGACATATAATCCTTGTAAACGCATTTCGAACCAAAAGACTCGACCGTAATACCCCGATATGACCTAGAGTCATCTGGCACGCGCTTTTATCCAAATACGGGGAATTGATTGCACAAGATTAAGGGGGCTGAATCCCACGAGATTTTTTCTTAAGCAATAAGTTGCCTAAACCCTGTCGCTTGGGATTCCACATGCCAACCCATTGCTATGGGTGGTTTGGGTATTAAATCGATTCATGGAGCAGCGAAGGCAGCCCTCTTAGGGCGAGTTTGGAATGTGGTTAGTAACAAAAACACTTGCCGGAACTTATGGGTAAATGCCAAGTACTTGCGTGGAGAGTGTTTTCGGGACGTTATGATTCTTAAAGATGCCTCTTGGGGTTGGAAGAGCATTTTAACGCTTAGGCCAATTGCTATACCTAACATAAAATCTCTAGTTGGCAATGGGCACCAAATCAAATTCTGGACCGACCCTTGGCTTAATGGAGGGCGCCTAAAAGATTGTTATGGAGATAGAGCACTATATGATCTAGGCCCGGGGGCTGATACTAAAGTCCATCAATTTATTCAGACTGATGGGTGGAGGTTTCCTACTCCCACGTCCAATGCATCGATGGATATCTTCCAATCTATTCCAAATGAGCTTGAGCCATGGCATAAAGATGAACTTGTTTGGACTCGAGAAGATCATGGAAATTTCACTTTAACGTCTGCTTACAATCTAGTATGCAGGAATTAGGACCAATCCCTCCAATGGCCTTCTATGATTTGGTTCAGAGGGCGTACTAAAAAACACTCTATTTGTGCTTGGATGCTACTGAGAAACAAAAGGTTTTCTCCTCCAGATAAATGTTGGATGTGATTCTTGCTGTGTTCTTTGTAATTGCACTTGGGAGACCGCTATTCATTTAATGACCCAGCGCCATTATTCTCAAGAGGTGTGGAAAGCTCTCCTAGCAAAACTGAATTTGGAGCCGACACGTTGTTGTACAAATCCGTTGGAATTGCTGGCTTCCGTCACTCTTCCATTGGACCAGCAAGCAAAAAAGTCTTCAAACTCTTGGCAAGCTATTGTTTAATGCATTCATTTGGCGTATTTGGGCTGAGAGGAATGGAAGGATCTTCAGAAGTAATGAGCACTCAAGTAAGGTTGTGTTACAGCAAACTATTGACACTGTTTGCAGCAGGATTCTTTATCTTGACATAGCTTTACCAAGTGAAATTGCTAGTCATTGGAATCTTCCTCCAACCAACTCCAGTATCCGTCCCGAGTCGCCTGCTTTGATGAATCCTGGATGGAGAGTATCTATTTGTTCAATTGATACCCCTATAGTTGGAATTCTTTGGAGTCGCGTTCATACACCAAACAAAGGAAGGTCGTATTGAGGAGGAGTTGACTTACTTTCTAAGGCAGTGTTTCGAATAATGCAACTCATTCCAGATAATTCCGCACATATCACTTTTCAGGAAGATTCAACACTCCATCAAGTTCTTCTCAACCCTCAGGTTTCTGATTGGAAGGTGCGCTTCCAAGTAAGAAGATTACACACTTTTATTCATAAATTCGAACATATTCGGTAAATTCGATGTTTCATCCGCGATTTGCTCTGCTCAATAAAGTGTTAAGCAGAGATTTAGCTACTTTCCACATTAATCAGAATGCACTTACATATTTGTATAGGCAAAGTATAGGAAATAATGAGTAATATGGATAGTATTTATTCACTGCTTTATTTTTCTCGTTCGTAATTAGAGGGGTACGCCCCTTTGGAAGCATCCTCCGTATGGGAGACTTCCTTTTCTGTACAGTATTCTTTGAGAAATAGAAGAACTAACTTATTCTTCAAAAAGAAAAAAAGATTACCGTATTTTTCAGAGCGCATCATCCAGCCGCGAGTTGCGTGAGACGCGGTTTACAACCTACACTTTCCGAGAGCCGCCTTAAATTCCAAACAAACTGTCCGAAGGACGGGATTCAGTCTTAAAAAACCTTGAACCCATGCGTTTCTTTCCTAACCCTAGAATCTCGTGAAACCTATTTTAAAGCACAATGTAGCTCAGAATATCTTAAAATGCACATTCCAGCCTATAACCGAATGAAATGCACTTCAAACCTTAAGTGGAGACAACGCCCCCTAGAAATGCGATAGAATCATCCATGACGCGCTTTGATCAAAATATAGGCTATTGATTGCAAGAAGTACGAGTCTCATTCAACCACGGTACAAAACGCCACGAGATTAGCTCTCAAGTTCGAATTTATCCGAATCCCGTCATAAAGGAAAAAGAATTCCCCGGACTTCTTAGAGCGCTTCCTTCAACCATGGGCTTCGTGAAATGTGGTTTGGAGCCAGTGTTTTCCTACACTCACATCGAACGAGGTCTCGTAATATAGGAGATTAGGAACTGCCCGAAGAACGTTTTTCAGACCCAGGCAACCCTGGAGCCCGTACGATGCGTTCCTTACCCTTGAATCGCCTGAAACCCTTCTTAAAGCGAAAAGTATCTCAGATTATCATGAAATGCGTATTTCGGCACAGAATCGTTGTAAACGCGTTTCGAACAAAACGCTCGACCGTAATACCCTGATATGACCTAGAGTCGTCCGGCACGCACTTTTATTAAAATACGGGCTATCGATTGCACAAGATTCTTTTGTCAGTCAGGAACGTGGCAGAGTCCCAACATATTAGCACTTCAGCCCTATTTTTCCTAGAACCCGTTTCGAATTAAAAGAAATCAAAGAATTTTTCAGAGCGCGTCTCCAATCTACGAATTGCGTGAAATGAGGCCCGTAGCCCACAGGTTCACAGATCCGCCTAGAATTACGAACGAACTGCCCGAAACACGGTTCTCGTTCTTAAAGGACCTTGAAGCCCCTGCAGTGCGTTCCTAACCGCGTAGTCGCTCGAAACACATTTGTAAGAAAAACGTGTCCCAGAACATCCTAAAATGCGTTTTTCCACCTAGAATCGTATGTAACACGTCGCAAACCAAGAGGCCAAAAAAGAACACCCCGAAACGCCCAAGAATCATCCAACACGTGTTTTAATCCAAATATAGGCCATTGAAGGCACGGGATATGTTTTTCTTATGGAAACGGGGCGGAATCCCACGAAATCAGTTCTTAAGCACTGATTTGCCTGAAATCCGTTTTAAAGTAAAAAACAATCACAGCCTTTTCCATAGCGCGTCCTTCAACCGCGAGTTTCGTGGGAGGCCGTTTACAACCTGCATTTTCCCAGAGGCGCCTAAAATTCCAAACAAACCGTCCGGAGGACGGGATTCGGTCTTAGAAAACCTTGAATCCCACGCTCTTCTTTGCTAACCCTAGAATCCCGTGAAACTAATTTGAAAGCAAAATGTGGCTCGGAATATCTTCAAACGCGTATTTCATCCTAGAATCATGTGAAAAGCTTTTCAAAGCAAGACTGCAGACAATAACCCCCTGAAATACCCTAGAATCATCCATGAAGCGTTTTTATCAAAATATAGGCGATTGGTTGCAATAAATACGGGTTTCATTCAGAAACGGCTCTGAGCCCCGCCCTAAGGGACATGGGATTCCCAGTACTTCCTCGAGCGCTTCTTCGAACCGTCGACTTCGTGAAGAGCGGTTTGGAGCCAGTGTTTTCCCAGACTCACATAGAACGAGGTTTCATAGTAAAATAGATTAGGAGCTGCCCGAAGCACCTTTTTCATACCCAAACAACCCTAAAGCCCATGTCAGCATTACTCACCCTTGAATCGCCTGAAACCCTTTTTAAAGCAAAAAGTACCTCAGATTTATCATGAAATGCGCATTTCGGCATATAATCCTTGTAAACGCATTTCGAACCAAAAGACTCGACCGTAATACCCCGATATGACCTAGAGTCATCCGGCACGCGCTTTTATCCAAATACGGGGAATTGATTGCACAAGATTAAGGGGGCTGAATCCCACGAGATTTGTTCTTAAGCACTAAGTTGCCTAAACCCTGTCGCTTGGGATTCCACATGCCAACCCATTGCTATGGGTGGTTTGGGTATTAAATCGATTCATGGAGCAGCGAAGGCAGCCCTCTTAGGGCGAGTTTGGAATGTGGTTAGTAACAAAAACACTTGCCGGAACTTATGGGTAAATGCCAAGTACTTGCGTGGAGAGTGTTTTTGGGACGTTATGATTCTTAAAGATGCCTCTTGGGGTTGGAAGAGCATTTTAACGCTTAGGCCAATTGCTATACCTAACATAAAATCTCTAGTTGGCAATGGGCACCAAATCAAATTCTGGACCGACCCTTGGCTTAAATGGAGGGCGCCTAAAAGATTGTTATGGAGATAGAGCACTATATGATCTAGGCCCGGGGGCTGATACTAAAGTCCATCAATTTATTCAGACTGATGGGTGGAGGTTTCCTACTCCCACGTCCAATGCATCGATGGATATCTTCCAATCTATTCCAAATGAGCTTGAGCCATGGCATAACTTCGAAGATGAACTTGTTTGGCCTCGAGAAGATCATGGAAATTTCACTTTAACGTCTGCTTACAATCTAGTATGCAGGAATTAGGACCAATCCCTCCAATGGCCTTCTATGATTTGGTTCAGAGGGCGTACTAAAAAACACTCTATTTGTGCTTGGATGCTACTGAGAAACAAAAGGTTTTCTCCTCCAGATAAATGTTGCATGTGATTCTTGCTGTGTTCTTTGTAATTGCACTTGGGAGACCGCTATTCATTTAATGACCCAGCGCCATTATTCTCAAGAGGTGTGGAAAGCTCTCCTAGCAAAACTGAATTTGGAGCCGACACGTTGTTGTACAAATCCGTTGGAATTGCTGGCTTCCGTCACTCTTCCATTGGACCAGCAAGCAAAAAAGTCTTCAAACTCTTGGCAAGCTATTGTTTAATGCATTCATTTGGCGTATTTGGGCTGAGAGGAATGGAAGGATCTTCAGAAGTAATGAGCACTCAAGTAAGGTTGTGTTACAGCAAACTATTGACACTGTTTGCAGCAGGATTCTTTATCTTGACATAGCTTTACCAAGTGAAATTGCTAGTCATTGGAATCTTCCTCCAACCAACTCCAGTATCCGTCCCGAGTCGCCTGCTTTGATGAATCCTGGATGGAGAGTATCTATTTGTTCAATTGATACCCCTATAGTTGGAATTCTTTGGAGTCGCGTTCATACACCAAACAAAGGAAGGTCGTATTGAGGAGGAGTTGACTTACTTTCTAAGGCAGTGTTTCGAATAATGCAACTCATTCCAGATAATTCCGCACATATCACTTTTCAGGAAGATTCAACACTCCATCAAGTTCTTCTCAACCCTCAGGTTTCTGATTGGAAGGTGCGCTTCCAAGTAAGAAGATTACACGCTTTTATTCATAAATTCGAACATATTCGGTAAATTCGATGTTTCATCCGCGATTTGCTCTGCTCAATAAAGTGTTAAGCTGAGATTTAGCTACTTTCCACACTAATCAGAATGCACTTACATATTTGTATAGGCAAAGTATAGGAAATAATGAGTAATATGGATAGTATTTATTCACTGCTTTATTTTTCTCGTTCGTAATTAGAGGGGTACGCCCCTTTGGAAGCATCCTCCGTATGGGAGACTTCCTTTTCTGTACAGTATTCTTTGAGAAATAGAAGAACTAACTTATTCTTCAAAAAGAAAAAAAGATTACCGTATTTTTCAGAGCGCATCATCCAACCGCGAGTTGCGTGAGACGCGGTTTACAACCTACACTTTCCGAGAGCCGCCTTAAATTCCAAACAAACTGTCCGAAGGACGGGATTCAGTCTTTAAAAACCTTGAACCCATGCGTTTCTTTCCTAACCCTAGAATCTCGTGAAACCTATTTTAAAGCACAATGTAGCTCAGAATATCTTAAAATGCACATTCCAGCCTATAACCGAATGAAATGCACTTCAAACCTTAAGTGGAGACAACGCCCCCCAGAAATGCGATAGAATCATCCAGGACGCGCTTTGATCAAAATATAGGCTATTGATTGCAAGAAGTACGAGTCTCATTCAACCACGGTACAAAACGCCACGAGATTAGCTCTCAAGTTCGAATTTATCCGAATCCCGTCATAAAGGAAAAAGAATTCCCCGGACTTCTTAGAGCGCTTCCTTCAACCATGGGCTTCGTGAAATGTGGTTTGGAGCCAGTGTTTTCCTACACTCACATCGAACGAGGTCTCGTAATATAGGAGATTAGGAACTGCCCGAAGAACGTTTTTCAGACCCAAGCAACCCTGGAGCCCGTACGATGCGTTCCTTACCCTTGAATCGCCTGAAACCCTTCTTAAAGCGAAAAGTATCTCAGATTATCATGAAATGCGTATTTCGGCACAGAATCGTTGTAAACGCGTTTCGAACAAAACGCTCGACCGTAATACCCTGATATGACCTAGAGTCGTCCGGCACGCACTTTTATTAAAATACGGGCTATCGATTGCACAAGATTCTTTTGTCAGTCAGGAACGTGGCAGAGTCCCAACATATTAGCACTTCAGCCCTATTTTTCCTAGAACCCGTTTCGAATTAAAAGAAATCAAAGAATTTTTCAGAGCGCGTCTCCAATCTACGAATTGCGTGAAATGAGGCCCGTAGCCCACAGGTTCACAGATCCGCCTAGAATTACGAACGAACTGCCCGAAACACGGTTCTCGTTCTTAAAGGACCTTGAAGCCCCTGCAGTGCGTTCCTAACCGCGTAGTCGCTCGAAACACATTTGTAAGAAAAACGTGTCCCAGAACATCCTAAAATGCGTTTTTCCACCTAGAATCGTATGTAACACGTCGCAAACCAAGAGGCCAAAAAAGAACACCCCGAAACGCCCAAGAATCATCCAACACGTGTTTTAATCCAAATATAGGCCATTGAAGGCACGGGATATGTTTTTCTTATGGAAACGGGGCGGAATCCCACGAAATCAGTTCTTAAGCACTGATTTGCCTGAAATCCGTTTTAAAGTAAAAAACAATCACAGCCTTTTCCATAGCGCGTCCTTCAACCGCGAGTTTCGTGGGAAGCCGTTTACAACCTGCATTTTCCCAGAGGCGCCTAAAATTCCAAACAAACCGTCCGGAGGACGGGATTCGGTCTTAGAAAACCTTGAATCCCACGCTCTTCTTTGCTAACCCTAGAATCCCGTGAAACTAATTTGAAAGCAAAATGTGGCTCGGAATATCTTCAAACGCGTATTTCATCCTAGAATCATGTGAAAAGCTTTTCAAAGCAAGACTGCAGACAATAACCCCCTGAAATACCCTAGAATCATCCATGAAGCGTTTTTATCAAAATATAGGCGATTGGTTGCAATAAATATGGGTTTCATTCAGAAACGGCTCTGAGCCCCGCCTTAAGGGACATGGGATTCCCAGTACTTCCTCGAGCGCTTCTTCGAACCGTCGACTTCGTGAAGAGCGGTTTGGAGCCAGTGTTTCCCCAGACTCACATAGAACGAGGTTTCATAGTAAAATAGATTAGGAGCTGCCCGAAGCACCTTTTTCATACCCAAACAACCCTAAAGCCCATGTCAGCATTACTCACCCTTGAATCGCCTGAAACCCTTTCTAAAGCAAAAAGTACCTCAGATTTATCATGAAATGCGTATTTCGGCATATAATCCTTGTAAACGCATTTCGAACCAAAAGACTCGACCGTAATACCCCGATATGACCTAGAGTCATCCGGCACGCGCTTTTATCCAAATACGGGGAATTGATTGCACAAGATTAAGGGGGCTGAATCCCACGAGATTTGTTCTTAAGCACTGAGTTGCCTAAACCCTATCGCTTGGGATTCCACATGCCAACCCATTGCTATGGGTGGTTTGGGTATTAAATCGATTCATGGAGCAGCGAAGGCAGCCCTCTTAGGGCGAGTTTGGAATGTGGTTAGTAACAAAAACACTTGCCGGAACTTATGGGTAAATGCCAAGTACTTGCGTGGAGAGTGTTTTTGGGACGTTATGATTCTTAAAGATGCCTCTTGGGGTTGGAAGAGCATTTTAACGCTTAGGCCAATTGCTATACCTAACATAAAATCTCTAGTTGGCAATGGGCACCAAATCAAATTCTGGACCGACCCTTGGCTTAAATGGAGGGCGCCTAAAAGATTGTTATGGAGATAGAGCACTATATGATCTAGGCCCGGGGGCTGATACTAAAGTCCATCAATTTATTCAGACTGATGGGTGGAGGTTTCCTACTCCCACGTCCAATGCATCGATGGATATCTTCCAATCTATTCCAAATGAGCTTGAGCCATGGCATAACTTCGAAGATGAACTTGTTTGGCCTCGAGAAGATCATGGAAATTTCACTTTAACGTCTGCTTACAATCTAGTATGCAGGAATTAGGACCAATCCCTCCAATGGCCTTCTATGATTTGGTTCAGAGGGCGTACTAAAAAACACTCTATTTGTGCTTGGATGCTACTGAGAAACCAAAGGTTTTCTCCTCCAGATAAATGTTGCATGTGATTCTTGCTGTGTTCTTTGTAATTGCACTTGGGAGACCGCTATTCATTTAATGACCCAGCGCCATTATTCTCAAGAGGTGTGGAAAGCTCTCCTAGCAAAACTGAATTTGGAGCCGACACGTTGTTGTACAAATCCGTTGGAATTGCTGGCTTCCGTCACTCTTCCATTGGACCAGCAAGCAAAAAAGTCTTCAAACTCTTGGCAAGCTATTGTTTAATGCATTCATTTGGCGTATTTGGGCTGAGAGGAATGGAAGGATCTTCAGAAGTAATGAGCACTCAAGTAAGGTTGTGTTACAGCAAACTATTGACACTGTTTGCAGCAGGATTCTTTATCTTGACATAGCTTTACCAAGTGAAATTGCTAGTCATTGGAATCTTCCTCCAACCAACTCCAGTATCCGTCCCGAGTCGCCTGCTTTGATGAATCCTGGATGGAGAGTATCTATTTGTTCAATTGATACCCCTATAGTTGGAATTCTTTGGAGTCGCGTTCATACACCAAACAAAGGAAGGTCGTATTGAGGAGGAGTTGACTTACTTTCTAAGGCAGTGTTTCGAATAATGCAACTCATTCCAGATAATTCCGCACATATCACTTTTCAGGAAGATTCAACACTCCATCAAGTTCTTCTCAACCCTCAGGTTTCTGATTGGAAGGTGCGCTTCCAAGTAAGAAGATTACACGCTTTTATTCATAAATTCGAACATATTCGGTAAATTCGATGTTTCATCCGCGATTTGCTCTGCTCAATAAAGTGTTAAGCTGAGATTTAGCTACTTTCCACACTAATCAGAATGCACTTACATATTTGTATAGGCAAAGTATAGGAAATAATGAGTAATATGGATAGTATTTATTCACTGCTTTATTTTTCTCGTTCGTAATTAGAGGGGTACGCCCCTTTGGAAGCATCCTCCGTATGGGAGACTTCCTTTTCTGTACAGTATTCTTTGAGAAATAGAAGAACTAACTTATTCTTCAAAAAGAAAAAAAGATTACCGTATTTTTCAGAGCGCATCATCCAACCGCGAGTTGCGTGAGACGCGGTTTACAACCTACACTTTCCGAGAGCCGCCTTAAATTCCAAACAAACTGTCCGAAGGACGGGATTCAGTCTTTAAAAACCTTGAACCCATGCGTTTCTTTCCTAACCCTAGAATCTCGTGAAACCTATTTTAAAGCACAATGTAGCTCAGAATATCTTAAAATGCACATTCCAGCCTATAACCGAATGAAATGCACTTCAAACCTTAAGTGGAGACAACGCCCCCCAGAAATGCGATAGAATCATCCAGGACGCGCTTTGATCAAAATATAGGCTATTGATTGCAAGAAGTACGAGTCTCATTCAACCACGGTACAAAACGCCACGAGATTAGCTCTCAAGTTCGAATTTATCCGAATCCCGTCATAAAGGAAAAAGAATTCCCCGGACTTCTTAGAGCGCTTCCTTCAACCATGGGCTTCGTGAAATGTGGTTTGGAGCCAGTGTTTTCCTACACTCACATCGAACGAGGTCTCGTAATATAGGAGATTAGGAACTGCCCGAAGAACGTTTTTCAGACCCAAGCAACCCTGGAGCCCGTACGATGCGTTCCTTACCCTTGAATCGCCTGAAACCCTTCTTAAAGCGAAAAGTATCTCAGATTATCATGAAATGCGTATTTCGGCACAGAATCGTTGTAAACGCGTTTCGAACAAAACGCTCGACCGTAATACCCTGATATGACCTAGAGTCGTCCGGCACGCACTTTTATTAAAATACGGGCTATCGATTGCACAAGATTCTTTTGTCAGTCAGGAACGTGGCAGAGTCCCAACATATTAGCACTTCAGCCCTATTTTTCCTAGAACCCGTTTCGAATTAAAAGAAATCAAAGAATTTTTCAGAGCGCGTCTCCAATCTACGAATTGCGTGAAATGAGGCCCGTAGCCCACAGGTTCACAGATCCGCCTAGAATTACGAACGAACTGCCCGAAACACGGTTCTCGTTCTTAAAGGACCTTGAAGCCCCTGCAGTGCGTTCCTAACCGCGTAGTCGCTCGAAACACATTTGTAAGAAAAACGTGTCCCAGAACATCCTAAAATGCGTTTTTCCACCTAGAATCGTATGTAACACGTCGCAAACCAAGAGGCCAAAAAAGAACACCCCGAAACGCCCAAGAATCATCCAACACGTGTTTTAATCCAAATATAGGCCATTGAAGGCACGGGATATGTTTTTCTTATGGAAACGGGGCGGAATCCCACGAAATCAGTTCTTAAGCACTGATTTGCCTGAAATCCGTTTTAAAGTAAAAAACAATCACAGCCTTTTCCATAGCGCGTCCTTCAACCGCGAGTTTCGTGGGAAGCCGTTTACAACCTGCATTTTCCCAGAGGCGCCTAAAATTCCAAACAAACCGTCCGGAGGACGGGATTCGGTCTTAGAAAGCCTTGAATCCCACGCTCTTCTTTGCTAACCCTAGAATCCCGTGAAACTAATTTGAAAGCAAAATGTGGCTCGGAATATCTTCAAACGCGTATTTCATCCTAGAATCATGTGAAAAGCTTTTCAAAGCAAGACTGCAGACAATAACCCCCTGAAATACCCTAGAATCATCCATGAAGCGTTTTTATCAAAATATAGGCGATTGGTTGCAATAAATATGGGTTTCATTCAGAAACGGCTCTGAGCCCCGCCTTAAGGGACATGGGATTCCCAGTACTTCCTCGAGCGCTTCTTCGAACCGTCGACTTCGTGAAGAGCGGTTTGGAGCCAGTGTTTCCCCAGACTCACATAGAACGAGGTTTCATAGTAAAATAGATTAGGAGCTGCCCGAAGCACCTTTTTCATACCCAAACAACCCTAAAGCCCATGTCAGCATTACTCACCCTTGAATCGCCTGAAACCCTTTCTAAAGCAAAAAGTACCTCAGATTTATCATGAAATGCGTATTTCGGCATATAATCCTTGTAAACGCATTTCGAACCAAAAGACTCGACCGTAATACCCCGATATGACCTAGAGTCATCCGGCACGCGCTTTTATCCAAATACGGGGAATTGATTGCACAAGATTAAGGGGGCTGAATCCCACGAGATTTGTTCTTAAGCACTGAGTTGCCTAAACCCTATCGCTTGGGATTCCACATGCCAACCCATTGCTATGGGTGGTTTGGGTATTAAATCGATTCATGGAGCAGCGAAGGCAGCCCTCTTAGGGCGAGTTTGGAATGTGGTTAGTAACAAAAACACTTGCCGGAACTTATGGGTAAATGCCAAGTACTTGCGTGGAGAGTGTTTTTGGGACGTTATGATTCTTAAAGATGCCTCTTGGGGTTGGAAGAGCATTTTAACGCTTAGGCCAATTGCTATACCTAACATAAAATCTCTAGTTGGCAATGGGCACCAAATCAAATTCTGGACCGACCCTTGGCTTAAATGGAGGGCGCCTAAAAGATTGTTATGGAGATAGAGCACTATATGATCTAGGCCCGGGGGCTGATACTAAAGTCCATCAATTTATTCAGACTGATGGGTGGAGGTTTCCTACTCCCACGTCCAATGCATCGATGGATATCTTCCAATCTATTCCAAATGAGCTTGAGCCATGGCATAACTTCGAAGATGAACTTGTTTGGACTCGAGAAGATCATGGAAACTTCACTTTAACGTCTGCTTACAATCTAGTATGCAGGAATTAGGACCAATCCCTCCAATGGCCTTCTATGATTTGGTTGAGAGGGCGTACTAAAAAACACTCTATTTGGGCTTGGATGCTACTGAGAAACAAAAGGTTTTCTCCTCCAGATAAATGTTGCATGTGATTCTTGCTGTGTTCTTTGTAATTGCACTTGGGAGACCGCTATTCATTTAATGACCCAGCGCCATTATTCTCAAGAGGTGTGGAAAGCTCTCCTAGCAAAACTGAATTTGGAGCCGACACGTTGTTGTACAAATCCGTTGGAATTGCTGGCTTCCGTCACTCTTCCATTGGACGAGCAAGCAAAAAAGTCTTCAAACTCTTGGCAAGCTATTGTTTAATGCATTCATTTGGCGTATTTGGGCTGAGAGGAATGGAAGGATCTTCAGTAGTAATGAGCACTCAAGTAAGGTTGTGTTACAGCAAACTATTGACACTGTTTGCAGCAGGATTCTTTATCTTGACATAGCTTTACCAAGTGAAATTGCTAGTCATTGGAATCTTCCTCCAACCAACTCCAGTATCCGTCCTGAGTCGCCTGCTTTGATGAATCCTGGATGGAGAGTATCTATTTGTTCAATTGATACCCCTATAGTTGGAATTCTTTGGAGTCGCGTTCATACACCAAACAAAGGAAGGTCGTATTGAGGAGGAGTTGACTTACTTTCTAAGGCAGTGTTTCGAATAATGCAACTCATTCCAGATAATTCCGCACATATCACTTTTCAGGAAGATTCAACACTCCATCAAGTTCTTCTCAACCCTCAGGTTTCTGATTGGAAGGTGCGCTTCCAAGTAAGAAGATTACACGCTTTTATTCATAAACTCGAACATATTCGGTAAATTCGATGTTTCATCCGCGATTTGCTCTGCTCAATAAAGTGTTAAGCAGAGATTTAGCTACTTTCCACATTAATCAGAATGCACTTACATATTTGTATAGGCAAAGTATAGGAAATAATGAGTAATTTGGATAGTATTTATTCACTGCTTTATTTTTCTCGTTCGTAATTAGAGGGGTACGCCCCTTTGGAAGCATCCTCCATATGGGAGACTTCCTTTTCTGTACAGTATTCTTTGAGAAATAGAAGAACTAACTTATTCTTCAAAAAGAAAAAAAGATTACCGTATTTTTCAGAGCGCATCATCCAACCGCGAGTTGCGTGAGACGCGGTTTACAACCTACACTTTCCGAGAGCCGCCTTAAATTCCAAACAAACTGTCCGAAGGACGGGATTCAGTCTTTAAAAACCTTGAACCCATGCGTTTCTTTCCTAACCCTAGAATCTCGTGAAACCTATTTTAAAGCACAATGTAGCTCAGAATATCTTAAAATGCACATTCCAGCCTATAACCGAATGAAATGCACTTCAAACCTTAAGTGGAGACAACGCCCCCCGGAAATGCGATAGAATCATCCACGACGCGCTTTGATCAAAATATAGGCTACTGATTGCAAGAAGTACGAGTCTCATTCAACCACGGTACAAAACGCCACGAGATTAGCTCTCAAGTTTGAATTTATCCGAATCCCGTCATAAAGGAAAAAGAATTCCCCGGACTTCTTAGAGCGCTTCCTTCAACCGTGGGCTTCGTGAAATGTGGTTTGGAGCCAGTGTTTTCCTACACTCACATCGAACGAGGTCTCGTAATATAGGAGATTAGGAACTGCCAGAAGAACGTTTTTCAGACCCAAGCAACCCTGGAGCCCGTACGATGCGTTCCTTACCCTTAAATCGCCTGAAACCCTTCTTAAAGCGAAAAGTATCTCAGATTATCATGAAATGCGTATTTCGGCACAGAATCGTTGTAAACGCGTTTCGAACAAAACGCTCGACCGTAATACCCTGATATGACCTAGAGTCGTCCGGCACGCACTTTTATTAAAATACGGGCTATCGATTGCACAAGATTCTTTTGTCAGTCAGGAACGTGGCAGAGTCCCAACATATTAGCACTTCAGCCCTATTTTTCCTAGAACCCGTTTCGAAGTAAAAGAAATCAAAGAATTTTTCAGAGCGCGTCTCCAATCTACGAATTGCGTGAAATGAGGCCCGTAGCCCACAGGTTCACAGATCCGCCTATAATTACGAACGAACTGCCCGAAACACGGTTCTCATTCTTAAAGGGCCTTGAAGCCCCTGCAGTGCGTTCCTAACCGCGTAGTCGCTCGAAACACATTTGTAAGAAAAACGTGTCCCAGAACATCCTAAAATGCGTTTTTCCACCTAGAATCGTATGTAACACGTCGCAAACCAAGAGGCCAAATAAGAACACCCCGAAACGCCCATGAATCATCCAACACGTGTTTCTATCCAAATATTGGCCATTGAAGGCACGGGATATGTTTTTCTTATGGAAACGGGGCGGAATCCCACGAAATCAGTTCTTAAGCACTGATTTGCCTGAAATCCGTTTTAAAGTAAAAAACAATCACAGCCTTTTCCATAGCGCGTCCTTCAACCGCGAGTTTCGTGGGAAGCCGTTTACAACCTGCATTTTCCCAGAGGCGCCTAAAATTCGAAACAAACCGTCCGGAGGACGGGATTCGGTCTTAGAAAACCTTGAATCCCACGCTCTTCTTTGCTAACCCTAGAATCCCGTGAAACTAATTTGAAAGCAAAATGTGGCTCGGAATATCTTCAAACGCGTATTTCATCCTAGAATCATGTGAAAAGCTTTTCAAAGCAAGACTGCAGACAATAACCCCCTGAAATACCCTAGAATCATCCATGAAGCGTTTTTATCAAAATATAGGCGATTGGTTGCAATAAATACGGGTTTCATTCAGAAACGGCTCTGAGCCCCGCCTTAAGGGACATGGGATTCCCAGTACTTCCTCGAGCGCTTCTTCGAACCGTCGACTTCGTGAAGAGCGGTTTGGAGCCAGTGTTTCCCCAGACTCACATGGAACGAGGTTTCATAGTAAAATAGATTAGGAGCTGCCCGAAGCACCTTTTTCATACCCAAACAACCCTAAAGCCCATGTCAGCATTACTCACCCCTGAATCGCTTGAAACCCTTTTTAAAGCAAAAAGTACCTCAGATTTATCATGAAATGCGTATTTCGGCATATAATCCTTGTAAACGCATTTCGAACCAAAAGACTCGACCGTAACACCCCGATATGACCTAGAGTCATCCGGCACGCGCTTTTATCCAAATACGGGGAATTGATTGCACAAGATTAAGGGGGCTGAATCCCACGAGATTTGTTCTTAAGCACTAAGTTGCCTAAACCCTGTCGCTTGGGATTCCACATGCCAACCCATTGCTATGGGTGGTTTGGGTATTAAATCGATTCATGGAGCAGCGAAGGCAGCCCTCTTAGGGCGAGTTTGGAATGTGGTTAGTAACAAAAACACTTGCCGGAACTTATGGGTAAATGCCAAGTACTTGCGTGGAGAGTGTTTTTGGGACGTTATGATTCTTAAAGATGCCTCTTGGGGTTGGAAGAGCATTTTAACGCTTAGGCCAATTGCTATACCTAACATAAAATCTCTAGTTGGCAATGGGCACCAAATCAAATTCTGGACCGACCCTTGGCTTAATGGAGGGCGCCTAAAAGATTGTTATGGAGATAGAGCACTATATGATCTAGGCCCGGGGGCTTATACTAAAGTCCATCAATTTATTCAGACTGATGGGTGGAGGTTTCCTACTCCCACGTCCAATGCATCGATGGATATCTTCCAATCTATTCCAAATGAGCTTGAGCCATGGCATAACTTCGAAGATGAACTTGTTTGGACTCGAGAAGATCATGGAAACTTCACTTTAACGTCTGCTTACAATCTAGTATGCAGGAATTAGGACCAATCCCTCCAATGGCCTTCTATGATTTGGTTCAGAGGGCGTACTAAAAAACACTCTATTTGTGCTTGGATGCTACTGAGAAACAAAAGGTTTTCTCCTCCAGATAAATGTTGCATGTGATTCTTGCTGTGTTCTTTGTAATTGCACTTGGGAGACCGCTATTCATTTAATGACCCAGCGCCATTATTCTCAAGAGGTGTGGAAAGCTCTCCTAGCAAAACTGAATTTGGGGCCGACACGCTGTTGTACCAATCTGTTGGAATTGCTGGCCTCCGTCACTCTTCCATTGGACGAGCAAGCAAAAAAGTCTTCAAACTCTTGGCAAGCTATTGTTTAATGCATTCATTTGGCGTATTTGGGCTGAGAGGAATGGAAGGATCTTCAGAAGTAATGAGCACTCAAGTAAGGTTGTGTTACAGCAAACTATTGACACTGTTTGCAGCAGGATTCTTTATCTTGACATAGCTTTACCAAGTGAAATTGCTAGTCATTGGAATCTTCCTCCAACCAACTCCAGTATCCGTCCCGAGTCGCCTGCTTTGATGAATCCTGGATGGAGAGTATCTATTTGTTCAATTGATACCCCTATAGTTGGAATTCTTTGGAGTGGCGTTCATACACCAAACAAAGGAAGGTCGTATTGAGGAGGAGTTGACTTACTTTCTAAGGCAGTGTTTCGAATAATGCAACTCATTCCAGATAATTCCGTGCATATCACTTTTCAGGAAGATTCAACACTCCATCAAGTTCTTCTCAACCCTCAGGTTTCTGATTGGAAGGTGCGCTTCCAAGTAAGAAGATTACACGCTTTTATTCATAAATTCGAACATATTCGGTAAATTCGATGCTTCATCCGCGATTTGCTCTGTTCAATAAAGTGTTAAGCAGAGATTTAGCTACTTTCCACATTAATCAGAATGCACTTACATATTTGTATAGGCAAAGTGTAGGAAATAATGAGTAATTTGGATAGTATTTATTCACTGCTTTATTTTTCTCGTTCGTAATTAGAGGGGTACGCCCCTTTGGAAGCATCCTCCATATGGGAGACTTCCTTTTCTGTACAGTATTCTTTGAGAAATATAAGAACTAACTTATTCTTCAAAAAGAAAAAAGATTACCGTATTTTTCAGGGCGCATCATCCAACCGCGAGTTGCGTGAGACGCGGTTTACAACCTACACTTTCCGAGAGCCGCCTTAAATTCCAAACAAACTGTCCGAAGGACGGGATTCAATCTTTAAAAACCTTGAACCCATGCGTTTCTTTCCTAACCCTAGAATCTCGTGAAACCTATTTTAAAGCACAATGTAGCTCAGAATATCTTAAAATGCACATTCCAGCCTATAACCGAATGAAATGCACTTCAAACCTTAAGTGGAGACAACGCCCCCGGGAAATGCGATAGAATCATCCATGACGCGCTTTGAACAAAATATAGGCTATTGATTGCAAGAAGTACGAGTCTCATTCAACCACGGTACAAAACGCCACGAGATTAGCTCTCAAGTTCGAATTTATCCGAATCCCGTCATAAAGGAAAAAGAATTCCCCGGACTTCTTAGAGCGCTTCCTTCAACCGTGGGCTTCGTGAAATGTGGTTTGGAGCCAGTGTTTTCCTACACTCACATCGAACGAGGTCTCGTAATATAGGAGATTAGGAACTGCCCGAAGAACGTTTTTCAGACCCAAGCAACCCTGGAGCCCGTACGATGCGTTCCTTACCCTTGAATCGCCTGAAACCTTCTTAAAGCGAAAAGTATCTCAGATTATCATGAAATGCGTATTTCGGCACAGAATCGTTGTAAACGCGTTTCGAACAAAACGCTCGACCGTAATACCCTGATATGACCTAGAGTCGTCCGGCACGCACTTTTATTAAAATACGGGCTATCGATTGCACAAGATTCTTTTGTCAGTCAGGAACGTGACAAAGTCCCAACATATTAGCACTTCAGCCCTATTTTTCCTAGAACCCGTTTCGAAGTAAAAGAAATCAAAGAATTTTTCAGAGCGCGTCTCCAATCTACGAATTGCGTGAAATGAGGCCCGTAGCCCACAGGTTCACAGATCCGCCTAGAATTACGAACGAACTGCCCGAAACACGGTTCTCGTTCTTAAAGGACCTTGAAGCCCCTGCAGTGCGTTCCTAACCCCGTAGTCGCTCGAAACACATTTGTAAGAAAAACGTGTCCCAGAACATCCTAAAATGCGTTTTTCCACCTAGAATCGTATGTAACACGTCGCAAACCAAGAGGCCAAATAAGAACACCCCGAAACGCCCAAGAATCATCCAACACGTGTTTTTATCCAAATATAGGCCATTGAAGGCATGGGATATGTTTTTCTTATGGAAACGGGGCGGAATCCCACGAAATCAGTTCTTAAGCACTGATTTGCCTGAAATCCGTTTTAAAGTAAAAAACAATCACAGCCTTTTCCATAGCGCGTCCTTCAACCGCGAGTTTCGTGGGCAGCCGTTTACAACCTCCATTTTCCCAGAGGCGCCTAAAATTCCAAACAAACCGTCCGGAGGACGGGATTCGGTCTTAGAAAACCTTGAATCCCACGCTCTTCTTTGCTAACCCTAGAATCCCGTGAAACTAATTTGAAAGCAAAATGTGGCTCGGAATATCTTCAAACGCGTATTTCATCCTAGAATCATGTGAAAAGCTTTTCAAAGCAAGACTGCAGACAATAACCCCCTGAAATACACTAGAATCATCCATGAAGCGTTTTTATCAAAATATAGGCGATTGGTTGCAATAAATACGGGTTTCATTCAGAAACGGCTCTGAGCCCCGCCTTAAGGGACATGGGATTCCCAGTACTTCCTCGAGCGCTTCTTCGAACCGTCGACTTCGTGAAGAGCGGTTTGGAGCTAGTGTTTCCCCAGACTCACATAGAACGAGGTTTCATAGTAAAATAGATTAGGAGCTGCCCGAAGCACCTTTTTCATACCCAAACAACCCTAAAGCCCATGTCAGCATTACTCACCCTTGAATCGCCTGAAACCCTTTTTAAAGCAAAAAGTACCTCAGATTTATCATGAAATGCGTATTTCGGCATATAATCCTTGTAAACGCATTTCGAACCAAAAGACTCGACCGTAACACCCCGATATGACCTAGAGTCATCCGGCACGCGCTTTTATCCAAATACGGGGAATTGATTGCACAAGATTAAGGGGGCTGAATCCCACGAGATTTGTTCTTAAGCACTAAGTTGCCTAAACCCTGTCGCTTGGGATTCCACATGCCAACCCATTGCTATGGGTGGTTTGGGTATTAAATCGATTCATGGAGCAGCGAAGGCAGCCCTCTTAGGGCGAGTTTGGAATGTGGTTAGTAACAAAAACACTTGCCGGAACTTATGGGTAAATGCCAAGTACTTGCGTGGAGAGTGTTTTTGGGACGTTATGATTCTTAAAGATGCCTCTTGGGGTTGGAAGAGCATTTTAACGCTTAGGCCAATTGCTATACCTAACATAAAATCTCTAGTTGGCAATGGGCACCAAATCAAATTCTGGACCGACCCTTGGCTTAATGGAGGGCGCCAAAAAGATTGTTATGGAGATAGAGCACTATATGATCTAGGCCCGGGGGCTGATACTAAAGTCCATCAATTTATTCAGACTGATGGGTGGAGGTTTCCTACTCCCACGTCCAATGCATCGATGGATATCTTCCAATCTATTCCAAATGAGCTTGAGCCATGGCATAACTTCGAAGATGAACTTGTTTGGACTCGAGAAGATCATGGAAACTTCACTTTAACGTCTGCTTACAATCTAGTATGCAGGAATTAGGACCAATCCCTCCAATGGCCTTCTATGATTTGGTTCAGAGGGCGTACTAAAAAACACTCTATTTGTGCTTGGATGCTACTGAGAAACAAAAGGTTTTCTCCTCCAGATAAATGTTGCATGTGATTCTTGCTGTGTTCTTTGTAATTGCACTTGGGAGACCGCTATTCATTTAATGACCCAGCGCCATTATTCTCAAGAGGTGTGGAAAGCTCTCCAAGCAAAACTGAATTTGGGGCCGACACGTTGTTGTACCAATCTGTTGGAATTGCTGGCCTCCGTCACTCTTCCATTGGACGAGCAAGCAAAAAAGTCTTCAAACTCTTGGCAGGCTATTGTTTAATGCATTCATTTGGCGTATTTGGGCTGAGAGGAATGGAAGGATCTTCAGAAGTAATGAGCACTCAAGTAAGGTTGTGTTACAGCAAACTATTGACACTGTTTGCAGCAGGATTCTTTATCTTGACATAGCTTTACCAAGTGAAATTGCTAGTCATTGGAATCTTCCTCCAACCAACTCCAGTATCCGTCCCGAGTCGCCTGCTTTGATGAATCCTGGATGGAGAGTATCTATTTGTTCAATTGATACCCCTATAGTTGGAATTCTTTGGAGTGGCGTTCATACACCAAACAAAGGAAGGTCGTATTGAGGAGGAGTTGACTTACTTTCTAAGGCAGTGTTTCGAATAATGCAACTCATTCCAGATAATTCCGTGCATATCACTTTTCAGGAAGATTCAACACTCCATCAAGTTCTTCTCAACCCTCAGGTTTCTGATTGGAAGGTGCGCTTCCAAGTAAGAAGATTACATGCTTTTATTCATAAATTCGAACATATTCGGTAAATTCGATGCTTCATCCGCGATTTGCTCTGTTCAATAAAGTGTTAAGCAGAGATTTAGCTACTTTCCACATTAATCAGAATGCACTTACATATTTGTATAGGCAAAGTGTAGGAAATAATGAGTAATTTGGATAGTATTTATTCACTGCTTTATTTTTCTCGTTCGTAATTAGAGGGGTACGCCCCTTTGGAAGCATCCTCCATATGGGAGACTTCCTTTTCTGTACAGTATTCTTTGAGAAATATAAGAACTAACTTATTCTTCAAAAAAAAAAAAGATTACCGTATTTTTCAGAGCGCATCATCCAACCGCGAGTTGCGTGAGACGCGGTTTACAACCTACACTTTCCGAGAGCCGCCTTAAATTCCAAACAAACTGTCCGAAGGACGGGATTCAGTCTTTAAAAACCTTGAACCCATGCGTTTCTTTCCTAACTCTAGAATCTCGTGAAACCTATTTTAAAGCACAATGTAGCTCAGAATATCTTAAAATGCACATTCCAGCCTATAACCGAATGAAATGCACTTCAAACCTTAAGTGGAGACAACGCCCCCCGGAAATGCGATAGAATCATCCATGACGCGCTTTGATCAAAATATAGGCTATTGATTGCAAGAAGTACGAGTCTCATTCAACCACGGTACAAAACGCCACGAGATTAGCTCTCAAGTTCGAATTTATCCGAATCCCGTCATAAAGGAAAAAGAATTCCCCGGACTTCTTAGAGCGCTTCCTTCAACCGTGGGCTTCGTGAAATGTGGTTTGGAGCCAGTGTTTTCCTACACTCACATCGAACGAGGTCTCGTAATATAGGAGATTAGGAACTGCCCGAAGAACGTTTTTCAGACCCAAGCAACCCTGGAGCCCGTACGATGCGTTCCTTACCTTTGAATCGCCTGAAACCCTTCTTAAAGCGAAAAGTATCTCAGATTATCATGAAATGCGTATTTCGGCACAGAATCGTTGTAAACGCGTTTCGAACAAAACGCTCGACCGTAATACCCTGATATGAGCTAGAGTCGTCCGGCACGCACTTTTATTAAAATACGGGCTATCGATTGCACAAGATTCTTTTGTCAGTCAGGAACGTGGCAGAGTCCCAACATATTAGCACTTCAGCCCTATTTTTCCTAGAACCCGTTTCGAAGTAAACGAAATCAAAGAATTTTTCAGAGCGCGTCTCCAATCTACGAATTGCGTGAAATGAGGCCCGTAGCCCACAGGTTCACAGATCCGCCTAGAATTACGAACGAACTGCCCGAAACACGGTTCTCGTTCTTAAAGGACCTTGAAGCCCCTGCAGTGCGTTCCTAACCGCGTAGTCGCTCGAAACACATTTGTAAGAAAAACGTGTCCCAGAACATCCTAAAATGCGTTTTTCCACCTATAATCGTATGTAACACGTCGCAAACCAAGAGGCCAAATAAGAACACCCCGAAACGCCCAAGAATCATCCAACACGAGTTTTTATCCAAATATAGGCCATTGAAGGCACGGGATATGTTTTTCTTATGGAAACGGGGCGGAATCCCACGAAATCAGCTCTTAAGCACTGATTTGCCTGAAATCCTTTTTAAAGTAAAAAACAATCACCGCCTTTTCCATAGCGCGTCCTTCAACCGCGAGTTTCGTGGGATGCCGTTTACAACCTGCATTTTCCCAGAGGCGCCTAAAATTCCAAACAAACCGTCCGGAGGACGGGATTCGGTCTTAGAAAACCTTGAATCCCACGCTCTTCTTTGCTAACCCTAGAATCCCGTGAAACTAATTTGAAAGCAAAATGTGGCTCGGAATATCTTCAAACGCGTATTTCATCCTAGAATCATGTGAAAAGCTTTTCAAAGCAAGACTGCAGACAATAACCCCCTGAAATACCCTAGAATCATCCATGAAGCGTTTTTATCAAAATATAGGCGATTGGTTGCAATAAATACGGGTTTCATTCAGAAACGGCTCTGAGCCCCGCCTTAAGGGACATGGGATTCCCTGTACTTCCTCGAGCGCTTCTTCGAACCGTCGACTTCGTGAAGAGCGGTTTGGAGCCAGTGTTTCCCCAGACTCACACAGAACGAGGTTTCATAGTAAAATAGATTAGGAGCTGCCCGAAGCACCTTTTTCATACCCAAACAACCCTAAAGCCCATGTCAGCATTACTCACCCTTGAATCGCCTGAAACCCTTTTTAAAGCAAAAAGTACCTCAGATTTATCATGAAATGCGTATTTCGGCATATAATCCTTGTAAACGCATTTCGAACCAAAAGACTCGACCGTAATACCCCGATATGACCTGGAGTCATCCGGCACGCGCTTTTATCCAAATACGGGGAATTGATTGCACAAGATTAAGGGGGCTGAATCCCACGAGATTTGTTCTTAAGCACTAAGTTGCCTAAACCCTGTCGCTTGGGATTCCACATGCCAACCCATTGCTATGGGTGGTTTGGGTATTAAATCGATTCATGGAGCAGCGAAGGCAGCCCTCTTAGGGCGAGTTTGGAATGTGGTTAGTAACAAACACACTTGCCGGAACTCCTGGGTAAATGCCAAGTACTTGCGTGGAGAGTGTTTTTGGGACGTTATGATTCTTAAAGATGCCTCTTGGGGTTGGAAGAGCATTTTAACGCTTAGGCCAATTGCTATACCTAACATAAAATCTCTAGTTGGCAATGGGCACCAAATCAAATTCTGGACCGACCCTTGGCTTAATGGAGGGCGCCTAAAAGATTGTTATTGAGATAGAGCACTATACGATCTAGGCCCGGGGGCTGATACTAAAAGTCCATCAATTTATTCAGACTGATGGGTGGAGGTTTCCTACTCCCACGTCCAATGCATCGATGGATATCTTCCAATCTATTCCAAATGAGCTTGAGCCATGGCATAACTTCGAAGATGAACTTGTTTGGACTCGAGAAGATCATGGAAACTTCACTTTAACGTCTGCTTACAATCTAGTATGCAGGAATTAGGACCAATCCCTCCAATGGCCTTCTATGATTTGGTTCAGAGGGCGTACTAAAAAACACTCTATTTGTGCTTGGATGCTACTGAGAAACAAAAGGTTTTCTCCTCCAGATAAATGTTGCATGTGATTCTTGCTGTGTTCTTTGTAATTGCACTTGGGAGACCGCTATTCATTTAATGACCCAGCGCCATTATTCTCAAGAGGTGTGGAAAGCTCTCCTAGCAAAACTGAATTTGGAGCCGACACGTTGTTGTACAAATCCGTTAGAATTGCTGGCTTCCGTCACTCTTCCATTGGACCAGCAAGCAAAAAAGTCTTCAAACTCTTGGCAGGCTACTGTTTAATGCATTCATTTGGCGTATTTGGGCTGAGAGGAATGGAAGGATCTTCAGAAGTAATGAGCACTCGAGTAAGGTTGTGTTACAGCAAACTATTGACACTGTTTGCAGCAGGATTCTTTATCTTGACATAGCTTTACCAAGTGAAATTGCTAGTCATTGGAATCTTCCTCCAACCAACTCCAGTATCCGTCCCGAGTCGCCTGCTTTGATGAATCCTGGATGGAGAGTATCTATTTGTTCAATTGATACCCCTATAGTTGGAATTCTTTGGAGTGGCGTTCATACACCAAACAAAGGAAGGTCGTATTGAGGAGGAGTTGACTTACTTTCTAAGGCAGTGTTTCGAATAATGCAACTCATTCCAGATAATTCCGTGCATATCACTTTTCAGGAAGATTCAACACTCCATCAAGTTCTTCTCAACCCTCAGGTTTCTGATTGGAAGGTGCGCTTCCAAGTAAGAAGATTACACGCTTTTATTCATAAATTCGAACATATTCGGTAAATTCGATGCTTCATCCGCGATTTGCTCTGTTCAATAAAGTGTTAAGCAGAGATTTAGCTACTTTCCACATTAATCAGAATGCACTTACATATTTGTATACGCAAAGTGTAGGAAATAATGAGTAATTTGGATAGTATTTATTCACTGCTTTATTTTTCTCGTTCGTAATTAGAGGGGTACGCCCCTTTGGAAGCATCCTCCATATGGGAGACTTCCTTTTCTGTACAGTATTCTTTGAGAAATATAAGAACTAACTTATTCTTCAAAAAGAAAAAAGATTACCGTATTTTTCAGAGCGCATCATCCAACCGCGAGTTGCGTGAGACGCGGTTTACAACCTACACTTTCCGAGAGCCGCCTTAAATTCCAAACAAACTGTCCGAAGGACGGGATTCAGTCTTTAAAAACCTTGAACCCATGCGTTTCTTTCCTAACCCTAGAATCTCGTGAAACCTATTTTAAAGCACAATGTAGCTCAGAATATCTTAAAATGCACATTCCAGCCTATAACCGAATGAAATGCACTTCAAACCTTAAGTGGAGACAACGCCCCCCAGAAATGCGATAGAATCATCCATGACGCGCTTTGATCAAAATATAGGCTATTGATTGCAAGAAGTATGAGTCTCATTCAACCACGGTACAAAACGCCACGAGATTAGCTCTCAAGTTCGAATTTATCCGAATCCCGTCATAAAGGAAAAAGAATTCCCCGGACTTCTTAGAGCGCTTCCTTCAACCGTGGGCTTCGTGAAATGTGGTTTGGAGCCAGTGTTTTCCTACACTCACATCGAACGAGGTCTCGTAAAATAGGAGATTAGGAACTGCCCGAAGAACGTTTTTCAGACCCAAGCAACCCTGGCGCCCGTACGATGCGTTCCTTACCCTTGAATCGCCTGAAACCCTTCTTAAAGCGAAAAGTATCTCAGATTATCATGAAATGCGTATTTCGGCACAGAATCGTTGTAAACGCGTTTCGAACAAAACGCTCGACCGTAATACCCTGATATGAGCTAGAGTCGTCCGGCACGCACTTTTATTAAAATACGGGCTATCGATTGCACAAGATTCTTTTGTCAGTCAGGAACGTGGCAGAGTCCCAACATATTAGCACTTCAGCCCTATTTTTCCTAGAACCCGTTTCGAAGTAAAAGAAATCAAAGAATTTTTCAGAGCGCGTCTCCAATCTACGAATTGCGTGAAATGAGGCCCGTAGCCCACAGGTTCACAGATCCGCCTAGAATTACGAACGAACTGCCCGAAACACGGTTCTCGTTCTTAAAGGACCTTGAAGCCCCTGCAGTGCGTTCCTAACCGCGTAGTCGCTCGAAACACATTTGTAAGAAAAACGTGTCCCAGAACATCCTAAAATGCGTTTTTCCACCTAGAATCGTATGTAACACGTCGCAAACCAAGAGGCCAAATAAGAACACCCCGAAACGCCCAAGAATCATCCAACACGTGTTTTTATCCAAATATAGGCCATTGAAGGCACGGGATATGTTTTTCTTATGGAAACGGGGCGGAATCCCACGAAATCAGTTCTTAAGCACTGATTTGCCTGAAATCCGTTTTAAAGTAAAAAACAGTCACAGCCTTTTCCATAGCGCGTCCTTCAACCGCGAGTTTCGTGGGAAGCCGTTTACAACCTGCATTTTCCCAGAGGCGCCTAAAATTCCAAACAAACCGTCCGGAGGACGGGATTCGGTCTTAGAAAACCTTGAATCCCACGCTCTTCTTTGCTAACCCTAGAATCCCGTGAAACTAATTTGAAAGCAAAATGTGGCTCGGAATATCGTCAAACGCGTATTTCATCCTAGAATCATGTGAAAAGCTTTTCAAAGCAAGACTGCAGACAATAACCCCCTGAAATACCCTAGAATCATCCATGAAGCGTTTTTATCAAAATATAGGCGATTGGTTGCAATAAATACGGGTTTCATTCAGAAACGGCTCTGAGCCCCGCCTTAAGGGACATGGGATTCCCAGTACTTCCTCGAGCGCTTCTTCGAACCGTCGACTTCGTGAAGAGCGGTTTGGAGCCAGTGTTTCCCCAGACTCACATAGAACGAGGTTTCATAGTAAAATAGATTAGGAGCTGCCCGAAGCACCTTTTTCATACCCAAACAACCCTAAAGCCCATGTCGGCATTACTGACCCTTGAATCGCCTGAAACCCTTTTTAAAGCAAAAAGTACCTCAGATTTATCATGAAATGCGTATTTCGGCATATTATCCTTGTAAACGCATTTCGAACCAAAAGACTCGACCGTAATACCCCGATATGACCTAGAGTCATCCGGCACGCGCTTTTATCCAAATACGGGGAATTGATTGCACAAGATTAAGGGGGCTGAATCCCACGAGATTTGTTCTTAAGCACTAAGTTGCCTAGACCCTGTCGCTTGGGATTCCACATGCCAACCCATTGCTATGGGTGGTTTGGGTATTAAATCGATTCATGGAGCAGCGAAGGCAGCCCTCTTAGGGCGAGTTTGGAATGTGGTTAGTAACAAAAACACTTGCCGGAACTTATGGGTAAATGCCAAGTACTTGCGTGGAGAGTGTTTTCGGGACGTTATGATTCTTAAAGATGCCTCTTGGGGTTGGAAGAGCATTTTAACGCTTAGGCCAATTGCTATACCTAACATAAAATCTCTAGTTGGCAATGGGCACCAAATCAAATTCTGGACCGACCCTTGGCTTAATGGAGGGCGCCAAAAAGATTGTTATGGAGATAGAGCACTATATGATCTAGGCCTGGGGGCTGATACTAAAGTCCATCAATTTATTCAGACTGATGGGTGGAGGTTTCCTACTCCCACGTCCAATGCATCGATGGATATCTTCCAATCTATTCCAAATGAGCTTGAGCCATGGCAAAACTTCGAAGATGAACTTGTTTGGACTCGAGAAGATCATGGAAATTTCACTTTAACGTCTGCTTACAATCTAGTATGCAGGAATTAGGACCAATCCCTCCAATGGCCTTCTATGATTTGGGTCAGAGGGCGTACTAAAAAACACTCTATTTGTGCTTGGATGCTACTGAGAAACAAAAGGTTTTCTCCTCCAGATAAATGTTGCATGTGATTCTTGCTGTGTTCTTTGTAATTGCACTTGGGAGACCGCTATTCATTTAATGACCCAGCGCCATTATTCTCAAGAGGTGTGGAAAGCTCTCCTAGCAAAACTGAATTTGGAGCCGACACGTTGTTGTACAAATCCGTTGGAATTGCTGGCTTCCGTCACTCTTCCATTGGACCAGCAAGCAAAAAAGTCTTCAAACTCTTGGCAGGCTACTGTTTAATGCATTCATTTGGCGTATTTGGGCTGAGAGGAATGGAAGGATCTTCAGAAGTCATGAGCACTCGAGTAAGGTTGTGTTACAGCAAACTATTGACACTGTTTGCAGCAGGATTCTTTATCTTGACATAGCTTTACCAAGTGAAATTGCTAGTCATTGGAATCTTCCTCCAACCAACTCCAGTATCCGTCCCGAGTCGCCTGCTTTGATGAATCCTGGATGGAGAGTATCTATTTGTTCAATTGATACCCCTACAGTTGGAATTCTTTGGAGTGGCGTTCATACACCAAACAAAGGAAGGTCGTATTGAGGAGGAGTTGACTTACTTTCTAAGGCAGTGTTTCGAATAATGCAACTCATTCCAGATAATTCCATGCATATCACTTTTCAGGAAGATTCAACACTCCATCAAGTTCTTCTCAACCCTCAGGTTTCTGATTGGAAGGTGCGCTTCCAAGTAAGAAGATTACACGCTTTTATTCATAAATTCGAACATATTCGGTAAATTCGATGCTTCATCCGCGATTTGCTCTTTTCAATAAAGTGTTAAGCAGAGATTTAGCTACTTTCCACATTAATCAGAATGCACTTACAAATTTGTATACGCAAAGTATAGGAAATAATGAGTAATTTGGATAGTATTTATTCACTGCTTTATTTTTCTCGTTCGTAATTAGAGGGGTACGCCCCTTTGGAAGCATCCTCCATATGGGAGTCTTCCTTTTCTGTACAGTATTCTTTGAGAAATAGAAGAACTAACTTATTCTTCAAAAAGAAAAAAGATTACCGTATTTTTCAGAGCGCATCATCCAACCGCGAGTTGCGTGAGACGCGGTTTACAACCTACACTTTCCGAGAGCCGCCTTAAATTCCAAACAAACTGTCCGAAGGACGGGATTCAGTCTTTAAAAACCTTGAACCCATGCGTTTCTTTCCTAACCCTAGAATCTCGTGAAACCTATTTTAAAGCACAATGTAGCTCAGAATATCTTAAAATGCACATTCCAGCCTATAACCGAATGAAATGCACTTCAAACCTTAAGTGGAGACAACGCCGCCCAGAAATGCGATAGAATCATCCATGACGCGCTTTGATCAAAATATAGGCTATTGATTGCAAGAAGTACGAGTCTCATTCAACCACGGTACAAAACGCCACGAGATTAGCTCTCAAGTTCGAATTTATCCGAATCCCGTCATAAAGGAAAAAGAATTCCCCGGACTTCTTAGAGCGCTTCCTTCAACCGTGGGCTTCGTGAAATGTGGTTTGGAGCCAGTGTTTTCCTACACTCACATCGAACGAGGTCTCGTAATATAGGAGATTAGGAACTGCCCGAAGAACGTTTTTCAGACCCAAGCAAACCCTGGAGCCCGTACGATGCGTTCCTTACCCTTGAATCGCCTGAAACCCTTCTTAAAGCGAAAAGTATCTCAGATTATCATGAAATGCGTATTTCGGCACAGAATCGTTGTAAACGCGTTTCGAACAAAACGCTCGACCGTAATACCCTGATATGACCTAGAGTCGTCCGGCACGCACTTTTATTAAAATACGGGCTATCGATTGCGCAAGATTCTCTTGTCAGTCAGGAACGTGGCAGAGTCCCAACATATTAGCACTTCAGCCCTATTTTTCCTAGAACCCGTTTCGAAGTAAAAGAAATCAAAGAATTTTTCAGAGCGCGTCTCCAATCTACGAATTGCGTGAAATGAGGCCCGTAGCCCACAGGTTCACAGATCCGCCTAGAATTACGAACGAACTGCCCGAAACACGGTTCTCGTTCTTAAAGGACCTTGAAGCCCCTGCAGTGCGTTCCTAACCGCGTAGTCGCTCGAAACACATTTGTAAGAAAAACGTGTCCCAGAACATCCTAAAATGCGTTTTTCCACCTATAATCGTATGTAACACGTCGCAAACCAAGAGGCCAAATAAGAACACCCCGAAACGCCCAAGAATCATCCAACACGTGTTTTTATCCAAATATAGGCCATTGAAGGCACGGGATATGTTTTTCTTATGGAAACGGGGCGGAATCCCACGAAATCAGTTCTTAAGCACTGATTTGCCTGAAATCCGTTTTAAAGTAAAAAACAGTCACAGCCTTTTCCATAGCGCGTCCTTCAACCGCGAGTTTCGTGGGAAGCCGTTTACAACCTGCATTTTCCCAGAGGCGCCTAAAATTCCAAACAAACCGTCCGGAGGACGGGATTCGGTCTTAGAAAACCTTGAATCCCACGCTCTTCTTTGCTAACCCTAGAATCCCGTGAAACTAATTTGAAAGCAAAATGTGGCTCGGAATATCGTCAAACGCGTATTTCATCCTAGAATCATGTGAAAAGCTTTTCAAAGCAAGACTGCAGACAATAACCCCCTGAAATACCCTAGAATCATCCATGAAGCGTTTTTATCAAAATATAGGCGATTGGTTGCAATAAATACGGGTTTCATTCAGAAACGGCTCTGAGCCCCGCCTTAAGGGACATGGGATTCCCAGTACTTCCTCGAGCGCTTCTTCGAACCGTCGACTTCGTGAAGAGCGGTTTGGAGCCAGTGTTTCCCCAGACTCACATAGAACGAGGTTTCATAGTAAAATAGATTAGGAGCTGCCCGAAGCACCTTTTTCATACCCAAACAACCCTAAAGCCCATGTCGGCATTACTGACCCTTGAATCGCCTGAAACCCTTTTTAAAGCAAAAAGTACCTCAGATTTATCATGAAATGCGTATTTCGGCATATTATCCTTGTAAACGCATTTCGAACCAAAAGACTCGACCGTAATACCCCGATATGACCTAGAGTCATCCGGCACGCGCTTTTATCCAAATACGGGGAATTGATTGCACAAGATTAAGGGGGCTGAATCCCACGAGATTTGTTCTTAAGCACTAAGTTGCCTAAACCCTGTCGCTTGGGATTCCACATGCCAACCCATTGCTATGGGTGGTTTGGGTATTAAATCGATTCATGGAGCAGCGAAGGCAGCCCTCTTAGGGCGAGTTTGGAATGTGGTTAGTAACAAAAACACTTGCCGGAACTTATGGGTAAATGCCAAGTACTTGCGTGGAGAGTGTTTTTGGGACGTTATGATTCTTAAAGATGCCTCTTGGGGTTGGAAGAGCATTTTAACGCTTAGGCCAATTGCTATACCTAACATAAAATCTCTAGTTGGCAATGGGCACCAAATCAAATTCTGGACCGACCCTTGGCTTAATGGAGGGCGCCAAAAAGATTGTTATGGAGATAGAGCACTATATGATCTAGGCCCGGGGGCTGATACTAAAGTCCATCAATTTATTCAGACTGATGGGTGGAGGTTTCCTACTCCCACGTCCAATGCATCGATGGATATCTTCCAATCTATTCCAAATGAGCTTGAGCCATGGCATAACTTCGAAGATGAACTTGTTTGGACTCGAGAAGATCATGGAAATTTCACTTTAACGTCTGCTTACAATCTAGTATGCAGGAATTAGGACCAATCCCTCCAATGGCCTTCTATGATTTGGTTCAGAGGGCGTACTAAAAAACACTCTATTTGTGCTTGGATGCTACTGAGAAACAAAAGGTTTTCTCCTCCAGATAAATGTTGGATGT
The DNA here is from genome assembly GCA_029852735.1 of Persea americana. Lineage (NCBI taxonomy): Eukaryota > Viridiplantae > Streptophyta > Magnoliopsida > Laurales > Lauraceae > Persea > Persea americana. Next base: position 149,284 of record CM056820.1, read on the forward strand.
GATTCTTGCTGTGTTCTTTGTAATTGCACTTGGGAGACCGCTATTCATTTAATGACCCAGCGCCATTATTCTCAAGAGGTGTGGAAAGCTCTCCTAGCAAAACTGAATTTGGAGCCGAGACGTTGTTGTACAAATCCGTTGGAATTGCTGGCTTCCGTCACTCTTCCATTGGACCAGCAAGCAAAAAAGTCTTCAAACTCTTGGCAGGCTACTGTTTAATGCATTCATTTGGCGTATTTGGGCTGAGAGGAATGGAAGGATCTTCAGAAGTAATGAGCACTCGAGTAAGGTTGTGTTACAGCAAACTATTGACACTGTTTGCAGCAGGATTCTTTATCTTGACATAGCTTTACCAAGTGAAATTGCTAGTCATTGGAATCCTCCTCCAACCAACTCCAGTATTCGTCCCGAGTCGCCTGCTTTGATGAATCCTGGATGGAGAGTATCTATTTGTTCAATTGATACCCCTATAGTTGGAATTCTTTGGAGTGGCGTTCATACACCAAACAAAGGAAGGTCGTATTGAGGAGGAGTTGACTTACTTTCTAAGGCAGTGTTTCGAATAATGCAACTCATTCCAGATAATTCCATGCATATCACTTTTCAGGAAGATTCAACACTCCATCAAGTTCTTCTCAACCCTCAGGTTTCTGATTGGAAGGTGCGCTTCCAAGTAAGAAGATTACACGCTTTTATTCATAAATTCGAACATATTCGGTAAATTCGATGCTTCATCCGCGATTTGCTCTGCTCAATAAAGTGTTAAGCAGAGATTTAGCTACTTTCCACATTAATCAGAATGCACTTACATATTTGTATACGCAAAGTATAGGAAATAATGAGTAATTTGGATAGTATTTATTCACTGCTTTATTTTTCTCGTTCGTAATTAGAGGGGTACGCCCCTTTGGAAGCATCCTCCATATGGGAGACTTCCTTTTCTGTACAGTATTCTTTGAGAAATAGAAGAACTAACTTATTCTTCAAAAAGAAAAAAGATTACCGTATTTTTCAGAGCGCATCATCCAACCGCGAGTTGCGTGAGACGCGGTTTACAACTTACACTTTCCGAGAGCCGCCTTAAATTCCAAACAAACTGTCCGAAGGACGGGATTCAGTCTTTAAAAACCTTGAACCCATGCGTTTCTTTCCTAACCCTAGAATCTCGTGAAACCTATTTTAAAGCACAATGTAGCTCAGAATATCTTAAAATGCACATTCCAGCCTATAACCGAATGAAATGCACTTCAAACCTTAAGTGGAGACAACGCCCCCCAGAAATGCGATAGAATCATCCATGACGCGCTTTGATCAAAATATAGGCTATTGATTGCAAGAAGTACGAGTCTCATTCAACCACGGTACAAAACGCCACGAGATTAGCTCTCAAGTTCGAATTTATCCGAATCCCGTTATAAAGGAAAAAGAATTCCCCGGACTTCTTAGAGAGCTTCCTTCAACCGTGGGCTTCGTGAAATGTGGTTTGGAGCCAGTGTTTTCCTACACTCACATCGAACGAGGTCTCGTAATATAGGAGATTAGGAACTGCCCGAAGAACGTTTTTCAGACCCAAGCAACTCTGGAGCCCGTACGATGCGTTCCTTACCCTTGAATCGCCTGAAACCCTTCTTAAAGCGAAAAGTATCTCAGATTATCATGAAATGCGTATTTCGGCACAGAATCGTTGTAAACGCGTTTCGAACAAAACGCTCGACCGTAATACCCTGATATGACCTAGAGTCGTCCGGCACGCACTTTTATTAAAATACGGGCTATCGATTGCACAAGATTCTTTTGTCAGTCAGGAACGTGGCAGAGTCCCAACATATTAGCACTTCAGCCCTATTTTTCCTAGAACCCGTTTCGAAGTAAAAGAAATCAAAGAATTTTTCAGAGCGCGTCTCCAATCTACGAATTGCGTGAAATGAGGCCCGTAGCCCACAGGTTGACAGATCCGCCTAGAATTACGAACGAACTGCCCGAAACACGGTTCTCGTTCTTAAAGGACCTTGAAGCCCCTACAGCGCGTTCCTAACCGCGTAGTCGCTCGAAACACATTTGTAAGAAAAACGTGTCCCAGAACATCCTAAAATGCGTTTTTCCACCTAGAATCGTATGTAACACGTCGCAAACCAAGAGGCCAAATAAGAACACCCCGAAACGCCCAAGAATCATCCAACACGTGTTCTTATCCAAATATAGGCCATTGAAGGCACGGGATATGTTTTTCTTATGGAAACGGGGCGGAATCCCACGAAATCAGTTCTTAAGCACTGATTTGCCTGAAATCCGTTTTAAAGAAAAAAACAGTCACCGCCTTTTCCATAGCGCGTCCTTCAACCGCGAGTTTCGTGGGAAGCCGTTTACAACCTGCATTTTCCCAGAGGCGCCTAAAATTCCAAACAAACCGTCCGGAGGACGGGATTCGGTCTTAGAAAACCTTGAATCCCACGCTCTTCTTTGCTAACCCTAGAATCCCGTGAAACTAATTTGAAAGCAAAATGTGGCTCGGAATATCTTCAAACGCGTATTTCATCCTAGAATCATGTGAAAAGCATTTCAAAGCAAGACTGCAGACAATAACCCCCTGAAATACCCTAGAATCATCCATGAAGCGTTTTTATCAAAATATAGGCGATTGGTTGCAATAAATACGGGTTCCATTTAGAAACGGCTCTGAGCCCCGCCTTAAGGGACACGGGATTCCCAGTACTTCCTCGAGCGCTTCTTCGAACCGTCGACTTCGTGAAGAGCGGTTTGGAGCCAGTGTTTCCCCAGACTCACATAGAACGAGGTTTCATAGTAAAATAGATTAGGAGCTGCCCGAAGCACCTTTTTCATACCCAAACAACCCTAAAGCCCATGTCGGCATTACTCACCCTTGAATCGCCTGGAACCCTTTTTAAAGCGAAAAGTACCTCAGATTTATCATGAAATGCGTATTTCGGCATATAATCCTTGTAAACGCATTTCGAACCAAAAGACTCGACCGTAATACCCCGATATGACCTAGAGTCATCCGGCACGCGCTTTTATCCAAATACGGGGAATTGATTGCACAAGATTAAGGGGGCTGAATCCCACGAGATTTGTTCTTAAGCACTAAGTTGCCTAAACCCTGTCGCTTGGGATTCCACATGCCAACCCATTGCTGTGGGTGGTTTGGGTATTAAATCGATTCTTGGAGCAGCGAAGGCAGCCCTCTTAGGGCGAGTTTGGAATGTGGTTAGTAACAAAAACACTTGCCGGAACTTATGGGTAAATGCCAAGTACTTGCGTGGAGAGTGTTTTTGGGACGTTATGATTCTTAAAAATGCCTCTTGCGGTTGGAAGAGCATTTTAACGCTTAGGCCAATTGCTATGCCTAACATAAAATTTCTAGTTGGCAATGGGCACCAAATCAAATTCTGGACCGACCCCTGGCTTAATGGAGGGCGCCTAAAATATTGTTATGGAGCTAGAGCACTATATGATCTAGGCCCGGGGGCTGATACTAAAGTCCATCAATTTGTTCAGACTGATGGGTGGAGGTTTCCTACTCCCACGTCCAATGCATCGATGGATATCTTCCAATCTATTCCAAATGAGCTTGAGCCATGGCATAACTTCGAAGATGAACTTGTTTGGACTCACGAAGATCATGGAAATTTCACTTTAACGTCTGCTTACAATCTAGCATGCAGGAATTAGGACCAATCCCTCCAATGGCCTTCCATGATTTGGTTCAGAGGGCGTACTAAAAAACACTCTATTTGTGCTTGGATGCTACTGAGAGGAAGGCTTAAAACAAAAGGTTTTCTCCTCCAGATAAATGTTGCATGTGATTCTTGCTGTGTTCTTTGTAATTGCACTTGGGAGACAGCTATTCATTTAATGACCCAGCGCCATTATTCTCAAGAGGTGTGGAAAGCTCTCCTAGCAAAACTGAATTTGGAGCCGACACGTTGTTGTACAAATCCGTTGGAATTGCTGGCTTCCGTCACTCTTCCATTGGACCAGCAACCAAAAAGGTCTTCAAGCTCTTGGCAAGCTATTGTTTAATGCATTCATTTGGCGTATTTGGACTGAGAGGAACGGAAGGATCTTCAGAAGTAATGAGCACTCAAGTAAGGTTGTGTTACAGCAAACTATTGACACTGTTTGCAGCAGGATTCTTTATCTTGACATAGCTTTACCAAGTGAAATTGCTAGTCATTGGAATCTTCCTCCAAGCAACTCCAGTATCCGTCCCGAGTCGCCTGCTTTGATGAATCCTGGATGGAGAGTATCTATTTGTTCAATTGATACCCCTATAGTTTGAATTCTTTGGAGTGACGTTCATACACCAAACAAAGGAAGGTCGTATTGAGGAGGAGTTGACTTACTTTTTAAGGCGGTGTTTCGAATAATGCAACTCATTCCAGATAATTCCGCAGATATCACTTTTCAGGAAGACTCAACACTCCATCAAGTTCTTCTCAACCCTCAGGATTCTGATTGGAAGGTGCGCTTCCAAGTAAGAAGATTACACGCTTTTATTCATAAATTCGAACATATTCGGTAAATTCGATGCTTCATCCGCGATTTGCACTCCTCAATAAAGTGTTAAGCGGAGATTTAGCTACTTTCCACATTAATCAGAATGCACTTACATATTTGTATAGGCAAAGTATAGGAAATAATGAGTAATTTGGATAGTATTTATTCATTGCTTTATTTTTCTCGTTCGTAATTAGAGGGGTACGCCCCTTTGGAAGCATCCTCCATATGGGAGACTTCCTTTTCTGTACAGTATTCTTTGAGAAATAGAAGAACTAACTTATTCTTCAAGAAGAAAAAAGATTACCGTATTTTTCAGAGCGCATCATCCGACCGCGAGTTGCGTGAGACGCGGTCTACAACCTACACTTTCCGAGAGCCGCCTTAAATTCCAAACAAACTGTCCGAAGGACGGGATTCAGTCTTAAAAGACCTTGAACCCATGCGTTTCTTTCCTAACCCTACAATCTCGTGAAACCTATTTTAAAGCACAATGTAGCTTAGAATATCTTAAAATGGACATTCTAGCCTATAACCGAATGAAATGCATTTCAAACCTTAAGTGGAGACAACGCCCCCCAGAAATGCGATAGAATCATCCATGACGCGCTTTGATCAAAATATAGGCTATTGATTACAAGAAATACGAGTCTCATTCAACCACGGTACAAAACGCCACGAGATTAGCTCTCAAGTTCGAATTTATCCGAATCCCGTCTTAAAGGAAAAAGAATTCCCCAGACTTCGTAGTGCGCTTCCTTCAACCGTGGCCTTCGTGAAATGTGGTTTGGAGCCAGTGTTTTCCTACACTCACATCGAACGAGGTCGCGTAACATAATAGATTAGGAACTGCCGAAGAACGTTTTTCAGACCCAAGCAACCCTGGAGCCCGTACGATGCGTTCCTTACCCTTGAATCGCCTGAAACCCTTCTTAAAGCGAAAAGTATCTAAGATTATCATGAAATGCGTATTTCGGCACAGAATCGTTGTAAACGCATTTCGAACAAAAGACTCGACCGTAATACCCTGATATGACCTAGAGTCGTCCGGTACGCACTTTTATTAAAATACGGGCTATTGATTGCACAAGATTCTTTTGTCACTCAGGAACGTGGCAGAGTCCCAACATATTAGCACTTCCGCCCTATTTTTCCTAAAACCCGTTTCGAAGTAAAAGAAATCAAAGAATTTTTCAGAGCGCGTCTCCAATCTACGAATTGCGTGAAATGAGGCCCGTAGCCCACAGGTTCACAGATCCGCTTACAATTACGAACGAACTGCCCGAAACACGGTTCTCGTTCTTAAAGGACCTTGAAACCCCTGCAATGCGTTCCAAACCGCATAGTCGCTCGAAACACATTTGTAAGAAAAACGTGTCCCAGAACATCCTAAAATGCGTTTTTCCACCTAGAATCGTATGTAACGCATCGCAAACCAAGAGACTAAATAAGAACACCCCGAAACGCCCAAGAATCATCCAACACGTGTTTTTATCCAAATATAGGCCATTGAAGGCACGGGATACGTTTTTCTTATGGAAACGGGGCGGAATCCCACGAAATCAGTTCTTAAGCACTGATTTGCCTGAAATCCGTTTCAGAGTAAAAAACAATCACCGCCTTTTCCAGAGCGCGTCCTTCAACCGCGAGTTTCGTGAGAAGCCGTTTACAACCTACATTTTCCCAGAGGCTCCTAAAATTCCAAACAAACCGTCCGGAGGACGGGATTCAGTCTTAGAAAACCTTAAATCCCACGCTTTTCTTTGCTAACCGTAGAATCCCGTGAAACTAATTTGAAAGCAAAATGTGGCTCGGAATATCTTCAAACGCGTATTTCATCCTAGAATCATGTGAAAAGCTTTTCAAAGGAAGACTGCAGACAATAACCCCCTGAAATACCCTAGAATCATCCATGAAGCGTTTTTATCAAAATATAGGCGATTGGTTGCAATAAATACGGGTTCCATTCAGAAACGGCTCTGAGCCCCGCCTTAAGGGACACGGGATTCCCAGTACTTCCTCGAGCGCTTCCTCGAACCGTCGACTTCGTGAAGAGCGGTTTGGAGCCAGTGTTTCCCCAGACTCACATGGAACGAGGTTTCATAGTAGAATAGATTAGGAGCTGCCCGAAGCACCTTTTTCATACCCAAACAACCCTAAAGCCCATGTCCGCATTACTTACCCTTGAATCGCCTGAAACCCTTTTTAAAGCGAAAAGTACCTCAGATTATCATGAAATGCATATTTCGGCATATAATCCTTGTAAACGCATTTCGAACCAAAAGACTCGAACGTAATACCCCGATATGACCTAGAGTCATCCGGCACACGCTTTTATCCAAATACGGGGAATTGATTGCACAAGATTAAGGGGGCTGAATCCCACGAGATTTGTTCTTAAGCACTAAGTTGCCTAAACCCTGTCGCTTGGGATTCCACATGCCAACCCATTGCTATGGGTGGTTTGGGTATTAAATCGATTCATGGAGCAGCGAAGGCAGCCCTCTTAGGGCGAGTTTGGAATGTGGTTAGTAACAAAAACACTTGCCGGAACTTATGGGTAAATGCCAAGTACTTGCGTGGAGAGTGTTTTTGGGACGTTATGATTCTTAAAAATGCCTCTTGGGGTTGGAAGAGCATTTTAACGCTTAGGCCAATTGCTATACCTAACATAAAATTTCTAGTTGGCAATGGGCACCAAATCAAATTCTGGACCGACCCCTGGCTTAATGGAGGGCGCCTAAAAGATTGTTATGGAGCTAGAGCACTATATGATCTAGGCCCGGGGGCTGATACTAAAGTCCATCAATTTATTCAGACTGATGGGTGGAGGTTTCCTACTCCCACCTCCAATGCATCGATGGATATCTTCCAATCTATTCCAAATGAGCTTGAGCCATGGCATAACTTCGAAGATGAACTTGTTTGGACTCGAGAAGATCATGGAAATTTCACTTTAACGTCTGCTTACAATCTAGCATGCAGGAATTAGGACCAATCCCTCCAATGGCCTTCTATGATTTGGTTCAGAGGGCGTACTAAAAAACACTCTATTTGTGCTTGGATGCTACTGAGAGGAAGGCTTAAAACAAAAGGTTTTCTCCTCCAGATAAATGTTGCATGTGATTCTTGCTGTGTTCTTTGTAATTGCACTTGGGAGACAGCTATTCATTTAATGACCCAGCGCCATTATTCTCAAGAGGTGTGGAAAGCTCTCCTAGCAAAACTGAATTTGGAGCCGACACGTTGTTGTACAAATCCGTTGGAATTGCTGGCTTCCGTCACTCTTCCATTGGACCAGCAACCAAAAAGGTCTTCAACCTCTTGGCAAGCTATTGTTTAATGCATTCATTTGGCGTATTTGGGCTGAGAGGAACGGAAGGATCTTCAGAAGTAATGAGCACTCAAGTAAGGTTGTGTTACAGCAAACTATTGACACTGTTTGCAGCAGGATTCTTTATCTTGACATAGCTTTACCAAGTGAAATTGCTAGTCATTGGAATCTTCCTCCAAGCAACTCCAGTATCCGTCCCGAGTCGCCTGCTTTGATGAATCCTGGATGGAGAGTATCTATTTGTTCAATTGATACCCCTATAGTTTGAATTCTTTGGAGTGACGTTCATACACCAAACAAAGGAAGGTCGTATTGAGGAGGAGTTGACTTACTTTTTAAGGCGGTGTTTCGAATAATGCAACTCATTCCAGATAATTCCGCACATATCACTTTTCAGGAAGACTCAACACTCCATCAAGTTCTTCTCAACCCTCAGGATTCTGATTGGAAGGTGCGCTTCCAAGTAAGAAGATTACACGCTTTTATTCATAAATTCGAACATATTCGGTAAATTCGATGCTTCATCCGCGATTTGCACTCCTCAATAAAGTGTTAAGCGGAGATTTAGCTACTTTCCACATTAATCAGAATGCACTTACATATTTGTATAGGCAAAGTATAGGAAATAATGAGTAATTTGGATAGTATTTATTCATTGCTTTATTTTTCTCGTTCGTAATTAGAGGGGTACGCCCCTTTGGAAGCATCCTCCATATGGGAGACTTCCTTTTCTGTACAGTATTCTTTGAGAAATAGAAGAACTAACTTATTCTTCAAAAAGAAAAAAGATTACCGTATTTTTCAGAGCGCATCATCCGACCGCGAGTTGCGTGAGACGCGGTCTACAACGTACACTTTCCGAGAGCCATTCTTAAATTTCAAACAAACTGTCCAAAGGATGGGATTCAGTCTTAAAAGACCTTGAACCCATGCGTTTCTTTCCTAGCCCTAGAATCTCGTGAAACCTATTTTAAAGCACAATGTAGCTTAGAATATCTTAAAATGGACATTCCAGCCTATAACCGAATGAAATGCATTTCAAACCTTAAGTGGAGACAACGCCCCCCAGAAATGCGATAGAATCATCCATGACGCGCTTTGATTAAAATATAGGCTATTGATTGCAAGAAATACGAGTCTCATTCAACCACGGTACAAAACGCCACGAGATTAGCTCTCAAGTTCGAATTTATCCAAATCCCGTCTTAAAGGAAAAAGAATTCCCCAGACTTCGTAGAGCGCTTCCTTCAACCGTGGGCTTCGTGAAATGTGGTTTGGAGCCAGTGTTTTCCTACACTCACATCGAACGAGGTCTCGTAATATAATAGATTAGGAACTGCCGAAGAACGTTTTTCAGACCCAAGCAACCCTGGAGCCCGTACGATGCGTTCCTTACCCTTGAATCGCCTGAAACCCTTCTTAAAGCGAAAAGTATCTCAGATTATCATGAAATGCGTGTTTCGGCACAGAATCGTTGTAAACGCATTTCGAACAAAAGACTCGACCGTAATGCCCCGATATGACCTAGAGTCGTCCGGCACGCACTTTTATTAAAATACGGGCTATTGATTGCACAAGATTCTTTTGTCAGTCAGGAACGTGGCTGAGTTCCAACATATTAGCACTTCAGCCCTATTTTTCCTAAAACCCGTTTCGAAGTAAAAGAAATCAAAGAATTTTTCAGAGCGCGTCTCCAATCTACGAATTGCGTGAAATGAGGCCCGTAGCCCACAGGTTCACAGATCCGCTTAGAATTACGAACGAACTGCCCGAAACACGGTTCTCGTTCTTAAAGGACCTTGAAACCCCTGCAATGCGTTCCAAACCGCATAGTCGTTCGAAACACATTTGTAAGAAAAATGTGTCCCAGAACATCCTAAAATGCGTTTTTCCACCTAGAATCGTATGTAACGCATCGCAAACCAAGAGACCAAATAAGAACACCCCGAAACGCCCAAGAATCATCCAACACGTGTTTTTATCCAAATATAGGCCATTGAAGGCACGGGATACGTTTTTCTTATGGAAACGGGGCGGAATCCCACGAAATCAGTTCTTAAGCACTGATTTGCCTGAAATCCGTTTCAGAGTAAAAAACAATCACCGCCTTTTCCAGAGCGCGTCCTTCAACCACGAGTTTCGTGAGAAGCCGTTTACAACCTACATTTTCCCAGAGGCGCCTAAAATTCCAAACAAACCGTCCGGAGGACGGGATTCAGTCTTAGAAAACCTTGAATCCCACGCTTTTCTTTGCTAACCCTAGAATCCCGTGAAACTAATTTGAAAGCAAAATGTGGCTCGGAATATTTTCAAACGCGTATTTCATCCTAGAATAATGTGAAAAGCTTTTCAAAGGAAGACTGCAGACAATAACCCCCTGAAATACCCTAGAATCATCCATGAAGCGTTTTTATCAAAATATAGGCGATTGGTTGCAATAAATACGGGTTCCATTCAGAAACGGCTCTGAGCCCCGCCTTAAGGGACACGGGATTCCCAGTACTTCCTCGAGCGCTTCCTCGAACCGTCGACTTCGTGAAGAGCGGTTTGGAGCCAGTGTTTCCCCAGACTCACATGGAACGAGGTTTCATAGTAGAATAGATTAGGAGCTGCCCGAAGCACCTTTTTCATACCCAAACAACCCTAAAGCCCATGTCCGCATTACTTACCCTTGAATCGCCTGAAACCCTTTTTAAAGCGAAAAGTACCTCAGATTATCATGAAATGCATATTTCGGCATATAGTCCTTGTAAACGCATTTCGAACCAAAAGACTCGACCGTAATACCCCGATATGACCTAGAGTCATCCGGCACGTGCTTTTATCCAAATACGGGGAATTGATTGCACAAGATTAAGGGGGCTGAATCCCACGAGATTTGTTCTTAAGCACTAAGTTGCCTAAAACCTGTCGCTTGGGATTCCACATGCCAACCCATTGCTATGGGTGGTTTGGGTATTAAATCGATTCATGGAGCAGCGAAGGCAGCCCTCTTAGGGCGAGTTTGGAATGTGGTTAGTAACAAAAACACTTGCCGGAACTTATGGGTAAATGCCAAGTACTTGCGTGGAGAGTGTTTTTGGGACGTTATGATTCTTAAAAATGCCTCTTGGGGTTGGAAGAGCATTTTAACGCTTAGGCCAATTGCTATGCCTAACATAAAATTTCTAGTTGGCAATGGGCACCAAATCAAATTCTGGACCGACCCCTGGCTTAATGGAGGGCGCCTAAAAGATTGTTATGGAGCTAGAGCACTATATGATCTAGGCCCGGGGGCTGATACTAAAGTCCATCAATTTATTCAGACTGATGGGTGGAGGTTTCCTACTCCCACGTCCAATGCATCGATGGATATCTTCCAATCTATTCCAAATGAGCTTGAGCCATGGCATAACTTCGAAGATGAACTTGTTTGGACTCGAGAAGATCATGGAAATTTCACTTTAACGTCTGCTTACAATCTAGCATGCAGGAATTAGGACCAATCCCTCCAATGGCCTTCTATGATTTGGTTCAGAGGGCGTACTAAAAAACACTCTATTTGTGCTTGGATGCTACTGAGAGGAAGGCTTAAAACAAAAGGTTTTCTCCTCCAGATAAATGTTGCATGTGATTCTTGCTGTGTTCTTTGTAATTGCACTTGGGAGACAGCTATTCATTTAATGACCCAGCGCCATTATTCTCAAGAGGTGTGGAAAGCTCTCCTAGCAAAACTGAATTTGGAGCCGACACGTTGTTGTACAAATCCGTTGGAATTGCTGGCTTCCGTCACTCTTCCATTGGACCAGCAACCAAAAAGGTCTTCAAACTCTTGGCAAGCTATTGTTTAATGCATTCATTTGGCGTATTTGGGCTGAGAGGAACGGAAGGATCTTCAGAAGTAATGAGCACTCAAGTAAGGTTGTGTTACAGCAAACTATTGACACTGTTTGCAGCAGGATTCTTTATCTTGACATAGCTTTACCAAGTGAAATTGCTAGTCATTGGAATCTTCCTCCAAGCAACTCCAGTATCCGTCCCGAGTCGCCTGCTTTGATGAATCCTGGATGGAGAGTATCTATTTGTTCAATTGATACCCTTATAGTTGGAATTCTTTGGAGTGACGTTCATACACCAAACAAAGGAAGGTCGTATTGAGGAGGAGTTGACTTACTTCTTAAGGCGGTGTTTCGAATAATGCAACTCATTCCAGATAATTCCGCACATATCACTTTTCAGGAAGATTCAACACTCCATCAAGTTCTTCTCAACCCTCAGGATTCTGATTGGAAGGTGCGCTTCCAAGTAAGAAGATTACACGCTTTTATTCATAAATTCGAACATATTCGGTAAATTCGATGCTTCATCCGCGATTTGCTCTGCTCAATAAAGTGTTAAGCGGAGATTTAGCTACTTTCCACATTAATCAGAATGCACTTACATATTGTATAGGCAAAGTATAGGAAATAATGAGTAGTTTGGATAGTATTTATTCATTGCTTTATTTCTCTCGTTCGTAATTAGAGGGGTACGCCCCTTTGGAAGCATCCTCCATATGGGAGACTTCCTTTTCTGTACAGTATTCTTTGAGAAATAGAAGAACTAACTTATTCTTCAAAAAGAAAAAAGATTACCGTATTTTTCAGAGCGCATCATCCGACCGCGAGTTACGTGAGACGCGGTCTACAACCTACACTTTCCGAGGGCCGCCTTAAATTCCAAACAAACTGTCCAAAGGACGGGATTCAGTCTTAAAAGACCTTGAACCCATGCGTTTCTTTCCTAGCCCTAGAATCTCGTGAAACCTATTTTAAAGCACAATGTAGCTCAGAATATCTTAAAATGGACATTGCAGCCTATAACCGAATGAAATGCATTTCAAACCTTAAGTGGAGACAACGCCCCCCAGAAATGCGATAGAATCATCCATGACGCGCTTTGATTAAAATATAGGCTATTGATTGCAAGAAATACGAGTCTCATTCAACCACGGTACAAAACGCCACGAGATTAGCTCTCAAGTTCGAATTTATCCAAATCCCGTCTTAAAGGAAAAAGAATTCCCCAGACTTCGTAGAGCGCTTCCTTCAACCGTGGGCTTCGTGAAATGTGGTTTGGAGCCAGTGTTTTCCTACACTCACATCGAACGAGGTCTCGTAATATAATAGATTAGGAACTGCCGAAGAACGTTTTTCAGACCCAAGCAACCCTGGAGCCCGTACGATGCGTTCCTTACCCTTGAATCGCCTGAAACCCTTGTTAAAGGGAAAAGTATCTCAGATTATCATGAAATGCGTATTTCGGCACAGAATCGTTGCAAACGCATTTCGAACAAAGGACTCGACCGTAATACCCTGATATGACCTCGAGTCGTCCGGCACGCACTTTTATTAAAATACGGGCAATTGATTCCTCAAGATTCTTTTGTCAGTCAGGAACGTGGCAGAGTCCCAACATATTAGCACTTCAGCCCTATTTTTCCTAAAACCCGTTTCGAAGTAAAAGAAATCAAAGAATTTTTCAGAGCGCGTCTCCAATCTACGAATTGCGTGAAATGAGGCCCGTAGCCCACAGGTTCACAGATCCGCCTAGAATTACGAACGAACTGCCCGAAACACGGTCCTCGTTCTTAAAGGACCTTGAAACCCCTGCAATGCGTTCCTAACCGCATAGTCACTCGAAACACATTTGTAAGAAAAACGTGTCCCAGAACATCCTAAAATGCGTTTTTCCACCTAGAATCGTATGTAACACATCGCAAACCAAGAGACCAAATAAGAACACCCCGAAACGCCTAAGAATCATCCAACACGTGTTTTTATCCAAATATAGGCCATTGAAGGCACGGGATACGTTTTTCTTATGGAATCGGGGCGGAATCCCACGAAATCAGTTCTTAAGCACTGATTTGCCTGAAATCCGTTTCAGAGTAAAAAACAATCACCGCCTTTTCCAGAGCGCGTCCTTCAACAGCGAGTTTCGTGAGAAGCCGTTTACAACCTACATTTTCCCAGAGGCGCCTAAAATTCCAAACAAACCGTCCGGAAGACGGGATTCAGTCTTAGAAAACCTTGAATCCCACGCTCTTCTTTGCTAACCCTAGAATCCCGTAAAACTAATTTGAAAGCAAAATGTGGCTCGGAATATCTTCAAACGCGTATTTCATCCTAGAATCATGTGAAAAGCTTTTCAAAGCAAGACTGCAGACAATAACCCCCTGAAATACCCTAGAATCATCCATGAAGCGTTTTTATCAAAATATAGGCGATTGGTTGCAATAAATACGGGTTCCATTCAGAAACGGCTCTGAGCCCCGCCTTAAGGGACACGGGATTCCCAGTACTTCCTCGAGCGCTTCCTCGAACCGTCGACTTCGTGAAGAGCGGTTTGGAGCCAGTGTTTCCCCAGACTCACATGGAACGAGGTTTCATAGTAAAATAGATTAGGAGCTGCCCGAAGCACCTTTTTCATACCCAAACAACCCTAAAAAGCCCATGTCAGCATTACTTACCCTTGAATCGCCTGAAACCCTTTTTAAAGCGAAAAGTACCTCAGATTATCATGAAATGCGTATTTCGGCATATAATCCTTGTAAACGCATTTCGAACCAAAAGACTCGACCGTAATACCCCGATATGACCTAGAGTCATCCGGCACGCGCTTTTATCCAAATACGGGGAATTGATTGCACAAGATTAAGGGGGCTGAATCCCACGAGATTTGTTCTTAAGCACTAAGTTGCCTAAACCCTGTCGCTTGGGATTCCACATGCCAACCCATTGCTATGGGTGGTTTGGGTATTAAATCGATTCATGGGCGAAGGCAGCCCTCTTAGGGCGAGTTTGGAATGTGGTTAGTAACAAAAACACTTGCCGGAACTTATGGGTAAATGCTAAGTACTTGCGTGGAGAGTGTTTTTGGGACGTTATGATTCTTAAAAATGCCACTTGGGGTTGGAAGAGCATTTTAACGCTTAGGCCAATTGCTATGCCTAACATAAAATTTCTAGTTGGCAATGGGCACCAAATCAAATTCTGGACCGACCCCTGGCTTAATGGAGGGCGCCTAAAAGATTGTTATGGAGCTAGAGCACTATATGATCTAGGCCCGGGGGCTGATACTAAAGTCCATCAATTTATTCAGACTGATGGGTGGAGGTTTCCTACCCCCACGTCCAATGCATCGATGGATATCTTCCAATATATTCCAAATGAGCTTTAGCCATGGCATAACTTCGAAGATGAACTTGTTTGGACTCGAGAAGATCATGGAAATTTCACTTTAACGTCTGCTTACAATCTAGCATGCAGGAATTAGGACCAATCCCTCCAATGGCCTTCTATGATTTGGTTCAGAGGGCGTACTAAAAAACACTCTATTTGTGCTTGGATGCTACTGAGAGGAAGGCTTAAAACAAAAGGTTTTCTCCTCCAGATAAATGTTGCATGTGATTCTTGCTGTGTTCTTTGTAATTGCACTTGGGAGACAGCTATTCATTTAATGACCCAGCGCCATTATTCTCAAGAGGTGTGGAAAGCTCTCCTAGCAAAACTGAATTTGGAGCCGACACGTTGTTGTACAAATCCGTTGGAATTGCTGGCTTCCGTCACTCTTCCATTGGACCAGCAACCAAAAAGGTCTTCAAACTCTTGGCAAGCTATTGTTTAATGCATTCATTTGGCGTATTTGGGCTGAGAGGAACGGAAGGATCTTCAGAAGTAATGAGCACTCAAGTAAGGTTGTGTTACAGCAAACTATTGACACTGTTTGCAGCAGGATTCTTTATCTTGACATAGCTTTACCAAGTGAAATTGCTAGTCATTGGAATCTTCCTCCAAGCAACTCCAGTATCCGTCCCGAGTCGCCTGCTTTGATGAATCCTGGATGGAGAGTATCTATTTGTTCAATTGATACCCTTATAGTTGGAATTCTTTGGAGTGACGTTCATACACCAAACAAAGGAAGGTCGTATTGAGGAGGAGTTGACTTACTTCTTAAGGCGGTGTTTCGAATAATGCAACTCATTCCAGATAATTCCGCACATATCACTTTTCAGGAAGATTCAACACTCCATCAAGTTCTTCTCAACCCTCAGGATTCTGATTGGAAGGTGCGCTTCCAAGTAAGAAGATTACACGCTTTTATTCATAAATTCGAACATATTCGGTAAATTCGATGCTTCATCCGCGATTTGCTCTGCTCAATAAAGTGTTAAGCGGAGATTTAGCTACTTTCCACATTAATCAGAATGCACTTACATATTTGTATAGGCAAAGTATAGGAAATAATGAGTAATTTGGATAGTATTTATTCATTGGTTTATTTTTCTCGTTCGTAATTAGAGGGGTACGCCCCTTTGGAAGCATCCTCCATATGGGAGACTTCCTTTTCTGTACAGTATTCTTTGAGAAATAGAAGAACTAACTTATTCTTCAAAAAGAAAAAAGATTACCGTATTTTTCAGAGCGCATCATCCGACCGCGAATTGCGTGAGACGCGGTCTACAGCCTACACTTTCCGAGAGCCGCCTTAAATTCCAAACAAACTGTCCGAAGGACGGGATTCAGTCTTAAAAGACCTTGAACCCATGCATTTCTTTCCTAACCCTAGAATCTCGTGCAACCTATTTTAAAGCACAATGTAGCTCAGAATATCTTAAAATGGATATTCCAGCCTATAACCGAATGAAATGCATTTCAAACCTTAAGTGGAGACAACGCCCCCCAGAAATGCGATAGAATCATCCATGACGCGCTTTGATCAAAATATAGGCTATTGATTGCAAGAAATACGAGTCTCATTCAACCACGGTACAAAACGCCACGAGATTAGCTCTCAAGTTCGAATTTATCCGAATCCCGTCTTAAAGGAAAAAGAATTCCCCAGACTTCGTAGAGCGCTTCCTTCAACCGTGGGCATCGTGAAATGTGGTTTGGAGCCAGTGTTTTCCTACACTCACATCGAACGAGGTCTCGTAATATAATAGATTAGGAACTGCCGAAGAACGTTTTTCAGACCCAAGCAACCCTGGAGCCCGTACGATGCGTTCCTTACCCTTGAATCGCCTGAAACCCTTGTTAAAGGGAAAAGTATCTCAGATTATCATGAAATGCGTATTTCGGCACAGAATCGTTGTAAACGCATTTCGAACAAAAGACTCGACCGTAATACCCTGATATGACCTAGAGTCGTCCGGCACGCACTTTTATTAAAATACGGGCTATTGATTGCACAAGATTCTTTTTGTCAGTCAGGAACGTGGCAGAGTCCCAACATATTAGCACTTCAGCCCTATTTTTCCTAAAACCCGTTTCGAAGTAAAAGAAATCAAAGAATTTTTCAGAGCGCGTCTCCAATCTACGAATTGCGTGAAATGAGGCCCGTAGCGCACAGGTTCACTGATCCGCCTAGAATTACGAACGAACTGCCCGAAACACGGTTCTCGTTCTTAAAGGACCGTGAAACCCCGGCAATGCGTTCCTAACCACATAGTCGCTCGAAACACATTTTTAAGAAAAACGTGTCCCAGAACATCCTAAAATGCGTTTTTCCACCTAGAATCGTATGTAACACATCGCAAACCAAGAGCCCAAATAAGAACACCCCGAAACGCCCAAGAATCATGCAACACGTGTTTTTATCCAAATATAGGCCATTGAAGGCACGGGATACGTTTTTCTTATGGAAACGGGGCGGAATCCCACGAAATCAGTTCTTAAGCACTGATTTGCCTGAAATCCGTTTCAGAGTAAAAAACAATCACCGCATTTTCCAGAGCGCGTCCTTCAACCGCGAGTTTCGTGGGAAGCCGTTTACAACCTACATTTTCCCAGAGGCGCCTAAAATTCCAAACAAACCGTCCGGAGGTCGGGATTCAGTCTTAGAAAACCTTGAATCCCACGCTCTTCTTTGCTAACCCTAGAATCCCATGAAACTAATTTGAAAGCAAAATGTGGCTCGGAATATCTTCAAACGCGTATTTCATCCTAGAATCATGTGAAAAGCTTTTTCAGAGCAAGACTGCAGACAATAACCCCCTGAAATACCCTAGAATCATCCATGAAGCGTTTTTATCAAAATATAGGCGATTGGTTGCAATAAATACGGGTTTCATTTAGAAACGGCCCTGAGCCCCGCCTTAAGGGACACGGGATTCCCAGTACTTCCTCGAGCGCTTCTTCGAACCGTCGACTTCGTGAAGAGCGGTTTGGAGCCAGTGTTTCCCCAGACTCACATAGAACGAGGTTTCATAGTAAAATAGATTAGGAGCTGCCCGAAGCACCTTTTTCATACCCAAACAACCCTAAAGCCCATGTCACCATTACTTACCCTTGAATCGCCTGAAACCCTTTTTAAGGCGAAAAGTACCTCAGATTATCATGAAATGCGTATTTCGGCATATAATCCTTGTAAACGCATTTCGAACCAGAAGACTCGACCGTAATACCCCGATATGACCTAGAGTCATCCGGCACGCGCTTTTATCCAAATACGGGGAATCGATTGCACAAGATTAAAGGTGCTGAATCCCACGAGATTTGTTCTTAAGCACTAAGTTGCCTAAACCCTGTCGCTTGGGATTCCACACGCCAACCCATTGCTATGGGTGGTTTGGGTATTAAATCGATTCATGGAGCAGCGAAGGCAGCCCTCTTAGGGCAAGTTTGGAATGTGGTTAGTAACAAAAACACTTGCCGGAACTTATGGGTAAATGCCAAGTACTTGCGTGGAGAGTGTTTTTGGGACATTATGATTCTTAAAAATGCCTCTTGGGGTTGGAAGAGCATTTTAACGCTTAGGCCAATTGCTATACCTAACATAAAATTTCTAGTTGGCAATGGGCACCAAATCAAATTCTGGACCGACCCTTGGCTTAATGGAGGGCGCCTAAAAGATTGTTATGGAGATAGATAGAGCACTATATGATCTAGGCCCGAGGGCTGATACTAAAGTCCATCAATTTATTCAGACGGATGGGTGGAGGTTTCCTACTCCCACGTCCAATGCATCGATGGATATCTTCCAATCTATTCCAAATGAGCTTGAGCCATGGCATAACTTCGAAGATGAACTTGTTTGGACTCGAGAAGATCATGGAAATCTCACTTTAACGTCTGCTTACAATCTAGTATGCAGGAATTAGGACCAATCCCTCCAATGGCCTTCTATGATTTGGTTCAGAGGGCATACTAAAAAACACTCTATTTGTGCTTGGATGCTGCTGAGAGGAAGGCTTAAAACAAAAGGTTTTCTCCTCCAGATAAATGTTGCATGTGATTCTTGCTGTGTTCTTTGTAATTGCACTTGGGAGACAGCTATTCATTTAATGACCCAGCGCCATTATTCTCAAGAGGTGTGGAAAGCTCTCCTAGCAAAACTGAATTTGGAGCCGACACGTTGTTGTACAAATCCGTTGGAATTGCTGGCTTCCGTCACTCTTCCATTGGACCAGCAACCAAAAAGGTCTTCAAACTCTTGGCAAGCTATTGTTTAATGCATTCATTTGGCGTATTTGGGCTGAGAGGAATGGAAGGATCTTCAGAAGTAATGAGCACTCAAGTAAGGTTGTGTTACAGCAAACTATTGACACTGTTTGCAGCAGGATTCTTTATCTTGACATAGCTTTAGCAAGTAAAATTGCTAGTCATTGGAATCTTCCTCCAAGCAACTCCAGTATCCGTCCCGAGTCGCCTGCTTTGATGAATCCTGGATGGAGAGTATCTATTTGTTCAATTGATACCCTTATAGTTGGAATTCTTTGGAGTGACGTTCATACACCAAACAAAGGAAGGTCGTATTGAGGAGGAGTTGACTTACTTTTTAAGGCAGTGTTTCGAATAGTGCAACTCATTCCAGATAACTCCGCACATATCACTTTTCAGGAAGATTCAACACTCCATCAAGTTCTTCTCAACCCTCCGGTTTCTGATTGGAAGGTGCGCTTCCAAGTAAGAAGATTACACGCTTTTATTCATAAATTCGAACATATTCGGTAAATTCGATGCTTCATCCGCGATTTGCTCTGCTCAATAAAGTGTTAAGCGGAGATTTAGCTACTTTCCACATTAATCAGAATGCACTTACATATTTGTATAGGCAAAGTATAGGAAATAACGAGTAATTTGGATAGTATTTATTCATTGCTTTATTTTTCTCGTTCGTAATTAGAGGGGTATGCCCCTTTGGAAGCATCCTCCATATGGGAGACTTCCTTTTCTGTACAGTATTCTTTGAGAAATAGAAGAACTAACTTATTCTTCAAAAAGAAAAAAGATTACTGTATTTTTCAGAGCGCATCATCCAACCGCGAGTTGCGTGAGACGCGGTCTACAACCTACACTTTCCGAGAGCCGCCTTAAATTCCAAACAAACTGTCCGAAGGACGGGATTCAGTCTTAAAAAACCTTGAACCCATGCGTTTCTTTCCTAACCCTAGAATCTCGTGAAACGTATTTTAAAGCACAATGTAGCTCAGAATATCTTAAAATGCACATTCCAGCCTATAGCCGAATGAAATGCATTTCAAACCTTAAGTGGAGACAACGCCCCCCAGAAATGCGATAGAATCATCCATGACGCGCTTTGATCAAAATATAGGCTATTGATTGCAAGAAATACGAGTCTCATTCAACCACGGTACAAAACGCCACGAGATTAGCTCTCAAGTTCGAATTTATCCGAATCCCGTCTTAAAGGAAAAAGAATTCCCCGGACTTCGTAGTGCGCTTCCTTCAACCGTGGGCTTCGTGAAATGTGGTTTGGAGCCAGTGTTTTCCTACACTCACATCGAACGGGGTCTCGTAATATAATAGATTATGAACTGCCGAAGAACGTTTTTCAGACCCAAGCAACCCTGGGGCCCGTACGATGCGTTCCTTACCCTTGAATCGCCTGAAACCCTTCTTAAAGCGAAAAGTATCTCAGATTATCATGAAATGCGTATTTCGGCACAGAATCGTTGTAAACGCATTTCGAACAAAAGACTCGACCGTAATACCCTGATATGACCTAGAGTCGTCCGGCACGCACTTTTATTAAAATACGGGCTATTGATTGCACAAGATTCTTTTTGTCAGTCAGGAACGTGGCAGAGTCCCAACATATTAGCACTTCAGCCCTATTTTTCCTAAAACCCGTTTCGAAGTAAAAGAAATCAAAGAATTTTTCAGAGCGCGTCTCCAATCTACGAATTGCGTGAATTGAGGCCCGTAGCCCACAGGTTCACAGATCCGCCTGGAATTACGAACGAACTGCCCGAAACACGGTTCTCGTTCTTAAAGGACCTTGAAACCCCGGCAATGCGTTCCTAACCGCATAGTCGCTCGAAACACATTTGTAAGAAAAACGTGTCCCAGAACATCCTAAAATGCGTTTTTCCACCTAGAATCGTATGTAACACATCGCAAACCAAGAGCCCAAATAAGAACACCCCGAAACGCCCAAGAATCATCCAACACGTGTTTTTATCCAAATATAGGCCATTGAATGTAAGACCCCGCCCCGAGAGTTTCCTTTTAGTGTTAATTAAGACGCGTTTTAGCTATAAGTGTGATTAGTGGAAATTGAGTTAATCTGGATTAGAATAGCTTTTTATAGCTTTGAATAATTTTGGGAACTCTTTTGATCTAGTGGGGCCCTTTGGGGGTTCCTTTTTATTGTGTCTCGATTAGTTTTGGGATCTAGTTATAATTCTGGAAATCGGTAATTTACTCCGTTTAATGTATTTTATGATTCCCGACAACTTTTGTATTTGCTCCGTTTCCATTCGAGACCTCTAAACCCTACTTTGCCATTGATAAGGGTAAAACAGTCTTTTTACTCAAAATCTGGACACTATTTTCAATGTCTCCAAAACTCGTAAAATGTATACTTTTTAGAAAGTAGAAATTTCGACGATCAATTCTTCCTTCTTCGTCGAATCCGTCCGAAGCCCGTAGAGCGACGTTCTAGCCCATTTTAGACTTTTAAGTTGTGGGACCCTTGCCATTATCTATATAAGGAGGAGTCTTTTTCCCTCTCTTCCTCTTCTTGCAACTTCTTGAGAAATAGAGGATTCCAGCCCAGCCTAGGGTTTTCTTCAACTTCTTTGCTCCTTGCTCCTCCATCTCTCAATCTCTCTCAAATCTATTGCTAAAGGCAAAATGGAGGTAGTAGTCTTCTTCCCCTCCATGAGAGCTTCCTCTTGATATCTTTTTTTGAGAGAACCTTCCATTCCAAGCTATCCTTTGAGCAAAGTCTTGCCATTAGAGGACTCTTCATGTAAGTTCTTCTTCTCATCTCTTGATTGTATGTTCATCTAGCCTAGGAGGTGCTTCACCTTGATTATTGGAAGCTATTTCCATCTATTTCTTAATTTTGACATTCTAGGGTTGTAATGATTGTATTTGGGGATTTTTGTCTGGATTGTAGATTTAGAGCTTGATAGAAGGTTTAGAGCTCGACTAGCATACTTGGAGACCAAGGCAAGTGGATGAATGGATTCGATTTGAATAAGTTCTTATTATGGTTGAAAATGTGGATTTTTACTATTCCTATTTCATTTGATTCATTATGTTTATAATGCTTTTGGAAATGTATTTATTGTCATGGTTTTCTCTTAGTTAGTTCTATGAGAATATATGCATGCATTCATGAAAGTTTATTTTGGGTTAGTATGACTTCTTAAATGAGATTTGTATTTGCATTGAATGAGATTTGCATTGGTAGAAGAAATAAATGCATTGATGAAAGGGTGGTTGGTGGAAAGAATTAAATGTTGAATGGAAGGGAATGGATCTATTTCATGTTAGGAAAGGGTTGGAGTTGAGGTGAAATAGTTTGGGAAAGAAAGTACTGAAATCTGCACCTGATGTGTAGTTCCCGCAGCTGGGCGGTCAGCGGGCGGTCACCTCGGCGGCTAGCCGACAGGTGACCGGCGGCTAGCCGACCCAGATGCGGTTAGAAACACAGAATGCTGTATTTTGACAGGCGAACCGCGGTCAGCCGCGCGGTCAGCTCGCGGCTAACCGCCAATCCAAAAACCATGTGACCGCAAGGTAGCCGAGAGGCGCGGTTAGAAACACAGAATGCTACATTGTAGCAAGGTGAACCGCGGTCAGCCCCGCGGTCAGTCAGCGGCTAACCGCCGATCACATCGGCGGCTAACCGCCACCTGACCGACAGGTGACCGAGTTTTACCCAGAATTCCTGAGTCTTTTCTATTGGTTTCAGATATGGTATTTAAAGGTTTGGATGGGTTGTTCTGATGCCCTACCACCTTGGAAGGACGCAGGGGATGACATAAGGAGATTGACATAGAAAGAAAAACCATTTCGGAAAAGGTATTGGGACCTTTAGATTCATCAACGTGCATAAGGAAACTTAGTATGTCCTCTATTATTTGAGTACCATACTAAGGGTAATTTAGACATACAAGATCCTTATACAGGTCGTTTGAATATAGATGCCCCAATACATAGTCCCTAATGGCATAAGGATTCATTGCATTGTTTTATTCAGTTATTTGTATAATAACCCGAATCTACTGGTTTTCTCTCAAATTCTGATTTGTACACCCGATATGTCCTGCCAGCCCGTGTATACATGAACCGAAAATAATATGAAATGTGTGCCTTCGAGCACCATGCCCCGCCTGCCCGTATGTTTTATATTGATATAGTTTTGTATATGTTTTGATTTATCATGTAACCTAAGAGTCGGCACCACTAAGCTTGGACATCCTTGTCAGTCTGATCAACTGACTTGGGTCTCCCCCTGTGCTCCCGCCAGTTGCAACTTGGATCCTGTCCTGTCCCGTTACCCGGTTCCGCAGCCGTGGTCTTGCCTAGCTATATGTATATGTATATGTTTATAATGTTGGTTCTCGTCACTTCGTGTGCTCGAGCCTAACGCACTGAATGTGCTCTCATCACCTTAGTGATGGAGAGGATTTAGCTCTGGTGTGGTTGCCATCTAGTCAGTTCTTGTACCTTGAATACCCCGCATGATTTATATTGCATCTGTACTTTAAATGAACTATATACCCTGTTTTAAGACAGTTATTGTTTTAACAATATTTCATCATGTTTAGAAAGTGTTTTGATTTCTTTCTTGGTATATCTATTCACCCACCTGCCAGACCGTCGTGTCTGACCCATTTTTGTGGTACTCAGGTCCAGCTCCCGTCTTTGCCTTTGAGGAGGAGCCAGAGGAGGCGGTCGGTGAACCGCAACGATTAGTAGAATGGCAAGCTGACGATGTCATGTAGACGTTCAGTTTAGCTTTGAGCTGCGAACATTTTGGGGAGTTCATAGAATGATACTGTTTTATACTTTGGTTGTACTGGCCTTTGTTGGCCATTATTTTTGGGGAATGTTAATTAACTTGTTCTTTTGTTTAAACTTTAACTTAATATTTTGGGAATGCTAATGAGATCATTGCTCACTCTGACATCATGCTATACTTGTTTATTAACAGTCTTATTTGATGTGATTGGATTAAGAGTTTGATTTGCTACACGCTTCCGCACCTATATAAATGTTCTATGAGTGTATGTGGAATCCTCACCGCGGAAACCTGTGGGAAATTAAGGAAATGTATAATAATTATCATCAAGGGGTGATTCATTATCCACACCACCCCGTCGCGGTCCCGGGTCCCCCGGTCCGGGGTCGCGACAGACTGGTATCAGAGCGAGACGTGTTTCAGGCAATTAAAAGAAACTAGAAATCCTAAGGACGTGGTGAGGATCCGTTAGACTTTTCGTTAGACTTTTCGTTAGTTAGACTCGTGTGAGCAATGTGTAACCCTTATATGATTTTATGTGCTAACAATTTGTTTTACAGTGATATGCCACCTCGAAAAAGACCCGTAACCGACAATCCCACCGCAAGCAATAGTGAACACACCGGGCCACTAGGAAACGGTACTCCGGATCCCAACATGCAGAATCAATTTCAACAGATGATGCAAGCCATGCTTGACCAGCAACGTCAAGCCAATGAAAATCAGGCAAGATTGCAAGAGCAAATGGCCAGGAAGGATGAAGAGCATGCTAGGGAGATGGCTACGATGCAAAGGCAGTTGTTAGAAGTGTTAGAAAGGAGACCTGAACCGGCACCAGCGCAACCTCCAGGCACTCAGATTGTCATTAACAATAGGGAACATGATCCCAACGCGTTGTATGAAAAGTTTAGGAAGAGGGGTCCCAAGGAGTTCACTGGGCATGAGGACCCATTAGCTGCAGATGACTGGTTGGAGCATACAGAGAACATCTTTGAGATATTTAGATGTACCGGTAGACAGCAAGTGCAACTCACCGCTTCCATGTTCACCGGCTTAGCAGATATATGGTGGAAAACAATCAAGGCTGAGTATAGAACCATAGCAGACGCAGAGGCTTGGACAAGTTTCAAGAGACAATTCGGTGACAAGTATGTACTGACACATGTGAAGAGGCAAAAGGCGATCGAATTCCAGCAGCTCGTACAAGGTAACACGACCGTGCAAGAGTACCTCACGAAGTTCGAAAGGTTGTCTCGATATGCCCTCGAGTCGATTGACACTGTGGAGAAAAAGATAGCGAAGTTCCTTGAAGGACTTAACCCGATCATTGAGAGGGATGCCACGGGTGTTGTACCACCTATCACTTTTGAAGAGGCTGTAAGAAGGGCCTATAAATTCGAGAACCTGAACAACAAGATTCTCAAGATCCAAGGAAAGGCACCAGCTCACCAACAGAATCACCAACCAAGGAACCATCAGAACAAACGACCGAGGCATGAACAAAACGTGCAGAATGCTCTAGTTTGCGTTCATTGTGGTAAAAACCATGAGAGTGCTCAATGTCGTACGATTACGGGAGCATGTTTCAGATGTGGATCCATGGCACACCAGCTCAAAGACTGCCCAAGACAAGCTGGACAAGGTAACAACAGACAGAATCAGCAACAACAAGGAACACAACGCCAGGCACCACCTCAGAATGCACTAGCCGTACAGAACCAGCCAAGGCCACTCCAGCAACAGGCTCCACAGCAACAATATAGACCTCCACAACAGCATCAAGCTCGTCAGCAAGGACAGAATCAGAATCAGCGTCCTCCTCAGCAGAATAGGAATGCACAACAAGGAAGGCAGCAACAAGCTCAGAACAGGCCTCAGCGCCTTTTCCAGAGCGCGTCCTTCAACCGCGAGTTTCGTGGGAAGCCGTTTACAACCTACATTTTCCCAGATGCGCCTAAAATTCCAAACAAACCGTCCGAAGGACGGGATTCAGTCTTAGAAAATCTTGAATCCCACGCTCTTCTTTGCTAACCCTAGAATCCCGTGAAACTAATTTGAAAGCAAAATGTGGCTCGGAATATCTTCAAACGCGTATTTCATCCTAGAATCATGTGAAAAGCTTTTCAGAGCAAGACTGCAGACAATAACCCCCTGAAATACCCTAGAATCATCCATGAAGCGTTTTTATCAAAATATAGGCGATTGGTTGCAATAAATACGGGTATCATTCAGAAACGGCTCTGAGCCCCGCCTTAAGGGACACGGGATTCCCAGTACTTCCTCGAGCGCTTCTTCGAACCGTCGACTTCGTGAAGAGCGGTTTGGAGCCAGTGTTTCCCCAGACTCACATAGAACGAGGTTTCATAGTAATATAGATTAGGAGCTGCCCGAAGCACCTTTTTCATACCCAAACAACCCTAAAGCCCATGTCAGCATTACTTCCCCTTGAATCGCCTGAAACCCTTTTTAAGGCGAAAAGTACCTCAGATTATCATGAAATGCGTATTTCGGCATATAATCCTTGTAAACGCATTTCGAACCAAAAGACTCGACCGTAATACCCCGATATGACCTAGAGTCATCCGGCACGCGCTTTTATCCAAATACGGGGAATTGATTGCACAAGATTAAGGGGGCTGAATCCCACGAGATTTGTTCTTAAGCACTAAGTTGCATAAACCCTGTCGCTTGGGATTCCACACGCCAACCCATTGCTGTGGGTGGTTTGGGTATTAAATCGATTCATGGAGCAGCGAAGGCAGCCCTCTTAGGCCAAGTTTGGAATGTGGTTAGTAACAAGAACACTTGCCGGAACTTATGGGTAAATGCCAAGTACTTGCGTGGAGAGTGTTTTTGGGACGTTATGATTCTTAAAAATGCCACTTGGGGTTGGAAGAGCATTTTAACGCTTAGGCCAATTGCTATGCCTAACATAAAATCTCCAGTTGGCAATGGGCACCAAATCAAATTCTGGACCGACCCTTGGCTTAATGGAGGGCGCCTAAAAGATTGTTGTGGAGATAGAGCACTATATGATCTAGGCCCGGGGGCTGATACTAAAGTCCATCAATTTATTCAGACTGATGGGTGGAGGTTTCCTACTCCCACGTCCAATGCATCGATGGATATCTTCCAATCTATTCCAAATGAGCTTGAGCCATGGCATAACTTCGAAGATAAACTTGTTTGGACTCGAGAAGATCATGGAAATCTCACTTTAACGTCTGCTAACAATCTAGTATGCAGGAATTAGGACCAATCCCTCCAATGGCCGTCTATGATTTGGTTCAGAGGGCGTACTAAAAGACACTCTATTTGTGCTTGGATGCTACTGAGAGGAAGGCTTAAAACAAAAGGTTTTCTCCACCAGATAAATGTTGCATGTGATTCTTGCTGTGTTCTTTGTAATTGCACTTGGGAGACAGCTCTTCATTTAATGACCCAGCGCCATTATACTCAAGAGGTGTGGAAAGCTCTCCTAGCAAAACTGAATTTGGAGCCGACACGTTGTTGTACAAATCCGTTGGAATTGCTGGCTTCCGTCACTCTTCCATTGGACCAGCAACCAAAAAGGTCTTCAAACTCTTGGCAAGCTATTGTTTAATGCATTCATTTGGCGTATTTGGGCTGAGAGGAATGGAAGGATCTTCGGAAGTAATGAGCACTCAAGTAAGGTTGTGTTGCAGTAAACTATTGACACTGTTTGCAGCAGGATTCTTTATCTTGAGATAGCTTTACCAAGTGAAATTGCTAGTCATTGGAATCTTCCTCCAAGCAACTCCAGTATCCGTCCCGAGTCGCCTGCTTTGATGAATCCTGGATGGAGAGTATCTATTTGTTCAATTGAATCCCTTATAGTTGGAATTCTTTGGAGTGACGTTCATACACCAAACAAAGGAAGGTCATATTGAGGAGGAGTTGACTTACTTTTTAAGGCAGTGTTTCGAATAATGCAACTCATTCCAGATAACTCCGCACATATCACTTTTCAGGAAGATTCAACACTCCATCAAGTTCTTCTCAACCCTCAGGTTTTTGATTGGAAGGTGCGCTTCCAAGTAAGAAGATTACACGCTTTTATTCATAAATTCGAACATATTCGGTAAATTCGATGCTTCATCCGCGATTTGCTCTGCTCAATAAAGTGTTAAGCGGAGATTTAGCTACTTTCCACATTAATCAGAATGCACTTACATATTTGTATAGGCAAAGTATAGGAAATAACGAGTAATTCGGATTGTATTTATTCATTGCTTTATTTTTCTCGTTCGTAATTAGAGGGGTACGCCCCTTTGGAAGCATCCTCCATATGGGAGACTTCCTTTTCTGTACAGTATTCTTTGAGAAATAGAAGAACTAACTTATTCTTCAAAAAGAAAAAAGATTACCGTATTTTTCAGAGCGCATCATCCAACCGCGAGTTGCGTGAGACGCGGCCTACAACCTACACTTTCCGAGAGCCGCCTTAAATTCCAAACAAACTGTCCGAAGGACGGGATTCAGTCTTAAAAAACCTTGAACCCATGCGTTTCTTTCCTAACCCTAGAATATCGTGAAACCTATTTTAAAGCACAATGTAGCTCAGAATATCTTAAAATGCACATTCCAGCCTATAGCCGAATGAAATGCATTTCAAACCTTAAGTGGAGACAACGCCCCCCAGAAATGCGATAGAATCATCCATGACGGGCTTTGATCAAAATATAGGCTATTGATTGCAAGAAATACGAGTCTCATTCAACCACGGTACAAAACGCCACGAGATTAGCTCTCAAGTTCGAATTTATCCGAATCCCGTCTTAAAGGAAAAAGAATTCCCCGGACTTCGTAGTGCGCTTCCTTCAACCGTGGGCTTCGTGAAATGTGGTTTGGAGCCAGTGTTTTCCTACACTCACATCGAACGGGGTCTCGTAATATAATAGATTAGGAACTGCCGAAGTAAAAGAAATCAAAGAATTTTTCAGAGCGCGTCTCCAATCTACGAATTGCGTAAAATGAGGCCCGTAGCCCACAGGTTCACAGATCCGCCTAGAATTACGAACGAACTGCCCGAAACACGGTTCTCGTTCTTAAAGGACCTTGAAACCCCGGCAATGCGTTCCTAACCGCATAGTCGCTCGAATCACATTTGTAAGAAAAACGTGTCCCAGAACATCCTAAAATGCGTTTTTCCACCTAGAATCGTATGCAACACATCGCAAACCAAGAGACAAAAAAAGAACACCCGGAAACGCCAAAGAATCATCCAACACGTGTTTTTATCCAAATATAGGCCATTGAAGGCACGAGATACGTTTTTCTTATGGAAACGGGGCGGAATCCCACGAAATCAGTTCTTAAGCACTGATTTGCCCGAAATCCGTTTTAGAGTAAAAAACAATCACCGCCTTTTCCAGAGCGCGTCCTTCAACCGCGAGTTTCGTGGGAAGCCGTTTACAACCTACATTTTCCCAGAGGCGCCTAAAATTCCAAACAAACCGTCTGGAGGACGGGATTCAGTCTTAGAAAACCGTGAATCCCACGCTCTCCTTTGCTAACCCTAGAATCCCGTGAAATTAATTTGAAAGAAAAATGTGGCTCGGAACATCTTCAAACGCGTATTTCATCCTAGAATCATGTGAAAAGCTTTTCAGAGCAAGACTGCAGACAATAACCCCCTGAAATACCCTAGAATCATCGATGAAGCGTTTTTATCAAAATATAGGCGATTGGTTGCAATAAATACGGGTTTCATTCAGAAACGGCTCTGAGCCCCGCCTTAAGGGACACGGGATTCCCAGTACTTCCTCGAGCGCTTCCTCGACCCGTCGACTTCGTGAAGAGCGGTTTGGAGCCAGTGTTTCCCCAGACTCACAGAGAACGAGGTTTCATAGTAAAATAGATCAGGAGCTGCCCGAAGCACCTTTTTCATACCCAAACAACCCTAAAGCCCATGTCAGCATTACTTACCCTTGAATCGCCTGAAACCCTTTTTAAAGCGAAAAGTACCTCGGATTATCATGAAATGCGTATTTCGGCATATAATCCTTGTAAACGCACTTCGAATCAAAAGACTCGACCGTAATACCCCGATATGACCTAGAGTCATCCGGCACGCGCTTTTATCCAAATACGGGGAATTGATTGCACAAGATTAAGGGGCCTGAATCCCACGAGATTTGTTCTTAAGCACTAAGTTGCCTAAACCCTGTCGCTTGGGATTCCACACGCCAACCCATTGCTATGGGTGGTTTGGGTATTAAATCGATTCATGGAGCAGCGAAGGCAGGCCTCTTAGGGCAAGTTTGGAATGTGGTTAGTAACAAAAGCACTTGCCGGAACTTATGGGTAAATGCCAAGTACTTGCGTGGAGAGTGTTTTTGGGACGTTATGATTCTTAAAAATGCCTCTTGGGGTTGGAAGAGCATTTCAACGCTTAGGCCAATTGCTATACCTAACATAAAATTTCTAGTTGGCAATGGGCACCAAATCAAATTCTGGACCGACCCTTGGCTTAATGGAGGGCGCCTAAAAGATTGTTGTGGAGATAGAGCACTATATGATCTAGGCCCGGGGGATGATACTAAAGTCCATCAATTTATTCAGACTGATGGGTGGAGGTTTCCTACTCCCACGTCCAATGCATCGATGGATATCTTCCAATCTATTCCAAATGAGCTTGAGCCATGGCATAACTTCGAAGATGAACTTGTTTGGACTCGAGAAGATCATGGAAATCTCACTTTAACGTCTGCTTACAATCTAGTATGCAGGAATTAGGACCAATCCCTCCAATGGCCTTCTATGATTTGGTTCAGAGGGCGTACTAAAAAACACTCTATTTGTGCTTGGATGCTACTGAGAAACAAAAGGTTTTCTCCTCCAGATAAATGTTGCATATGATTCTTGCTGTGTTCTTTGTAATTGCACTTGGGAGACCGCTATTCATTTAATGACCCGGCGCCATTATTCTCAAGAGGTGTGTAAAGCACTCCTAGCAAAACTGAATTTGGAGCCGACACGTTGTTGTACAAATCCGTTGGAATTGCTGGCTTCCGTCACTCTTCCATTGGACCTGCAACCAAAAAGGTCTTCAAACTCTTGGCAAGCTATTGTTTAATGCATTCATTTGGCTGAGAGGAATGGAAGGATCTTCAGAAGTAATGAGCACTCAAGTAAGGTTGTGTTACAGCAAACTTTTGACACTGTTTGCAGCAGGATTCTTTATCTTGACATAGCTTTACCAAGTGAAATTGCTAGTCATTGGAATCTTCCTCCAAGCAACTGCAGTATCCGTCCCGAGTCGCCTGCTTTGATGAATCCTGGATGGAGAGTATCTATTTGTTCACTTGATACCCTTATAGTTGGAATTCTTTGGAGTGACGTTCGTACACCAAACAAAGGAAGGTCGTATTGAGGAGGAGTTGACTTACTTTTTAAGGCAGTGTTTCGAATAATGCAACTCATTCCAGATAACTCCGCACATATCACTTTTCAGGAAGATTCAACACTCCATCAAGTTCTTCTCAACCCTCCGGTTTCTGATTGGAAGGTGCGCTTCCAAGTAAGAAGATTACACGCTTTTATTCATAAATTCGAACATATTCGTAAATTCGATTCTTCATCCGCGATTTGCTCTGCTCAATAAAGTGTTAAGCGGAGATTTAGCTACTTTCCACATTAATCAGAATGCACTTACATATTTGTATAGGCAAAGTATAGGAAATAATGAGTAATTTGGATAGTATTTATTCATTGCTTTATTTTTCTCGTTCGTAATTAGAGTGGTACGCCCCTTTGGAAGCATCCTCCATATGGGAGACTTCGTTTTCTGTACAGTATTCTTTGAGAAATAGAAGAACTAACTTATTCTTCAAAAAGAAAAAAGATTACCGTATTTTTCAGAGCGCATCATCCAACCGCGAGTTGCATGAGACGCGGCCTACAACCTACACTTTCCGAGAGCCGCCTTAAATTCCAAACAAACTGTCCGAAGGACGGGATTCAGTCTTAAAAAACATTGAACCCATGCGTTAGTTTCCTAACCCTAGAATCTCGTGAAACCTATTTTAAAGCACAATGTAGCTCAGAATATCTTAAAATGCACATTCCAGCCTATAACCGAATGAAATGCATTTCAAACCTTAAGTATAGACAACGCCCCCCAGAAATGCGATAGAATCACCCATGACGCGCTTTGATCAAAATATAGGCTATTGATTGCAAGAAATACGAGTCTCATTCAACCACGGTACAAAACGCCATGAGATTAGATCTCAAGTTCGAATTTATCCGAATCTCGTCTGAAAGGAAAAAGAATTCCCCGGACTTCGTAGTGCGCTTCCTTCAACCGCGGGCTTCGTGAAATGTGTTTTGGAGCCAGTGTTTTCCTACACTCACATCGAACGAGGTCTCGTAATATAATAGATTAGGAACTGCCGAAGAACGTTTTTCAGACCCAAGCAACCCTGGAGCCCGTACGATGCGTTCCTTACCCTTGAATCGCCTGAAACCCTTCTTAAAGCGAAAAGTATCTCAGATTATCATGAAATGCGTGTTTCGGTACAGAATCGTTGTAAACGCATTTCGAACAAAAGACTCGACCGTAATGCCCCGATATGACCTAGAGTCGTCCGGCACGCACTTTTATTAAAATACGGGCTATTGATTGCACAAGATTCTTTTGTCAGTCAGGAACGTGGCTGAGTTCCAACATATTAGCACTGCAGCCCTATTTTTCCTAAAACCCGTTTCGAAGTAAAAGAAATCAAAGAATTTTTCAGAGCGCGTCTCCAATCTACGAATTGCGTGAAATGAGGCCCGTAGCCCACAGGTTCACAGATCCGCCTAGAATTACGAACGAACTGCCCGAAACACGGTTCTCGTTCTTAAAGGACCTTGAAACCCCGGCAATGCGTTCCTAACCGCATAGTCGCTCGAAACACATTTGTAAGAAAAACGTGTCCCAGAACATCCTAAAATGCGTTTTTCCACCTAGAATCGTATGCAACACATCGCAAACCAAGAGACAAAAAAAGAACACCCGGAAACGCCAAAGAATCATCCAACACGTGTTTTTATCCAAATATAGGCCATTGAAGGCACGAGATACGTTTTTCTTATGGAAACGGGGCGGAATCCCACGAAATCAGTTCTTAAGCACTGATTTGCCCGAAATCCGTTTTAGAGTAAAAAACAATCACCGCCTTTTCCAGAGCGCGTCCTTCAACCGCGAGTTTCGTGGGAAGCCGTTTACAACCTACATTTTCCCAGAGGCGCCTAAAATTCCAAACAAACCGTCCGGAGGACGGGATTCAGTCTTAGAAAACCTTGAATCCCACGCTCTCCTTTGCTAACCCTAGAATCCCGTGAAACTAATTTGAAAGAAAAATGTGGCTCGGAACATCTTCAAACGCGTATTTCATCCTAGAATCATGTGAAAAGCTTTTCAGAGCAAGACTGCAGACAATAACCCCCTGAAATACCCTAGAATCATCGATGAAGCGTTTTTATCAAAATATAGGCGATTGGTTGCAATAAATACGGGTTTCATTCAGAAACGGCTCTGAGCCCCGCCTTAAGGGACACGGGATTCCCAGTACTTCCTCGAGCGCTTCCTCGACCCGTCGACTTCGTGAAGAGCGGTTTGGAGCCAGTGTTTCCCCAGACTCACAGAGAACGAGGTTTCATAGTAAAATAGATTAGGAGCTGCCCGAAGCACCTTTTTCATACCCAAACAACCCTAAAGCCCATGTCAGCATTACTTACCCTTGAATCGCCTGAAACCCTTTTTAAAGCGAAAAGTACCTCGGATTATCATGAAATGCGTATTTCGGCATATAATCCTTGTAAACGCACTTCGAATCAAAAGACTCGACCGTAATACCCCGATATGACCTAGAGTCATCCGGCACGCGCTTTTATCCAAATACGGGGAATTGATTGCACAAGATTAAGGGGCCTGAATCCCACGAGATTTGTTCTTAAGCACTAAGTTGCCTAAACCCTGTCGCTTGGGATTCCACACGCCAACCCATTGCTATGGGTGGTTTGGGTATTAAATCGATTCATGGAGCAGCGAAGGCAGGCCTCTTAGGGCAAGTTTGGAATGTGGTTAGTAACAAAAGCACTTGCCGGAACTTATGGGTAAATGCCAAGTACTTGCGTGGAGAGTGTTTTTGGGACGTTATGATTCTTAAAAATGCCTCTTGGGGTTGCAAGAGCATTTCAACGCTTAGGCCAATTGCTATACCTAACATAAAATTTCTAGTTGGCAATGGGCACCAAATCAAATTCTGGACCGACCCTTGGCTTAATGGAGGGCGCCTAAAAGATTGTTGTGGAGATAGAGCACTATATGATCTAGGCCCGGGGGCTGATACTAAAGTCCATCAATTTATTCAGACTGATGGGTGGAGGTTTCCTACTCCCACGTCCAATGCATCGATGGATATCTTCCAATCTATTCCAAATGAGCTTGAGCCATGGCATAACTTCGAAGATGAACTTGTTTGGACTCGAGAAGATCATGGAAATCTCACTTTAACGTCTGCTTACAATCTAGTATGCAGGAATTAGGACCAATCCCTCCAATGGCCTTCTATGATTTGGTTCAGAGGGCGTACTAAAAAACACTCTATTTGTGCTTGGATGCTACTGAGAAACAAAAGGTTTTCTCCTCCAGATAAATGTTGCATGTGATTCTTGCTGTGTTCTTTGTAATTGCACTTGGGAGACCGCTATTCATTTAATGACCCAGCGCCATTATTCTCAAGAGGTGTGTAAAGCTCTCCTAGCAAAACTGAATTTGGAGCCGACACGTTGTTGTACAAATCCGTTGGAATTGCTGGCTTCCGTCACTCTTCCATTGGACCAGCAACCAAAAAGGTCTTCAAACTCTTGGCAAGCTATTGTTTAATGCATTCATTTGGCTGAGAGGAATGGAAGGATCTTCAGAAGTAATGAGCACTCAAGTAAGGTTGTGTTACAGCAAACTTTTGACACTGTTTGCAGCAGGATTCTTTATCTTGACATAGCTTTACCAAGTGAAATTGCTAGTCATTGGAATCTTCCTCCAAGCAACTGCAGTATCCGTCCCGAGTCGCCTGCTTTGATGAATCCTGGATGGAGAGTATCTATTTGTTAACTTGATACCCTTATAGTTGGAATTCTTTGGAGTGACATTCGTACACCAAACAAAGGAAGGTCGTATTGAGGAGGAGTTGACTTACTTTTTAAGGCAGTGTTTCGAATAATGCAACTCATTCCAGATAACTCCGCACATATCACTTTTCAGGAAGATTCAACACTCCATCAAGTTCTTCTCAACCCTCCGGTTTCTGATTGGAAGGTGCGCTTCCAAGTAAGAGGATTACACGCTTTTATTCATAAATTCGAACATATTCGTAAATTCGATTCTTCATCCGCGATTTGCTCTGCTCAATAAAGTGTTAAGCGGAGATTTAGCTACTTTCCACATTAATCAGAATGCACTTACATATTTGTATAGGCAAAGTATAGGAAATAATGAGTAATTTGGATAGTATTTATTCATTGCTTTATTTTTCTCGTTCGTAATTAGAGGGGTACGCCCCTTTGGAAGCATCCTCCATATGGGAGACTTCGTTTTCTGTACAGTATTCTTTGAGAAATAGAAGAACTAACTTATTCTTCAAAAAGAAAAAAGATTACCGTATTTTTCAGAGCGCATCATCCAACCGCGAGTTGCGTGAGACGCGGCCTACAACCTACACTTTCCGAGAGCCGCCTTAAATTCCAAACAAACTGTCCGAAGGACGGGATTCAGTCTTAAAAAACCTTGAACCCATGCGTTTCTTTCCTAACCCTAGAATCTCGTGAAACCTATTTTAAAGCACAATGTAGCTCAGAATATCTTAAAATGCACATTCCAGCCTATAACAGAATGAAATGCATTTCAAACCTTAAGTATAGACAACGCCCCCCAGAAATGCGATAGAATCATCCATGACGCGCTTTGATCAAAATATAGGCTATTGATTGCAAGAAATACGAGTCTCATTCAACCACGGTACAAAACGCCATAAGATTAGCTCTCAAGTTCGAATTTATCCGAATCCCGTCTGAAAGGAAAAAGAATTCCCCGGACTTCGTAGTGCGCTTCCTTCAACCGTGGGCTTCGTGAAATGTGGTTTGGAGCCAGTGTTTTCCTACACTCACATCGAACGAGGTCTCGTAATATAATAGATTAGGAACTGCCGAAGAACGTTTTTCTGACCCAAGCAACCCTGGAGCCCGTACGATGCGTTCCTTACCCTTGAATCGCCTGAAACCCTTCTTAAAGCGAAAAGTATCTCAGATTATCATGAAATGCGTGTTTCGGCACAGAATCGTTGTAAACGCATTTCGAACAAAAGACTCGACCGTAATGCCCCGATATGACCTAGAGTCGTCCGGCACGTACTTTTATTAAAATACGGGCTATTGATTGCACAAGATTCTTTTGTCAGTCAGGAACGTGGCTGACTTCCAACATATTAGCACTTCAGCCCTATTCTTCCTAAAACCCGTTTCGAAGTAAAAGAAATCAAAGAATTTTTCAGAGCGCGTCTCCAATCTACGAATTGCGTGAAATGAGGCCCGTAGCCCACAGGTTCACAGATCCGCCTAGAATTACGAACGAACTGCCCGAAACACGGTTCTCGTTCTTAAAGGACCTTGAAACCCCGGCAATGCGTTCCTAACCGCATAGTCGCTCGAAACACATTTGTAAGAAAAACGTGTCCCAGAACATCCTAAAATGCGTTTTTCCACCTAGAATCGTATGCAACACATCGCAAACCAAGAGACAAAAAAAGAACACCCGGAAACGCCAAAGAATCATCCAACACGTGTTTTTATCCAAATATAGGCCATTGAAGGCACGAGATACGTTTTTCTTATGGAAACGGGGCGGAATCCCACGAAATCAGTTCTTAAGCACTGATTTGCCCGAAATCCGTTTTAGAGTAAAAAACAATCACCGCCTTTTCCAGAGCGCGTCCTTCAACCGCGAGTTTCGTGGGAAGCCGTTTACAACCTACATTTTCCCAGAGGCGCCTAAAATTCCAAACAAACCGTCCGGAGGACGGGATTCAGTCTTAGAAAACCTTGAATCCCACGCTCTCCTTTGCTAACCCTAGAATCCCGTGAAACTAATTTGAAAGCAAAATGTGGCTCGGAACATCTTCAAACGCGTATTTCATCCTAGAATCATGTGAAAAGCTTTTCAGAGCAAGACTGCAGACAATAACCCCCTGAAATACCCTAGAATCATCGATGAAGCGTTTTTATCAAAATATAGGCGATTGGTTGCAGTAAATACGGGTTTCATTCTGAAACGGCTCTGAGCCCCGCCTTAAGGGACACGGGATTCCCAGTACTTCCTCGAGCGCTTCTTCGAACCGTCGACTTCGTGAAGAGCGGTTTGGAGCCAGTGTTTCCCCAGACTCACACAGAACGAGGTTTCATAGTAAAATAGATTAGGAGACGCCCGAAGCACCTTTTTCATACCCAAACAACCCTAAAGCCCATGTCAGCATTACTTACCCTTGAATCGCCTGAAACCCTTTTTAAAGCGAAAAGTACCTCAGATTATCATGAAATGGGTATTTCGGCATATAATCCTTGTAAACGCATTTCGAACCAAAAGACTCGACCGTAATACCCCGATATGACCTAGAGTCACCCGGCACGCGCTTTTATCCAAATACGGGGAATTGATTGCACAAGATTAAGGGGGCTGAATCCAACGAGATTTGTTCTTAAGCACTAAGTTGCCTAAACCCTGTCGCTTGGGATTCCACACGCCAACCCATTGCTATGGGTGGTTTGGGTATTAAATCGATTCATGGAGCAGCGAAGGCAGCCTTCTTAGGGCAAGTTTGGAATGTGGTTAGTAACAAAAGCACTCGCCGGAACTTATGGGTAAATGCCAAGTACTTGCGTGGAGAGTGTTTTTGGGACGTTATGATTCTTAAAAATGCCTCTTGGGGTTGGAAGAGCATTTGAACGCTTAGGCCAATTGCTATACCTAACATAAAATTTCTAGTTGGCAATGGGCACCAAATCAAATTCTGGACCGACCCTTGGCTTAATAGAGGGCGCCTAAAAGATTGTTATGGAGATAGAGCAGTATATGATCTAGGCCCGGGGACTGATACTAAAGTCCATCAATTTATTCAGACTGATGCGTGGAGGTTTCCTACTCCCACGTCCAATGCATCGATGGATATCTTCCAATCTATTCCAAATGAGCTTGAGCCATGGCATAACTTCGAAGATGAACTTGTTTGGACTCGAGAAGATCATGGAAATCTCACTTTAACGTCTGCTTACAATCTAGTATGCAGGAATTAGGACCAATCCCTCCAATGGCCTTCTATGATTTGGTTCAGAGGGCGTACTAAAAAACACTCTATTTGTGCTTGGATGCTACTGAGAGGAAGGCTTAAAACAAAAGGTTTTCTCCTCCAGATAAATGTTGCATGTGATTCTTGCAGTGTTCTTTGTAATTGCACTTGGGAGACAGCTATTCATTTAATGACCCAGCGCCATTATTCTCAAGAGGTGTGGAAAGCTCTCCTAGCAAAACTGAATTTGGAGCCGACACGTTGTTGTACAAATCCGTTGGAATTGCTGGCATCCGCCACTCTTCCATTGGACCAGCAAACTATTGGCAAGCTCTTGGCAAGCAAACTATTGGAATTGCTGGTCTTCAAACTCTTGGCAAGCTATTGTTTAATGCATTCATTTGGCGTATTTGGGCTGAGAGGAATGGAAGGATCTTCAGAAGTAATGAGCACTCAAGTAAGGTTGTGTTACAGCAAACTATTGACACTGTTTGCAGCAGGATTCTTTATCTTGACA
The DNA here is from genome assembly GCA_029852735.1 of Persea americana. Taxonomy (NCBI): domain Eukaryota; kingdom Viridiplantae; phylum Streptophyta; class Magnoliopsida; order Laurales; family Lauraceae; genus Persea; species Persea americana. The sequence goes on from CM056820.1 coordinate 188,243, forward strand.
TAGCTTTACCAAGTGAAATTACAAGTCATTGGAATCTTCCTCCAAGCAACTCCAGTATCCGTCCCGAGTCGCCTGCTTTGATGAATCCTGGATGGAGAGTATGTATTTGTTCAATTGATACCCTTATAGTTGGAACTCTTTGGAGTGACGTTCATACACCAAACAAAGGAAGGTCGTATTGAGGAGGAGTTGACTTACTTTTTAAGGTAGTGTTTCGAATAATGCAACTCATTCCAGATAATTCCGCACATATCACTTTTCAGGAAGATTCAACACTCCATCAAGTTCTTCTCAACCCTCCGGTTTCTGATTGGAAGGTGCTCTTCCAAGTAAGAAGATTACACGCTTTAATTCATAAATTCGAACATATTCGGTAAATTCGATGCTTCATCCGCGATTTGCTCTGCTCAATAAAGTGTTAAGCGGAGATTTAGCTACTTTCCACATTAATCAGAATGCACTTACATATTTGTATAGGCAAAGTATAGGAAATAATGAGTAATTTGGATAGTATTTATTCATTGCTTTATTTTTCTCGTTCGTAATTAGAGGGGTACGCCCCTTTGGAAGCATCCTCCAAATGGGAGACTTCGTGTTCTGTACAGTATTCTTTGAGAAATAGAAGAACTAACTTAATCTTCAAAAAGAAAAAAGATTACCGTATTTTTCAGAGCGCATCATCCAACCGCGAGTTGCGTGAGACGCGGTTTACAACCTACACTTTCCGAGAGCCGCCTTAAATTCCAAACAAACTGTCCGAAGGACGGGATTCAGTCTTAAAAAACGTTGAACCCATGCGTTTGTTTCCTAACCCTAGAATATCGTGAAACCTATTTTAAAGTACAATGTAGCTCAGAATATCTTAAAATGCACATTCCAGCCTATAACCGAATGAAATGCATTTCAAACCATAAGTGGAGACAACGCCCCCGAGAAATGCGATAGAATTATCCATGACGCGCTTTGATCAAAATATAAGCTATTGATTGCAAGAAATACGAGTCTCATTCAACCACGGTACAAAACGCCACGAGATTAGCTCTCAAGTTCGAATTTATCCGAATCCCGTCTTAAAGGAAAAAGAATTCCCCGGACTTCTTAGAGCGCTTCCTTCAACCGTGGGCTTCGTGAAATGTGGTTTGGAGCCAGTGTTTTCCTACACTCACATCAAACGAGGTCTCGTAATATAATAGATTAGGAACTGCCCGAAGAACGTTTTTCAGACCCAAGCAACCCTGGAGCCCGTACGATGCGTTCCTTACCCTTGAATCGCCTGAAACCCTTCTTAAAGCGAAAAGTATCTCAGATTATCATGAAATGCGTATTTCGGCACAGAATCGTTGTAAACGCATTTCGAACAAAAGACTCGACCGTAATACCCTGATAAGACCTAGAGTCGTCCGGCACGCACTTTTATTAAAATACGGGCTATTGATTACACAAGATTCTTTTGTCGGTCAAGAACGTGGCAGAGTCCCAACATACTAGCACTTCAGCCCTATTTTTCCTAAAACCCGTTTCGAAGTGAAAGAAATCAAAGAATTTTTCAGAGCGCGTCTCCAATCTACGAATTGCGTGAAATGAGGCCCATAGCCCACAGGTTCACAGATCCGCCTAGAATTACGAACGAGCTGCCCGAAACACGGTTCCCGTTCTTAAACGACCTTGAAACCCCTGCAATGCGGTCCTAACCGCATAGTCGCTCGAAACACATTTGTAAGAAAAACGTGTCCCAGAACATCCTAAAATGCGTTTTTCCACCTAGAATCGTATGTAACACATCGCAAACCAAGAGACCAAATAAGAACACCCCGAAACGCCCAAGAATCATCCAACACGTGTTTTTATCCAAATATAGGCAATTGAAGGCACGGGATACATTTTTCTTATGGAAACGGGGCGGAATCCCACGAAATCAGTTCTTAAGTACTGATTTGCCTGAAATCCGTTTCAGAGTAAAAAACAATCACCGCCTTTTCCAGAGCGCGTCCTTCGACCGCGAGTTTCGTGGGAAGCCGTTTTCAACCTACATTTTCCCAGAGGCGCCTAAAATTCCAAACAAACCGTCCGGAGGACGGGATTCAGTCTTAGAAAACCTTGAATCCCACGCTCTTCCTTGCTAACCCTAGAATCCCGTGAAACTAATTTGAAAGAAAAATGTGGCTCGGAATATCTTCAAACGCGTATTTCATCCTAGAATCATGTGAAAAGCTTTTTAAAGCAAGACTGCAGACAATAACCCCCTGAAATACCCTAGATTCATCAATGAAGCGTTTTTATCAAAATATAGGCGATTGGTTGCAATAAATACGGGTTTCATTCAGAAACGGCTCTGAGCCCCGCCTTAAGGGACACGGGATTCCCAGTACTTCCTCGAGCGCTTCTTCGAACCGTCGACTTCGTGAAGAGCGGTTTGGAGCCAGTGTTTCCCCAGACTCACATAGAACGAGGTTTCATAGTAAAATAGATTAGGAGCTGCCCGAAGCACCTTTTTCATACCCAAACAACCCTAAAGCCCATGTCAGCATTACTTACCCTTGAATCCCCTGAAACCCTTTTTAAAGAGAAAAGTTCCTCAGATTATCATGAAATGCGTATTTCGGCATATAATCCTTGTAAACGCATTTCGAACCAAAAGACTCGACCATAATACCCCGATATGACCTAGAGTCATCCGGCACGTGCTTTTATCCAAATACGGGGTACTGATTGCACAAGATTAAGGGGGCAGAATCCCACGAGATTTGTTCTTAAGCACTAAGTTGCCTAAACCCTATCGCTTGGGATTCCATATGCCAACCCGTTGCTATGGGTGGTTTGGGTATTAAATCGATTCACGGAGCAGCGAAGGCAGCCCTCTTAGGGCAAGTTTGGAATGTGGTTAGTAAGTAACAAAAACACTTGCCGGAACTTATGGGTAAATGCCAAGTACTTGCGTGGAGAGTTTTTTTGGGAGGTTATGATTCTTAAAAATGCCTCTTGGGGTTGGAAGAGCATTTTAACGCTTAGGCCAATCGCTATACCTAACATAAAATTTCTAGTTGGCAATAGGCACCAAATCAAATTCTTGACCGACCCTTGGCTTAATGGAGGGCGCCTAAAAGATTGTTATGGAGATAGAGCACTATATGATCTTGGCCCGGGGGCTGATACTAAAGTCCATCAATTTATTCAGACTGATGGGTGGAGGTTTCCTACTCCCACGTCCAATGCATCGATGGATATCTTCCAATCTATTCCAAATGAGCTTGAGCCATGGCATAACTTCGAAGATGAACTTGTTTGGACTCGAGAAGATCATGGAAATTTCACTTTAACGTCTGCTTACAATCTAGTATGCAGGAATTAGGACCAATCCCTCCAATGGCCTTCTATGATTTGGTTCAGAAGGCGTACTAAAAAACACTCTATTTGTGCTTGGATGCTACTGAGAGGAAGGCTTAAAACAAAAGGTTTTCTCCTCCAGATAAATGTTGCATGTGATTCTTGTTGTGTTCTTTGTAATTGCACTTGGGAGACAGCTATTCATTTAATGACCCAGTGCCATTATTCTCAAGAGGTGTGGAAAGCTCTCCTAGCAAAACTGAATTTGGAGCCGACTCGTTGTTGTACAAATCCGTTGGAATTGCTGGCTTCCGTCACTCTTCCATTGGACCAGCAACCAAAAAGGTCTTCAAACTCTTGGCAAGCTATTGTTTAATGCATTCATTTGGCGTATTTGGGCTGAAAGGAATGGAAGGATCTTCAGAAGTAATGAGCACTCAAGTAAGGTTGTGTTACAGCAAACTATTGACACTGTTTGCAGCAGGATTCTTTATCTTGACATAGCTTTACCAAGTGAAATTGCTAGTCATTGGAATCTTCCTCCAGGCAACTCCAGTATCCGTCCCGAGTCGCCTGCTTTGATGAATCCTGGATGGAGAGTATCTATTTGTTCAATTGATACCCTTATAGTTGGAATTCTTTGGAGTGACGTTCATACACCAAACAAAGGAAGGTCGTATTGAGGAGGAGTTGACTTACTTTTTAAGGCAGTGTTTCGAATAATGCAACTCATTCCAGATAATTCCACACATATCGCTTTTCAGGAAGATTACACACTTTTATTCATAAATTCGAACATATTCGGTAAATTCGATGCTTCATCCGCGATTTGCTCTGCTCAATAGAGTGTTAAGCGGAGATTTAGCTACTTTCCACATTAATCAGAATGCACTTACATATTTGTATCGGCAAAGTATAGGAAATAATGAGTAATTTGGATAGTATTTATTCATTGCTTTATTTTTCTCGTTCGTAATTAGAGGGGTACGCCCCTTTGGAAGCATCCTCCAAATGGGAGACTTCGTGTTCTGTATGGTATTCTTTGAGAAATAGAAGAACTAACTTAATCTTCAAAAAGAAAAAAGATTACCGTATTTTTCAGAGGCATCATCCAACCGCGAGTTGCGTGAGACGCGGTTTACAACCTACACTTTCCGAGAGCCGCCTTAAATCCCAAACAAACTGTCCGAAGGACGGGATTCAGTCTTAAAAAACCTTGAACCCATGCGTTTGTTTCCTAACCCTAGAATATCGTGAAACCTATTTTAAAGCACAATGTAGCTCAGAATATCTTAAAATGCACATTCCAGCCTATAACCGAATGAAATGCATTTCAAACCTTAAGTGGAGACAACGCCCCCCAGAAATGCGATAGAATCATCCAAGACGCGCTTTGATCAAAATATAGGCTATTGATTGCAAGAAATACGAGTCTCATTCAACCACGGTACAAAACGCCACGAGATTAGCTCTCAAGTTCGAATTTATCCAAATCCCGTCTTAAAGGAAAAAGAATTCCCCGGACTTCTTAGAGCGCTTCCTTCAACCGTGGGCTTCGTGAAATGTGGTTTGGAGCCAGTGTTTTCCTAGACTCACATCAAACGAAGTCTCGTAATATAATAGATTAGGAACTGCCCGAAGAACGTTTTTCAGACCCAAGCAACCCTGGAGCCCGTACGATGCGTTCCTTACCCTTGAATCGCCTGAAACCCTTCTTAAAGCGAAAAGTATCTCAGATTATCTTGAAATGCGTATTTCGGCACAGAATCGTTGTAAACGCATCTCGAACAAAAGACTAGACCGTAATACCCTGATATGACCTAGAGTCGTCCGGCACGCACTTTTATTAAAATACGGGCTATTGATTGCACAAGATTCTTTTGTCGGTCAAGAACGTGGCAGAGTCCCAACATTTTAGCACTTCAGCCCTATTTTTCCTAAAACCCGATTCGAAGTAAAAGAAATCAAAGAACTTTTCAGAGCGCGTCTCCAATCTACGAATTGCGTGAAATGAGGCCCGTAGCCCACAGGTTCAAAGATCCGCCTAGAATTACGAACGAGCTGCCCGAAACACGGTTCTCGTTCTTAAAGGACCTTCAAACCCCTGCAATGCGGTCCTAACCGCATAGTCGCTCGAAACACATTTGTAAGAAAAACGTGTCCCAGAACATCCTAAAATGCGTTTTTCCACCTAGAATCGTATGTAACACATCGCAAACCAAGAGACCAAATAAGAACACCCCGAAACGCCCAAGAATCATCCAACACGTGTTTTTATCCAAATATAGGCCATTGAAGGCACGGGATACGTTTTTCTTATGGAAACGGGGCGGAATCCCACGAAATCAGTTCTTAAGCACTGATTTGCCTGAAATCCGTTTCGGAGTAAAAAACAATCACCGCCTTTTCCAGAGCGCGTCCTTCGACCGCGAGTTTCGTGGGAAGCCGTTTACAACCTACATTTTCCTAGAGGCGCCTAAAATTCCAAACAAACCGTCCGTAGGACGGGATTTAGTCTTAGAAAACCTTGAATCCCACGCTCTTGCTTGCTAACCCTAGAATCCCGTGAAACTAATTTGAAAGAAAAATGTGGCTCGGAATATCTTCAAACGCGTATTTCATCCTAGAATCATGTGAAAAGCTTTTCAAAGCAAGACTGCAGACAATAACCCCCTAAAATACCCTAGAATCATCCATGAAGTGTTTTTATCAAAATATAGGCGATTGGTTGCAATAAATACGGGTTTCATTCAGAAACGGCTCTGAGCCCCGCCTTAAGGGACACGGGATTCCCAGTACTTCCTCGAGCGCTTCTTCGAACCGTCGACTTCGTGAAGAGCGGTTTGGAGCCAGTGTTTCCCCAGACTCACATAGAACGAGGTTTCATAGTAAAATAGATTAGGAGCTGCCCGAAGCACCTTTTTCATACCCAAACAACCCTAAAGCCCATGTCAGCATTACTTACCCTTGAATCGCCTGAAACCCTTTTTAAAGAGAAAAGTTCCTCAGATTATCATGAAATGCGTATTTCGGCATATAATCCTTGTAAACGCATTTCGAACCAAAAGACTCGACCGTAATACCCCGAGATGACCTAGAGTCATCTGGCATGCGCTTTTATCCAAATACGGGGAATTGATTGCACAAGATTAAGGGGGCTGAATCCCACGAGATTTGTTCTTAAGCACTAAGTTGCCTAAACCCTGTCGCTTGGGATTCCACATGCCAACCCATTGCTATGGGTGGTTTGGGTATTAAATCGATTCACGGAGCAGCGAAGGCAGCCCTGTTAGGGCAAGTTCGGAATGTGGTTAGTAACAAAAACACTTGCCGGAACTTATTGGTAAATGCCAAGTACTTGCGTGGAGAGTGTTTTTGGGACGTTATGATTCTTAAAAATGCCTCTTGGGGTGGGAAGAGCATTTTAACGCTTTGGCCAATTGCTATACCTAACATAAATTTTCTAGTTGGCAATGGGCACCAAATTAAATTCTGGACCGACCCATGGCTTAATGGAGGGCGCCTAAAAGATTGTTATGGAGATAGAGCAATATATGATCTAGGCCCGGGGGCTGATACTAAAGTCCATCAATTTATTAAGACTGATGGGTGGAGGTTTCCTACTCCCACGTCCAATGCATCGATGGATATCATCCAATCTATTCCAAATGAGCTTGAGCCATGGCATAACTTCGAAGATGAACTTGTTTGGACTCGAGAAGATCATGGAAATTTCACTTTAACGTCTGGTTACAATCTAGTATGCAGGAATTAGGACCAATCCCTCCAATGGCCTTCTATGATTTGGTTCAGAGGGCGTACTAAAAAACACTCTATTTGTGCTCGGAGTCTACTGAGAGGAAGGCTTAAAACAAAAGGTTTTCTCCTCCAGATAAATGTCGCATGTGATTCTTGCTGTGTTCTTTGTAATTGCACTTGGGAGACAGCTATTCATTTAATGACCCAGCGCCGTTATTCTCAAGAGGTGTGGAAAGCTCTCCTAGCAAAACTGAATTTGGAGCCGACACGTTGTTGTACAAATCCGTTGGAATTGCTGGCTTCCGTCACTCTTCCATTGGACCAGCAACCAAAAAGGTCTTCAAACTCTTGGCAAGCTATTGTTTAATGCATTCATTTGGCGTATTTGGGCAGAGAGGAATGGAAGGATCTTCAGAAGTAATGAGCACTCAAGTAAGGTTGTGTTACAGCAAACTATTGACACTGTTTGCAACAGGATTCTTTATCTTGACATAGCTTTACCAAGTGAAATTGCTAGTCATTGGAATCTTCCTCCAGGCAACTCCAGTATCCGTCCCGAGTCGCCTGCTTTGATGAATCCTGGATGGAGAGTATCTATTTGTTCAATTGATACCCTTATAGTTGGAATTCTTTGGAGTGACGTTCATACACCAAACAAAGGAAGGTCGTATTGAGGAGGCGTTGACTTACTTTTTAAGGCAGTGTTTCGAATAATGCAACTCATTCCAGATAATTCCGCACATATTACTTTTCAGGAAGATTCAACACTCTATCGTATCTGCTTGACCTTTCATAAGCGGGGACAGAACGAAACGGCCATAATAAAGACGCTTACTGTCTGTTCTTGATTCAACACACTTCCACTGTAGTGTTCGAGTGGATACAGCTACTTCTTCTCGAACCATACTAATATTATCGTCTGATCAGATCATTGAATCATTTATTTCTATTGCAATCCATCAAGTTCTTCTCATCCCTCAGGTTTCTGATTGGAAGGTGCGCTTCCAAGTAAGAAGATTGCAAGCTTTTATTGATAAATTCGAACATATTCGGTAAATTCGATGCTTCATCCGCGATTTGCTCTGCTCAATAAAGTGTTAAGCGGAGATTTAGCTACTTTCCACAATAATCAGAATGCACTTACATATTTGTATAGGCAAAGTATAGGAAATAATGAGTAATTTCGATAGTATTTATTCATTGCTTTATTTTTCCCGTTCGTAATCAGAGGGGTACGCCCCTTTGGAAGCATCCTCCATATGGGAGAGTTCCTTTTCTGTACAGTATTCTTTGAGAAATAGAAGAACTAACTTATTCTTCAAAAAGAAAAAAGATTACCGTATTTTTCAGGGCGCATCATCCAACCGCGAGCTGCGTGAGACGCGGTTTTCAACCTACACTTTCCGAGAGCCGCCTTGAATTCCAAACAAACTGTCCGAAGGACGGGATTCAGTCTTAAAAAACCTTGAACCCATGCGTTTCTTTCCTAACCCTAGAATCTCGTGAAACCTATTTTAAAGCACAAAGTAGCTCAGAATATCTTAAAATGCACATTCCAGCCTATAACCGAATGAAATGCATTTCAAACCTTACGTGGGGACAACGCCCCCTAGAAATGCGATAGAATCATCCATGACGCGCTTTGATCAAAATATAGGCTATTGATTGCAAGAAATACGAGTCTCATTCAACCACGGTACAAAACGCCACGAGATTAGCTCTCAAGTTCGAATTTATCCGAATCTCGTCTTAAAGGAAAAAGAATTCCCCGGACTTCTTAGAGCGCTTCCTTCAACCGTGGGCTTCGTGAAATGTGGTTTGGAACTGTTGTTTTCCAACACTCACATCGAACGAGGTCTCGTAATATAATAGATTAGGAACTGCCCGAAGAACGTTTTTCAGACCCAAGCAACCCTGGAGCCCGTACGATGCGTTCCTCACCCTTGAATCGCCTGAAATCCTTCTTAAAGCGAAAAGTATCTCAGATTATCATGAAATGCGTATTTCGGCACAGAATCGTTGTAAACGCATTTCGAACAAAAGACTCGACCGTAATACCCTGATATGACCTAGAGTCGTCCGGCACGCACTTTTATTAAAATATGGGCTATTGATTGCAAAAGATTCTTTTGTCGGTCAGGAACGTGGCAGAGTCCCAACATATTAGCACTTCAGCCCTATTTTTCCTAAAACCCGTTTCGAAGTAAAAGAAATCAAAGAATTTTTCAGAGCGCGTCTCCAATCTACGAATTGCGTGAAATGAGGCCCGTAGCCCACAGGTTCACAGATCCGCCTAGAATTACGAACGAGCTGCCGAAACACGGTTCTCGTTCTTACAGGACCTTGAAACCCCTGCAATGCGGTCCTAACCGCATAGTCGCTCGAAACACATTTGTAAGAAAAACGTGTCCCAGAACATCCTAAAATGCGTTTTTCCACCTAGAATCGTATGTAACACATCGCAAACCAAGAGACCAAATAAGAACACCCCGAAACGCCCACGAATCGTCCAACACGTGTTTTATCCAAATATAGGCCATTGACGGCACGGGATACGTTTTTCTTATGGAAACGGGGCGGAATCCCACGAAATCAGTTCTTAAGCACTGATTGCCTGAAATCCGTTTCGGAGTAAAAAACAATCACCGCCTTTTCCAGAGCGCGTCCTTCGACCGCCAGTTTCGTGGGAAGCCGTTTACAACCTACATTTTCCCAGAGGCGCCTAAAATTCCAAACAAACCGTCCGTAGGACGGGATTCAGTCTTAGAAAACCTTGAATCCCACGCTCTTCCTTGCTAACCCTAGAATCCCGTGAAACTAATTTGAAAGAAAAATGTGGCTCGGAATATCTTCAAACGCGTATTTCATCCTAGAATCATGTGAAAAGCTTTTTAGAGCAAGGCTGCAGACAATAACCCCCTGAAATACCCTAGAATCATCCATGAAGTGTTTTTATCAAAATATAGGCGATTGGTTGCAATAAATACGGGTTTCATTCAGAAACTGCTCTGAGCCCCGCCTTAAGGGACACGGGATTCCCAGTACTTCCTCGAGTGCTTCTTCGAACCGTCGACTTCGTGAAGAGCGGTTTGGAGCCAGTGTTTCCCCAGACTCACATAGAATGGGGTTTCATAGTAAAATAGATTAGGAGCTGCCCGAAGCGCTAAGCGCCTTTTTCATACCCAAACAACCCTAAAGCCCATGTCAGCATTACTTACCCTTGAATCGCCTGAAACCCTTTTTAAAGCGAAAAGAACCTCAGATTGTCATGAAATACGTATTTCGGCATATAATCCTTGTAAACGCATTTCGAACCAAAAGACTCGACCATAATACCCCGATATGACCTAGAGTCATCCGGCACGCGCTTTTATCCAAATACGGGGAATTGATTGCACAAGATTAAGGGGGCTGAATCCCACGAGATTTGTTCTTAAGCACTAAGTTGCCTAAACCCTGTCGCTTGGGATTCCATATGCCAACCCATTGCTATGGGTGGTTTGGGTATTAAATCGATTCACGGAGCAGCGAAGGCAGCCCTCTTAGGGCAAGTTTGGAATGTGGTTAGTAACAAAAACACTTGCCGGAACTTATGGGTAAATGCCAAGTACTTGCGTGGAGAGTGTTTTTGGGACGTTATGATTCTTAAAAATGCCTCTTGGGGTTGGAAGAGCATTTTAACGCTTAGGCCAATCGCTATACCTAACATAAAATTTCTAGTTGGGAATGGGCACCAAATCAAATTCTTGACCGACCCTTGGCTTAATGAAGGCGCCTAAAAGATTGTTATGGAGATAGAGCACTATATGATCTAGGCCCGGGGGCTGATACTAAAGTCCATCAATTTATTCAGACTGATGGGTGGAGGTTTCCTACTCCCACGTCCAATGCATCGATGGATATCTTCCAATCTATTCCAAATGAGCTTGAGCCATCGCATAACTTCGAAGATGAACTTGTTTGGGCTTGAGAAGATCATGAAAATTTCACTTTAACGTCTACTTACAATCTAGTATGCAGGAATTAGGACCAATCCCTCCAATGGCCTTCTATGATTTGGTTCAGAGGGCGTACTAAAAAACACTCTATTTGTGCTTGGATGCTACCGAGAGGAAGGCTTAAAACAAAAGGTTTTCTCCTCCAGACAAATGTCGCATGTGATTCTTGTTGTGTTCTTTGTAATTGCACTTGGGAGACAACTATTCATTTAATGACCCTGCGCCATTATTCTCAAGAGGTATGGAAAGCTCTCCTATCAAAACTGAATTTGGAGCCGACACGTTGTTGTACAAATCCGTTGAAATTGCTGACTTTCGTCACTCTTCCATTGGACCACCAACAAGCAAAAAGGTCTTCAAACTCCTGGCAAGCTATTGTTTAATGCATTCGTTGGGCGTATTTGGGCTGAGAGGAATGGAAGGATCTTCGGAAGTAATGAGCACTCAAGTAAGGTTGTGTTACAGCAAACTATTGACACTGTTTGCAGCAGGATTCTTTATCTTGACATAGCTTTACCAAGTGAAATTGCTAGTCATTGGAATCTTCCTCCAAGCAACTCCAGTATCCGTCCCGAGTCGCCTGCTTTGATGAATCCTGGATGGAGAGTATCTATTTGTTCAAATGATACCCTTATAGTTGGAATTCTTTGGAGTGACGTTCATACACCAAACAAAGGAAGGTCGTATTGAGGAGGAGTTGACTTACTTTTTAAGGCAGTGTTTCGAATAATGCAACTCATTCCAGATAATTCCGCACATATCACTTTTCAGGAAGATTCAACACTCCATCAAGTTCTTCTCAACCCTCCGGTTTCTGATTGGAAGGTGCGCTTCCAAGTAAGAAGATTACACGCTTTTATTCATAAATTCGAACATATTCGGTAAATTCGATGCTTCATCCGCGATTTGCTCTGCTCAATAAAGTGTTAAGCGAAGATTTAGCTACTTTCCACATTAATCAGAATGCACTTACATATTTGTATAGGCAAAGTATAGGAAATAATGAGTAATTTGGATAGTATTTATTCATTGCTTTATTTCTCCCGTTCGTAATTAGAGGGGTACACCCCTTTGGAAGCATCCTCCATATGGGAGACTTCCTTTTCTGTAAAGTATTCTTTGAGAAATAGAAGAACTAACTTATTCTTCAAAAAGAAAAAAGATTACCGTATTTTTTAGAGCGCATCATCCAACCGCGAGTTGCGTGTGACGCGGTTTACAACCTACACTTTCCGAGAGACGCCTTAAATTCCAAACAAACTGTCCGAAGGACGGGATTCAGTCTTAAAAAACCATGACCCCATGCGTTTCTTTCCTAACCCTAGAATCTTGTGAAACCTATTTTAAAGTACAATGAAGCACAAAATATCTTAAAATGCACATTCCAGCCCATAACCGAATGAAATGCACTTCATACCTTAAGTGGAGACAACGCCCCCCAGAAATGCGATAGAATCATCCATGACGCGCTTTGATCAAAATATAGGCTATTGATTGCAAGAAATACGAGTCTCATTCAACCACGGTACAAAACGCCACGAGATTAGCTCTCAAGTTCGAATTTATCCGAATCTCGTCTTAAAGGAAAAAGAATTCCCCGGACTTCTTAGAGCGCTTCCTTCAACCGTGGGCTTCGTGAAATGTGGTTTGGAACTGTTGTTTTCCAACACTCACATCGAACGAGGTCTCGTAATATAATAGATTAGGAACTGCCCGAAGAACGTTTTTCAGACCCAAGCAACCCTGGAGCCCGTACGATGCGTTCCTCACCCTTGAATCGCCTGAAATCCTTCTTAAAGCGAAAAGTATCTCAGATTATCATGAAATGCGTATTTCGGCACAGAATCGTTGTAAACGCATTTCGAACAAAAGACTCGACCGTAATACCCTGATATGACCTAGAGTCGTCCGGCACGCACTTTTATTAAAATACGGGCTATTGATTGCAAAAGATTCTTTTGTCGGTCAGGAACGTGGCAGAGTCCCAACATATTAGCACTTCAGCCCTATTTTTCCTAAAACCCGTTTCGAAGTAAAAGAAATCAAAGAATTTTTCAGAGCGCGTCTCCAATCTACGAATTGCGTGAAATGAGGCCCGTAGCCCACAGGTTCACAGATCCGCCTAGAATTACGAACGAGCTGCCCGAAACACGGTTCTCGTTCTTACAGGACCTTGAAACCCCTGCAATGCGGTCCTAACCGCATAGTCGCTCGAAACACATTTGTAAGAAAAACGTGTCCCAGAACATCCTAAAATGCGTTTTTCCACCTAGAATCGTATGTAACACATCGCAAACCAAGAGACCAAATAAGAACACCCCGAAACGCCCAAGAATCGTCCAACACGTGTTTTATCCAAATATAGGCCATTGACGGCACGGGATACGTTTTTCTTATGGAAACGGGGCGGAATCCCACGAAATCAGTTCTTAAGCACTGATTGCCTGAAATCCGTTTCGGAGTAAAAAACAATCACCGCCTTTTCCAGAGCGCGTCCTTCGACCGCCAGTTTCGTGGGAAGCCGTTTACAACCTACATTTTCCCAGAGGCGCCTAAAATTCCAAACAAACCGTCCGTAGGACGGGATTCAGTCTTAGAAAACCTTGAATCCCACGCTCTTCCTTGCTAACCCTAGAATCCCGTGAAACTAATTTGAAAGAAAAATGTGGCTCGGAATATCTTCAAACGCGTATTTCATCCTAGAATCATGTGAAAAGCTTTTTAGAGCAAGGCTGCAGACAATAACCCCCTGAAATACCCTAGAATCATCCATGAAGTGTTTTTATCAAAATATAGGCGATTGGTTGCAATAAATACGGGTTTCATTCAGAAACTGCTCTGAGCCCCGCCTTAAGGGACACGGGATTCCCAGTACTTCCTCGAGTGCTTCTTCGAACCGTCGACTTCGTGAAGAGCGGTTTGGAGCCAGTGTTTCCCCAGACTCACATAGAATGAGGTTTCATAGTAAAATAGATTAGGAGCTGCCCGAAGCGCTAAGCGCCTTTTTCATACCCAAACAACCCTAAAGCCCATGTCAGCATTACTTACCCTTGAATCGCCTGAAACCCTTTTTAAAGCGAAAAGAACCTCAGATTGTCATGAAATACGTATTTCGGCATATAATCCTTGTAAACGCATTTCGAACCAAAAGACTCGACCATAATACCCCGATATGACCTAGAGTCATCCGGCACGCGCTTTTATCCAAATACGGGGAATTGATTGCACAAGATTAAGGGGGCTGAATCCCACGAGATTTGTTCTTAAGCACTAAGTTGCCTAAACCCTGTCGCTTGGGATTCCATATGCCAACCCATTGCTATGGGTGGTTTGGGTATTAAATCGATTCACGGAGCAGCGAAGGCAGCCCTCTTAGGGCAAGTTTGGAATGTGGTTAGTAACAAAAACACTTGCCGGAACTTATGGGTAAATGCCAAGTACTTGCGTGGAGAGTGTTTTTGGGACGTTATGATTCTTAAAAATGCCTCTTGGGGTTGGAAGAGCATTTTAACGCTTAGGCCAATCGCTATACCTAACATAAAATTTCTAGTTGGGAATGGGCACCAAATCAAATTCTTGACCGACCCTTGGCTTAATGAAGGCGCCTAAAAGATTGTTATGGAGATAGAGCACTATATGATCTAGGCCCGGGGGCTGATACTAAAGTCCATCAATTTATTCAGACTGATGGGTGGAGGTTTCCTACTCCCACGTCCAATGCATCGATGGATATCTTCCAATCTATTCCAAATGAGCTTGAGCCATCGCATAACTTCGAAGATGAACTTGTTTGGGCTTGAGAAGATCATGAAAATTTCACTTTAACGTCTACTTACAATCTAGTATGCAGGAATTAGGACCAATCCCTCCAATGGCCTTCTATGATTTGGTTCAGAGGGCGTACTAAAAAACACTCTATTTGTGCTTGGATGCTACCGAGAGGAAGGCTTAAAACAAAAGGTTTTCTCCTCCAGACAAATGTCGCATGTGATTCTTGCTGTGTTCTTTGTAATTGCACTTGGGAGACAACTATTCATTTAATGACCCTGCGCCATTATTCTCAAGAGGTATGGAAAGCTCTCCTATCAAAACTGAATTTGGAGCCGACACGTTGTTGTACAAATCCGTTGAAATTGCTGACTTCCGTCACTCTTCCATTGGACCACCAACAAGCAAAAAGGTCTTCAAACTCCTGGCAAGCTATTGTTTAATGCATTCGTTGGGCGTATTTGGGCTGAGAGGAATGGAAGGATCTTCGGAAGTAATGAGCACTCAAGTAAGGTTGTGTTACAGCAAACTATTGACACTGTTTGCAGCAGGATTCTTTATCTTGACATAGCTTTACCAAGTGAAATTGCTAGTCATTGGAATCTTCCTCCAAGAAACTCCAGTATCCGTCCCGAGTCGCCTGCTTTGATGAATCCTGGATGGAGAGTATCTATTTGTTCAATTGATACCCTTATAGTTGGAATTCTTTGGAGTGACGTTCATACACCAAACAAAGGAAGGTCGTATTGAGGAGGAGTTGACTTACTTTTTAAGGCAGTGTTTCGAATAATGCAACTCATTCCAGATAATTCCGCACATATCACTTTTCAGGAAGATTCAACACTCCATCAAGTTCTTCTCAACCCTCCGGTTTCTGATTGGAAGGTGCGCTTCCAAGTAAGAAGATTACACGCTTTTATTCATAAATTCGAACATATTCGGTAAATTCGATGCTTCATCCGCGATTTGCTCTGCTCAATAAAGTGTTAAGCGGAGATTTAGCTACTTTCCACATTAATCAGAATGCACTTACATATTTGTATAGGCAAAGTATAGGAAATAATGAGTAATTTGGATAGTATTTATTCATTGCTTTATTTCTCTCGTTCGTAATTAGAGGGGTACACCCCTTTGGAAGCATCCTCCATATGGGAGACTTCCTTTTCTGTAAAGTATTCTTTGAGAAATAGAAGAACTAACTTATTCTTCAAAAAGAAAAAACATTACCGTATTTTTCAGAGCGCATCATCCAACCGCGAGTTGCGTGTGACGCGGTTTACAACCTACACTTTCCGAGAGACGCCTTAAATTCCAAACAAACTGTCCGAAGGACGGGATTCAGTCTTAAAAAACCATGAACCCATGCGTTTCTTTCCTAACCCTAGAATCTTGTGAAACCTATTTTAAAGTACAATGAAGCACAAAATATCTTAAAATGCACATTCCAGCCCATAACCGAATGAAATGCACTTCATACCTTAAGTGGAGACAACGCCCCCCAGAAATGCGATAGAATCATCCATGACGCGCTTTGATCAAAATATAGGCTATTGATTGCAAGAAATACGAGTCTCATTCAACCACGGTACAAAACGCCACGAGATTAGCTCTCAAGTTCGAATTTATCCGAATCTCGTCTTAAAGGAAAAAGAATTCCCCGGACTTCTTAGAGCGCTTCCTTCAACCGTGGGCTTCGTGAAATGTGGTTTGGAACTGTTGTTTTCCAACACTCACATCGAACGAGGTCTCGTAATATAATAGATTAGGAACTGCCCGAAGAACGTTTTTCAGACCCAAGCAACCCTGGAGCCCGTACGATGCGTTCCTCACCCTTGAATCGCCTGAAATCCTTCTTAAAGCGAAAAGTATCTCAGATTATCATGAAATGCGTATTTCGGCACAGAATCGTTGTAAACGCATTTCGAACAAAAGACTCGACCGTAATACCCTGATATGACCTAGAGTCGTCCGGCACGCACTTTTATTAAAATACGGGCTATTGATTGCAAAAGATTCTTTTGTCGGTCAGGAACGTGGCAGAGTCCCAACATATTAGCACTTCAGCCCTATTTTTCCTAAAACCCGTTTCGAAGTAAAAGAAATCAAAGAATTTTTCAGAGCGCGTCTCCAATCTACGAATTGCGTGAAATGAGGCCCGTAGCCCACAGGTTCACAGATCCGCCTAGAATTACGAACGAGCTGCCCGAAACACGGTTCTCGTTCTTACAGGACCTTGAAACCCCTGCAATGCGGTCCTAACCGCATAGTCGCTCGAAACACATTTGTAAGAAAAACGTGTCCCAGAACATCCTAAAATGCGTTTTTCCACCTAGAATCGTATGTAACACATCGCAAACCAAGAGACCAAATAAGAACACCCCGAAACGCCCAAGAATCGTCCAACACGTGTTTTATCCAAATATAGGCCATTGACGGCACGGGATACGTTTTTCTTATGGAAACGGGGCGGAATCCCACGAAATCAGTTCTTAAGCACTGATTGCCTGAAATCCGTTTCGGAGTAAAAAACAATCACCGCCTTTTCCAGAGCGCGTCCTTCGACCGCCAGTTTCGTGGGAAGCCGTTTACAACCTACATTTTCCCAGAGGCGCCTAAAATTCCAAACAAACCGTCCGTAGGACGGGATTCAGTCTTAGAAAACCTTGAATCCCACGCTCTTCCTTGCTAACCCTAGAATCCCGTGAAACTAATTTGAAAGAAAAATGTGGCTCGGAATATCTTCAAACGCGTATTTCATCCTAGAATCATGTGAAAAGCTTTTTAGAGCAAGACTGCAGACAATAACCCCCTGAAATACCCTAGAATCATCCATGAAGTGTTTTTATCAAAATATAGGCGATTGGTTGCAATAAATACGGGTTTCATTCAGAAACTGCTCTGAGCCCCGCCTTAAGGGACACGGGATTCCCAGTACTTCCTCGAGTGCTTCTTCGAACCGTCGACTTCGTGAAGAGCGGTTTGGAGCCAGTGTTTCCCCAGACTCACATAGAATGAGGTTTCATAGTAAAATAGATTAGGAGCTGCCCGAAGCGCCTTTTTCATACCCAAACAACCCTAAAGCCCATGTCAGCATTACTTACCCTTGAATCGCCTGAAACCCTTTTTAAAGCGAAAAGAACCTCAGATTGTCATGAAATACGTATTTCGGCATATAATCCTTGTAAACGCATTTCGAACCAAAAGACTCGACCATAGTACCCCGATATGACCTAGAGTCATCCGGCACGCGCTTTTATCCAAATACGGGGAATTGATTGCACAAGATTAAGGGGGCTGAATCCCACGAGATTTGTTCTTAAGCACTAAGTTGCCTAAACCCTGTCGCTTGGGATTCCATATGCCAACCCATTGCTATGGGTGGTTTGGGTATTAAATCGATTCACGGAGCAGTGAAGGCAGCCCTCTTAGGGCAAGTTTGGAATGTGGTTAGTAACAAAAACACTTGCCGGAACTTATGGGTAAATGCCAAGTACTTGCGTGGAGAGTGTTTTTGGGACGTTATGATTCTTAAAAATGCCTCTTGGGGTTGGAAGAGCATTTTAACGCTTAGGCCAATCGCTATACCTAACATAAAATTTCTAGTTGGGAATGGGCACCAAATCAAATTCTTGACCGACCCTTGGCTTAATGAAGGCGCCTAAAAGATTGTTATGGAGATAGAGCACTATATGATCTAGGCCCGGGGGCTGATACTAAAGTCCATCAATTTATTCAGACTGATGGGTGGAGGTTTCCTACTCCCACGTCCAATGCATCGATGGATATCTTCCAATCTATTCCAAATGAGCTTGAGCCATCGCATAACTTCGAAGATGAACTTGTTTGGGCTTGAGAAGATCATGAAAATTTCACTTTAACGTCTACTTACAATCTAGTATGCAGGAATTAGGACCAATCCCTCCAATGGCCTTCTATGATTTGGTTCAGAGGGCGTACTAAAAAACACTCTATTTGTGCTTGGATGCTACCGAGAGGAAGGCTTAAAACAAAAGGTTTTCTCCTCCAGACAAATGTCGCATGTGATTCTTGCTGTGTTCTTTGTAATTGCACTTGGGAGACAACTATTCATTTAATGACCCTGCGCCATTATTCTCAAGAGGTATGGAAAGCTCTCCTATCAAAACTGAATTTGGAGCCGACACGTTGTTGTACAAATCCGTTGAAATTGCTGACTTCCGTCACTCTTCCATTGGACCACCAACAAGCAAAAAGGTCTTCAAACTCCTGGCAAGCTATTGTTTAATGCATTCGTTGGGCGTATTTGGGCTGAGAGGAATGGAAGGATCTTCGGAAGTAATGAGCACTCAAGTAAGGTTGTGTTACAGCAAACTATTGACACTGTTTGCAGCAGGATTCTTTATCTTGACATAGCTTTACCAAGTGAAATTGCTAGTCATTGGAATCTTCCTCCAAGCAACTCCAGTATCCGTCCCGAGTCGCCTGCTTTGATGAATCCTGGATGGAGAGTATCTATTTGTTCAATTGATACCCTTATAGTTGGAATTCTTTGGAGTGACGTTCATACACCAAACAAAGGAAGGTCGTATTGAGGAGGAGTTGACTTACTTTTTAAGGCAGTGTTTCGAATAATGCAACTCATTCCAGATAATTCCGCACATATCACTTTTCAGGAAGATTCAACACTCCATCAAGTTCTTCTCAACCCTCCGGTTTCTGATTGGAAGGTGCGCTTCCAAGTAAGAAGATTACACGCTTTTATTCATAAATTCGAACATATTCGGTAAATTCGATGCTTCATCCGCGATTTGCTCTGCTCAATAAAGTGTTAAGCGGAGATTTAGCTACTTTCCACATTAAAGGAAAAAGAATTCCCCGGACTTCTTAGAGCGCTTCCTTCAACCGTGGGCTTCGTGAAATGTGGTTTGGAACTGTTGTTTTCCAACACTCACATCGAACGAGGTCTCGTAATATAATAGATTAGGAACTGCCCGAAGAACGTTTTTCAGATCCAAGCAACCCTGGAGCCCGTACGATGCGTTCCTTACCCTTGAATCGCCTGAAACCCTTCTTAAAACGAAAAGTATCTCGGATTATCATGAAATGCGTATTTCGGGACAGAATCGTCGTAAACGCATTTCGAACAAAAGACTGGACCGGAATACCCTGATATGACCTAGAGTCGTCCGGCACGCACTTTATTAAAATACGGGCTATTGATTGCACAAGATTCTTTTGTCAGTCAGGAACGTGGCAGAGTCCCAACATATTAGCACTTCAGCCCTATTTTTCCTAAAACCCGTTTCGAAGTAAAAGAAATCAAAGAATTTTTCAGAGCGCGTCTCCAATCTACGAATTGCGTGAAATGAGGCCCGTAGCCCACAGGTTCACAGATCCGCCTAGAATTACGAACGAACTGCCCGAAACACGGTTCTCGTTCTTAAAGGACCTTGAAACCCCTGCAATGCATTCCTAACCGCATAGTCGCTCGAAACACATTTGTAAGAAAAACGTGTCCCAGAACATCCTAAAATGCGTTTTTCCACCTAGAATCGTATGTAACACATCGCAAACCAAGAGACCAAATAAGAACACCCCAAAACGCCCAAGAATCATCCAACATGTGTTTTTATCCAAATATAGGCCATTGAAGGCACGGGATACGTTTTTCTTATGGAAACGGGGCGGAATCCCCTGAAATCAGTTCTTAAGCACTGATTTGCCTGAAATCCGTTTCAGAGTAAAAAACAATCACCGCCTTTTCCAGAGCGCGTCCTTCAACCGTGAGTTTCGTGGGAAGCCGTTTACAACCTACATTTTCCCAGAGGCGCCTAAAACTCCAAACAAACCGTCCGGAGGACAGGATTCAGTCTTAGAAAACCTTGAATCCCACGCTCTTCTTTGCTAACCTTAGAATCCCGTGAAACTAATTTGAAAGCAAAATGTGGCTCGGAATATCTTCAAACGCGTATTTCATCCTAGAATCATGTGAAAAGCTTTTGAAAGCAAGACTGCAGACAATAACCCCTGAAATACCCTAGAATCATCCGTGAAGCGTTTTTATCAAAATATAGGCGATTGGTTGCAATAAATACGGGTTTCATTCAGAAAAGGGATGCGGGATTCCCAGTACTTCCCCGAGCGCTTCTTCGAACCGTCGACTTAGTGAAGAGCGGTTTGGAGCCAGTGTTTCCCCAGTCTCACATAGAACGAGGTTTCATAGTAAAGTAGATTAGGAGCTGCCCGAAGCACCTTTTTCATACCCAAACAACCCTAAAGCCCATGTCAGCATTACTTACCCTTGAATCGCTTGAAACCCTTTTTAAAGCGAAAAGTACCTCAGATTATCATGAAATGCGTATTTCGGCATACAATCCTTGTAAACGCATTTCGAACCAAAAGACTCGACGGTAATACCCCGATATGACCTAGAGTCATCCGGCACGCGCTTTTATCCAAATACGGGAAATTGAATGCAAGAGATTAAGGGGGCTGAATCCCACGAGATTTGTTCTTAAGCACTAAGTTGCCTAAACCCTGTCGCTTGGGATTCCATATGCCAACCCATTGCTATGGGTGGTTTGGGTATTAAATCGATTCATGGAGCAGCAAAGGCAGCCCTCTTAGGGCAAGTTTGGAATGTGGTTAATAACAGAAACACATGCCGGAACTTATGGGTAAATGCCAAGTGCTTGCGCGGAGAGTGTTTTTGGGACGTTATGATTCTTAAAAATGCCTCTTGGGGTTGGAAGAGCATTTTAACGCTTAGGCCCATTGCTATACCTAACATAAAATTTCTAGTTGGCAATGGGCACCAAATCAAATTCGGGACCGAACCTTGGCTTAATGGAGGGTTTCTAAAAGATTCTTATGGGGATAGAGCACTATATGATCTAGGCCTGGGGGCTGATACTAAAGGCCATCAATTTATTCAGACGGATGGGTGGAGGTTTCCTACTCCCACGTCGAATGCATCGATGGATCTATTCCAAATGAGCTTGAGCCGTGGCATTACTTCGAAGATGAACTTGTTTGGACTGAAGAAGATCATGGAAATTTCCCTTTAACGTCTGCTTACAATCTAGTATGCAGGAATTAGGACCAATCCCTCCAATGGCCTTCTATGATTTGGTTCAGTGGGCGTACTAAAAAACACTCTATTTGTGCTTGGATGCTACTGAGAGGAAGGCTTAAAACAAAAGGTTTTCTCCTCCAGATAAATGTTGCATGTGATTGTTGCTGTGTTCTTTGTAATTGCACTTGGGAGACAGCTATTCATTTAATGACCCAGCGCCATTATTCTCAAGAGGTGTGGAAAGCTCTCCTAGCAAAACTGAATTTGGAGCCGACACGTTGTTGTACAAATCCGTTGGAATTGCTGGCTTCCGTCACTCTTCCATTGGACCAGCAAGCAAAAAGGTCTTCAAACTCCTGGCAAGCTATTGTTTAATGCATTCGTTTGGCGTATTTGGGCTGAGAGGAATGGAAGGATCTTCGGAAGTAATGAGCACTCAAGTAAGGTTGTGTTACAGCAAACTATTGACACTGTTTGCAGCAGGATTCTTTATCTTGACATAGCTTTATCAAGTGAAATTGCTAGTCATTGGAATCTTCCTCCAAGCAACTCCAGTATCCGCCCCGAGTCGCCAGCTTTGACGAATCCTGGATGGAGAGTATCTATTTGTTCAATTGATACCCTTATAGTTGGAATTCTTTGGAGTGACGTTCATAAACCAAACAAAGGAAGGTCGTATTGAGGAGGAGTTGACTTACTTTTTAAGCCAGTGTTTCGAATAATGCAACTCAATCCAGATAATTCCGCACATATCACTTTTCATGCAGATTCAACACTCCATCAAGTTCTTCTCAACCCTCAGGTTTCTGATTGGAAGGTGCGCTTCCAAGTAAGAAGATTAGACGCTTTTATTCAAAAATTCGAACATATTCGGTAAATTCGATGCTTCATCCGCGATTTGCTCTGCTCAATAAAGTGTTAAGCAGAGATTTAGCTACTTTCCACATTAATCAGAATGCACTTACATATTTGTATAGGCAAAGTATAGGAAATAATGAGTAATTTGGATAGTATTTATTCATTGCTTTATTTTTCTCGTTCGTAATTAGAGGGGTACGCCCCTTTGGAAGCATCCTCCATATGGGAGACTTCCTTTTCTGTATAGTATTCTTTGAGAAATAGAAGAACTAACTTATTCTTCAAAAAGAAAAAAGATTACCGTATTTTTCAGAGCGCATCATCCAACCGCGAGTTGCGTGAGACGCGGTTAACAACCTACACTTTCCGAGAGCCGCCTTACAGTCCAAACAAACATTCCGAAGGACGGGATTCAGTCTAAAAAAACTTTGAACCCATGCGTTTCTTTCCTAACCCTAGAATCTCGTGAAACCTATTTAAAGTACAATGTTGCTCAGAATATCTTAAAATGCACATTCCAGCCTATAACCGAATGAAATGCACTTCATAACTTAAGTGGAGACAACGCCCCCCAGAAATGGAATAGAATCATCCATGACGCGCTTTGATCAAAATATAGGCTATTGATTGCAAAAAATACGAGTCTCATTCAACCACGGTACAAAACGCCACGAGATTAGCTCTCAAGTTCGAATTTATCCGAATCCCGTCTTAAAGCAAAAAGAATTCCCCGGACTTCTTAGAGCGCCTCCTTCAACCGTGGGCTTCGTGAAATGTGGTTTCGAGCCGGTGTTTTCCTACACTCACATCGAACGAGGTCTCGTAATATAATAGATTAGGAACTGCCGAAGAACGTTTTTCAGACCCAAGCAACCCTGGAGCCCGTACGATGCGTTCCTTACCCTTGAATCGCCTGAAACCCTTCTTAAAGCGAAAAGTATCTCAGATTATCATGAAATGCGCATTTCGGCACAGAATCGTTGTAAACGCATTTCGAACAAAAGACTCGACCGTAATACCATGATATGACCTAGAGTCGTCCGGCACGCACTTTTATTAAAATACGGGCAATTGATTGTACAAGATTCTTTTGTCTGTCAGGAACGTGGCGGAGTCCCAACATATTAGCACTTCAGCCCTATTTTTCCTAAAACCCGTTTCGAAGTAAAAGAAATCAAAGAATTTTTCAGAGCGCGTCTCCAATCTACGAATTGCGTGAAATGAGGCCCGTAGCCCACAGGTTCATAGATCTGCCTAGAATTATGAACGAACTGCCCGAAACACGGTTCTCATTCTTAAAGGACCTTGAAACCCCTGCAATGCGTTCCTAACCGCATAGTCGCTCGAAACACATTTGTAAGAAAAACGTGTCCAAGAACAACCTAAAATGCGTTTTTCCACCAAGAATCGTATGTAAGACATCGCAAACCAAGAGACCAAATAAGAACACCCCGAAACGCCCAAGAATCATCCAACACGTGTTTTTATCCAAATATAGGCCATTGAAGGCACGGGATACGTTTTTCTTATGGAAACGGGGCGGAATCCCACGAAATCAGTTCTCAAGCACTGATTTGCCTGAAATCCGTTTCAGAGTAAAAAACAATCACCGCCTTTTCCAGAGTGCGTCCTTCCACCGCGAGTTTCATGGGAAGCCGTTTACAACCTACATTTTCCCAGAGGCGCCTAAAATTCCAAACAAACCGTCCGGAGGACGGGATTCAGTCTTAGAAAACCTTGAATCCCACGCTCTTCTTTGCTAACCCTAGAATCCCGTGAAACTAATTTGAAAGCAAAATGTGGCTCGGAATATCTTCAAACGCGTATTTCATCCTAGAATCATCTGAAAAGCTTTTTAGAGCAAGACTGCAGACAATAACCCCCTGAAATACCCTAGAATCATCCATGAAGCGTTTTTATCAAAATCTAGGCGATTGGTTGCAATAAATACGGGTTTCATTCAGAAACGGCTCTGAGCCCCGCCTTAAGGGACGCGGGATTCCCAGTACTTCCCCGAGCGCTTCTTCGAACTGTCGACTTCGTGAATAGCGGTTTGGAGCCAGTGTTTCCCCATACTCACATAGAACGAGGTTTCATAGTAAAATAGATTAGGAGCTGCCCGAAGCGCCTTTTTCATACCCAAACAACCCTAAAGCCCATGTCAGCATTACTTACCCTTGAATCGCCTGAAACCCTTTTTAAAGCGAAAAGTACCTCAGATTATCATGAAATGCGTATTTCGGCATATAATCCTTGTAAACGCATTTCGAACCAAAAGACTCGACCATAATACCCCGATATGACCTAGAGTCATCCGGCACGCGCTTTTATCCAAATACGGGGTACTGATTGCACAAGATTAAGGGGGCTGAATCCCACGAGATTTTTTCTTAAGCACTAGGTTGCCTAAACGCTATCGCTTGGGTTTCCATATGCCAACCCATTGCTATGGGTGGTTTGGGTATTAAATCGATTCATGGAGCAGCGAAGGCAACCCTTTTAGGGCAAGTTTGGAATGTGGTTAGTAACAAAAACACTAACCGGAACTTACGGGTAAATGCCAAGTACTTGCGTGGAGAGTGTTTTTGGGACGTTATGATTCTTAAAAATGCCTCTTGGGGTTGGAAGAGCATTTTAACGCTTAGGCCAATTGCTATACCTAACATAAAATTTCTGGTTGGCAATGGGCACCAAATCAAATTCTGGACCGACCCTTGGCTTGATGGAGGGCACCTAAAAGATTGTTACGGAGATAGAGCACTATATGATCTAGGCCTGGGGGCTGATACTAAAGTCCATCAATTTATTCAGACTGATGGGTGGAGGTTTCCTACTCCCATGTCCAATACATCGATGGACATCTTCCAATCTATTCCAAATGAGCTTGAGCCATGGCCTAACTTCGAAGATGAACTTGTTTGGACTCGAGAAGATCATGGAAATTTCACTTTAACGTCTGCTTACAATCTAGTATGCAGGAATTAGGACCAATCCCTCCAATGGCCTTCTATGATTTGGTTCAGAGGGCGTACTACAAAACACTCTATTTGTGCTTGGATGCTACTGAGAGGAAGGCTTAAAACAAAAGATTTTCTCTTCCAGATAAATGTTGCATGTGATTCTTGCTGTGTTCTTTGTATTTGCACTTGGGAGACAGCTATTCATTTAATGACCCAGCGCCATTATTCTCAAGAGGTGTGGAAAGCTCTCCTAGCAAAACTGAATTTGGAGCCGACACGTTGTTGTACAAATCCGTTGGAATTGCTGGCTTCCGTCACTCTTCCATTGGACCAGCAAGCAAAAAGGTCTTCAAACTCTTGGCAAGCTATTGTTTAATGCATTCGTTTGGCGTATTTGGGCTGAGAGGAATGGAAAGTTCTTCAGAAGTAATGAGCACTCATGTAAGGTTGTGTTACAGCAAACTATTGACACTGTTTGCAGCAGGATTCTTTATCTTGACATAGCTTTACCAAGTGAAACTGCTAGTCATTGGAATCTTCCTCCAAGCAACTCCAGTATCCGTCCCGAGTCGCCTGCTTTAATGAATCCTGGATGGAGAGTATCTATTTGTTCAATTGATACCCTTATAGTTGGAATTCTTTGGAGTGACGTTCATACACCAAACAAAAGAAGGTCGTATTGAGGAGGAGTTGACTTACTTTTTAAGGCAGTGTTTCGAATAATACAACTCATTCCAAATAATTCCGCACATATCACTTTTCAGGAAGATTCAACACTCCATCAAGTTCTTCTCATAACCTATTTTAAAGCACAATGTAGCTCAGAATATCTTAAAATGCACATTCTAGCATATAGCCGAATGAAATGCATTTCAAACCTTAAGTGGAGACAACGACCCCCAGAAATGCGATAGAATTATCCATGACGCGCTTCGATCAAAATATAGGCTATCGATTGCAGGAAATACGAGTCTCATTCAACCACAGTACAAAACGCCACGAGATTAGCTCTCAAGTTCGAATTTATCCGAATCCCGTCTTAAAGAAAAAAGAATTCCCCGGACTTCTTAGAGCGCTTCCTTCAACTATCGGCTTCGTGAAATGTGGTTTGGAGCCAGTGTTTTCCTACACTCACATCGAACGAGGTCTCGTAATAAAATAGATTAGGAACTGCCCGAAGAACGTTTTTCAGACCCAAGCAACCCTGGAGCCCGTACCCTTGAATCGCCTGAAACCCTTCTTAAAGCGAAAAGTATCTCAGATTATCATGAAATGCGTATTTCGGCGCAGAATCGTTGTAAACGCATTTTGAACAAAAGACTCGACCGTAATACCCTGATATGACCTAGAGTCGTCCGTCTGGCACGCACTATTATTAAAATACGGGCTATGGATTGCACAAGATTCTTTTGTCAGTCCGGAACATGGCAGAGTCCCAACATATTAGCACTTCAGCCCTATTTTTCCTAAAACCCGTTTCGAAGTAAAAGAAATCAAAGAATTTTTCAGAGCGCGTCTCCAATCTACGAATTGCGTGAAATGAGGCCCGTAGCCCACAGGTTCACAGATCCGCCTAGAATTACGAAAGAACTGCCCGAAACACGGTTCTCGTTCTTAAAGGACCTTGAAGCCCCTGCAATGCATTCCTAACCGCATAGTCGCTCGAAACACATTTGTAAGAAAAACGTGTCCCAGAACATCCTAAAATGCGTTTTTCAACCTAGAATCGTATGTAACACATCGCAAACCAAGAGACCAAATAAGAACACCCCGAAACGCCCAAGAATCATCCAACACGTGTTTTTATCCAAATATAGGCCATTGACGACACGGGATACGTTTTTCTTATGGAAACGGGGCGGAATCCCACGAAATCAGTTCTCAAGCACTGATTTGCCTGAAATCCGTTTCACAGTAATAAACAATCACCGCCTTTTCCAGAGCGCGTCCTTCAACCGCGAGTTTCGTGGGAAGCCGTTTACAACGTACGTTTTCCCAAAGGTGCCTAAAATTCCAAACAAACCGTCCGGAGGACGGGATTCAGTCTTAGAAAAGTTTGAATCCCACGCTCTTCCTTGCTAACCCTAGAATCCCGTGAAACTAATTTGAAAGCAAAATGTGGCTCGGATTATCTTCAAACGCGTATTTCATCCTAGAATCATGTGAAAAGCTTTTTAGAGCAAGACTGCAGACAATAACCCCCTGAAATACCCTAGAATCATCCATGAAGCGTTTTTATCAAAATATAGGCGATTGATTGCAATAAATACGGGTTTCATTCAGAAACGGCTCCGAGCCCCGCCTTAAGGGACGCGGGATTCCCAGTACTTCACCGAGCGCTTCTTCGAACTGTCGACTTCGTGAATAGCGGTTTGGAGCCAGTGTTTCCCCATACTCACATAGAACGAGGTTTCATAGTAAAATAGATTAGGAGCTGCCCGAAGCACCTTTTTCATACCCAAACAACCCTAAAGCCCATGTCAGCATTACTTACCCTTGAATCGCCTGAAACCCTTTTTAAAGCGAAAAGTACCTCAGATTATCATGAAATGCGTATTTCGGCATATAGTCCTTGTAAACGCAATTCGAACCAAAAGACTCGACCGTAATACCCCGATATGACCTAGAGTCATCCGGAACGCCCTTTTATCCAAATACGGGGTACTGATTGCACAAGATTAAGGGGGCTGAATCCCACGAGATTTTTTCTTAAGCACTAGGTTGCCTAAACGCTATCGCTTGGGTTTCCATATGCCAACCCATTGCTATGGGTGGTTTGGGTATTAAATCGATTCATGGAGCAGCGAAGGCAGCCCTCTTAGGGCAAGTTTGGAATGTGGTTAGTAAGTAACAAAAACACTTGCCGGAACTTATGGGTAAATGCCAAGTACTTGCGTGGAGAGTTTTTTTTGGGAGGTTATGATTCTTAAAAATGCCTCTTGGGGTTGGAAGAGCATTTTAACGCTTAGGCCAATTGCTATACCTAACATAAACTTTCTAGTTGGCAATGGGCACCAAATCAAATTCTGGACCGACCCTTGGCTTAATGGAGGGCGCCTAATAGATTGTTACGGAGATAGAGCACTATATGATCTAGGCCTGGGGGCTGATACTAAAGTCCATCAATTTATTCAGACTGATGGGTGGAGGTTTCCTATTCCCATGTCCAATGCATCGATGGATATCTTCCAATCTGTTCCAAATGAGCTTGAGCCATGGCCTAACTTCGAAGATGAACTTGTTTGACTCGAGAAGATCATGGAAATTTCACTTTAACGTCTGCTTACAATCTAGTATGCAGGAATTAGGACCAATCCCTCCAATGGCCTTCTATCATTTGGTTCTGAGGGCGTACTACAAAACACTCTATTTGTAATTGGATGCTACTGAGAGGAAGGCTTAAAACAAAAGACTTTCTCTTCCCGATAAATGTTGCATGTGATTCTTGCTGTGTTCTTTGTATTTGCACTTGGGAGACAGCTATTCATTTAATGACCTAGCGCCATTATTCTCAAGAGGTGTGGAAAGCTCTCCTAGCAAAACTGAATTTGGAGCCGACACGTTGTTGTACAAATCCGTTGGAATTGCTGGCTTCCGTCACTCTTCCATTGGACCAGCAACCAAAAAGGTCTTCAAAACTCTTGGCAAGCTATTGTTTAATGCATTCGTTTGGCGTATTTGGGCTGAGAGGAATGGAAAGATCTTCAGAAGTAATGAGCACTCAAGTAAGGTTTTGTTACAGCAAACTATTGACACTGTTTGCAGCAGGATTCTTTATCTTGACATAGCTTCACCAAGTGAAACTGCTAGTCATTGGAATCTTCCTCCAAGCAACTCCAGTATCCGTCCCGAGTCTCCTGCTTTGATGAATCCTGGATGGAGAGTATCTATTTGTTCAATTGATACCCTTATAGTTGGAATTCTTTGGAGTGACGTTCATACACCAAACAAAAGAAGGTCGTATTGAGGAGGAGTTGACTTACTTTTTAAGGCAGTGTTTCGAATAATACAACTCATTCCAAATAATTCCGCACATATCACTTTTCAGGAAGATTCAACACTCCATCAAGTTCTTCTCATAACCTATTTTAAAGCACAATGTAGCACAGAATATCTTAAAATGCACATTCCAGCCTATAGCCGAATGAAATGCATTTCAAACCTTAAGTGGAGACAACGCCCCCCAGAAATGCGATAGAATTATCAATGACGCGCTTCGATCAAAATATAGGCTATCGATTGCAGGAAATAAGAGTCTCATTCAACCATAGTACAAAACGCCACGAGATTAGCTCTCAAGTTCGAATTTATCCGAATCCCATCTTAAAGAAAAAAGAATTGCCCGGACTTCTTAGAGTGCTTCCTTCAACTGTCGGCTTCGTGAAATGTGGTTTGGAGCCAGTGTTTTCCTACACTCACATCGAACGAGGTCTCGTAATATAATAGATTTGGAACTGCCCGAAGAACGTTTTTCAGACCCAAGCAACCCTGGAGCCCGTACCCTTGAATCGCCTGAAACCCTTCTTAAAGCGAAAAGTATCTCAGATTATCATGAAATGCGTATTTCGGCACAGAATCGTTGTAAACGCATTTCGAACAAAAGACTCGACCGTAATACCCTGATATGACCTAGAGTCGTCCGGCACGCACTTTTATTAAAATACAGGCTATTGATTGCATAAGAATCTTTTGTCAGTCAGGAACGTGGCAGAGTCCCAACATATGAGCACTTCAGCCCTATTTTTCCTAAAACCCGTTTCGAAGTAAAAGAAATCAAAGAATTTTTCAGAGCGCGTCTCCAATCTACGAATTGCGTGAAATGAGGCCCGTAGCCCACAGGTTCACAGATCCGCCTAGAATTACGAACGAACTGCCCGAAACACGGTTCTCGTTCTTAAAGGACCTTGAAACCCCTGCAATGCGTTCCTAACCGCATAGTCGCTCGAAACACATTTGTAAGAAAAACGTGTCCCAGAACATCTTAAAATGCGTTTTTCCACCTAGAATCGTATGTAACACATCGGAAACCCAGAGACCAAATAAGAACACCCCGAAACGCCCAAGAATCTTCCAACACGTGTTTTTATCCAAATATAGGCCATTGAAGGCACGGGATACGTTTTTCTTATGGAAACTGGGCGGAATCCCACGAAATCAGTTCTCAAGCACTGATTTGCCTGAAATCCGTTTTAAAGTAAAAAACAATCACTGCCTTTTCCAGAGCGCGTCCTTCAACCGCGAGTTTCGTGGGAAGCCGTTTACAACCTACGTTTTCCCAGAGGCGCCTAAAATTCCAAACAAACCGTCAGGAGGACGGGATTCAGTCTTAGAAAACCTTGAATCCCACGCTCTTCCTTGCTAACCCTAGAATCCCGTGAAACTAATTTGAAAGCAAAATGTGGCTCGGAATATCTTCAAACGCGTATTTCATCCTAGAATCATGTGAAAAGCTTTTCAAAGCAAGACTGTAGACAATAACCTCCTGAAATACCCTAGAATCATCCATGAAGCGTTTTTATCAAAATATAGGCAATTGGTTGCAATAAATACGGGTTTCATTCAGAAAAGGCTCTGAGCCCCGCCTTAAGGGATGCGGGATTCCCAGTACTTCCCCGAGCGCTTCTTCGAACCGTCGACTTCGTGAAGAGCGGTTTGGAGCCAGTGTTTCCCCAGACTCACATAGAACGAGGTTTCATAGTAAAATAGATTAGGAGCTGCCCGAAGCACCTTTTTCATACCCAAACAACCCTAAAGCCCATGTCAGCATTACTTACCCTTGAATCGCCTGAAACCCTTTTTAAAGCGAAAAGTACCTCAGATTATCATGAAATGCGTATTTCGGCATATAGTCCTTGTAAAAGCATTTCGAACCGAAAGACTCGACCATAATACCCCGATATGACCTAGAGTCATCCGGCACGCGGTTTTATCCAAATACGGGGTATTGATTGCACAAGATTAAGGGGGCTGAATCCCACGAGATTTGTTCTTAAGCACTAAGTTCCCTAAACCCTATCGCTTGGGTTTACAATTGCCAACTCATTCCTATGGGTGGTTTGGGTATTAAATCGATTCAAGGAGCAGCGCAGGCATCCCTCTTAGGGCAAGTTTGGAATGGGGTTAGTAAGTAACAAAAACACTTGCCGGAACTTATGGGTAAATGCCAACCACTTGCGTGGAGAGTGTTTTTGGGACGCTATGATTCTTAAAAATGACCCTTGGGGTTGGAAGAGCATTTCAAGGCTTAAGCCAATTGCTATACCTAACATAAAATTTCTAGTTGGCAATGGGCACCAAATCAAATTCTGGACCGACCCTTGGCTTAATGGAGGGCACCTAAAAGATTGTTATGGAGATAGGGCACTAAATGATCTAGGCCTGCGGGCATATACTAAAGTCCATCAGTTTATTCAGACTGATGGGTGGAGGTTTCCTACTCCCACGTCCAATGCATTGATGGATATCTTCCAATCTATTCGAAAAATATTTTGAGACATGGCCTAACTTCGAAGATGAACTTGTTCGGACTCGAGAAGATCATGGAAATTTCACTTTAACGTCTGCTTACAATCTAGTATGCAGGAATTAGGACCAATCCCTCCAATGGCCTTCTATGATTTGGTTCAGAGGGCGTACTAAAAAACACTCTATTTTTGCTTGGATGCTACTGAGAAGAAGGCTTAAGACAAAAGGTTTTCTCTTCCAGATAAATGTTGCATGTGATTCTTGCTGTGTTCTTTGTATTTGCACTTGGGAGACAACTATTCATTTAATGACCCAGCGCCATTATTCTCAAGAGGTGTGGAAAGCTCTCCTAGCAAAATTGAATTTGTAGCCGACTCGTTGTTGTACATATCCGTTGGAATTGCTGGCTTCCGTCACTCTTCCATTGGACCAGCCGTCTTCAAACTCTTGGCAAGCTACTGTTTAATGCATTCATTTGGCGTATTTGGGCTGAGAGGAATGGAAGGATCTTCAGAAGTAATGAGCACTCGAGTAAGGTTGTGTTACAGCAAACTATTGACACTGTTTGCAGCAGGATTCATAGCTTTACCACGTGAAATTGCTAGTCATTGGAATCTTCCTCCAAGTAACTCCAGTATCCGTCCCGAGTCGCCTGCTTTGATGAATCTTGGACGGAGAGTATCTATTTGTTCAATTGATACCCTTATAGTTGGAATTCTTTGGAGTGACGTTCATACACCAAACAAAGGAAGGTCGTATTGAGGAGGAGTTGACTTACTTTTTAAGGCAGTGTTTCGAATAATGCAACTCATTCCAGATAATTCCGCACATATCACTTTTCATGCAGATTCAACACTCCATCAAGTTCTTCTGAACCCTCAGGTTTCTGATTGGAAGGTGCGCTTCCAAGTAAGAAGATTACACGCTTTTATTCATAAATTCTAACATATTCGGTAAATTCGATGCTTCATCCGCGATTTGCTCTGCTCAATAAAGTGTTAATAAGATATTTAGCTACTTTCCACATTAATCAGAATGCACTTACATATTTGTATAGGCAAAGTATATGAAATAATGAGTAATTTGGATAGTATTTATTCATTGCTTTATTTTTCTCGTTCGTAATTAGAGGGGTACGCCCCTTTGGAAGCATCCTCCATATGGGAGACTTCCTTTTCTGTACAGTATTCTTTGAGAAATACAAGAACTAACTTATTCATCAAAAAAAAAAAAAGATTACCGTATTTTTCGGAGCGCATCATCCAACCGCGAGTTGCGTGGGACGCGGTTTACAACCTACACTTTCCGAGAGCTGCCTTAAATTCCATACAAACTATCCGAAGGACGGGATTCAGTCTTAAAAAACCTTGAACCCATGCATTTCTTTCCTAACCCTAGAATCTCGTGAAACTTATTTTAAAGCACAATGTAGCTCAGAATATCTTAAAATGCACATTCCAGCCTATAGCCGAATGAAATGCATTTCAAACCTTAAGTGGAGACAACGCTCCCCAGAAATGCGATAGAATCATCCATGACGCGCTTCGATCAAAATATAGGCTATTGATTGCAGGAAATACGTGTCTCATTCAACCACAGTACAAAACGCCACGAGATTAGCTCTCAAGTTCGAATTTATCCGAATCCCATCTTAAAGAAAAAAGAATTCCCCGGACTTCTTAGAGCGCTTCCTTCAACCGTGGGCTTCGTGAAATGTGGTTTGGAGCCAGTGTTTTCCTACACTCACATCGAACGAGGTCTCGTAATATAATAGATTAGGAACTGCCCGAAGAACGTTTTTCAGACCCAAGCAACCCTGGAGCCCGTACCCTTGAATCGCCTGAAACCCTTCTTAAAGAGAAAAGTATCTCAGATTATCATGAAATGCGTATTTCGGCACAGAATCGTTGTTAACGCATTTCGAACAAAAGACTCGACCGTAATACCCTGATCTGACCTAGAGTCGTCCGGCACGCACTTTTATTAAAATACGAGCTATTGATTACGCAAGATTCTTTTGTCAGTGAAGAACGTGGCAGAGTCCCAACATATTAGCACTTCAGCCCTATTTTTCCTAAAACCCGTTTCGAAGTAAAAGAAATCAAGGAATTTTTCAGAGCGCGTCTCCAATCTACGAATTGCGTGGAATGAGGCCCGTAGCCCACAGGTTCACAGATCCGCCTAGAATTACGAACGAACTGCCCGAAACACGGTTCTCGTTCTTAAAGGACCTTGAAACCCCTGCAATGCGTTCCTAACCGCATAGTCGCTCGAAACACATTTGTATGAAAAACGTGTCCCAGAACATCCTAAAATACGTTTTTGCACCTAGAATCGCATGTAACACATCGCAAACCAAGAGACCAAATAAGAACACCCCGACACGCCCATGAATCATCCAACATGTGTTTTTATCCAAATATAGGCCATTGAAGGCACGGGATACGTTTTTCTTATGGAAACTGGGCGGAATCCCACGAAATCAGTTCTCAAGCACTTATTTGCCTGAAATCCGTTTTAAAGTAAAAAACAATCACCGCCTTTTCCAGAGCGCGTCCTTCAACCGCGAGTTTCATGGGAAGCCGTTTACAACCTACATTTTCCCAGAGGCGCCTAAAATTCCAAACAAACCGTCCGGAGGACGGGATTCAGTCTTAGAAAGCCTTGAATCCCACGCTCTTCTTTGCTAGCACTAGAATCCCGTGAAACTAATTTGAAAGCAAAATGTGGCTCGGAATATCTTCAAACGCGTATTTCATCCTAGAATCATGTGAAAAGCTTTTCAAAGCAAGACTGCAAACAATAACCCCCTGAAATACCCTAGAATCATCCATGAAGCGTTTTTATCAAAATATAGGCGATTGGTTGCAATAAATACGAGTTTCATTCAGAAACGGCTCTGAACCCCGCCTTAAGGGACACGGGATTCCCAGTACTTCCTCGAGCGCTTCTTCGAACCGTCGACTTCGTGAAGAGCGGTTTGGAGCCAGTGTTTCCCCAGACTCACATAGAACGAGGTTTCATAGTAAAATAGATTAGGAGCTGCCCGAAGCAGCTTTTTCATACCCAAACAACCCCTAAAGCCCATGTCAGCATTACTTACGCTTGAATCGCCTGAAACCCTTTTTAAAGCGAAAAGTACCTCAGATTATCATGAAATGCGTATTTCGGCATATAATCCTTGCAAACGCATTTCGAACCAAAAGACTCGACCATAATACCCCGATATGACCTAACGTCATCCGGCACGCGCTTTTATCCAAATACGG
Source organism: Persea americana (assembly GCA_029852735.1). Lineage (NCBI taxonomy): Eukaryota > Viridiplantae > Streptophyta > Magnoliopsida > Laurales > Lauraceae > Persea > Persea americana. The sequence goes on from CM056820.1 coordinate 223,698, forward strand.
GGTATTGATTGCACAAGATTAAGGGGGCTGAATCCCACGAGATTTGTTCTTAAGCACTAAGTTGACTAAACCCTCTCGCTTGGGATTCCATATGCCAACCCATTGCTATGGGTGGTTTGGGTATTAAATCGATTCATGGAGCAGCGAAGGCAGCCCTCTTAGGGTAAGTTTGTAATGTGGTTAGTAAGTAACCAAAACACTTGCCGGAACTTATGGGTAAATGCCAAGTACTTGCGTGGAGAGTTTTTTTGGGACGTTATGATTCTTAAAAATGCCTCTTGGGGTTGGAAGAGCATTTTAACGCTTAGGCCAATTGCTATACCTAACATAAAATTTCTAGTTGGCAATGGGCCCCAAATCAAATTTTGGACCGACCCTTGGCTTAATGGAGGGCGCCTAAAAGATTGTTATGGAGATAGATCATTATATGATCTAGGCCCGGGGGCTGATACTAAAGTCCATCAGTTTATTCAGACTGATGGGTGGAGGTTTCCTACTCCCACGTCCAATGCATCGATGGATATCTTCCAATCTATTCCAAATGAGCTTGAGCCATAGCCTAACTTCGAAGATGAACTTGTTTGGACACGGGAAGATCATGGAAAATTTCACTTTAACGTCTACTTACAATCTAGTATGCAGGAATTAGGACCAGTCCCTCCAATGGCCTTCTATGATTTGGTTCAGAGGGCGTACTAAAAAACACTCTATTTGTGCTTGGATGCTTCTGAGAGGAAGGCTTAAAACAAAAGGTTTTCTCCTCCAAATAAATGTTGCATGTGATTCTTGCTGTGTTCTTTCTATTTGCACTTGGGAGACAGCTATTCATTTAATGACCCAGCGCCATTATTCTCAAGAGGTGTGGAAAGCTCTCCTAGCAAAACTGAATTTGGAGCCGACACGTTGTTGTACAAATCCGTTGGAATTGCTGGCTTCCGTCACTCTTCCATTGGACCAGCCGTCTTCAAACTCTTGGCAAGCTATTGTTTAATGCATTCATTTGGCGTATTTGGGCTGAGAGGAATGGAAGGATCTTTAGAAGTAATGAGCAGTCAAGTAAGGTTGTGTTACAGCAAACTATTGACACTGTTTGCAGCAGGATTCTTTATCGTGACATAGCTTTACCAAGTGAAACTGCTGGTCATTGGAATCTTCCTCCAAGCAACTCTAGTATCCGTCCCGAGTCGCCTGCTTTGATGAATCCTGGATGGAGAGTATCTATTTGTTCAATTGAAACCCTTATAGTTGGAATTCTTTGGAGTGACGTTCATACACCAAACAAAGGAAGGTCGTATTGAGGAGGAGTTGACTTACTTTTTAAGGCAGTGTTTTGAATAATGCAACTCATTCCAGATAATTCCGCACATATCACTTTTCATGCATATTCAACACTCCATCAAGTTCTTCTGAACCCTCAGGTTTCTGATTGGAAGGTGCGCTTCCAAGTAAGAAGATTACACGCTTTTATTCATAAATTCTAACATATTCGGTAAATTCGATGCTTCATCCGCGATTTGCTCTGCTCAATAAAGTGTTAATCAGAGATTTAGCTACTTTCCACATTAATCAGAATGCACTTACATATTTGTATTGGCAAAGTATAGGAAATAATGAGTAATTTGGATAGTATTTATTCATTGCTTTATTTTTCTCGTTCGTAATTAAAGGGGTACGCCCCTTTGGAAGCGTCCTCCGTATGGGAGACTTCCTTTTCTGTACAGTATTCTTTGAGAAATACAAGAACTAACTTATTCTTCAAAAAAGAAAAAAAGATTACCGTATTTTTCGGAGCGCATCATCCAACCGCGAGTTGCGTGAGACGCGGTTTACAACCTAAACTTTCCGAGAGCCGCCTTAAATTCCAAACAAACTGTCCGAAGGACAGCATTCAGTCTTAAAAAACCTTGAACCCATGCATTTCTTTCCTAACCCTAGAATCTCGTGAAACCTATTTTAAAGCACAATGTAGCTCAGAATATCTTAAAATGCACATTCCAGCCTATAACCGAACGAAATGCATTTCAAACCTTAAGTGGAGACAACGCTCCCCAGAAATGCGATAGAATCATCCATGGCGCGCTTTGATCAAAATATAGGCTATTGATTGCAAGAAATACTAGTCTCATTCAACCACGGTACAAAACGCCACGAGATTAGCTCTCAAGTTCGAATTTATCCAAATCCCGTCTTAAAGGAAAAAGAATTCCCCGGACTTCTTAGAGCGCTTCCTTCAACCGTGGGCTTCGTGAAATGTGGTTTGGAGCCAGTGTTTTCCTACACTCACATCGAACGAGGTCTCATAATATAATAGATTAGGAACTGCCCGAAGAACGTTTTTCAGACCCAAGCAACCCTGGAGCCCGTACGATGCGTTCCTCACCCTGGAATCGCCTGAAACCCTACTTAAAGCGAAAAGTATCTCAGATTATCACGAAATGCGTATTTCGGCACAGAATCGTTGTAAACGGATTTAGAACAAAAGACTCGACCGTAATACCCTGATATGACCTAGAGTCGTCCGGCACGCACTTTTATTAAAATACGGGCTATTGATTGCACAAGATTCTTTTGTCAGTCAGGAACGTGGCAGAGTCCCAACATATTAGCACTTCACCCCTATTTTTCCTAAAACCCTTTTCGAAGTAAAAGAAATCAAAGAATTTTTCAGAGCGCGTCTCCAATCAACGAATTGCGTGAAATGAGGCCCGTAGCCCACAGGTTCACAAATCTGCCTAGAATTACGAACGAACTGCCCGAAACACGGTTCTCGTTCTTAAAGGACCTTGAAACCCCTACAATGCGTTCCTAACCGCATAGTCGCTCGAAACACATTTGTAAGAAAACCGTGTCCCAGAACATCCTAAAATGCGTTTTTCCACCTAGAATAGTATGTAACACATCGCAAACCAAGAGACCAAATAAGAACTCCCCGAAACGCCCAAGAATCATCCAACACGTGTTTTTATCCAAATATAGGCCATTGAAGGCACGGGATGCGTTTTTCTTGTGGAAACGGGGCGGAATCCCACGAAATCAGTTCTCAAGCACTGATTTGCCTGAGATCCGTTTTAAAGTAAAAAACAATCACCGCCTTTTCCAGAGTGCGTCCTTCAACCGCGAGTTTCGTGGGAAGCCGTTTACAACCTACGTTTTCCCAGAGGCGCCTAAAATTCCAAACAAACCGTCCGGAGGACGGGATTTAGTCTTAGAAAACCTTGAATCCCACGCTCTTCCTTGCTAACCCTAGAATCCCGTGAAACTAATTTGAAAGCAAAATGTGGCTCGGAATATCTTCAAACGCGTATTTCATCCTAGAATCATGTGAAAAGCTTTTCAAAGCAAGACTGCAGACAATAACCCCCTGAAATACCCTAGAATCATCCATGAAGCGTTTTTATCAAAATATAGGCGATTGGTTGCAATAAATACGGGTTTCATTCAGAAACGGCTCTGAGCCCCGCCTTAAGTGTCACGGGATTCCCAGTACTTCCTCGAGCGCTTCTTCGAACCGTCGACTTCGTGAAGAGCGGTTTGGAGCCAGTGTTTCCCCAGACTCACATAGAACAAGGTTTCATAGTAAAATAGATTAGGAGCTGCCCGAAGCAGCTTTTTCATACCCAAACAACCCCTAAAGCCCATGTCAGCATTACTTACCCTTGAATCGCCTTAAACCCTTTTTAAAGAGAAAAGTACCTCAGATTATTATGAAATGCGTATTTCGTCTTATAATCCATGTAAACGCATTTCGAACCAAAAGACTAGACCATAATACCCCGATATGACCTAGAGTCATCCGGCAAGCGCTTTTATCCAAATACGGGGTATTGATAGCACAAGATTAAGGGGGCTGAATCCCACGAGATTTGTTCTTAAGCACTCAGTTGTCTAAACCCTATCGCTTGGGATTCCATATGCGAACCCATTGCTATGGGTGGTTTGGGTATTAAATCGATTCATGGAGCAGCGAAGGCAGCCCTCTTAGGGCAAGTTTGGATTGAGATTAGTAGCAAAAACACTTGCCGGAACTTATGGGTAAATGCCAAGTACTTGCGAGGAGAGTGTTTTTGGGACGTTATGATTCTTAAAAATGCCTCTTGGGGTTGGAAGAGCATTTTAACGCTTAGGCCAATTGCTATACCTAACATAAAATTTCTAGTTGGCAATGGGCCCCAAATCAAATTTTGGACCGACCCTTGGCTTAATGGAGGGCGCCTAAAAGATTGTTATGGAGATAGATCATTATATGATCTAGGCCCGGGGGCTGATACTAAAGTCCATCAGTTTATTCAGACTGATGGGTGGAGGTTTCCTACTCCCACGTCCAATGCATCGATGGATATCTTCCAATCTATTCCAAATGAGCTTGAGCCATAGCCTAACTTCGAAGATGAACTTGTTTGGACACGGGAAGATCATGGAAAATTTCACTTTAACGTCTACTTACAATCTAGTATGCAGGAATTAGGACCAGTCCCTCCAATGGCCTTCTATGATTTGGTTCAGAGGGCGTACTAAAAAACACTCTATTTGTGCTTGGATGCTTCTGAGAGGAAGGCTTAAAACAAAAGGTTTTCTCCTCCAAATAAATGTTGCATGTGATTCTTGCCGTGTTCTTTCTATTTGCACTTGGGAGACAGCTATTCATTTAATGACCCAGCGCCATTATTCTCAAGAGGTGTGGAAAGCTCTCCTAGCAAAACTGAATTTGGAGCCGACACGTTGTTGTACAAATCCGTTGGAATTGCTGGCTTCCGTCACTCTTCCATTGGACCAGCCGTCTTCAAACTCTTGGCAAGCTATTGTTTAATGCATTCATTTGGCGTATTTGGGCTGAGAGGAATGGAAGGATCTTTAGAAGTAATGAGCAGTCAAGTAAGGTTGTGTTACAGCAAACTATTGACACTGTTTGCAGCAGGATTCTTTATCGTGACATAGCTTTACCAAGTGAAACTGCTGGTCATTGGAATCTTCCTCCAAGCAACTCTAGTATCCGTCCCGAGTCGCCTGCTTTGATGAATCCTGGATGGAGAGTATCTATTTGTTCAATTGAAACCCTTATAGTTGGAATTCTTTGGAGTGACGTTCATACACCAAACAAAGGAAGGTCGTATTGAGGAGGAGTTGACTTACTTTTTAAGGCAGTGTTTTGAATAATGCAACTCATTCCAGATAATTCCGCACATATCACTTTTCATGCATATTCAACACTCCATCAAGTTCTTCTGAACCCTCAGGTTTCTGATTGGAAGGTGCGCTTCCAAGTAAGAAGATTACACGCTTTTATTCATAAATTCTAACATATTCGGTAAATTCGATGCTTCATCCGCGATTTGCTCTGCTCAATAAAGTGTTAATCAGAGATTTAGCTACTTTCCACATTAATCAGAATGCACTTACATATTTGTATTGGCAAAGTATAGGAAATAATGAGTAATTTGGATAGTATTTATTCATTGCTTTATTTTTCTCGTTCGTAATTAAAGGGGTACGCCCCTTTGGAAGCGTCCTCCGTATGGGAGACTTCCTTTTCTGTACAGTATTCTTTGAGAAATACAAGAACTAACTTATTCTTCAAAAAAGAAAAAAAGATTACCGTATTTTTCGGAGCGCATCATCCAACCGCGAGTTGCGTGAGACGCGGTTTACAACCTAAACTTTCCGAGAGCCGCCTTAAATTCCAAACAAACTGTCCGAAGGACGGCATTCAGTCTTAAAAAACCTTGAACCCATGCATTTCTTTCCTAACCCTAGAATCTCGTGAAACCTATTTTAAAGCACAATGTAGCTCAGAATATCTTAAAATGCACATTCCAGCCTATAACCGAACGAAATGCATTTCAAACCTTAAGTGGAGACAACGCTCCCCAGAAATGCGATAGAATCATCCATGGCGCGCTTTGATCAAAATATAGGCTATTGATTGCAAGAAATACTAGTCTCATTCAACCACGGTACAAAACGCCACGAGATTAGCTCTCAAGTTCGAATTTATCCAAATCCCGTCTTAAAGGAAAAAGAATTCCCCGGACTTCTTAGAGCGCTTCCTTCAACCGTGGGCTTCGTGAAATGTGGTTTGGAGCCAGTGTTTTCCTACACTCACATCGAACGAGGTCTCATAATATAATAGATTAGGAACTGCCCGAAGAACGTTTTTCAGACCCAAGCAACCCTGGAGCCCGTACGATGCGTTCCTCACCCTGGAATCGCCTGAAACCCTACTTAAAGCGAAAAGTATCTCAGATTATCACGAAATGCGTATTTCGGCACAGAATCGTTGTAAACGGATTTAGAACAAAAGACTCGACCGTAATACCCTGATATGACCTAGAGTCGTCCGGCACGCACTTTTATTAAAATACGGGCTATTGATTGCACAAGATTCTTTTGTCAGTCAGGAACGTGGCAGAGTCCCAACATATTAGCACTTCACCCCTATTTTTCCTAAAACCCTTTTCGAAGTAAAAGAAATCAAAGAATTTTTCAGAGCGCGTCTCCAATCAACGAATTGCGTGAAATGAGGCCCGTAGCCCACAGGTTCACAAATCTGCCTAGAATTACGAACGAACTGCCCGAAACACGGTTCTCGTTCTTAAAGGACCTTGAAACCCCTACAATGCGTTCCTAACCGCATAGTCGCTCGAAACACATTTGTAAGAAAACCGTGTCCCAGAACATCCTAAAATGCGTTTTTCCACCTAGAATAGTATGTAACACATCGCAAACCAAGAGACCAAATAAGAACTCCCCGAAACGCCCAAGAATCATCCAACACGTGTTTTTATCCAAATATAGGCCATTGAAGGCACGGGATGCGTTTTTCTTGTGGAAACGGGGCGGAATCCCACGAAATCAGTTCTCAAGCACTGATTTGCCTGAGATCCGTTTTAAAGTAAAAAACAATCACCGCCTTTTCCAGAGTGCGTCCTTCAACCGCGAGTTTCGTGGGAAGCCGTTTACAACCTACGTTTTCCCAGAGGCGCCTAAAATTCCAAACAAACCGTCCGGAGGACGGGATTTAGTCTTAGAAAACCTTGAATCCCACGCTCTTCCTTGCTAACCCTAGAATCCCGTGAAACTAATTTGAAAGCAAAATGTGGCTCGGAATATCTTCAAACGCGTATTTCATCCTAGAATCATGTGAAAAGCTTTTCAAAGCAAGACTGCAGACAATAACCCCCTGAAATACCCTAGAATCATCCATGAAGCGTTTTTATCAAAATATAGGCGATTGGTTGCAATAAATACGGGTTTCATTCAGAAACGGCTCTGAGCCCCGCCTTAAGTGTCACGGGATTCCCAGTACTTCCTCGAGCGCTTCTTCGAACCGTCGACTTCGTGAAGAGCGGTTTGGAGCCAGTGTTTCCCCAGACTCACATAGAACAAGGTTTCATAGTAAAATAGATTAGGAGCTGCCCGAAGCAGCTTTTTCATACCCAAACAACCCCTAAAGCCCATGTCAGCATTACTTACCCTTGAATCGCCTTAAACCCTTTTTAAAGAGAAAAGTACCTCAGATTATTATGAAATGCGTATTTCGTCTTATAATCCATGTAAACGCATTTCGAACCAAAAGACTAGACCATAATACCCCGATATGACCTAGAGTCATCCGGCAAGCGCTTTTATCCAAATACGGGGTATTGATAGCACAAGATTAAGGGGGCTGAATCCCACGAGATTTGTTCTTAAGCACTCAGTTGTCTAAACCCTATCGCTTGGGATTCCATATGCGAACCCATTGCTATGGGTGGTTTGGGTATTAAATCGATTCATGGAGCAGCGAAGGCAGCCCTCTTAGGGCAAGTTTGGATTGAGATTAGTAGCAAAAACACTTGCCGGAACTTATGGGTAAATGCCAAGTACTTGCGAGGAGAGTGTTTTTGGGACGTTATGATTCTTAAAAATGCCTCTTGGGGTTGGAAGAGCATTTTAACGCTTAGGCCAATTGCTATACCTAACATAAAATTTCTAGTTGGCAATGGGCCCCAAATCAAATTTTGGACCGACCCTTGGCTTAATGGAGGGCGCCTAAAAGATTGTTATGGAGATAGATCATTATATGATCTAGGCCCGGGGGCTGATACTAAAGTCCATCAGTTTATTCAGACTGATGGGTGGAGGTTTCCTACTCCCACGTCCAATGCATCGATGGATATCTTCCAATCTATTCCAAATGAGCTTGAGCCATAGCCTAACTTCGAAGATGAACTTGTTTGGACACGGGAAGATCATGGAAAATTTCACTTTAACGTCTACTTACAATCTAGTATGCAGGAATTAGGACCAGTCCCTCCAATGGCCTTCTATGATTTGGTTCAGAGGGCGTACTAAAAAACACTCTATTTGTGCTTGGATGCTTCTGAGAGGAAGGCTTAAAACAAAAGGTTTTCTCCTCCAAATAAATGTTGCATGTGATTCTTGCCGTGTTCTTTCTATTTGCACTTGGGAGACAGCTATTCATTTAATGACCCAGCGCCATTATTCTCAAGAGGTGTGGAAAGCTCTCCTAGCAAAACTGAATTTGGAGCCGACACGTTGTTGTACAAATCCGTTGGAATTGCTGGCTTCCGTCACTCTTCCATTGGACCAGCCGTCTTCAAACTCTTGGCAAGCTATTGTTTAATGCATTCATTTGGCGTATTTGGGCTGAGAGGAATGGAAGGATCTTTAGAAGTAATGAGCAGTCAAGTAAGGTTGTGTTACAGCAAACTATTGACACTGTTTGCAGCAGGATTCTTTATCGTGACATAGCTTTACCAAGTGAAACTGCTGGTCATTGGAATCTTCCTCCAAGCAACTCTAGTATCCGTCCCGAGTCGCCTGCTTTGATGAATCCTGGATGGAGAGTATCTATTTGTTCAATTGAAACCCTTATAGTTGGAATTCTTTGGAGTGACGTTCATACACCAAACAAAGGAAGGTCGTATTGAGGAGGAGTTGACTTACTTTTTAAGGCAGTGTTTTGAATAATGCAACTCATTCCAGATAATTCCGCACATATCACTTTTCATGCATATTCAACACTCCATCAAGTTCTTCTGAACCCTCAGGTTTCTGATTGGAAGGTGCGCTTCCAAGTAAGAAGATTACACGCTTTTATTCATAAATTCTAACATATTCGGTAAATTCGATGCTTCATCCGCGATTTGCTCTGCTCAATAAAGTGTTAATCAGAGATTTAGCTACTTTCCACATTAATCAGAATGCACTTACATATTTGTATTGGCAAAGTATAGGAAATAATGAGTAATTTGGATAGTATTTATTCATTGCTTTATTTTTCTCGTTCGTAATTAAAGGGGTACGCCCCTTTGGAAGCGTCCTCCGTATGGGAGACTTCCTTTTCTGTACAGTATTCTTTGAGAAATACAAGAACTAACTTATTCTTCAAAAAAGAAAAAAAGATTACCGTATTTTTCGGAGCGCATCATCCAACCGCGAGTTGCGTGAGACGCGGTTTACAACCTAAACTTTCCGAGAGCCGCCTTAAATTCCAAACAAACTGTCCGAAGGACGGCATTCAGTCTTAAAAAACCTTGAACCCATGCATTTCTTTCCTAACCCTAGAATCTCGTGAAACCTATTTTAAAGCACAATGTAGCTCAGAATATCTTAAAATGCACATTCCAGCCTATAACCGAACGAAATGCATTTCAAACCTTAAGTGGAGACAACGCTCCCCAGAAATGCGATAGAATCATCCATGGCGCGCTTTGATCAAAATATAGGCTATTGATTGCAAGAAATACTAGTCTCATTCAACCACGGTACAAAACGCCACGAGATTAGCTCTCAAGTTCGAATTTATCCAAATCCCGTCTTAAAGGAAAAAGAATTCCCCGGACTTCTTAGAGCGCTTCCTTCAACCGTGGGCTTCGTGAAATGTGGTTTGGAGCCAGTGTTTTCCTACACTCACATCGAACGAGGTCTCATAATATAATAGATTAGGAACTGCCCGAAGAACGTTTTTCAGACCCAAGCAACCCTGGAGCCCGTACGATGCGTTCCTCACCCTGGAATCGCCTGAAACCCTACTTAAAGCGAAAAGTATCTCAGATTATCACGAAATGCGTATTTCAGCACAGAATCGTTGTAAACGGATTTAGAACAAAAGACTCGACCGTAATACCCTGATATGACCTAGAGTCGTCCGGCACGCACTTTTATTAAAATACGGGCTATTGATTGCACAAGATTCTTTTGTCAGTCAGGAACGTGGCAGAGTCCCAACATATTAGCACTTCACCCCTATTTTTCCTAAAACCCTTTTCGAAGTAAAAGAAATCAAAGAATTTTTCAGAGCGCGTCTCCAATCAACGAATTGCGTGAAATGAGGCCCGTAGCCCACAGGTTCACAAATCTGCCTAGAATTACGAACGAACTGCCCGAAACACGGTTCTCGTTCTTAAAGGACCTTGAAACCCCTACAATGCGTTCCTAACCGCATAGTCGCTCGAAACACATTTGTAAGAAAACCGTGTCCCAGAACATCCTAAAATGCGTTTTTCCACCTAGAATAGTATGTAACACATCGCAAACCAAGAGACCAAATAAGAACTCCCCGAAACGCCCAAGAATCATCCAACACGTGTTTTTATCCAAATATAGGCCATTGAAGGCACGGGATGCGTTTTTCTTGTGGAAACGGGGCGGAATCCCACGAAATCAGTTCTCAAGCACTGATTTGCCTGAGATCCGTTTTAAAGTAAAAAACAATCACCGCCTTTTCCAGAGTGCGTCCTTCAACCGCGAGTTTCGTGGGAAGCCGTTTACAACCTACGTTTTCCCAGAGGCGCCTAAAATTCCAAACAAACCGTCCGGAGGACGGGATTTAGTCTTAGAAAACCTTGAATCCCACGCTCTTCCTTGCTAACCCTAGAATCCCGTGAAACTAATTTGAAAGCAAAATGTGGCTCGGAATATCTTCAAACGCGTATTTCATCCTAGAATCATGTGAAAAGCTTTTCAAAGCAAGACTGCAGACAATAACCCCCTGAAATACCCTAGAATCATCCATGAAGCGTTTTTATCAAAATATAGGCGATTGGTTGCAATAAATACGGGTTTCATTCAGAAACGGCTCTGAGCCCCGCCTTAAGTGTCACGGGATTCCCAGTACTTCCTCGAGCGCTTCTTCGAACCGTCGACTTCGTGAAGAGCGGTTTGGAGCCAGTGTTTCCCCAGACTCACATAGAACAAGGTTTCATAGTAAAATAGATTAGGAGCTGCCCGAAGCAGCTTTTTCATACCCAAACAACCCCTAAAGCCCATGTCAGCATTACTTACCCTTGAATCGCCTTAAACCCTTTTTAAAGAGAAAAGTACCTCAGATTATTATGAAATGCGTATTTCGTCTTATAATCCATGTAAACGCATTTCGAACCAAAAGACTAGACCATAATACCCCGATATGACCTAGAGTCATCCGGCAAGCGCTTTTATCCAAATACGGGGTATTGATAGCACAAGATTAAGGGGGCTGAATCCCACGAGATTTGTTCTTAAGCACTCAGTTGTCTAAACCCTATCGCTTGGGATTCCATATGCGAACCCATTGCTATGGGTGGTTTGGGTATTAAATCGATTCATGGAGCAGCGAAGGCAGCCCTCTTAGGGCAAGTTTGGATTGAGATTAGTAGCAAAAACACTTGCCGGAACTTATGGGTAAATGCCAAGTACTTGCGAGGAGAGTGTTTTTGGGACGTTATGATTCTTAAAAATGCCTCTTGGGGTTGGAAGAGCATTTTAACGCTTAGGCCAATTGCTATACCTAACATAAAATTTCTAGTTGGCAATGGGCCCCAAATCAAATTTTGGACCGACCCTTGGCTTAATGGAGGGCGCCTAAAAGATTGTTATGGAGATAGATCATTATATGATCTAGGCCCGGGGGCTGATACTAAAGTCCATCAGTTTATTCAGACTGATGGGTGGAGGTTTCCTACTCCCACGTCCAATGCATCGATGGATATCTTCCAATCTATTCCAAATGAGCTTGAGCCATAGCCTAACTTCGAAGATGAACTTGTTTGGACACGGGAAGATCATGGAAAATTTCACTTTAACGTCTACTTACAATCTAGTATGCAGGAATTAGGACCAGTCCCTCCAATGGCCTTCTATGATTTGGTTCAGAGGGCGTACTAAAAAACACTCTATTTGTGCTTGGATGCTTCTGAGAGGAAGGCTTAAAACAAAAGGTTTTCTCCTCCAAATAAATGTTGCATGTGATTCTTGCCGTGTTCTTTCTATTTGCACTTGGGAGACAGCTATTCATTTAATGACCCAGCGCCATTATTCTCAAGAGGTGTGGAAAGCTCTCCTAGCAAAACTGAATTTGGAGCCGACACGTTGTTGTACAAATCCGTTGGAATTGCTGGCTTCCGTCACTCTTCCATTGGACCAGCCGTCTTCAAACTCTTGGCAAGCTATTGTTTAATGCATTCATTTGGCGTATTTGGGCTGAGAGGAATGGAAGGATCTTTAGAAGTAATGAGCAGTCAAGTAAGGTTGTGTTACAGCAAACTATTGACACTGTTTGCAGCAGGATTCTTTATCGTGACATAGCTTTACCAAGTGAAACTGCTGGTCATTGGAATCTTCCTCCAAGCAACTCTAGTATCCGTCCCGAGTCGCCTGCTTTGATGAATCCTGGATGGAGAGTATCTATTTGTTCAATTGAAACCCTTATAGTTGGAATTCTTTGGAGTGACGTTCATACACCAAACAAAGGAAGGTCGTATTGAGGAGGAGTTGACTTACTTTTTAAGGCAGTGTTTTGAATAATGCAACTCATTCCAGATAATTCCGCACATATCACTTTTCATGCATATTCAACACTCCATCAAGTTCTTCTGAACCCTCAGGTTTCTGATTGGAAGGTGCGCTTCCAAGTAAGAAGATTACACGCTTTTATTTATAAATTCTAACATATTCGGTAAATTCGATGCTTCATCCGCGATTTGCTCTGCTCAATAAAGTGTTAATCAGAGATTTAGCTACTTTCCACATTAATCAGAATGCACTTACATATTTGTATTGGCAAAGTATAGGAAATAATGAGTAATTTGGATAGTATTTATTCATTGCTTTATTTTTCTCGTTCGTAATTAAAGGGGTACGCCCCTTTGGAAGCGTCCTCCGTATGGGAGACTTCCTTTTCTGTACAGTATTCTTTGAGAAATACAAGAACTAACTTATTCTTCAAAAAAGAAAAAAAGATTACCGTATTTTTCGGAGCGCATCATCCAACCGCGAGTTGCGTGAGACGCGGTTTACAACCTAAACTTTCCGAGAGCCGCCTTAAATTCCAAACAAACTGTCCGAAGGACGGCATTCAGTCTTAAAAAACCTTGAACCCATGCATTTCTTTCCTAACCCTAGAATCTCGTGAAACCTATTTTAAAGCACAATGTAGCTCAGAATATCTTAAAATGCACATTCCAGCCTATAACCGAACGAAATGCATTTCAAACCTTAAGTGGAGACAACGCTCCCCAGAAATGCGATAGAATCATCCATGGCGCGCTTTGATCAAAATATAGGCTATTGATTGCAAGAAATACTAGTCTCATTCAACCACGGTACAAAACGCCACGAGATTAGCTCTCAAGTTCGAATTTATCCAAATCCCGTCTTAAAGGAAAAAGAATTCCCCGGACTTCTTAGAGCGCTTCCTTCAACCGTGGGCTTCGTGAAATGTGGTTTGGAGCCAGTGTTTTCCTACACTCACATCGAACGAGGTCTCATAATATAATAGATTAGGAACTGCCCGAAGAACGTTTTTCAGACCCAAGCAACCCTGGAGCCCGTACGATGCGTTCCTCACCCTGGAATCGCCTGAAACCCTACTTAAAGCGAAAAGTATCTCAGATTATCACGAAATGCGTATTTCGGCACAGAATCGTTGTAAACGGATTTAGAACAAAAGACTCGACCGTAATACCCTGATATGACCTAGAGTCGTCCGGCACGCACTTTTATTAAAATACGGGCTATTGATTGCACAAGATTCTTTTGTCAGTCAGGAACGTGGCAGAGTCCCAACATATTAGCACTTCACCCCTATTTTTCCTAAAACCCTTTTCGAAGTAAAAGAAATCAAAGAATTTTTCAGAGCGCGTCTCCAATCAACGAATTGCGTGAAATGAGGCCCGTAGCCCACAGGTTCACAAATCTGCCTAGAATTACGAACGAACTGCCCGAAACACGGTTCTCGTTCTTAAAGGACCTTGAAACCCCTACAATGCGTTCCTAACCGCATAGTCGCTCGAAACACATTTGTAAGAAAACCGTGTCCCAGAACATCCTAAAATGCGTTTTTCCACCTAGAATAGTATGTAACACATCGCAAACCAAGAGACCAAATAAGAACTCCCCGAAACGCCCAAGAATCATCCAACACGTGTTTTTATCCAAATATAGGCCATTGAAGGCACGGGATGCGTTTTTCTTGTGGAAACGGGGCGGAATCCCACGAAATCAGTTCTCAAGCACTGATTTGCCTGAGATCCGTTTTAAAGTAAAAAACAATCACCGCCTTTTCCAGAGTGCGTCCTTCAACCGCGAGTTTCGTGGGAAGCCGTTTACAACCTACGTTTTCCCAGAGGCGCCTAAAATTCCAAACAAACCGTCCGGAGGACGGGATTTAGTCTTAGAAAACCTTGAATCCCACGCTCTTCCTTGCTAACCCTAGAATCCCGTGAAACTAATTTGAAAGCAAAATGTGGCTCGGAATATCTTCAAACGCGTATTTCATCCTAGAATCATGTGAAAAGCTTTTCAAAGCAAGACTGCAGACAATAACCCCCTGAAATACCCTAGAATCATCCATGAAGCGTTTTTATCAAAATATAGGCGATTGGTTGCAATAAATACGGGTTTCATTCAGAAACGGCTCTGAGCCCCGCCTTAAGTGTCACGGGATTCCCAGTACTTCCTCGAGCGCTTCTTCGAACCGTCGACTTCGTGAAGAGCGGTTTGGAGCCAGTGTTTCCCCAGACTCACATAGAACAAGGTTTCATAGTAAAATAGATTAGGAGCTGCCCGAAGCAGCTTTTTCATACCCAAACAACCCCTAAAGCCCATGTCAGCATTACTTACCCTTGAATCGCCTTAAACCCTTTTTAAAGAGAAAAGTACCTCAGATTATTATGAAATGCGTATTTCGTCTTATAATCCATGTAAACGCATTTCGAACCAAAAGACTAGACCATAATACCCCGATATGACCTAGAGTCATCCGGCAAGCGCTTTTATCCAAATACGGGGTATTGATAGCACAAGATTAAGGGGGCTGAATCCCACGAGATTTGTTCTTAAGCACTCAGTTGTCTAAACCCTATCGCTTGGGATTCCATATGCGAACCCATTGCTATGGGTGGTTTGGGTATTAAATCGATTCATGGAGCAGCGAAGGCAGCCCTCTTAGGGCAAGTTTGGATTGAGATTAGTAGCAAAAACACTTGCCGGAACTTATGGGTAAATGCCAAGTACTTGCGAGGAGAGTGTTTTTGGGACGTTATGATTCTTAAAAATGCCTCTTGGGGTTGGAAGAGCATTTTAACGCTTAGGCCAATTGCTATACCTAACATAAAATTTCTAGTTGGCAATGGGCCCCAAATCAAATTTTGGACCGACCCTTGGCTTAATGGAGGGCGCCTAAAAGATTGTTATGGAGATAGATCATTATATGATCTAGGCCCGGGGGCTGATACTAAAGTCCATCAGTTTATTCAGACTGATGGGTGGAGGTTTCCTACTCCCACGTCCAATGCATCGATGGATATCTTCCAATCTATTCCAAATGAGCTTGAGCCATAGCCTAACTTCGAAGATGAACTTGTTTGGACACGGGAAGATCATGGAAAATTTCACTTTAACGTCTACTTACAATCTAGTATGCAGGAATTAGGACCAGTCCCTCCAATGGCCTTCTATGATTTGGTTCAGAGGGCGTACTAAAAAACACTCTATTTGTGCTTGGATGCTTCTGAGAGGAAGGCTTAAAACAAAAGGTTTTCTCCTCCAAATAAATGTTGCATGTGATTCTTGCCGTGTTCTTTCTATTTGCACTTGGGAGACAGCTATTCATTTAATGACCCAGCGCCATTATTCTCAAGAGGTGTGGAAAGCTCTCCTAGCAAAACTGAATTTGGAGCCGACACGTTGTTGTACAAATCCGTTGGAATTGCTGGCTTCCGTCACTCTTCCATTGGACCAGCCGTCTTCAAACTCTTGGCAAGCTATTGTTTAATGCATTCATTTGGCGTATTTGGGCTGAGAGGAATGGAAGGATCTTTAGAAGTAATGAGCAGTCAAGTAAGGTTGTGTTACAGCAAACTATTGACACTGTTTGCAGCAGGATTCTTTATCGTGACATAGCTTTACCAAGTGAAACTGCTGGTCATTGGAATCTTCCTCCAAGCAACTCTAGTATCCGTCCCGAGTCGCCTGCTTTGATGAATCCTGGATGGAGAGTATCTATTTGTTCAATTGAAACCCTTATAGTTGGAATTCTTTGGAGTGACGTTCATACACCAAACAAAGGAAGGTCGTATTGAGGAGGAGTTGACTTACTTTTTAAGGCAGTGTTTTGAATAATGCAACTCATTCCAGATAATTCCGCACATATCACTTTTCATGCATATTCAACACTCCATCAAGTTCTTCTGAACCCTCAGGTTTCTGATTGGAAGGTGCGCTTCCAAGTAAGAAGATTACACGCTTTTATTCATAAATTCTAACATATTCGGTAAATTCGATGCTTCATCCGCGATTTGCTCTGCTCAATAAAGTGTTAATCAGAGATTTAGCTACTTTCCACATTAATCAGAATGCACTTACATATTTGTATTGGCAAAGTATAGGAAATAATGAGTAATTTGGATAGTATTTATTCATTGCTTTATTTTTCTCGTTCGTAATTAAAGGGGTACGCCCCTTTGGAAGCGTCCTCCGTATGGGAGACTTCCTTTTCTGTACAGTATTCTTTGAGAAATACAAGAACTAACTTATTCTTCAAAAAAGAAAAAAAGATTACCGTATTTTTCGGAGCGCATCATCCAACCGCGAGTTGCGTGAGACGCGGTTTACAACCTAAACTTTCCGAGAGCCGCCTTAAATTCCAAACAAACTGTCCGAAGGACGGCATTCAGTCTTAAAAAACCTTGAACCCATGCATTTCTTTCCTAACCCTAGAATCTCGTGAAACCTATTTTAAAGCACAATGTAGCTCAGAATATCTTAAAATGCACATTCCAGCCTATAACCGAACGAAATGCATTTCAAACCTTAAGTGGAGACAACGCTCCCCAGAAATGCGATAGAATCATCCATGGCGCGCTTTGATCAAAATATAGGCTATTGATTGCAAGAAATACTAGTCTCATTCAACCACGGTACAAAACGCCACGAGATTAGCTCTCAAGTTCGAATTTATCCAAATCCCGTCTTAAAGGAAAAAGAATTCCCCGGACTTCTTAGAGCGCTTCCTTCAACCGTGGGCTTCGTGAAATGTGGTTTGGAGCCAGTGTTTTCCTACACTCACATCGAACGAGGTCTCATAATATAATAGATTAGGAACTGCCCGAAGAACGTTTTTCAGACCCAAGCAACCCTGGAGCCCGTACGATGCGTTCCTCACCCTGGAATCGCCTGAAACCCTACTTAAAGCGAAAAGTATCTCAGATTATCACGAAATGCGTATTTCGGCACAGAATCGTTGTAAACGGATTTAGAACAAAAGACTCGACCGTAATACCCTGATATGACCTAGAGTCGTCCGGCACGCACTTTTATTAAAATACGGGCTATTGATTGCACAAGATTCTTTTGTCAGTCAGGAACGTGGCAGAGTCCCAACATATTAGCACTTCACCCCTATTTTTCCTAAAACCCTTTTCGAAGTAAAAGAAATCAAAGAATTTTTCAGAGCGCGTCTCCAATCAACGAATTGCGTGAAATGAGGCCCGTAGCCCACAGGTTCACAAATCTGCCTAGAATTACGAACGAACTGCCCGAAACACGGTTCTCGTTCTTAAAGGACCTTGAAACCCCTACAATGCGTTCCTAACCGCATAGTCGCTCGAAACACATTTGTAAGAAAACCGTGTCCCAGAACATCCTAAAATGCGTTTTTCCACCTAGAATAGTATGTAACACATCGCAAACCAAGAGACCAAATAAGAACTCCCCGAAACGCCCAAGAATCATCCAACACGTGTTTTTATCCAAATATAGGCCATTGAAGGCACGGGATGCGTTTTTCTTGTGGAAACGGGGCGGAATCCCACGAAATCAGTTCTCAAGCACTGATTTGCCTGAGATCCGTTTTAAAGTAAAAAACAATCACCGCCTTTTCCAGAGTGCGTCCTTCAACCGCGAGTTTCGTGGGAAGCCGTTTACAACCTACGTTTTCCCAGAGGCGCCTAAAATTCCAAACAAACCGTCCGGAGGACGGGATTTAGTCTTAGAAAACCTTGAATCCCACGCTCTTCCTTGCTAACCCTAGAATCCCGTGAAACTAATTTGAAAGCAAAATGTGGCTCGGAATATCTTCAAACGCGTATTTCATCCTAGAATCATGTGAAAAGCTTTTCAAAGCAAGACTGCAGACAATAACCCCCTGAAATACCCTAGAATCATCCATGAAGCGTTTTTATCAAAATATAGGCGATTGGTTGCAATAAATACGGGTTTCATTCAGAAACGGCTCTGAGCCCCGCCTTAAGTGTCACGGGATTCCCAGTACTTCCTCGAGCGCTTCTTCGAACCGTCGACTTCGTGAAGAGCGGTTTGGAGCCAGTGTTTCCCCAGACTCACATAGAACAAGGTTTCATAGTAAAATAGATTAGGAGCTGCCCGAAGCAGCTTTTTCATACCCAAACAACCCCTAAAGCCCATGTCAGCATTACTTACCCTTGAATCGCCTTAAACCCTTTTTAAAGAGAAAAGTACCTCAGATTATTATGAAATGCGTATTTCGTCTTATAATCCATGTAAACGCATTTCGAACCAAAAGACTAGACCATAATACCCCGATATGACCTAGAGTCATCCGGCAAGCGCTTTTATCCAAATACGGGGTATTGATAGCACAAGATTAAGGGGGCTGAATCCCACGAGATTTGTTCTTAAGCACTCAGTTGTCTAAACCCTATCGCTTGGGATTCCATATGCGAACCCATTGCTATGGGTGGTTTGGGTATTAAATCGATTCATGGAGCAGCGAAGGCAGCCCTCTTAGGGCAAGTTTGGATTGAGATTAGTAGCAAAAACACTTGCCGGAACTTATGGGTAAATGCCAAGTACTTGCGAGGAGAGTGTTTTTGGGACGTTATGATTCTTAAAAATGCCTCTTGGGGTTGGAAGAGCATTTTAACGCTTAGGCCAATTGCTATACCTAACATAAAATTTCTAGTTGGCAATGGGCACCAAATCAAATTCTGGACCGACCCTTGGCTTAATGGAGGGCACCTAAAAGATTGTTATGGAGATAGAGCAATATATGAGCTAGGCCTGGGGGCTGATACTAAGGTCCAACAATTTTTTCAGACTGATGGGTGGAGGTTTCCTACTCCCACGTCCAATGCATCGATGGATATCTTCCAATCTATTCCAAATGAGCTTGAGCCATGGCCTAACTTCGAAGATGAACTTGTTTGGACTCGAGAAGATCATGGAAATTTCACTTTTACGTCTGCTTACAATCTAGTATGCAGGAATTAGGACCAGTCCCTCCAATGGCCTTCTATGATTTGGTTCAGAGGGCGTACTAAAAAACACTCTATTTGTGCTTGGATGCTACTGAGAGGAAGGCTTAAAACAAAAGGTTTTCTCCTCCAGATAAATGTTGCATGTTATTCTTGCCGTGTTCTTTGTATTTGCACTTGGGAAACAGCTATTCATTTAATGACCCAGCGCCATTATTCTCAAGAGGTGTGGAAAGCTCTCCTAGAAAAACTGAATTTGGAGCCGACACGTTGTTGTACAAATCCGTTGGAATTGGTGGCTTCCGTCACTCTTCCATTGGACCAGCCGTCTTCAAACTCTTGGCAAGCTATTGTTTAACGCATTCATTTGGCGTGTTTGGGCTGAGAGGAATGGAAGGATCTTATGAAGTAAAGAGCACTCAAGTAAGGTTGTGTTACAACAAACTATTGACACTGTTTGCAGCAGGATTCTTTATCTTGACATGGCTTAACAAGTGAAACTGCTGGTCATTGGAATCTTCCTCCAAGCAACTCCAGTATCCGTCCCGAGTTGCCTGCTTTGATGAATCCTGGATGGAGAGTATCTATTTGTTCAATTGATACCCTTATAGTTGGAATTCTTTGGAGTGACGTTCATACACCAAACAAAGGAAGGTCGTATTGAGGAGGAGTTGACTTACTTTTTAAGGCAGTGTTTCGAATAATACAACTCATTCCAGATAATTCCGCACATATAACTTTTCAGGCAGATTCAACACTCCATCAAGTTCTTCTCAACCCTCAAGTTTCTGATTGGAAGGTGCGCTTCCAAGTAACAAGATTACACGCTTTTATTCATAAATTTGAACATATTCGGTAAATTCGATGCTTCATCCGCGATTTGCTCTGCTCAATAAAGTGTTATTAAGCAGAGATTTTGCTACTTTTCACATTAATCAGAATGCACTTACATATTTGTATAGGCAAAGTATATGAAATAATGAGTAATTCGGATAGTATTTATTCATTGTTTTATTTTTCTCGTTCCTAATTAGAGGGGTACGCCCCTTTGGAAGCATCCTCCATATGGGAGACTTCCTTTTCTGTACAGTATTCTTTGAGAAATAGAAGGACTAACTTATTCTTAAAAAAAAAGAAAGATTACCGTATTTTTAAGAGCACATCATCCACCCGCGAGTTGCGTGAGACACGGTTTACAACCTAAACTTTCCGAGAGCCGCCTTAAATTCCAAACAAACTGTCCGAAGGACGGGATTCAGTCTTAAAAAACCTTGAACCCATGCATTTCTTTCCTAACGCTAGAATCTCGTGAAACCTATTTTAAAGCACAATGTAGCTCAGAATATCTTAAAATGCACATTCCAGCCTATAACCGAATGAAATGCATTTCAAACCTTAAGTGGAGACAACGCCCCCCAGAAATTCGATAGAATCATCCATGGCGCTCTTTGATCAAAATAGAGGCTATTGATTGCAAGAAATACGAGTCTCATTCAACCACGGTACAAAACGCCACGAGATTAGCTCTCAAGTTCGAATTTATCCGAATCCCGCCTTAAAGGAAAAAGAATTCCCCGGACTTCTTAGAGCGCTTCCTTCAACCGTGGGCTTCGTGAAATGTGGTTTGGAGCCAGTGTTTTCCTACACTCACATCGAACGAGGTCTCGTAATATAATAGATTAGGAACTGCCCGAAGAACGTTTTTCAGACCCAAGCAACCCTGGAGCCCGTACGATGCGTTCCTCACCCTTGAATCGCCTGAAACCCTACTTAAAGCGAAAAGTATCTCAGATTATCACGAAATGCGTATTTCGGCACAGAAACGTTGTAAACGCATTTAGAAGAAAAGACTCGACCGTAATACCCTGATATGACCTAGAGTCGTCCGGCACGCACTTTTATTAAAATACGGGCTATTGATTGCACAAGATTCTTTTGTCAGTCAGGAACGTGGCAGAGTCCCAACATATTAGCACTTCAGCCCTATTTTTCCTAAAACCCGTTTCGAAGTAAAAGAAATCAAAGAATTTTTCAGAGCGTGTCTGCAATCTACGAATTGCGTGAAATGAGGCCTGTAGCCCAAAGGTTCACAGATCCGCCTAGAATTACGAATGAACTGCCCGAAACACGGTTCTCGTTCTTAAAGGGCCTTGAAACCCCTGCAATGCGTTCCTAACCGCATAGTCGCTCGAAACACATTTGTAAGAAAACCGTGTCCCAGAACATCCTAAAATGCGTTTTTCCACCTAGAATCGTATGTAACACATCGCAAACCAAGAGACCAAATAAGAACTCCCCGAAACGCCCAAGAATCATCCAACACGTGTTTTTATCCAAATATAGGTC
The DNA here is from genome assembly GCA_029852735.1 of Persea americana. Taxonomy (NCBI): domain Eukaryota; kingdom Viridiplantae; phylum Streptophyta; class Magnoliopsida; order Laurales; family Lauraceae; genus Persea; species Persea americana. Next base: position 245,756 of record CM056820.1, read on the forward strand.
ATTGAAGGCACGGGATGCGTTTTTCTTATGGAAACGGGGCGGAATCCCACGAAATCAGTTCTCAAGCACTGATTTGCCTGAGATCCGTTTTAAAGTAAAAAACAATCACCGCCTTTTCCAGAGCGCGTCCTTCAACCGCGAGTTTCGTGGGAAGCCGCTTACAACCTACGTTTTCCCAGAGGCGCCTAAAATTCCAAACAAACCGTCCGGAGGACGGGATTTAGTCTTAGAAAACCTTGAATCCCACGCTCTTCCTTGCTAACCCTAGAATCCCGTGAAACTAATTTGAAAGCAAAATGTGGCTCGGAATATCTTCAAACGCGTATTTCGTCCTAGAATCATGTGAAAAGCTTTTCAAAGCAAGACTGCAGACAATAACCCCCTGAAATACCCTAGAATCATCCATGAAGCGTTTTTATCAAAATATAGGCGATTGGTTGCAATAAATACGGGTTTCATTCAGAAACGGCTCTGAGCCCCGCCTTAAGTGTCACGGGATTCCCAGTACTTCCTCGAGCGCTTCTTCGAACCGTCGACTTCGTGAAGAGCGGTTTGGAGCCAGTGTTTCCCCAGACTCACATAGAACGAGGTTTCATAGTAAAATAGATTAGGAGTTGCCTGAAGCAGCTTTTTCATACCCAAACAACCGCTAAAGCCCATGTCAGCATTACTTACCCTTGAATCGCCTTAAACCCTTTTTAAAGCGAAAAGTACCTCAGATTATCATGCAATGCGTATTTCGTCTTATAATCCATGTAAACGCATTTCGAACCAAAAGACTAGACCATAATACCCCGATATGACCTAGAGTCATCCGGCAAGCGCTTTTATCCAAATACGGGGTACTGATAGCACAAGATTAAGGGGGCTGAATCCCACGAGATTTGTTCTTAAGCACTCAGTTGTCTAAACCCTATCGCTTGGGATTCCATATGCGAACCCATAGCTATGGGTGGTTTGGGTATTAAATCGATTCATGGAGCAGCGAAGGCAGCCCTCTTAGGGCAAGTTTGGATTGAGATTTGTAGCAAAATCACTTGCCGGAACTTATGGGTAAATGCCAAGTACTTGCGAGGAGAGTGTTTTTGGGACGTTATGATTCTTAAAAATGCCACTTGGGGTTGGAAGAGCATTTTAACGCTTAGGCCAATTGCTATACCTAACATAAAATTTCTAGTTGGCAATGGGCACCAAATCAAATTCTGGACCGACCCTTGGCTTAATGGAGGGCGCCTAAAAGATTGTTATGGAGATAGAGCAATATATGATCTAGGCCTAGGGGCGGATACTAAAGTCCATCAATTTATTCAAACTGATGGGTGGAGGTTTCCTACTCCCACGTCGAATGCATCGATGGATATCTTCCAATCTATTCCAAATGAGCTTGAGCCATGGCCTAACTTCGAAGATGAACTTGTTTGGACTCAAGAAGATGAACTTGTTTGGACTCAAGAAGATCAGATAAATGTTGCATGTGATTCTTGCTGTGTTCTTTGTATTTACACTTGGGAGACAGCTATTCATTTAATGACCCAGCGCCATTATTCTCAAGAGGTGTGGAAAGCTCTCCTAGCAAAACTGAATTTGGAGCCGACACATTGTTGTACAATTCCGTTGGAATTGTTGGCTTCCGTCACTCTTCCATTGGACCAGCCGTCTTCAAACTCTTGGCAAGCTATTGTTTAATGCATTCATTTGGCGTGTTTGGGCTGAGAGGAATGGAAGGATCTTATGAAGTAAAGAGCACTCAAGTAAGGTTGTGTTACAACAAACTATTGACACTGTTTGCAGCAGGATTCTTTATCTTGACATAGCTTTACCAAGTGAAATTGCTAGTCATTGGAATCTTCCTCCAAGCAACTCCAGTATCCGTCCCGAGTCGCCTGCTTTGATGAATCCTGGATGGAGAGTATCTATTTGTTCAATTGATACCCTTATAGTTGGAATTCTTTGGAGTGACGTTCATACACCAAACAAAGGAAGGTCGTATTGAGGAGGAGTTGACTTACTTTTTAAGGCAGTGTTTCGAATAATACAACTCATCCAGATAATTCCGCACATATCACTTTTCAGGCAGATTCAACACTCCATCAAGTTCTTCTCAACCCTCAGGTTTCTGATTGGAAGGTGCGCTTCCAAGTAACAAGATTACACGCTTTTATTCATAAATTTGAACATATTCGGTAAATTCGATGCTTCATCCGCGATTTGCTCTGCTCAATAAAGTGTTATTAAGCAGAGATTTAGCTACTTTCCACATTAATCAGAATGCACTTACATATTTGTATAGGCAAAGTATAGGAAATAATGAGTAATTTGGATAGTATTTATTCATTGTTTTATTTTTCTCGTTCCTAATTAGAGGGGTACGCCCCTTTGGAAGCATCCTCCATATGGGAGACTTCCTTTTCTGTACAGTATTCTTTGAGAAATAGAAGGACTAACTTATTCTTAAAAAAAAAAAGAAAGATTACCGTATTTTTAAGAGCACATCATCCACCCGCGAGTTGAGTGAGACGCGGTTTACAACCTAAACTTTCCGAGAGCCGCCTTAAATTCCAAACAAACTGTCCGAAGGACGGGATTCAGTCTTAAAAAACCGTGAACCCATGCATTTCTTTCCTAACGCTAGAATCTCGTGAAACCTATTTTAAAGCACAATGTAGCTCAGAATATCTTAAAATGCACAATCCAGCCTATAACCGAATGAAATGCATTTCAAACCTTAAGTGGAGACAACGCCCCCCAGAAATGCGATAGAATCATCCATGGCGCGCTTTGATCAAAATAGAGGCTATTGATTGCAAGAAATACGAGTCTCATTCAACCACGGTACAAAACGCCACGAGATTAGCTCTCAAGTTCGAATTTATCCGAATCCCGCCTTAAAGGAAAAAGAATTCCCCGGACTTCTTAGAGCGCTTCCTTCAACCGTGGGCTTCGTGAAATGTGGTTTGGAGCCAGTGTTTTCCTACACTCACATCGAACGAGGTCTCGTAATATAATAGATTAGGAACTTCCCGAAGAACGTTTTTCAGACCCAAGCAACCCTGGAGCCCGTACGATGCGTTCCTCACCCTTGAATCGCCTGAAACCCTACTTAAAGCGAAAAGTATCTCAGATTATCATGAAATGCGTATTTCGGCACAGAAACTGTAAGACCCCGCCCCGAGAGTTTCCGCTTAGTGTTAATTAAGACGTGTTTTAGTTATAAGTGAAATTAGTGGAAAATGGTTAAATCTGGATTAGAATAGCTTTTCATAGCTTTGAATAATTTTGGGAACTCTTTTGACCTAGTGGGGCCCTTTGGGGGTTCCTTTTCTTGTGTCTTGATTAGTTTTGGGGATTTAGTTATAATTCTGGAAATCGGTAGATTGCTCCGTTGAATGTATTTTATGATTCCCGACAACTTTCGTATTTGCTCCGTTCCCTTTCGAGACCTCTAAACCCTACTTTGCCATTGATAGGGGTAAAACAGTCTTTTTACACAAAATCTGGACACAATTTTCAATGTCTCCGAAACTTGTAAAATGTATACTCGTTGGAAAGTAGAAATTTCGACGATCAATTCTTCCTTCTTCGTCGAATCCGTCCGAAGCCCGTAGAATGATGTTCTAGCCCATTTTAGACCTTTAAGTTGTGGGACCCTTACCACTATCTATATAAGGAGGAGTTCTTTTCTCTTCTCCTCTTCTTGCAACTTCTTGAGAACCAGAAATCCCAGCCCAGCCCTAGAGTGTTTCTTCTTCTTCTTTGCTCATTGCTCCTTCTTCTCTCAATCGCTCTCAAATCCCTTGCTAAAGGAGGATTGGACGCTTCAATCTTCTTCCCCTCCTTGAGAGCTTCCTCTTGATATCTTTCTTTGAGAGAAAGCCCCATTCCAAGCTGTCTTTTGAACAAGCCTTGTGTATTTGAAGAACCTCCATGTAAGCTCTTCTTCTTATCTTTTAGATTTGGATTCTTCTAGTCTTGAAGATGCTTCATTTCCATTATTGGAAGTTATCTCCATCTATTTCTTGATTTTGACCTTCTAGGGTTGTAATGATTGTATTTGGGGATTTTGTGTGTAGATTGTAGATTTGAGCTTGATAGTGGATTAGAGCTTGATTAGCATTCTTAGAGACCAAGGCAAGTGGATGAATGGATTAGATTTGATTGAGTTCTTATTTTGGTTAAAAATGTGAATTTTTACTATTTCCATTTCATTTGATTTAGTATGTTATAATGCTTTTGGAAATGTATTTATTGTTATGGCTTTCTCTTAGTTAGTTCTAGGAGAATATATGCATGCATTCATGAAAGCTTATTTTGGTTGGTATGACCTCTTAAATAGTTTTGTACTGGCATTGAATGAAATTGGATTGGTAGGTGAAATTAATACCTTGGTGGAATAGTAGTTGGTAGAAAGAAGTAAATGTTGAAGGGAAGGGAGTAGACCCATTCCACATCAGAAAAGGGTTGGAATGGAGGTGAAATGGTCTGGGAAAGAATTGACGGAAATCTGCACCTGATGTGTAGTTCCCGCAGCTGGGCGGTCAGCGGGCGGTCACCTCGGCGGCTAGCCGACAGGTGACCGGCGGCTAGCCGACCCAGATACGGTTAGAAACACAGAATGCTGCATTTTGACAGGCGAACCGCGGTCAGCCGCGCGGTCACCTCGCGGCTAACCGCCGATCCCAAACCCAGTGACCGCTAGGTAGCCGCGAGGCGCGGTTAGAAACACAGAATGCTACATTTTAGCAGGGTGAGTCGCGGTCAGCTCCGCGGTCAGCCAGCGGCTAACCGCCGATCACCTCGGCGGCTAACCTCCATCTGACCGACAGGTGACCGAAATTTACCCAGAATTCCTGAGTCTTTTCCATTGGTTTCAGATAGGGTATTGAAAGGTTTGGATGGGTTGTTCTGATGCCCTACCACCTTGGAAAGACCCAGGGGATGACATAAGGAGATTGACATAGATAGAAACACCATTTCGGAAAAGGTATTGGGACTTTTAGATTCATCAACGCGCATAAGGAAACTCAGTATGTCCTCTATCATTCGAGTACCATAATTAGGGTAATATAGACATACAAGATCCTTATACATGTTGCTTGAATATGGAAGCCTCAATATTTAGTCCCTAATGATATTAGAAATTATTGTTTTGTTTTACTCGAACTATATATATAATTACCCGATCTTAATGGTTTTGTCTCAAATTCCGATTTGTACACCCGATATGTCCTGCCAGCCCGTGTATACTTGAACTGTTAATGATATGAAATGTGTGCCTACGAGCACCATGCCCCGCCTGTCCGTATGTTTATATTGATATAGTTTTGTAAATGTTTTGATTCATCATGTAACCTAAGAGTCGGCACCACTAAGCTTGGACATCCTTGTCAGTCTGATCAACTGACTGGGTCTCCCCCTGTGCTCCCGCCAGTTGCAACTTGGATTCCGTACTGTCCCGTTACCCGGTCCGCGGCCGTGGTCTTGCCTAGCTATATGTATAAGTATATGTATATGTATATGTTTATAATATTGGTTCTCGTCACTTCGTGTGATTGAGCCCAATGCACGCAATGTGCTCTCATCACTTTAGTGATAGAGAGGATGTAGCTTTAGTGTGGTTGCCACCTAGTCAGTTCCTGCACCTTGGTTACCCCGCATGATTTGTATTGCATCTTTACTTTAAATGAACTATGCATCCTGTTTTATGACAGTTTTCGTTATAACTATGATATACTTTGATTTCTTTCTTGGTATTATCTATTCACCCGCCTGCCAGACCGTCGTGTCTGACCCAATTTTTGTGGTACTCAGGTCCAGCTCCTGTCTTTGCCCTTGAGGAGGAGCCAGAGGAGGCGGTTGGTGAACCGCAACGATTAGTAGAATGGCAAGCTGACGATGTCATGTAGACATTCGGTTTAGCTCGGAGCTGAGAACATTTTGGGAATTTTGAGAATGATATTGTTTTATACTTTTGGGTTGTATTGGCCTTTGTTGGCCTTTATTTTTGGGGAATGTTAATTAACTTGTTCTTTTGTTTAAACTTTAACTTAACATTGTGGGAATGCTAATGAGATCATTGCTCACTCTGACATCATGCTATACTTGTTTATTAACAGTCTTATTTGATGTGATTGGATTAAAAGTTTGATTTGCTACACGCTTCCGCACCAATATAAATGTTCTATGAGTGTATGAGGAATCCTCACCGCGGAAACCTGTGGGAAATTAAAGAAACTTACAATCATTACAAGGGGTGGTTCATCATCTATACCACCCCCGTCGCGGTCCCGGGGCCCCCGGTCCGGGGTCGCGACAGGCTGGTATCAGAGCGAGACGTGTTTCAGGCAATTAAAAGAAACTAGAAATCCTAAGGACGTGGCGAGGATCCGTTAGACTTCTTGTTAGACTTTTCGTTAGTTAGACTCGTGTGAGCAATGTGTGACCCTTATATGACTTTATGTGCTAACAATCTGTTTTACAGTGATATGCCACCTCGAAAAAGACCCGTAACCGACAATCCCACCGCAAGCAATAGTGAACACACCGGACCATTAGGAAACGGTATTCCAGATCCAAACATGCAGAATCAATTCCAACAAATGATGCAAGCCATGCTTGACCAGCAACGTCAAGCCAACGAAAATCAAGCACGATTGCAAGAACAAATGGCCAGGAAGGATGAAGAACATGCTAGGGAGATGGCCATGATGCAAAGGCAGTTGTTAGAGGTGTTGGAAAGGAGACCTGAACCGGCACCAGCACAACCTCCAGGCACTCAGATTGTCATCAACAATAGGGAACATGATCCCAATGCGCTGTACGAGAAGTTTAGGAAGAGGGGTCCCAAGGAGTTCACGGGGCATGGGGACCCATTAGCTGCAGACGACTGGTTGGAGCAGACGGAGAACATCTTCGAGATATTCAGATGTACCGGTAGACAGCAAGTGCAGCTCACTGCTTCCATGTTCACCGGTCTAGCGGACATATGGTGGAAGACGATCAAGGCTGAGTATAGGACCATAGCGGACGCAGAGGCTTGGGCAAGTTTCAAAAGACAATTCAGTGACAAATATGTACCGACGCATGTGAAGAGGCAGAAGGCCATCGAATTCCAGCAGCTCGTACAAGGTAACACGACCGTGCAAGAGTACCTCACGAAGTTTGAGAGGTTGTCTCGGTATGCCCCCGAATTAATTGATACTGTGGAGAAGAAGATAACACGGTTCCTTGAAGGACTTAACCCGATCATTGAAAGGGATGCCACGGGTGTTGTACCACCTAACACTTTTGAGGAGGCTGTGAGAAGGGCCTACAAATTCGAGAACCTGAACAACAAGATCCTCAAGATCCAAGGAAAGGCACCAGCTCACCAGCAGAATCACCAACCAAGGAACCATCAGAGCAAGCGACAGAGGCAAGAACAAAACGTGCAGAATGCCCTAGTTTGCGTTCACTGTGGTAAGAACCATGAGAGTGCTCAATGCCGTACGATTACGGGAGCATGTTTCAGATGTGGATCCATGGCACACCAGCTCAAAGACTGCCCAAGGCAAGCTGGGCAAGGTAACAACAGGCAGAACCAGCAACAACAAGGAACACAGCGCCAGGCACCACCTCAGAACGCACTAGCCGTACAGAACCAACCCAGGCCACTCCAGCAGCAGGCTCCACAACAACAATATAGACCTCCTCAGCAACATCAAGCTCGTCAGCAAGGACAGAATCAGAATCAGCGTCCTCAACAGTCTAGGAATGCACACCAAGGAAGGCAGCAACAGGCTCAGAATAGGCCTCAACAGCGAGGACAAGTGTATGCAATTAACCAAGCTGATGCAGAGGCAGCAGATAACGTGGTGGAAGGTACACTCCTAGTTTGTGGATTTGAAGCTAAAGTTTTGTTTGACCCTGGCTCTATGCACTCATTCTTGTCTCCAAAATTTTCTAAGTTGATTGATATGCCTGCTAGAGAACTTGAGTATGTTTTGACGGTGTCCACCCCCGTAGGCAAACAAGTTGTGTGTAGGAAGTACTATCCTAGATGTGCTATTCAGATAGGAGATGTGGTGTTACCGGCGAATCTTATTTTGTTGGAGATGTATGATTTCGATGTTATTCTAGGGATGGATTGGTTAGCCGGATACCATGCTACGATGGACTGTTTCCATAAGACCCTCACGTTCAAATTAGAGGAGACCCCAGCAGGGGTACTGTTCCATGGGGAGAGGAAGAATTCTTGTCCAAGATTCGTTTCAGCATTGAAGGCTGATAGACTAGTGAGAAGCGGATGTGAATGCTATTTAGCGTTTATCACGGAGGATAAACGGTCCCAAGGGGTGGAGGAGATCCCAATCGTTTGCGAATTCCCAGACATTTTTCCAGAAGAAATCCCAGGTTTACCACCTGTTAGGGAGATTGACTTCACCATCGAATTGTTACCAGGGACCGCTCCGATATCTATCGCACCATACAGAATGGCTCCAGCTGAATTAGGAGAGTTGAAGATTCAGTTGCAAGAATTATTGGACAAAGGTTTCATAAGACCGAGCGTCTCACCTTGGGGAGCTCCAGTTTTATTTGTCAAGAAGAAAGACGGTTCCATGAGAATGTGTATTGACTATCGGAAATTGAACCAAGCTACCATCAAGAACAAGTATCCATTGCCAAGGATAGATGAATTGTTTGACCAATTGCAAGGTGCTGCTTACTTTTCAAAGATCGATCTAAAATCCGGTTATCATCAGCTGAGAGTTAGAGATTCAGATGTATCGAAGACAGCGTTCCGGACGAGATATGGACACTATGAGTTTCTAGTGATGCCATTTGGACTGACGAATGCACCAGCAGTATTCATGGCTTTGATGAACAAGATATTTGCGGAGTACTTAGACCAATTCACAGTGGTGTTTATTGATGACATTTTGGTGTACTCTAAGTCTAAAGAAGAACATGAAGAGCATTTGAGGATAGCATTGCAACTTCTGAGAGATAATCAATTGTATGCGAAACTCACTAAGTGCGATTTTTGGCTTGAAGAAGTCGCATTTTTAGGTCATATCATTTCCAAAGAAGGATTATCAGTGGACCCAGCCAAGATAGATGCAGTTGTGAAGTGGGAAAGACCGAAGAACGCGTCAGAAATCAGAAGTTTTCTTGGATTGGCGGGTTACTATCGAAGATTTGTGCAAGGATTTTCGTCGATTGCAGCTTCATTGACAAAGTTGACCAAGAAGAATGCACCTTATGTGTGGACAGACCAATGTGAGACCAGCTTCCAAGAGTTGAAAAAGAGATTAACTTCGGCACCCGTCCTCACTTTACCATCCGGGAGCGGCAGTTACACCATCTTTACAGATGCTTCGAATATAGGACTCGGTTGTGTGTTGATGCAAGATAGAAAAGTCGTTGCGTATGGATCACGTCAGTTGAAGGACCACGAGAAGAACTACGCGACGCATGATCTGGAATTAGCAGCGGTCGTTTTTGCGCTAAAGATGTGGAGACATTACCTCTATGGGGAGAGATTCGAAGTCCACTCCGATCACCGCAGCTTACAGTATTTGTTCTCTCAGAAGGAATTGAATATGAGACAAAGAAGATGGATGGAATACATCAAAGATTACGATTTTCCGATCAAATACCACCCGGGAAAGGCAAATGTAGTAGCCGATGCCTTGAGTAGGAAGTCAGCCAGTGTGGCGAGCCTAAGAGTTACGTGCTTCTTTCAGCAATTTGAAGAGTTGGGGGTAGATTTTCAGCCCCTAAGCGAGGGAGTGATGTTAGCCAACATGTCTGTGTCTGAACCCTCGTTCATTCGGAAGATCAAGGACAACCAATTGCAAGATCCAGAGTTGGCCAAGATTTCAGAGCATATAGCAGAACGTCCTGACTTTCGTATTGTGGATGGAGTCTTATTCTATCGTGATCGTCTATGCGTGCCCAATATTGAAGATTTGAAGAATGACATTATGTCAGAGGCGCACAGCACGAAATACTCTATGCATCCGGGTAGCACGAAGATGTATCAGAACCTGAAGGGCAGATTTTGGTGGAACAACATGAAGAGGGAAATAGCAGCTTTCGTTTCTCGATGTATGACGTGTCAGTTGGTAAAGGCAGAGCATCAGAGACCTCCAGGGTTATTGCAGCCATTAGAGATCCCAGAGTGGAAGTGGGAACATATTACCATGGATTTCATCTCGGGATTGCCAAGGACCAGAAAAGGGAATAACTCCATATGGGTAATTGTGGACCGTCTCACCAAATCAGCTCATTTTATTCCTATGAAGACCGGAGAGAAAATGCATATGTTACCTCTCGCGGAGTTATTTGTCAACGAGATTGTCAGCCGTCATGGGCAGCCAGTCTCCATTACTTCAGATAGAGATAGCAGATTCGTCTCGAGATTTTGGAAGACTTTGCATGAGTCTATGGGGACAAAGCTTCAGTTCAGCACAGCGTATCACCCACAAACAGATGGTCAGTCGGAAAGGACAATTCAGACCCTTGAAGATATGCTTCGAGCGTGTGTGCTAGATTTCAAGACTCAATGGGATGAGACCCTACCGCTTTGCGAATTTGCCTACAACAACAGTTATCATTCGAGCATTGGGATGGCGCCTTTTGAGGCATTGTATGGTAGGAGGTGTAGAACTCCAGTTTGTTGGGAAGAAGTAGGTATTCGCAGTTTTCATGGACCGACTATGGTGAGTGAAACCAGCGACAAAGTCAAGTTGATCCAAGAACGTCTGAAAGTAGCCCGGAGTAGACAGAAGAGTTATGCAGACTCTCATCGAAGGGACTTACATTTTAAGGAAGGAGATAAAGTTTTCTTGAAGGTGTCACCTACTAGAGGAACTCTGAGATTCGGTCAGAAAGGCAAACTATCTCGGCGATACATTGGACCCTATGATATCATGAGCAAGATTGGTGACGTGGCTTACAGATTAGCCTTACCAACCGAGCTTTCCGGCGTGCACAATGTGTTCCATGTGTCTATGTTGAAAAAGTACGTCCCCGATCCGTCACATGTACTCCGTCATGAACCATTAGAGATCAGAGAAGATGCCACTTATGTCGAGAAGCCTATTCAGATCATCGATACGAAGGAGCAAGAACTGAGGACAAGGACAATACAATGGGTGAAAGTGCTTTGGGAAAATCACGGACCTGAAGAGGCAACGTGGGAATTACGGGATCAAGTTCAGAAGAAGTATCCGCATCTACTACCCGAGGTTAGTTATTTTTATTTCATTTGGTGGACCAAATGCCCTAAGGGGTGGAGGATGTAAGACCCCGCCCCGAGAGTTTCCGCTTAGTGTTAATTAAGACGTGTTTTAGTTATAAGTGAAATTAGTGGAAAATGGTTAAATCTGGATTAGAATAGCTTTTCATAGCTTTGAATAATTTTGGGAACTCTTTTGACCTAGTGGGGCCCTTTGGGGGTTCCTTTTCTTGTGTCTTGATTAGTTTTGGGGATTTAGTTATAATTCTGGAAATCGGTAGATTGCTCCGTTGAATGTATTTTATGATTCCCGACAACTTTCGTATTTGCTCCGTTCCCTTTCGAGACCTCTAAACCCTACTTTGCCATTGATAGGGGTAAAACAGTCTTTTTACACAAAATCTGGACACAATTTTCAATGTCTCCGAAACTTGTAAAATGTATACTCGTTGGAAAGTAGAAATTTCGACGATCAATTCTTCCTTCTTCGTCGAATCCGTCCGAAGCCCGTAGAATGATGTTCTAGCCCATTTTAGACCTTTAAGTTGTGGGACCCTTACCACTATCTATATAAGGAGGAGTTCTTTTCTCTTCTCCTCTTCTTGCAACTTCTTGAGAACCAGAAATCCCAGCCCAGCCCTAGAGTGTTTCTTCTTCTTCTTTGCTCATTGCTCCTTCTTCTCTCAATCGCTCTCAAATCCCTTGCTAAAGGAGGATTGGACGCTTCAATCTTCTTCCCCTCCTTGAGAGCTTCCTCTTGATATCTTTCTTTGAGAGAAAGCCCCATTCCAAGCTGTCTTTTGAACAAGCCTTGTGTATTTGAAGAACCTCCATGTAAGCTCTTCTTCTTATCTTTTAGATTTGGATTCTTCTAGTCTTGAAGATGCTTCATTTCCATTATTGGAAGTTATCTCCATCTATTTCTTGATTTTGACCTTCTAGGGTTGTAATGATTGTATTTGGGGATTTTGTGTGTAGATTGTAGATTTGAGCTTGATAGTGGATTAGAGCTTGATTAGCATTCTTGGAGACCAAGGCAAGTGGATGAATGGATTAGATTTGATTGAGTTCTTATTTTGGTTAAAAATGTGAATTTTTACTATTTCCATTTCATTTGATTTAGTATGTTATAATGCTTTTGGAAATGTATTTATTGTTATGGCTTTCTCTTAGTTAGTTCTAGGAGAATATATGCATGCATTCATGAAAGCTTATTTTGGTTGGTATGACCTCTTAAATAGTTTTGTACTGGCATTGAATGAAATTGGATTGGTAGGTGAAATTAATACCTTGGTGGAATAGTAGTTGGTAGAAAGAAGTAAATGTTGAAGGGAAGGGAGTAGACCCATTCCACATCAGAAAAGGGTTGGAATGGAGGTGAAATGGTCTGGGAAAGAATTGACGGAAATCTGCACCTGATGTGTAGTTCCCGCAGCTGGGCGGTCAGCGGGCGGTCACCTCGGCGGCTAGCCGACAGGTGACCGGCGGCTAGCCGACCCAGATACGGTTAGAAACACAGAATGCTGCATTTTGACAGGCGAACCGCGGTCAGCCGCGCGGTCACCTCGCGGCTAACCGCCGATCCCAAACCCAGTGACCGCTAGGTAGCCGCGAGGCGCGGTTAGAAACACAGAATGCTACATTTTAGCAGGGTGAGTCGCGGTCAGCTCCGCGGTCAGCCAGCGGCTAACCGCCGATCACCTCGGCGGCTAACCTCCATCTGACCGACAGGTGACCGAAATTTACCCAGAATTCCTGAGTCTTTTCCATTGGTTTCAGATAGGGTATTGAAAGGTTTGGATGGGTTGTTCTGATGCCCTACCACCTTGGAAAGACCCAGGGGATGACATAAGGAGATTGACATAGATAGAAACACCATTTCGGAAAAGGTATTGGGACTTTTAGATTCATCAACGCGCATAAGGAAACTCAGTATGTCCTCTATCATTCGAGTACCATAATTAGGGTAATATAGACATACAAGATCCTTATACATGTTGCTTGAATATGGAAGCCTCAATATTTAGTCCCTAATGATATTAGAAATTATTGTTTTGTTTTACTCGAACTATATATATAATTACCCGATCTTAATGGTTTTGTCTCAAATTCCGATTTGTACACCCGATATGTCCTGCCAGCCCGTGTATACTTGAACTGTTAATGATATGAAATGTGTGCCTACGAGCACCATGCCCCGCCTGTCCGTATGTTTATATTGATATAGTTTTGTAAATGTTTTGATTCATCATGTAACCTAAGAGTCGGCACCACTAAGCTTGGACATCCTTGTCAGTCTGATCAACTGACTTGGGTCTCCCCCTGTGCTCCCGCCAGTTGCAACTTGGATTCCGTACTGTCCCGTTACCCGGTCCGCGGCCGTGGTCTTGCCTAGCTATATGTATAAGTATATGTATATGTATATGTTTATAATATTGGTTCTCGTCACTTCGTGTGATTGAGCCCAATGCACGCAATGTGCTCTCATCACTTTAGTGATAGAGAGGATGTAGCTTTAGTGTGGTTGCCACCTAGTCAGTTCCTGCACCTTGGTTACCCCGCATGATTTGTATTGCATCTTTACTTTAAATGAACTATGCATCCTGTTTTATGACAGTTTTCGTTATAACTATGATATACTTTGATTTCTTTCTTGGTATTATCTATTCACCCGCCTGCCAGACCGTCGTGTCTGACCCAATTTTTGTGGTACTCAGGTCCAGCTTCTGTCTTTGCCCTTGAGGAGGAGCCAGAGGAGGCGGTTGGTGAACCGCAACGATTAGTAGAATGGCAAGCTGACGATGTCATGTAGACATTCGGTTTAGCTCGGAGCTGAGAACATTTTGGGAATTTTGAGAATGATATTGTTTTATACTTTTGGGTTGTATTGGCCTTTGTTGGCCTTTATTTTTGGGGAATGTTAATTAACTTGTTCTTTTGTTTAAACTTTAACTTAACATTGTGGGAATGCTAATGAGATCATTGCTCACTCTGACATCATGCTATACTTGTTTATTAACAGTCTTATTTGATGTGATTGGATTAAAAGTTTGATTTGCTACACGCTTCCGCACCAATATAAATGTTCTATGAGTGTATGAGGAATCCTCACCGCGGAAACCTGTGGGAAATTAAAGAAACTTACAATCATTACAAGGGGTGGTTCATCATCTATACCACCCCCGTCGCGGTCCCGGGGCCCCCGGTCCGGGGTCGCGACAGAAACGTTGTAAACGCATTTAGAAGAAAAGACTCGACCGTAACACCCTGATATGACCTAGAGTCGTCCGGCACGCACTTTATTAAAATACGGGCTATTGATTGCACAAGATTCTTTTGTCAGTCAGGAACGTGGCAGAGTCCCAACATATTAGCACTTCAGCCCTATTTTTCCTAAAACCCTTTTCGAAGTAAAAGAAATCAAAGAATTTTTCAAAGCGCGTCTCCAATCAACGGATTGCGTGAAATGAGGCCCGTAGCCCACAGGTTCACAAATCTGCCTAGAATTACGAACGAACTGCCCAAAACACGGTTCTCGTTCTTAAAGGACCTTGAAACCCCTGCAATGCGTTCCTAACCGCATAGTCGCTCGAAACACATTTGTAAGAAAACCGTGTCCCAGAACATCCTAAAATGCGTTTTTCCACCTAGAATCGTATGTAACACATCGCAAACCAAGAGACCAAATTAGAACTCCCCGAAACGCCCAAGAATCATCCAACACGTGTTTTTATCCAAATATAGGCCATTGAAGGCACGGGATGCGTTTTTCTTATGGAAACGGGGCTGAATCCCACGAAATCAGTTCTCAAGCACTGATTTGCCTGAGATCCGTTTTAAAGTAAAAACCAATCACCGCCTTTTCAAGAGCGCGTCCTTCAACCGCGAGTTTCGTGGGAAGCCGATTACAACCTACGTTTTCCCAGAGGCGCCTAAAATTCCAAACAAACCGTCCGGAGGACGGGATTTAGTCTTAGAAAACCTTGAATCCCACGCTCTTCCTTGCTAACCCTAGAATCCCGTGAAACTAATTTGAAAGCAAAATGTGGCTCGGAATATCTTCAAACGCGTATTTCATCCTAGAATCATGTGAAAAGCTTTTCAAAGCAAGACTGCAGACAATAACCCCCTGAAATACCCTAGAATCATCCATGAAGCGTTTTTAACAAAATATAGGCGATTGGTTGCAATAAATACGGGTTTCATTCAGAAACGGCTCTGAGCCCCGCCTTAAGTGTCACGGGATTCCCAGTACTTCCTCGAGCGCTTCTTCGAACCGTCGACTTCGTGAAGAGCGGTTTGGAGCCAGTGTTTCCCCAGACTCACATAGAACGAGGTTTCATAGTAAAATAGATTAGGAGCTGCCCGAAGCAGCTTTTTCATACCCAAACAACCCCTAAAGCCCATGTCAGCATTACTTACCCTTGAATCGCCTTAAACCCTTTTTAAAGCGAAAAGTACCTCAGATTATCATGAAATGCGTATTTCGTCTTATAATCCATGTAAACGCATTTCGAACCAAAAGACTAGACCATAATACCCCGATATGACCTAGAGTCATCCGGCAAGCGCTTTTATCCAAATACGGGGTATTGATAGCACAAGATTAAGGGGGCTGAATCCCACGAGATTTGTTCTTAAGCACTCAGTTGTCTAAACCCTATCGCTTGGGATTCCATATGCGAACCCATTGCTATGGGTGGTTTGGGTATTAAATCGATTCATGGAGCAGCGAAGGCAGCCCTCTTAGGGCAAGTTTGGATTGAGATTAGTAGCAAAAACACTTGCCGGAACTTATGGGTAAATGCCAAGTACATGCGAGGAGAGTGTTTTTGGGACGTTATGATTCTTAAAAATGCCTCTTGGGGTTGGAAGAGCATTTTAACGCTTAGGCCAATTGCTATACCTAACATAAAATTTCTAGTTGGCAATGGGCACCAAATCAAATTCTGGACCGACCCTTGGTTTAATGGAGGGCGCCTAAAAGATTGTTATGGAGATAGAGCAATATATGATCTAGGCCTAGGGGCGGATACTAAAGTCCATCAATTTATTCAAACTGATGGGTGGAGGTTTCCTACTCCCACGTCTAATGCATCGATGGATATCTTCCAATCTATTCCAAATGAGCTTGAGCCATGGCCTAACTTCGAAGATGAACTTGTTTGGACTCAAGAAGATCATGGAAATTTCACTTTTAAGTCTGCTTACAATCTAGTATGCAGGAATTAGGACCAATCCCTCTAATGGCCTTCTATGATTTGGTTCAGAGGGCGTACTAAAAAACACTCTATTTGTGCTTGGATGCTACTGAGAGGAAGGCTTAAAACAAAAGGTTTTCTCCTCCAAATAAATGTTGCATGTGATTCTTGCCGTGTTCTTTCTATTTGCACTTGGGAGACAGCTATTCATTTAATGACCCAGCGCCATTATTCTCAAGAGGTGTGGAAAGCTCTCCTAGCAAAACTGAATTTGGAGCCGACACGTTGTTGTACAAATCCATTGGAATTGTTGGCTTCCGTCACTCTTCCATTGGACCAGCCGTCTTCAAACTCTTGGCAAGCTATTGTTTAACGCATTCATTTGGCGTGTTTGGGCTGAGAGGAATGGAAGGATCTTATGAAGTAAAGAGCACTCAAGTAAGGTTGTGTTACAACAGACTATTGACACTGTTTGCAGCAGGATTCTTTATCTTGACATGGCTTAACAAGTGAAATTGCTGGTCATTGGGATCTTCCTCCAAGCAACTCCAGTATCCGTCCCGAGTCGCCTGCTTTGATGAATCCTGGATGGAGAGTATCTATTTGTTCAATTGATACCCTTATAGTTGGAATTCTTTGGAGTGACGTTCATACACCAAACAAAGGAAGGTCGTATTGAGGAGGAGTTGACTTACTTTTTAACGCAGTGTTTCGAATAATGCAACTCATTCCAGATAATTCCGCACATATCACTTTTCAGGCAGATTCAACACTCCATCAAGTTCTTCTCAACCCTCAGGTTTCTGATTGGAAGGTGCGCTTCCAAGTAACAAGATTACACGCTTTTATTCATAAATTTGAACATATTCGGTAAATTCGATGCTTCATCCGCGATTTGCTCTGCTCAATAAAGTGTTATTAAGCAGAGATTTAGCTACTTTCCACATTAATCAGAATGCACTTACATATTTGTATAGGCAAAGTATAGGAAATAATGAGTAATTTGGATAGTATTTATTCATTGTTTTATTTTTCTCGTTCCTAACCGCATAGTCGCTCGAAACACATTTGTAAGAAAAACGTGTCCCAGAACATCCTAAAATGCGTTTTTCCACCTTGAATCGTATGTAATACATCGCGAACCAAGAGACCAAATAAGAACACCCCGAAACGCCCAAGAATCATCCAACACGTGTTTTTATCCAAATATAGGCCATTGAAGGCACGGGATACGTTTTTCTTATGGAAACGGGGCGGAATCCCACGAAATCAGTTCTCAAGCACTGATTTGCCTGAGATCCGTTTTAAAGTAAAAAAAACAATCACCGCCTTTTCCAGAGCGCGTCCTTCAACCGCGAGTTTCGCGGGAAGCCATTTACAACCTACGTTTTCGTAGAGGCGCCTAAAATTCCAAACAAACCGTCCAGAGGACGGGATTCAGTCTTAGAAAACCTTGAATCCCACGCTCTTCCTTGCTAACCCTGGAATTCCGTGAAAGTAATTTGAAAGCAACATGTCGCTCGGAATATCTTCAAACGCGTATTTCATCCTAGAATCATGTGAAAAGCTTTTCAAAGCAAGACTGCAGACAATAACTCCCTGAAATACCCTAGAATCATCCATGAAGCGTTTTTATCAAAATATAGGCGATTGGTTGCAATAAATACGGGTTTCATTCAGAAACGGCTCTGAGCCCCGCCTTAAAGGACACGGGATTCCCAGTACTTCCTCGAGCGGTTCTTCGAACCGTCGACTTCGTGAAGAGCGGTTTGGAGCCAGTGATTCCCTAGACTCACATAGAAGGAGGTTTCATAGTAAAATAGATTAGGAGCTGCCCGAAGCAGCTTTTTCATACCCAAACAACCCCTAAAGCCCACGTCAGCATTACTTACCCTTGAATCGCCTGAAACCCTTTTTAAAGCGAAAAGTACCTCAGATTATCATGAAATACGTATTTCGGCATATAATCCCAGTAAACGCATTTCGAACCAAAAGACTCGACCATAATACCCCAATATGACCTAGAGTCATCCGGCACGCGCTTTTAACCAAATACGGGGTATTGATTGCACAAGATTAAGGGGGCTGAATCCCACGAGATTTGTTCTTAAGCACTAAGTTGCCTAAACCCTATCGCATGGGATTCCATATGCCAACCCATTGCTATGGGTGGTTTGGGTATTAAATCGATTCATGGAGCAGCGAAGGCAGCCCTCTTAGGGCAAGTTTGGATTGTGGTTAGTAACAAAAACACTTGCCGGAACTTATGGGTAAATGCCAAGTACTTGCGTGGAGAGTGTTTTTGGGACGTTATGATTCTTAAAAATGCCTCTTGGGTTTGGAAGAGCATTTTAACGCTTAGGCCAATTGCTATACCTAACATAAAATTTCTAGTTGGCAATGGGCACCAAATCAAATTCTGGACCGACCCTTGGCTTAATGGAGGGCACCTAAAAGATTGTTATGGAGATAGAGCAATATATGAGCTAGGCCTGGGGGCTGATTCTAAGGTCCAACAATTTTTTCAGACTGATGGGTGGAGGTTTCCTACTCCCACGTCCAATGCATCGATGGATATCTTCCAATCTATTCCAAATGAGCTTGAGCCATGGCCTAACTTCGAAGATGAACTTGTTTGGACTCGAGAAGATCATGGAAATTTCACTTTTACGTCTGCTTACAATCTAGTATGCAGGAATTAGGACCAATCCCTCCAATGGCCTTCTATGATTTGGTTCAGAGGGCGTACTAAAAAACACTCTATTTGTGCTTGGATGCTACTGAGAGGAAGGCTTAAAACAAAAGGTTTTCTCCTCCAGATAAATGCTGCATGTGATTCTTGCTGTGTTCTTTGTAATTGCACTTGAGAGACAGCTATTCATTTAATGACCCAGCGCCATTATTCTCAAGAGGTGCGGAAAGCTCTCCTAGCAAAACTGAATTTGGAGCTGACACGTTGTTGTACAAATCCGTTGGAATTGCTGGCTTCCGTCACTCTTCCATTGGACCAGCCGTCTTCAAACTCTTGGCAAGCTATTGTTTAATGCATTCATTTGGCGTATTTGGGCTGAGAGGAATGGAAGGATCTTCAGAAGTAATGAGCACTCAAGTAAGGTTGTGTTACAGCAAACTATTGACACTGTTTGCAGCAGGATTTTTTATCTTGACATAGCTTTTCCAAGTGAAACTGCTAGTCATTGGAATCTTCCTCCAAGCAACTCCAGTATCCCTCCCGAGTCGCCTGCTTTGATGAATCCTGGATGGAGAGTATCTATTTGTTCAATTGATACCCTTATAGTTGGAATTCTTTGGAGTGACGTTCATACACCAAACAAAGGAAGGTCGTATTGAGGAGGAGTTGACTTTCTTTTTAAGGCAGTGTTTCGAATAATGCAACTCATTCCAGATAATTCCACACATATCACTTTTCAGGCAGATTCAACACTCCATCAAGTTCTTCTCAAAACTCAGGTTTCTGATTGGAAGGTGCGCTTCCAAGTAAGAAGATTACACGCTTTTATTCATAAATTCGAACATACTCGGAAAATTGGATGCTTCATCCGCGATTTGCTCCGCTCAATAAAGTGTTATTAAGCAGAGATTTAGCTACTTTCCACATTAATCAGAAAGCACTTACATATTTGTATAGGCAAAGTATAGGAAATAATGAGTAATTTGGATAGTATTTATTCATTGCTTTATTTTTCTCGTTCGTAATTAAAGGGGTATGCCCCTTTGCAAGCATCCTCCATATGGGAGACTTCTTTTTCTGTACAGTATTCTTTGAGAAATAGACGAACTAACTTATTCTTAAAAAAAAAAAAAGATTACCGTATTTTTCAGAGCGCATCATCCAACCGCGAGTTGCGTGAGACGCGGTTTACAACCTAAACTTTCCGAGAGCCGCCTTAAATTCCAAACAAACTGTCCGAAGGACGGGATTCAGACTTAAAAACCCTTGAACCCATGCATTTCTTTCCTAACCGTAGAATCTCGTGAAACCTATTTTAAAGCACAGTGTATCTTAGAATATCTTAAAATGCACATTCCAGCCTATAACCGAATGAAATGCATTTCAAACCTTAAGTGGAGACAACGCCCCCCAGAAATGCGATAGAATCATCCATGGCGCGCTTTGATCAAAATAGAGGCTATTGATTGCAAGAAATTCGAGTCTCGTTCAACCACGGTACAAAACGCCACGAGATTAGCTCTCAAGTTCGAATTTATCCGAATCCCGTCATAAAGGAAAAAGAATTCCCCGGACTTCTTAGAGCGCTTCCTTCAACCGTGGGCTTCGTGAAATGTGGTTTGGAGCCAGTGTTTTCCTACACTCACATCGAACGAGATCTCGTAATATAATAGATTTGGAACTGCCCGAAGAACGTTTTTCAGACCCAAGCAACCCTGGAGCCCGTACGATGCGTTCCTTACCCTTGAATCGCCTGAAACCCTTCTTAAAGCGAAAAGTATCTCAGATTATCAGGCAAATGCGTATTTCGGCACAGAATCGTTGTAAACGCATTTCGAACAAAAGACTCGACCGTAATACCCTGATATGACCTAGAGTCGTCCGGCACGCACTTTTATTAAAATACGGGCTATTGATTGGACAAGAATCTTTTGTCAGTCAGGAACGTGGCAGAGTCCCAACATATTAGCACTTCAGCCCTATTTTTCCTAAAACCCTTTTCGAAGTAAAAGAAATCAAAGAATTTTTCAGAGCGCGTCTCCAATCTACGAATTGCGTGAAATGAGGCCCGTAGCCCACAGGTTCACAGATCCGCCTAGAATTACGAACGAACTGCCCGAAACACGGTTTTCGTTTTTAAAGGACCTTGAAACCCCTGCAATGCGTCCCTAACCGCATAGTCGCTCGAAACACATTTGCAAGAAAAACGTGTCCCAGAACATCCTAAAATGCGTTTTTCCACCTAGAATCGCATGTAACACATCGCAAACCAAGAGACCAAATAAGAACACCCCGAAACGCCCAAGAATCATCCAACACGTGTTTTTATCCAAATATAGGCCGTTGAAGGCACGGGATACGTTTTTCTTATGGAAACGGGGCGGAATCCCACGAAATCAGTTCTCAAGCACTGATTTGCCTGAGATCCGTTTTAAAGTAAAAAACAATCACCGCCTTTTCCAGAGCGCATCCTTCAACCGCGAGTTTCGTGGGAAGCCGTTTACAACCTACGTTTTCCCAGAGGCGCTTAAAATTCCAAACAAACCATCCGCAGGACGGGATTCAGTCTTAGAAAACCTTGAATCCCACGCTCTTCCTTGCTGACCCTAGAATCCCGTGAAACTAATTTGAAAGCAAAATGTGGCTCGGAATATCTTCAAACGCGTATTTCATCCTAGAATCATGTGAAAAGCTTTTCAAAGCAAGACTGCAGACAATAACCCCCTGAAATACCCTAGAATCATCCATGAAGCGTTTTTATCAAAATATAGGCGATTGGTTGCAATAAATACGGGTTTCATTCAGAAACGGCGCTGAGCCCCGCCTTAAGGGACACGGGATTCCCAGTACTTCCTCGAGCGCTTCTTCGAACCGTCAACTTCGTGAAGAGCGGTTTGGAGCCAGTGTTTCCCCAGACTCACATAGAACGAGGTTTCATAGTAAAATAGATTAGGAGCTGCCCGAAGCAGCTTTTTCATACCCAAACAACCCCTAAAGCCCATGTCAGCATTACTTACCCTTGAATCGCCTGAAACCCTTTTTAAAGCGAAAAGTACCTCAGATTATCATGAAATGCGTTTTTCGGCATATAATCCTTGTAAACGCATTTCGAACCAAAAGATTCGACCATAATACCCCGATATGACCTAGAGTCATCCGGCACGCGCTTTTATCCAAATACGGGGTATTGATTGCAGAAGATTAAGGGGGCTGAATCCCACGAGATTTGTTCTTAAGCACTAAGTTGCCTAAACCCTATCGCTTGGGATTCCATATGCCAACCCATTGCTATGGGTGGTTTGGGTATTAAATCGATTCATGGAGCAGCGAAGGCTGCCCTCTTAGGGTAAGTTTGGAATGTGGTTAGTAACAAAAACACTTACCGGAACTTATGGGTAAATGCCAACTACTTGAGTGGAGAGTGTTTTTGGGACGTTATGATTCTTAAAAATGCCTCTCGGGGTTGGAAGAGCATTTTAACGCTTAGGCCAATCGCTATACCTAACATAAAATTTCTAGTTGGCAATGGGCACCAAATCAAATTCTGGACCGACCCTTGGCTTAATGGAGGGCACCTAAAAGATTGTTATGGAGATAGAGCAATATATGAGCTAGGCCTGGGGGCTGATTCTAAGGTCCAACAATTTTTTCAGACTGATGGGTGGAGGTTTCCTACTCCCACGTCCAATGCATCGATGGATATCTTCCAATCTATTCCAAATGAGCTTGAGCCATGGCCTAACTTCGAAGATGAACTTGTTTGGACTCGAGAAGATCATGGAAATTTCACTTTTACGTCTGCTTACAATCTAGTATGCAGGAATTAGGACCAATCCCTCCAATGGCCTTCTATGATTTGGTTCAGAGGGCGTACTAAAAAACACTCTATTTGTGCTTGGATGCTACTGAGAGGAAGGCTTAAAACAAAAGGTTTTCTCCTCCAGATAAATGCTGCATGTGATTCTTGCTGTGTTCTTTGTAATTGCACTTGAGAGACAGCTATTCATTTAATGACCCAGCGCCATTATTCTCAAGAGGTGTGGAAAGCTCTCCTAGCAAAACTGAATTTGGAGCCGACACGTTGTTGTACAAATCTGTTGGAATCGCTGGCTTCCGTCACTCTTCCATTGGACCAGCCGTCTTCAAACTCTTGGCAAGCTATTGTTTAATGCATTCATTTGGCGTATTTGGGCTGAGAGGAATGGAAGGATCTTCAGAAGTAATGAGCACTCAAGTAAGGTTGTGTTACAGCAAACTATTGACACTGTTTGCAGCAGGATTCTTTATCTTGACATAGCTTTACCAAGTGAAATTGCTAGTCATTGGAATCTTCCTCCAAGTAACTCCAGTATCCGTCCCGAGTCGCCTGCTTTGATGAATCCTGGATGGAGAGTATCTATTTGTTCAATTGATACCCTTATAGTTGGAATTCTTTGGAGTGACGTTCATACACCAAACAAAGGAAGGTCGTATTGAGGAGGAGTTGACTTACTTTTTAACGCAGTGTTTCGAATAATGCAACTCATTCCAGATAATTCCGCACATATCACTTTTCAGGCAGATTCAACACTCTATCAAGTTCTTCTCAACCCTCTGGTTTCTGATTGGAAGGTGCGCTTCCAAGTAAGAAGATTACACGCTTTTATTCATAAGTTTACACATATTCGGTAAATTCGATGCTTCATCCGCGATTTGCTCTGCTCAATAAAGTGTTATTAAGCAGAGATTTAGCTACTCTCCACATTAATCAGAATGCACTTACATATTTGTATAGGCAAAGTATAGGAAATAATGAGTAATTTGGATAGTATTTATTCATTGCTTTATTTTTCTCGTTCGTAATTAGAGGGGTACGCCCCTTTGGAAGCATCCTCCATATGGGAGACTTCCTTTTCTGTACAGTATTCTTTGAGAAATAGAAGAACTAACTTATTCTTAAAAAAAAAAAAAGATTACCGTATTTTTCAGAGCGCATCATCCAACCGCGAGTTGCGTGAGACGCGGTTTATAACCTACACTTTCCGAGAGCCGCCTTAAATTCCAAACAAACTGTCCGAAGGACGGGATTCAGTTTTAAAAAACCTTGAACCCATGCATTTCTTTCCTAACCCTAGAATCTCGTGAAACCTATTTTAAAGCACAATGTAGCTCAGAATATCTTAAAATGCACATTCCAGCCTATAACCGAATGAAATGCACTTCATAACTTAAGTGGAGACAACGCCCCCCAGAAATGGAATAGAATCATCCATGACGCGCTTTGATCAAAATATAGGCTATTGATTGCAAAAAATACGAGTCTCATTCAACCACGGTACAAAACGCCACGAGATTAGCTCTCAAGTTCGAATTTATCCGAACCCGTCTTAAAGGAAAAAGAATTCCCCGGACTTCTTAGAGCGCTTCCTTCAACCGTGGGCTTCGTGAAATGTGGTTTGGAGCCAGTGTTTTCCTACACTCACATCGAACGAGGTCTCGTAATATAATAGATTAGGAACTGCCCGAAGAACGTTTTCCAGACCCAAGCAACCCTGGAGCCCGTACGATGCGTTCCTTACCCTTGAATAGCCTGAAACCCTTCTTTAAGCGAAAAGTATCTCAGATTATCATGAAATGCGTATTTCGGCACAGAATCGTTGTAAACGTATTTCGAACAAATGACTCGACCGTAATACCCTGATATGACCTAGAGTCGTCCGGCACGCACTTTTACTAAAACACGGGCTATTGACTGCACAAGATTGTTTGTCAGTCAGGAACGTGGCAGAGTCCCAACATATTAGCACTTCAGCCCTATTTTTCCTAAAACCCGTTTTGAAGTAAAAGAAATCAAAGAATTTTTCAGAGCGCGTCTCCAATCTACGAATTGCGTGAAATGAGGCCCGTAGCCCACAGGTTCACAGATCCGCTTAGAATTACGAACGAACTGCCCGAAACACGGATCTCGTTTTTAAAGGACCTTGAAACCCCTGCAATGCGTCCCTAACCGCATAGTCGCTCGAAACACATTTGTAAGAAAAACGTGTCCCAGAACATCCTAAAATGCGTTTTTCCACCTAGAATCGCATGTAACACATCGCAAACCAAGAGACCAAATAAGAACACCCCGAAACGCCCATGAATCATCCAACACGTGTTTTTATCCAAATATAGGCCATTGAAGGCACGGGATACGTTTTTCTTATGGAAACGGGGCGGAATCCCACGAAATCAGTTCTCAAGCACTGATTTGCCTAAGATCCGTTTTAAAGTAAAAAACAATCACCGCCTTTTCCAGAGCGCGTCCTTCAACCGCGAGTTTCGTGGGAAGCCGATTACAACCTACGTTTTCCCAGAGGCGCCTAAAATTCCAAACAAACCGTCCGGAGGACGGGATTTAGTCTTAGAAAACCTTGAATCCCACGCTCTTCCTTGCTAACCCTAGAATCCCGTGAAACTAATTTGAAAGCAAAATGTGGCTCGGAATATCTTCAAACGCGTATTTCATCCTAGAATCATGTGAAAAGCTTTTCAAAGCAAGACTGCAGACAATAACCCCCTGAAATACCCTAGAATCATCCATGAAGCGTTTTTATCAAAATATAGGCGATTGGTTGCAATAAATACGGGTTTCATTCAAAAACGGCTCTAAGCCCCTCCTTAAAGGACACGGGATTCCCAGTACTTCCTCGAGCGCTTCTTCGAACCGTCGACTTCGTAAAGAGCGGTTTGGAGCCAGTGTTTCCCCAGACTCACACAGAACGAGGTTTCATAGTAAAATAGATTAGGCGCTGCCCGAAGCAGCTTTTTCATACCCAAACAACCCCTAAAGCCCATGTCAGCATTACTTACCCTTGAATCGCCTGAAACCCTTTTTAAAGCGAAAAGTACCTCAGATTATCATGAAATGCGTTTTTCGGCATATAATCCTTGTAAACGCATTTCGAACCAAAGGACTTGACCATAATACCCCGATATGACCTAGAGTCATCCGGCACGCGCTTTTATCCAAATACGAGGTATTGATTGCACAAGATTAAGGGGGCTAAATCCCACGAGATTTGCTCTTAAGCACTAAGTTGCCTAAACCCTATTGCTTGGGATTCCATATGCCAACCCATTGCTATGGGTGGTTTGGGTATTAAATCGATTCATGGAGCAGCGAAGGCAGCCCTCTTAGGGCAAGTTTGGAATGTGGTTAGTAACAAAAACACTTGCCGGAACTTATGGGTAAATGCCAAGTACTTGCGTGGAGAGTCTTTTTGGGACGTTATGATTCTTAAAAATGCCTCTCGAGGTTGGAAGAGCATTTTAACGCTTAGGCCAATCGCTATACCTAACGTAAAATTTCTAGTTGGCAATGGGCACCAAATCAAATTCTGGACCGACCCTAGGCTTAATGGAGGGCGCCTAAAAGATTGTTATGGAGATAGAGCAATATATGATCTAGGCCTG
The DNA here is from genome assembly GCA_029852735.1 of Persea americana. Lineage (NCBI taxonomy): Eukaryota > Viridiplantae > Streptophyta > Magnoliopsida > Laurales > Lauraceae > Persea > Persea americana. The sequence continues at coordinate 272,301 of CM056820.1, forward strand.
GGGGCTAATACTAAAGTCCATCAATTTATTCAGACTAATGGGTGGAGGTTTCCTACTCCCACGTCCAATGCATCGATGGATATCTTCCAAACTTTTCCAAATGAGCTTGGGCGATGGCCTAACTTCGAAGATGAACTTGTTTGGACTCGAGAAGATCATGGAAATTTCACTTTAACGTCTGCTTACAATCTAGTATGCAGGAATTAGGACCAATCCCTCCAATGGCCTTCTATGATTCGGTTCAGAGGGCGTACTAAAAAACACTCTATTTGTGCTTGGATTCTACTGAGAGGAAGGCTTAAAACAAAAGGTTTTCTCCTCCAGATAAATGGCGCGTGTGATTCTTGCTGTGTTCTTTATAATTGCACTTGGGAGACAACTATTCATTTAATGACCCAGCGCCATTATTCTCAAGAGGTGTGGAAAGCTCTCCTAGCAAAACTGAATTTGGAGCCGACACGTTGTTGTACAAATCCGTTGGAATTGCTGGCTTCCGTCACTCTTCCATTGGACCAGCCGTCTTCAAACTCTTGGCTAGCTATTGTTTAATGCATTCATTTGGCGTAATTGGGCTGAGAGGAATGGAAGGATCTTCAGAAGTAATGAGCACTCAAGTAAGGTTGTGTTACAGCAAACTATTGACACTGTTTGCAGCAGGATTCTTTATCTTGACATGCTTTACCAAGTGAAATTGCTAGTCATTGGAATCTTCCTCCAAGCAACTCCAGTATCCGTCCCGAGTCGCTTGCTTTGATGAATCCTGGTTGGTGAGTGTCTATTTGTTCAATTGGTACCCTTATAGTTGGAGTTCTTTGGAGTGACGTTCATACACCAAACAAAGGAAGGTCGTATTGAGGAGGAGTTGACTTACTTTTTAAGGCAGTGTTTCGAATAATGCAACTCATTCCAGATAATTCCGCACATATCACTTTTCAGGCAGATTCAACACTCCATCAAGTTCTTCTCAACCCTCAGGGGTTTCTGATTGGAAGGTGCGCTTCCAAGTAAGAAGATTACTTGCTTTTATTAATAAATTTGAACATATTCGGTAAATTTGATGCTTCATCCATGATTTGCTCTGCTCCATAAAGTGTTAAGCAGATATTTAGCTACTTTTCACGTTAATCAGAATGCGCTTACATATTTTTATAGGCAAAGTAAAGGAAATAATGAGTAATTTGGATAGTATTTATTCATTGCTTTAGTTTTCTCGTTCGTAATTAGAAGGGTATGCCCCTCTGGAAGCATCCTCCGTATGGGAGACTTCCTTTTCTGTAAAGTATTCTTTGAGAAATAGAAGAGCTAACTTATTCTTAAAAAAAAAAAAGATTACTGTATTTTTCAGAGCGCATCATCCAATCCCGATTTGCGTGACACGTGGTTTGCAACCTACACTTTCCGAGAGCCGCCTAAAATTCCAAACAAACTGTCCGAAGGACGGGATTCAGTCTTAAAAAACCTTGACCCCATGCATTTCTTTCCTAACCCTAGAATCTCGTGAAACTTATTTAAAGCAAAATGTAGCTCAGAATATCTTAAAATGCACATTCTAGCCTATAACTGAATGAAATGCATTTCAAACCTTAAGTGGAGACAACGCCCCCTAGAAATGCGATAGAATCATCCATGACGCGCTTTGATCAAAATATAGGCTATTGATTGCTGGAAATACGAGTCTCATTCAACAACGGTACAAAACGCCACGAGATTAGCTCTCAAGTTCGAATTTATCCGAATCCCGTCTGTCGCGACCCCAGACCGGGACCCGGGACCGCGACTGGGTGTGGTGTGGATAATGAACTACACTTAATAATGATTATACATTTCCTTAATTTCCCACAGGTTTCCGCGGTGAGGATTCCACATACACTCATAGGACATTTATATTGGTGCGGAAGCGTGTAGCAAATCAAACTCTTAATCCATTCTCATCAAATAGGACTGATGATACACAAGTATGACATGATGTCAGAGTGAGCAATGATCTCATTAGCATTCCCAAAATATGAAGTTAAAGTTTAAACAAAAGATCAAGTTAAATTAACATTCCCCAAAAATAATGGCCAACAAAGGCCAGTACAACCAAAAGTATAAAACAGTATCATTCTATGAACTCCCCAAAATGTTCGCAGCTCAAAGCTAAACTGAATGTCTACATGACATCATCAGCTTGCCACTCCACTAATCGTTGCGGTTCGTCAACCGCCCCCTCTGGCTCCTCCTCAAAGGCAATAACGGGAGCTGGACCTGAGTACCACAAAAATGGGTCAGACACGACGGTCTGGCAGGTGGGTGAATAGATAATACCAAGAAAGAAATCAAAGCATATCATAGACGTAACGAAAACTATCATAAAACAGGATGCATAGTTCATTTAAAGTACAGATGCAATATAAATCATGGGGGTATTCAAGGTACAGGAACTGACTAGATGGCAACCACACTAAAGCTAAATCCTCTCCATCACTAAGGTGATGAGAGCACATTCAGTGCGTTGGGCTCGAGCACACGAAGTGACGAGAACCAACATTATATACATATACATGTACATATAGCTAGGCAAGACCACGGCCGCGGAACCGGGTAACGGGACAGAACGGGATCCAAGTTGCAACTGGCGGGAGCACAAGGGGGAGGCCCAAGTCAGTTGATCAGACTGACAAGGACGTCCAAGCTTAGTGGTGCCGACTCATAGGTTACGTGAGAAAATCAAAACGTATACAAAACATATCAGTGTAAAACATTCGGGTAAGCGGGGCATGGTGCTCGTAGGCACACATTTCATGTTATCATCTGTTCATGCATAAACGGGGTTGGCAGGACATATCAGGCGTATGAATCAGGATTTGAGATAAAACCAGTAGGATCAGGTAATTATACATAAAACCTGAGTAAAACAATGCAATGAAACCTTATATCATTAGGGACTATATATTGGGGCATCCATATTCAAACGACATGTATAAGGATCTTGTATGTCTATATTACCCTTAGTACGGTACTCGAATGATAGAGGACATACTAAGTTTCCTTATGCACGTTGATGAATCTAAAAGTCCCAATACCTTTCCGAAATGGTGTTTCTTCCTATGTCAATCTCCTTATGTCATCCCCTGGGTCTTTCCAAGGTAGTAGGGCATCAGAACAGCCCATCCAAACCTTTAAATGCCATATCTGAAACCAATAGAAAAGACTCAGGAATTCTGGGTGAAACTCGGTCACCTGTCGGTCATCCGGCGGTTAGCCGCCGAGGTGATCGACGGTTAGCCGCTGTCTGACCGCGGGGCTGACCGCGGTTCCCCTGCTAAAATATAGCATTCTGTGTTTCTAACCGCGCATCTCGGCTACCTAGCGGTCACATGGTTTTTGGATTGGCGGTTAGCCGCGAGCTGACCGCGCGGCTGACCGCAGTTCGCCTGTCAAAATACAGCATTCTGTGTTTCTAACCGCATCTGGGTCGGCTAGCCGCCGGTCACCTATCGGCTAGCCGCCAAGGTGACCTCCTGCTGACCGCCCAGCTGCGGGAACTACACATCAGGTGCAGATTTCAGTCCTTTCTTTCCCAAACCATTACACCTCAACTCAAACCATTTTCTAGCATGAAATGGGTCTATTCCCTTCCATTTAACATTTAATTCTTTCCACCAACCACCATTCCATCAATGCATTTAATTCTCCTACCAATACAAATCTCATTCAATGCAAGTACAAATATCATTTAAGAAGTTTGTAATGATCAAAATAAACTTTGATGATGAATGCATATGTTCTCATAAAACTAACTAAGAGGAAAAACCATGTCAATAAATACATTTCTAAAAGCATTATGAAACATAATGAACCAATGAAATAGGAATAGTAAAAATCCACATTTTCAACAAAATAAGAACTTATTCAAATCGAATCCATTCATCCACTTGCCTTGGTCTCCAAGTATGCTAGTCAAGCTCTAATCCTTCTATCAAGCTCAAAATCTACAATCTACACAAAAACCCCCAAAATACATCATTACAACCCTAGAATGTCAAAATCAAGGAATAGATGGAGATAGCTTCCAATAATCAAGGTGAAGCACCTCCATGGCTAGAAGAATACACAACCAAGAGATGAGAAGAGGAACTTACATGAAGAGTCCTCTAATGGCAAGAGTTTGCTCAAAGATAGCTTGGAATGGAAGGCTCTCTCCACAAATGGTATCAAGATGAAGCTCTCATGGAGGGGAAGAAGATTACCACCTCCATTTTGCCTTTAGCAATAGATTTGAAAGAGGTTGAGAGATGGAGAAGCAAGGAGCAAGGTAAGTTGAAGAGAACCCTAGGGCTGGGCTGGGATTTCTTGTTCTCAAGGAAGTTGCAAGAAGAGGAAGAGAGGGAAAATGACTCCTCCTTATATAGATAATGGCAAGGGGTCCCACAACTTAAAAGTCCAATCGAGCTAAAACATCAATCTACGGGCTTCGGATGGATTCGACGAAGAAGGAAGAATTGATCGTCGAAATTTCTACTTTCCAAAAAGTATATATTTTACGAGTTTCGGAGACATTGAAATTAGTGTCCAGATCTTGTGTAAAAAGACTGTTTTACCCCTATCAATGGCAAAGTAGGGTTTAGAGGTCTCGAATGGGAACGGAACAAATACGAAAGTTGTTGGGAATCATAAAATAAATTAAACGGAGCAAATTACAGATTTTCAGAATTATAACTAAATCCCAAAACTAATCAAGACACACAAAAAGGAACCCCCAAAGGGCCCCACTAGATCAAAAGAGTTCCCAAAATTATTCAAAGCTATAAAAAGCTATTCTAATCCAGATTTAACCCATTTTCCGCTAATCACCCTTATAGCTAAAAAGCGTCTTAATTATCACTAAAAGGAAACTCTCGGGGCGGGGTCTTACACCGTCTTAAAGGAAAAAGAATTCCCCGGACTTCTTAGAGCGCTTCCTTCAACCGTGGGCTTCGTGAAATGTGGTTTGGAGCCAGTGTTTTCCTACACTCACATCGAACGGGGTTTCGTAATAAAATAGATTAGGAACTGCCCGAAGAACGTTTTTCAGACCAAAACAACCCTGGAGCCCGTACGATGCGTTCCTTACCCTTGAGTCGCCCAAAACCCTCTTTAAAGCGAAAAGTACCTCAGATTATCATGAAATGCATATTTCGGCATATAATAGCTTGGGATTCCAATTGCCAACTCATTCCTATGGGTGGTTTGGGTATTAAATCGATTCAAGGAGCAGCGGAGGCATCCCTCTTAAGGCAAGTTTGGAATGGGGTTAGTAAGTAACAAAAACACTTGCCGGAACTTATGGGTAAATGCCAACCACTTGCGTGGAGAGTGTTTTTGGGACGTTATGATTCTTAAAAATGACCCTTGGGGTTGGAAGAGCATTTCAAGGCTTAGGCCAATTGCTAAACCTAACATAAAATTTCTAGTTGGCAATGGGCACCAAATCAAATTCTGGACCGACCCTTGGCTTAATGGAGGGCGCCTAAAAGATTGTTATGGAGATAGAGCACTATATGATCTAGGCATGGGGGCTGATACTAAAGTCCATCAATTTATTCAGACTGATGGGTGGAGGTTTCCTACTCCCACGTCCAATGCATCGATGGATATCTTCCAATCTATTCCAAATGAGATTGAGGCATGGCCCAACTTCGAAGATGAACTTGTTTGGACTCGAGAAGCTGATGGAAATTTCACTTTAAAGTCTGCTTACAGTCTAGTATGCAGGAACTAGGACCAATCCTTCCAATGGCCTTCTAGGATTCAGGTCAGAGGGCGTACTAAAAACCACTCTATTTGTGCTTGGATGCTACTGAGGGGAAGGCTTAAAAACAAAAGGTTTTCTCCTCCAGATAAATGTTGCATGTGATTCTTGCTGTGTTCTTTGTAATTACACTTGGGAGACAGCAATTCATTTAATGACCCAGTGCCATTATTCTCAAGAGGTGTGGAAAGCTCTCCTAGCAAAACTGAATTTGGAGTTGACACGTTGTACAAATCCGTTGGAATAGCTAGCTTCAGTCACTCTTCCATTGGACCAGCAAGCAAAAGGTTTTCAAACTCTTGGCAAGCTATTGTCTAATGCATTCATTTGGCGTATTTGGGCTGAGAGGAATGGAAGGATCTTCAGAAGTAATGAGCACTCAAGTAAGGTTGTACTACAGCAAATTATTCACACTGTTTGCAGCAGGATTCTTTATCTTGACATAGCTTTACCAAGTGAGATTGCTAGTCATTGGAATCTTCCTCCAAGCAACTCCAGTATCCGTCCCAAGTTGCCTACTTTAATGAATCCCGGATGGAGAGTATCTATTTGTTCAATTGATACCGTTACAGTTGGAATTCTTTGAAGTGACGTTCATACACCAAAGGAAGGTCGTATTGAGGAGGAGTTGACTTACTTTTTAAGGCAGTGTTTCGAATAATGCAACTTATTCCAGATAATGTCGCACATATCACTTTTCAGGCAGATTCAACACTCCATCAAGTTCTTCTCAACCCTCAAGTTTCTGATTGGAAGGTGCGCTTCCAAGTAAGAAGATTACATGCTTTTTTTAATAAATTTGAACATATTCGGTTAATTTGATGCTTCATCCGCGATTTGCTCTGCTCAATAAAGTGTTAAGCAGATATTTTGCTACTTTCCACGTTAATCAGAATGCACTTACATATTTGTATAGGCAAAGTATATGAAATAATGAGTAATTTGGATAGTATTTATTCATTGCTTTATTTTTCTCGTTCGTAATTAGAGGCTTACGCCCCTTTGGAAGCATCCTCAATATGGGAGACTTCCTTTTCTGTACAGTATTCTTTGAGAAATAGAAGAACTAACTTATTCTTCAAAAAAAAAAAAAGATTACCGTATTTTTCAGAGCGCATCATCCAACCGCGAGTTGCGTGAGATGCGGTTTACAACCTACACTTTCCGAGAGCCGCCTAAAAATCCAAACAAACTGTCCGAAGGACAGGATTCAGTCTTAAAAAACCTTGAACCCATGCATTTCTTTCCTAACCCTAGAATCTCGTGAAACTTATTTTAAAGCAAAATGTAGCTCAGAATATCTTAAAATGCACATTCCAGCCTATAACCGAATGAAATGCATTTCAAACCTTAAGTGAGACAACGCCCCCTAGAAATGCGGTAGAATCATCCATGACGCGCTTTGATCAAAATATAGGCTATTGATTGCGAGAAATACGAGTCTCATTCAACAACGGTACAAAACGCCGCGAGATTAGCTCTCAAGTCCTAATTTATCCGAATCCCGTCTTAATGGAAAAAGAATTCCCCGGACTTCCGAGAGCGCTTCCTTCCACCGTGGGCTTCGTGAAATGTGGTTTGGAGCCAGTGTTTTCCTACACTCACATCGAACGAGGTTTCGTAATAAAATAGATTAGGAACTGCCCGAAGAACGTTTTTCAGACCCAAACAACCCTGGAGCACGTACGATGCGTTCCTTACCCTTGAATCGCCTGAAACCCTTCTTAAAGCGAAAAGTATCTTAGATTATCATGAAATGCGTATTTCAGCACAGAATCTTTGTAAACGCATTTCGAACAAAAGAATCGACCGTAATACCCTGATATGACCTAGAGTCGTCCGGCACGCACTTTTATTAAAATACGGGCTATTGATTGCACGAGATTCTTTTGTCAGTCAGGAACGTGGCAGAGTCCTAAGATATTAGCACTTCAGCCCTATTTTTCCTAAAACCCGTGTTGAAGTAAAAGAAATCAAAGAATTTTTCAGAGCGCGTCTCCAATCTACGAATTGCGTGAAATGAGGAACCGTAGCCCACAGGTTCACAGATCCGCCTAGAATTATGAACGAACTGCCCGAAACACGATTCTCGTTCTTAAAGGACCTTGAAACCCCTGCAATGCGTTGCTAACCGCATAATCGCTCGAAACACATTTGTAAGAAAAAGGTGTCCTAGAACATCTTAAAATGCGTTTTTCCACCGAGAATCGTATGTAACACATTGCAAACCAAGTGTAAGTCCCCGCCCTGAGAGTTTCCTTTTAGTGTTAATTAGGACGCGTTTTAGCTATAAGTGAGATTAGTGGAAATGGGTTAAATCTGGATTAGAATAGCTTTTTATAGCTTTGAATAATTTTGGGAACTCTTTTGATCTAGTGGGGCCCTTTGGGGGTTCCTTTTATGGTGTCTTGATTAGTTTTGGAATTTATTTAATAATTCTGGAAATCTGTAATTTGCTCCGTTTAATGTATTTTATTATTCCCGACAACTTTTGTATTTGCTCCATTCTCGTTCGAAACCTCTAAACCCTACTTTGCCAATGATAGGGGTAAAACGGTCTTTTTACACAAAATCTGGACACTATTTTCAATGTCTCCGAAACTCGTAAAATATATACTTTTTGGAAAGTAGAAATTTCGACGATCAATTCTTCCTTCTTCGTTGAATCCATCCGAAGCCCGTAGAGCGATGTTTTAGCCCAATTGGATTTTTAAGTTGTGGGACCCATTCAGATTTTCTATATAAGGAGGAGTTCATTCCTTCTTCCCCCTTTTCTTGCAACTTTCCCTTGACAGCATAGAGAGTTCCAGCCCTAGGTTATTCTTGTGCCTTCTCGCTTCTCTATCTCTCAATCTCTCTCAAATCTAGTGTTAAAGGTAAAATGGAGGTGGTAATCTTCTTCCCCTCCATGAGAGCTTCATCTTGATACCATTTTTAGAGAGAGCCTTCCATTCCAAGCTACATTTTGAGCAAGCTCTTGCCATTAGAGGACTTTCCATGTAAGCTCTTCTTCTCATTTCTTTGTTGGGTGTTCTTCTAGCCATGGAGGTGCTTCACTTTGATTATTGGAAGCTATCTCCATCTATTTCTTGGTTTTGACATTCTAGGGTTGTAATGAATGTATTTTGGGAATTTTGTGTAGATTGTAGATTCTGAGCTTGAGAGTGTGATTAGAGCCTGACTAGCATATTTGGAGACCAAGGCAAGTGATTGAATGGATTTGATTTGAATGAGTTCTTGTTTTATTAAAAATGTGGATTTTACTATTCATTTTCTCCTAGTTTCCTATGTTCATAATACTTTTTGGGAAATGTACTTATTGATAAGATTTCTTCTTAGTTAGTTTTATGAGAATGTATGCAGTCATTCATTAAAGCTTATTTTTGACATTATGAACTTCTTAAATGATATTTGTACTTGCATTGAATGGGGTTTGTATTGGTAGGAGAATTAATGCATTGATGAAATAGTGGTTGGTGGAAAGGATTGAATGTTAAATTGAAGGGAATAGACCCATTTCATGTTAGTAAATGGATGAAGTTGAGGTGAAAGGGTTTGGGAAGGAAAGAGCTGAAACCTGCACCTGATGTGTAGTTCCCGCAGCTGGGCGGTCAGCGGGCGGTCACCTTGGCGGCTAGCCAACAGGTGACCGGCGGCTAGCCGACCCAGATTCGGTTACAAACACAGAATGCTGTGTTTTGACAGGCGAACCGCGGTCAGCTAGCGGCTAACCGCTACCCTAAAACCCTGTGGCCGCCAGGTAGCCGTAATGCGCGGTTAGAAACATAGAATGCTATATTTTAGCAGGGGGGAACTGCGGTCAGCCCCGCTGTCAGCCAGCGGCTAACCGCTGAACACGTTGGCGGCTAACCGCCAGCTAGCTGACAGGTGACCGAATTTCACCTAGAATTCCTGAGTCTTTTCCATTGTTTTCAAATATGGTATTTAAAGGTTGGGATGGGTTGTTCTAATGCCCTACCACCTTGGAAAGACCCAAGGGATGACATAAGGAGATTGACTTAGAAAGAAACACCATTTCGGAAATGTATTGGGACTTTTGGATTCATTAACTTGCATAAGGAAACTTGGTATGTCCTCTATCATTCGAGTACCATACTAAGGGTAATAATAGACATACAAGATCCTTATACATGTTGTTTGAATATGGATGCCCCAATATATAGTCCCTAATGGTATAAGGATTCATTGCATTGTTTTACTCAGATTATATGTATAATTACCCGATCCTACTGGTTTTATCTCAAATTCTGATTTATACACCTGATATGTCCTGCCAGCCCCGTTTATGCATGAACAGATAATGATATGAAATGTGTGCTTACGAGCACCATGCCCCGCCTGCCCGAGTGTTTTATACTGATATAGTTTTGTATATGTTTTGATTTCTCATGTAACCTCTGAGTCGGCACCACTAAGCTTGGACGTCCTTGTCAGTCTGATCAACTGACTTGGGTCTCCCCCTTGTGCTCCCGCCAGTTGCAACTTGGATCCTGTCTTGTCCCGTTACCCGGTTCCGCGGCCGTGGTCTTCTCTAGCTATATGTATATGTATATAATAATGTTGGTTCTCTTCACTTCGTGTGTTCGAGCCCAACGCACTGAATGTGCTCTCATCACCTTAGTGATAGAGAGGATTTAGCTTTAGTGTGGTTGCCATCTAGTCAGTTCCTGTACCTTGAATACCCTACATGATTTATATTGCATCTGTACTTTAAATGAACCATGCATCCTGTTTTATGACAGTTATCATTTTTATAAGTTTTCGTTATGTCTAAGATATGCTTTGATTTCTTTCTTGGTATTATCTATTCACCCACCTACCAGACCGTCGTGTCTGACCCATTTTGTGGTACTCAGGTCCAGCTCCCGTTGTTGCCTTCGAGGAGGAGCCAGAGGAGGCGGTCGATGAACCGCAACGATTAGTGGAGTGGCAAGCTGACAATGTCATGTAGACATTTGGTCTAGCTTGGATCTACGTAACATTTTGGGGAGATTTTAGAATATTACATGATTTATACTTTTGGTTGTACTGGCCTTTGTTGGCCATTATTTTTGGGGAATGTTAATTTGACTAATTTGACTTGATCTTTTGTTTAAACTCTAACTTCAAATTTTCGGAATGCTAATGAGATCATTGCTCACTCTGACATCATGTCATACTTGTGTATTATCAGTCTCATATAATGAGAATGGATTAAGAGTTTGATTTGCTACACGCTTCCGCACCAATGTAAATGTTCTATGAGTGTGTGTGGAATCCTCACCGCGGAAACCTGTGGGAAATTAAGGAAATGTATAATCATTGTTAAGGGTAGTTCATTACCCAATCCACACCCCATCGCGGTCCTGGATCTCGGTCTGGGGTCGCGACAGACTGGTATCAGAGCAAGACGTGTTTCAGGCAATTAAAAGAAACTAGAAATCCTAAGGACATGGCGAGGATCCGTTAGACTTTTCGTTAGTTAGACTCGTGTGAGCAATGTGTAACCCTTATATGATTTTATATGCTAACAATTTGTTTTACAGTGATATTCCACTTCGAAAAAGACCCGTAACCGACAATCCCACCGCAAGCAATAGTGAACACACCGGGCCACTAGGAAACGGTACTCCGGATCCAAACATGCAGAATCAATTTCAACAGATGATGCAAGCCATGCTTGACCAGCAACGTCAAGCCAATGAAAATCAAGCCAGATTGCAAGAGCAAATGGCTAGGAAGGATGAGGAGCATGCTAGGGAAATGGCTATGATGCAAAGGCAGTTATTAGAACTGTTAGAACGGAGGCCTGAACCGGCACCAGCGCAACCTCTAGGCCCTCAAATTGTCATTAACAATAGGGAACATGACCCCAATGCGTTGTTTGAAAGGTTTAGGAAGAGGGGTCCCAAGGAGTTCACTGGGCATGAGGACCCATTAGCTGCAGATGACTGGTTGGAGCATACGGAGAACATCTTTGAGGTATTTAGATGTACAGGTAGGCAGCAAGTGCAACTCACCGCTTCCATGTTCACCGGCCTAGCGAATATATGGTGGAAAACAATAAAGGCTGAGTATAGGACTATAGCAGAAGCAGAGGCTTGGACAAGTTTCAAGAGGCAATTCAGTGATAAGTATGTATCGACACATGTGAAGAGGCAAAAAGCCATTGAATTCCAACAGCTCGTACAAGGTAACACGACCGTTCAAGAGTACCTCACGAAGTTCGAAAGGTTGTCTCGATATGCCCCCGAGTTAATTGACACTGTGGAGAAAAAGATAGCGAAATTCCATGAAGGACTTAATCCAATCATTGAAAGGGATGCCACGGGTGTTGTACCACCTATCACTTTTGAAGAGGCTGTGAGAAGGGCCTATAAATTCGAGAACCTGAACAACAAGATCCTTAAGATCCAAGGAAAGGCATCAGCTCACCAACAGAATCACCCACCAAGGAACCAACAGAACAAACGACCGAGGCATGAACAAAACGTGCAGAATGCTCTAGTTTGCGTTCACTATGGTAAAAACCACGAGAGTGCTCAATGCCGTACGATTACGGGAGCATGTTTCAAATGTGGATCCATGACACACCAGCTCAAGGACTGCCTAAGGCAAGTTGGACAAGGTAACAACAGACAGAATCAGCAACAACAAGGAACACAACGCCAAGCACCACCTCAGAATGCACTAGCTATACAAAACCAGCCCAGACCACTCCAGCAACAGGCCCCACAGCAACAATATAGACCTCCACAGCAGCATCAAGCTCGTCAGCAAGGACAGAATCAGAATCAGCGTCCTCCTCAGCAGAGTAGGAATGCACAACAAGGGAGGTAGCAGCAAGCTCAAAACAGGCCACAGCAGCGAGGACAAGTTTATGCCATCAACCAAGCGGATGCAGAGGCTACAGATAACGTGGTGGAAGGTACACTCCTAGTTTGTGGATTTGAAGCTAAGATTTTGTTTGACCCTGGCTCTACGCACTCTTTCTTGTCTCCAAAATTTTCTAAGTTGATTGATATGCCTGCTAGAGAACTTGAGTATGTATTGACGATGTCCACCCCCGTAGGCAAACAAGTTGTGTGTAGGAAATATTATCCTAGATGTGCTATTAAGATAGGAGATGTGGTGTTACTAGCGGATCTTATTTTGTTGGAGATGTATGATTTTGATGTCATTCTAGGAATGGATTGGTTAGCAGGATACCATGCTACCATGGACTGTTTCCATAAGACCCTCACGTTCAAATTAGAGGAGACCCCAGCAAGAGTATTGTTCCATGGGGAGATGAGGAATTCTTGTCCAAGATTCATCTCAGCATTGAAGGCTGATAGACTAGTGAGAAGTGGATGTGAATGCTATTTAGCGTTTATCACGGAGGATAAACGGTCCCAAGGGGTGGAGGAGATCCCAATTGTTTGCGAATTCCCAGACATTTTTCCAGAAGAAATCCCAGGTTTACCACCTGTTAGGGAAATTGACTTCACCATCGAGTTATTACCGGGGACCGCTCCGATATCTATTGCACCATACAGAATGGCTCCAGCTGAATTAGGAGAGTTGAAGATTCAGTTGCAAGAATTGTTGGATAAAGGTTTTATTAGACCGAGCGTCTCACCTTGGGGAGCTCCAGTTTTATTCGTCAAGGAGAAAGACGGTTCCATGAGAATGTGTATTGATTATCAGAAATTGAACCAAGCTACTATCAAGAACAAGTATCCATTGCCGAGGATAGATGAATTGTTTGACCAGTTGCAAGGTGCTGCTTACTTTTCGAAGATTGATTTAAGATCCGGTTACCATCAGCTGAGAGTTAGAGATTCAGATGTATCGAAGACAGCGTTCCGGACGAGATATGGACACTATGAATTTCTAGTGATGCCATTTGGACTGACGAATGCACCGGCAGTATTCATGGCTTTGATGAACAAAATTTTCGTAGAGTACTAGGACCAATTTACAGTGGTGTTTATTGATGACATTTTGGTGTACTCTAAGTCTAAAGAAGAGCATGAAGAGCATTTGAGGATAGCATTGCAACTTCTAAGAGACAACCAATTGTATGCGAAGCTCACCAAATGCGAATTTTGGCTTGAAGAAGTCGCATTTTTGGGTCATATCATTTCCAAAGAAGGATTATCAGTGGACTCAGCCAAGATAGATGCAGTTGTAAAGTGGGAAAGGCCGAAGAACGCGTCAGAAATCAGAAGTTTTCTTGGATTGGCGGGTTACTATCGAAGATTTGTGCAGGGATTTTCGTCGATCGCAACTTCATTGACGAAGTTGACCAAGAAGAATGCACCTTATGTGTGGACAGACCAATGTGAGGCTAACTTCCAAGAGTTGAAAAAGAGATTAACTTCAGCACCAGTCCTCACTTTACCATCCGGGAGCGACGGTTACACCATTTTTACAGATGCTTCGAATATTGGACTCGGTTGTGTGTTGATGCAAGATGGAAAAGTCGTTGCTTATGGATCCCATCAGTTGAAGGACCACGAGAAGAACTATGCAACGCATGACCTGGAGTTAGCAGCGGTCGTTTTTGCACTAAAGATGTGGAGACATTACCTCTACGGAGAGAAATGCGAAGTCCACTCCGATCACCGCAGCTTACAGTATTTGTTCTCTCAGAAGGAGTTGAATATGAGACAAAGAAGATGGATGGAATATATCAAAGATTACGATTTTCCGATCAAGTATCACCCGGGGAAGGCAAATGTAGTGGCCGATGCCTTGAGTAGGAAGTCAACAAGTGTGGCAAGCCTAAGAGTTACGTGCTTCTTTCAGCAATTTGAAGAGTTGGGCGTAGATTTTCAGCCCCTAAGCGAGGGAGTGATGTTAGCCAACATGTCAGTGTCTGAACCCTTGTTCATTCGGAAGATCAAGGATGACCAATTGCAAGATCCAGAGTTGGGCAAGATTTCAGAGCATGTGGCAAAACGTCCTGATTTTCGTATTGTGGATGGAGTCTTATTCTATCGTGATCGTCTATGCGTGCCAGATATTGAAGATTTGAAGAATGACATCATGACAGAAGCGCACAGTACGAAGTACTCTATGCATCCGGGTAGCACGAAGATGTATCAGAACTTGAAGGGCAGATTTTGGTGGAACAACATGAAGAGGGAAATAGTAGCTTTCGTTTCCCGATGTATGGCGTGTCAGTTGGTGAAGGCAGAGCATCAGAGACCTCCAGGGTTGTTGCAGCCATTAGAGATCCCGGAATGGAAGTGGGAACATATCACCATGGATTTCATCTCGGGATTGCCAAGGACCGGAAAAGGGAACAACTCCATATGGGTCATTGTGGACCGTCTTACCAAATCAGCTCATTTTATTCGTATGAAGACCAGAGAGAAAATGCATATGTTACCTCTGGCGGAGTTGTTTGTCAACGAGATTGTCAGCCGTCATGGGCAGCCAGTCTCCATTACTTCAGACAGAGATAGCAGAATCGTCTCGAGATTCTGGAAGACTTTCATGAGTCTATGGGAACAAAGCTTCAGTTCAGCACAGCGTACCACCCTCAAACAGATGGTCAGTCAGAAAGAACAATTCAGACCCTTGAGGATATGCTTCAAGCGTGTGAACTAGATATCAAGACTCAAGGGACACGGGATTCCCAGTACTTCCTCGAGCGCTTCTTCGAACCGTCGACGGTTTGGAGCCAATGTTTCCCCAGACTCACATAGAGCGAGGTTTCATAGTAAAATAGATTAGGAGCTGCCCGAAGCACGTTTTTCATACCCAAACAACCCTAAAGCCCGTGACAGCATTACTTACCCTTGAATCGCCCGAAACCCTCTTTAAAGCGAAAAGTACCTCAGATTATCATGAAATGCGTATTTCGGCATATAATCCTTGTAAACGCATTTCGAACCAAAAGACTCGACCATAATACCCCGATATGACCTAGAGTCATCCGGCACGCGCTTTTATCCAAATACGGGATATTGATTGCACAAGATTAACGGGGCTGAATCCCACGAGATTTGTTCTTAAGCACTAAGTTGCCTAAACCCTATCGCTTGGGATTCCATATGCCAACCCATTGCTATGGGTGGTTTGGGTATTAAATCGATTCACGGAGCAGCGAAGGCAGCCCTCTTAAGGCGAGTTTGGAATGTGGTTAGTAACAAAAACACTTGCCGGACCTTTTGGGTAAACGCCAAGTACTTGCGTGGAGAGTCTTTTTCGGACGTTATGGTTCTTAAAAATGCCTCTTGGGGTTGGAAGAGCATTTTAACGCTTAGGCCAATCGCTATACCTAAACTAAAATTTCTAGTTGGCAATGGGCACCAAATCAAATTCTAGACCGACCCTTGGCTTAATGGAGGGCGCCTAAAAGATTGTTATGGAGATAGAGCACTATATGATCTAGGCATGGGGGCTGATACTAAAGTCCTTAAATTTATTCAGACTGATGGGTGGAGGTTTCCTACTCCCACGTCCAATGCATCGATGGATATCTTCCAATCTATTCCAAATGAGATTTAGCCATGGCCCAACTTCGAAGATGAACTTGTTTGGACTCGAGAAGATGATGGAAATTTCACTTTAAAGTCTGCTTACAGTCTAGTATGCAGGAACTAGGACCAATCCCTCCAATGGCCTTCTAGGATTCGGCTCAGAGGGCGTACTAAAAACCACTCTATTTGTGCTTGGATGCTACTGAGGGGAAGGCTTAAAACAAAAGGTTTTCCCCTCCAGAAAAATGTTGCATGTGATTCTCGCTGTGTTCTTTGTAATTGCACTTGGGAGATAGCTATTCATTTAATGACCCAGTGCCATTATTCTCAATAGGTGTGGAAAGCTCTCCTAGCAAAACTTAATTTGGAGCCGACACGTTGTACAAATCCGTTGGAATTGTTGGCTTCAGTCGCTCTTCCATTGGACCAGCAAGCAAAAGGTCTTCAAACTCTTGGCAAGCTATTGTTTAATGCATTCATTTGGCATATTTGGGCTGAGAGGAATGGAAAGATCTTCAGAAGTAATGAGCACTAAAGTAAGGTTGTGCTACAGCACACTATTCACACTGTTTGTAGCAGGATTCTTTATCTTGACATAGCTTTACCAAGTGAAATTGCTAGTCATTGGAATCTTCCTCCAAGCAACTCCAGTATCCGTCCCAACTTGCCTACTTTAATGAATCCTGGATGGAGAGTATCTATTTGTTCAATTGATACCCTTATAGTTGGAATTCTTTGGAGTGACGTTCATACACCAAAGGAAGGTCGTATTGATGAGGAGTTGACTTACTTTTTAAGGCAGTGTTTCGAATAATGCAACTTATTCCAGATAATGTCCACATATCACTTTTCAGGAAGATTCAACACTCCATCAAGTTCTTCTCAACCCTCAATTTCTGATCGGAAGGTGCGCTTCCAAGTAAGAAGATTACATGGTTTTATTAATAAATTTGAACAAATTCGGTAAATTTGATGCTTCATCCGCGATTTTCTCTGCTCAATAAAGTGTTAAGCAGATATTTTGCTACTTTCCACGTTAATCAGAATGCACTTACATATTTGTATAGGCAAAGTATAGGAAATAATGAGTAATTTGGATAGTATTTATTCATTGCTTTATTTTTCTCGTTCGTAATTAGAGGCTTACGCCCCTTTGGAAGCATCCTCCATATGGGAGACTTCCTTTTCTGTACAGTATTCTTTGAGAAATAGAAGAACTAACTTATTCTTAAAAAAAAAAAAAGATTACCGTATTTTTCAGAGCGCATCATCCAACCGCGAGTTGCGTGAGACGCGGTTTATAACCTACACTTTCCGAGAGCCGCCTTAAATTCCAAACAAACTGTCCGAAGGACGGGATTCAGTTTTAAAAAACCTCGAACCCGTGCATTTCTTTCCTAACCCTAGAATCTCGTGAAACATATTTTAAAGCAAAATGTAGCTCAGAATGTCTTAAAATGCACATTCCAGCCTATAACCGAATGAAATGCATTTCAAACCTTAAGTGGAGAAAAAGGCCCCCTAGAAATGCGATAGAATCATCAATGACGCGCTTTGATCAAAATATAGGCTATTGATTGCGAGAAATACGAGTCTCATTCAACAACGGTACAAAACGCCGCGAGATTAGCTCTCAAGTCCGAATTTATCCGAATCCCGTCTTAAAGGAAAAAGAATTCCTCGGACTTCCTAGAGTGCTTCCTTCCACCGTGGGCTTCGTGAAATGTGGTTTGGAGCACGTGTTTTCCTACACTCACATCGAACGAGGTTTCGTAATAAAATAGATTAGGAACTGCCCGAAGAACGTTTTTTAGAACCAAACAACCCTGGAGACTGTACGAAGCGTTCCTTACCCTTGAATCGCCTGAAACCCTTCTTAAAGCGAAAAGTATCTCAGATTGTCATGAAATGCGTATTTCGGCACAGAATCGTTGTAAACGCATTTCGAACAAAAGACTCGACCGTAATGCCCTGATATGACCTAGAGTCGTCCGGCACGCACTTTTATTAAAATACGGGCTATTGATTGCACAAGATTCTTTTTTCAGTCAAGAACGTGGCAGAGTCCCAACATATTAGCACTTCCGCCCTATTTTTCCTAAAACCCATTTTGAAGTAAAAGAAATCAAAGAATTTTTCAGTGCGCGTCTCCAATCTACGAATTGCATGAAATGAGGCCCGTAGCCCACAGTTTCACAGATCCGCCTAGAATTACGAACGAACTGCCCGAAACACGGTTCTCATTCTTAAAGGACCTTGAAACCCCTGCGATGCGTTCCTAACCGCATAATCGCTCGAAACACATTTGTAAGAAAAAGGTGTCCTAGAACATCCTAAAATGCGTTTTTCCACCTAGAATCGTATGTAACACATCGCAAACCAAGAGACAAAAGAGGAACACCCCGAAACGCCCAAGAATCATCCAACACGTGTTTTTATCCAAGTATAGGCTATTGAAGGCACGGGATACATTTTTCTTATGGAAACGGGGCGGAATCCCACGAAATCAGTTCTTAAGCACTGATTTGCCTGAAATCCGTTTTAAAGTAAAAAACAATCACCGCCTTTTCCAGAGCGCGTCCTTCAACCGCGAGTTTCTTGAGAAGCCGGTTACAACCAACATTTTCCCAGAGGCGCCTAAAATTCCAAACAAACCGTCCGGAGGATGGGATTCAGTCTTAGAAAACCTTGAATCCCACGCTCTTCTTTGCTAACCCTAGAATCCCGTGAAACTAATTTGAAAGCAAAATGTGGCTCGGAATATCTTAAAACGCGTATTTCATCCTAGAATCATATCAAAAGCATTTCAAAGCAAGACTGCAGACAATAACCCCCTGAAATACCCTAGAATCATCCATGGAGCGTTTTTATCAAAATATAGGCGATTGATTGCAAAAAATACGGGTTTCATTCAGAAACGGCTCTCAGCCCCGCCTTAAGGGACACGGGATTCCCAGTACTTCCTCGAGCGCTTCTTCGAACCGTCGACTTCGTGAAGAGCGGTTTGGAGCCAGTGTTTCCCTAGACTCACATAGAGCGAGATTTCATAGTAAAATAGATTAGGAGCTGCTCGAAGCACGTTTTTCATACCCAAACAACCCTAAAGCCCGTGTCAGCATTACTTACCCTTGAATCGCCCGAAACCCTCTTTAAAGCAAAAAGTACCTCAGATTATCATGAAATCCGTATTTCGGCATATAATCGATGTAAACGTATTTCGAACCAAAAGACTCGACCATAATACCCCGATATGACCTAGAGTCATCCGGCACGCACTTTTATCCAAATACGGGGTATTAATTGCACAAGATTAAGGGGGCTGAATCCCACGAGATTTGTTCTTAAGCACTAAGTTGCCTAAACCCTATCGCTTGGGATTTCATATGCCAACCCATTGCTATGGGTGGTTTGGGTATTAAATCGATTCACGGAGCAGCGAAGGCAGCCCTCTTAAGGCGAGTTTGGAATGTGGTTAGTAACAAAAACACTTGCCGGAACTTATGGATAAATGCCAAGTACTTCCGTGGAGAGTCTTTTTGGGACGTTATGGTTCTTAAAAATACCTCTTGGGGTTCGAAGAGCATTTTAACGCTTAGGCCAATCGCTATACCTAAGTTAAAATTTCTAGTTGGCAATGGGCACCAAATCAAATTGTGGACCGACCCTTGGCTTAATGGAGGGCACCTAAAAGATTGTTATGGAGATAGAGCATGTTGACACAAAAAATGTCACTTTGCCTCATCAACATCAAAAGCTGTATGGAGCCGCATTCTACTACAAACAGGCAAAGCTGCTTCAAGCATCAGATCTTGACAGAACCAAACAAAATCTACAAGATCTTTCAAAGTAGCCAAAAGAAGGGTATACATGAAGTTTCGGGCCATTTCAACACTATTTGGCCTAACTTCAATCCTCCAACAGCTGAGCCAGAGCTCCCGACGGCGACAGTGTCAAAAACATCAAATCTTCGATCAGGGCCTATGGATGGTCTCAAAATACCTCCAAAAGGCTCCATGTCGAATTTCAAGTCAAATCGACACCTTTTGACCCTCCATCAACTCTCGAACGGCGAAATCAAACCTCCCGGCGGCGAGAACCTCTGATGTTGCCACTCATCAAACAAAAAACATGAGTAGCTTCTGCATGCTTCTAAAGGGCTGCACGTCAAATTTCAGGTCATTCCGACAACGTTTGACCCGGTTTTGATGCTCCGAAGCGAAATCAAGCCTACTGGCGGCGAAGCTCCCCGGGACCATGGCACCCAAATCGGAGCTAATGGATCATCTCAAAATGACTCCAATAGGCTCCCCGTCAAATTTCAGGTCAATCGGGCATCGGATGACCGTACATCAAAGCTCAACATCTTCCGCACAGTGAAATCAAGTCAAGCATCGACGGGACCCCAAACGGCTTCAAAACTCAAATAAAAGCCCATGGTTGGTCCTATCTAATGCCCAAGAAGCTTCACCTCAAATTTCAGGTCATTCCGAGATCGTTTGACCCAGTTTCAACTCTTGGCGGAAAATCGGCTACAGAGTCTTCGGCTTTTCCAAAAAATAGGAAACTTTGTGGTCTGATTTGCACGGCCTTTCGACAGGTTTTCTTCGGAGGAATCAAGCCAATAAATGAGGAGAAATGTCAAAGAAAAATACAAGAGAAATCAGAAGCGAAAAAGCTCGAGAAACGACCAAGAAACGGCGACCGGAAGGCGACCGAAAAGTGGACCAAAGTACAAGGTCGCCGGCGACCTTGGCCCATTGTCGCCGGCGACCATGGCCCAAGGTCGCCAGCGCCATGGTCGCCGGCGACTATGGTTGCATGGTCGCCGGCGACCCCGGAAATCCGGGTGGCCGGATTTCCGCCGAAACGTCCTTTTTTCCGATTCTTTTCGCGTTTCGCGATGATTGGCCCCTGTGATTTTCTTAAAATCTGATTTTTGAGGCATGATATCCGTCGATCTTCGTCAACATCACGGATCCGCCATCAAAATCATTTGATCATCATCGGACACTCCGAAACCGCCAACCGGCCGACCAAGAAAGCGCACTTTCTGCCCGACCGATCAAGAAATTGACTGGACAGATGTTGCCGGCCCATTAGTGGCAACCAATGTCTGAATTTTCATCGTCATCCGACATCAAGCAATGTATGGATCCATCAATGATCATCGCAAGAAGAATTCCAAAAGACGCGGCGCGGCCCGCGACTCTTCAAGCGACTCGGCAGCCAATTAATGAAATTAAATGACCCTTTATGGCAATTTATTAGGGTCATTAACTCATTATTTTGAACGACCCAATCAGAAGCCAAGAAATGGGAGTTACAAGTCCAATTAATCATGACAATTAACCATGTAACTCCTATCATTATGGAGATTAATCATGAAACTCCCATCATCATGGAGATTAAATGCCCATTATTCTCCATCGGCCAATCAAAATCCAAGAAAAAGGAGTTACAATATAAAGAATTAAATCTTGTAACTCCTCCCATCATGGAGCATTAATACCATTAAATTGGCGGTCATTCCAAGGAGAAAGGGTCCTGAAAATTGTCCGAAAAATCAACTGAAGAGTTCTGAAGAAATTGTCCTAGAAATCTCTACACAAAAAGAAGCTCTCTTGCCTTGAAGAAACTCTGCTGCAAGCACTACAACATGATCGAAGTCCCTTGGGAGGCCACCCCCCTAAGATCTCCTCTCTTCTTCTATCCAACATGGCCTAGATGCGGCTTTTCAGCCCGTCTACTTGGTTTTTTATTGGATATAAGACCTTCTCTTGGTCTTTATCCTCTAAAAATCCGAGGTCCAAGCCAAGCCAAGTGAATCAAAGCATAAAGTGTTCTCATCTGAAGGACGATGGCGGAGTCCATACATGACTCGCGACCGTCGATCTGAACGAGTCCCCACAATCTCTTGAGAAGTCAGATTCCTTTTCTTACTTTTCTGTTGTATTGTGTATTTTTTTAAAGAGACATAAAAATCACATTTCTTGTCTTTACATTTTGATGAGATTTGTAAACTGCCTTCTACGGCACAAAATCGCCTATCACGGCAAAACCGCCTTTCACGGCAAACAAATGAAAATCGCCTTTCACGGCATTAAAATTTTTTGTCTCTTTCTTTAGAATATATGTGCAATGGAAAGTTAGAAAAAAGTTGATTTCCTTTTCTACTTGTGAAGGTGAATCTCCGGATCACCACTTCAAATTCCAAGTAGAATAGAAAATCTGGCATACCCGTACAAAAAAAAATGTTGATGTTTGCTCTTTTTTTTCTCTTCGCCCCGCCGCACCCCGGCGGACCCGGGACGAAGGAAGGCGAGAAAGAAAAAGACGGGTCCATCAAGTTGGCATACCCCGGTGGGACTCGTTCAATTGAGAACACGATGCTTAGAATCCTTGGCTCCCTTCTAGTTGGTGGCCTATGTTGGATCTTGTATCTAAAAAAAAAACATGAGATGGGATTCTTTGGAAATTTCTTTCTTTGAACTTGTTTCCATTCTTTCTTTTCTCAACAAAAAAAGGGTTTTCTCTCTTTTGGATTCAAATTAGAGAAACTTTGGTTCTTTCCTTTTCTTACAATGGCTCGCAAAAATGTTTGAGCCAACGTTCGGATTGGGAGGGGCCATTTTCCTCTCTTTGATGGGTCCATTGGAGATCTTTCAAAAAAAAGTTTTTCAAAAAGAAACTTTTCAAATTTCTCTCTTTTGGATTCAAATTAGAGAAACTTTGGTCTTTTCCTTTTCATACAATGGCTCGCATAAATGTTTGCGCCAATGTTCGGATTGGGATGGGCCATTTTCCTCTCTTTGATGGGTCCATTGGAGATCTTTCAAAAAAAAAAACAAAAAAAAAGTTCAAAAAAAAAAACTTTTCAAATTTCTCTCTTTTGGATTCAAATTAGAGAAACTTTGGCTCTTTCCTTTTCATGCAATGGCTCGCAGAAATGTTTGAGCCAACGTTTGGATTGGGAGGGGCCATTTCCCTCTCTTTAATGAGTCCATTGGAGATCTTTAAAAAAAAAAAAAGAAAAAAAAAAAAAAAGTTCAAAAAAAAAAAAAACTTTTCAAATTTCTCTCTTTTGGATTCAAATTAGAGAAACTTTGGTCTTTTCCTTTTCGTGCAATGGCTCGCAGAAATGTTTGAGCCAACGTTCGGATTGGGAGGGGCCATTTCCCTCTCTTTGATGGGTCCATTGCAGATCTTTCAAAAAAAAAAAAAAAGAGAAAAGTTCAAATTTTTTTTTTTCAAATTTCTCTCTTTTGGATTCAAATTAGAGAAACTTTGGTGCTTTCTTTTTCGTACAATGGCTCGCAGAAATGTTTGAGCTAATGTTCGGATTGGGAGGGGCTATTTTCCTCTCTTTGATGGGTCCATTGGAGATCTTTCAAAAAAAAAAAAGAAAAGTTAAAAAAAAAAAAGCTTTTCAAATTTCTCTCTTTTGGATTCAAATTAGAGAAACTTTGGTCTTTTCCTTTTCGTGCAATGGCTCGCAGAAATGTTTGAGCCAACGTTCGGATTGGGATGGGCCATTTTCCTCTCTTTGATGAGTCCATTGGGAGGTCTTTCAAAAAAAAAGAGAGAGCTTTAAAGTTTTTTTGAAAATAATATTAAAAATTTTATAATTTTTTTTTTGTCACTATTGTGTTAAATTGGAGGAATTTTGGTTCTTTCCTTTTCAAATTTAGGCTCGCAAAAATGTTTGAACCTGTATTCGGATTGGAATACTATTTGCCCCCTTTTATGAATTCAATCTTTACTTTTCAAAAAAAAAAACTCTTGTCACTATTGGATTCAAATCTGAGAAATCCTGGTTCTTTCCTTTTTCGAATATAGGCTCGCAGAAATGTTTGAACCTGTATTCGGATTGCAATACCATTTGCTTTCTTTTGCGAATCCAGTCTTGACATTTCAAAAAATCCCATCTCGTGTCCTTCAAGGATGCGATTTACAACATTTGTGTCTAGCGGTGCTAGTACGCCCTTTCGGGTCTACTGCATTCGCGACCGACACATTTGTATCTCTAACCTTATATCATTTTACCTCGAGTGAGCTTCGCTTCTCGGTAATTTGAATTAAGGTTTACAATTGCTTCTAGCGGTCCCTGGAACGCTCATTTCGAGCCGACCATACTTGCGTTTAGAACAATTGTACCATCTATGGCTTTTGGCCTTCTTCATTACGCTCAGAACGGGCCATGCCCCGGAGCGATTTGAAAAGACAAAACCATAGTATAGCCCATTTATGATCACCATATTCTTGTGATTACTAATGGATGTGGTCTTGTTTTAGAAAAGCTTTTCAAAACTAACAATGACAGCTTCGTTAACCATCACCTTCGATGAGAATAAGTACCAAGTCATGCTTCAAGAGAAGCAAAGCAAGGGCCCTTTCAAGCGCCCCGTCAGTTGCCGAAGCATCACCTCCCTTGACAACTCCCAAAACACCGGGTCGACCTCCACTCCCCGGACCATCGTCTTCGGGTCACTGGGACCATTCCCACTACCCGCAGAAGAGACGGTGCCTGCTAAGAAGCACAAGACCGCCCCCAAGCGTGTCACTACCCCAACACCAAAGGCGGTCACCAAGAAACCTGAAGCTCGTGGCAATCCCATGAGGGCTCAACCTACAAAAAACCAAGTCTATCCCAAGACTTGGTCCCCGCAATCTTCACCAAAACAAAGAAGGTCCCGGACATCTGCAAAGCCAGAATACCTGGCTCCTCTCAAGGAGAATAGATTTTATCCTCTTGCTTACATCAAATGAGAGAAACCTACCCTCCACCGAACAACAAAAACTACTCAGCACGAGCCAGCTTGCTCATGCAAGCCCAAAATCAAGTCGTGCATCACAAGGCCTCGACAAGAACTTGTCAGGGCCTGCTCTCCTGCAACTCGACCCTTCATCTCAACAGGGGACGAGCTTGCAAAATTTAAAGCTTCACTGCGACAGGCTAAGGATCGCATCCAAATCCTGTCCATGCCAGTCTTCAAGGAAGACAAGCTCAGTTGCTGCGCACGAGGGACCACGTCCTTCATTGCCAAAGCACAGCCCGAGCTAACCGAAGCAAAGAACCCAGCATTCTGAGCTTCAAATCTCCCAAAAATGGGTCGAAAAAGAAAGACCCGACCAAGTTGCTGCTGTCCACATGGTTGGCAAAACCAAAAGACGCCAGAAGTCAGCGACGAAAATACATGTCAGACGACCGGTGCCTCGCAGCGTCTCCCAGACGAGAAGACATCAGGAAGACTCTCCCACTCCTTCAAGCCAGGGACATCGGAGTGATCATTCCTCGGACTCTTCATCTAAAAGAATGAGCTCTAGCTCAGTCACCAAGACAGTATCCTCTTTCGACTCACGAAGGATGAATGTCTTGGTCACAAACTCTGAGCAACCTCCACCACATGACGACATGGCTCTACGCATTCAGCAGCTAGAGCAAGGACAACAGAGAATAGAGGTTCTGATGGAAAACCTCCTTCTCACTCTCCAGCGTCCACGAAACAATGAGGAAGTTCCTCCACAAGATGAGGCAAACGGTGGAGAAGATGAGTCACGCGCCCTTACTAAAATGGACATGGACAATATCCTCGCCAAAGCAAAGGAAGAGGATACACTGAAGGAGCATGGGATCAAGCCACCATATCCCTTATGGATGGACTCGGTTCCGTTTCCCCAAAAGTTCAAACAACCTCTTCTCCAAACATATACGGGGAAAGGTTCAGCCAGACACCATGTCATCCACTTCAAGATCCTGATAGGAACGATTGCGGATCAAGATGCACTCAAGATCCGGCTCTTTGCAAGTACCCTAAAAGGTACGGCCTTTGATTGGTATTCCACTCTGCCAGAGGACTCCATTCAAAATTGGACCATGCTAGAAACACGTTTCCTGACCCACTTCAAAGGTGAGGATCATCCTGTTACTATGGCTTAGCTCTGCAGCCTTAAACGGGGAGAGAATGAGTCGACATACGACTTCATTCATAAGTGGAAAGCAATGGCATACAAATGCTCAGATGTGCTGCCACAAGCGCCGCAGGTCGACATTTGCCGAAACAACATGAGAGCAAGGATCCGCTCCATGATCATCGGTAACAAATCAAAAAACTTGGGAGAACTCCTAGAAGCGTCTATGGAGGCTGAAACGGTGATCAAAGACCTCAACAGTCAGAAGTCATCAAAGAATGAGCAGACCGCCATTCCAACCTCCAAGCCAAAGAAAAAGGAGGTTCTCAATGTGCAAACCAAGTCAGCTCCTCAACCACCAAAGAAAGCTGAAAATAAAGCTGCAGGTAAGAGACCTGAACTCTTTGATGCCTTCAAAGAACGAGTAGAAAAGAAATATCCGTTCGATGAAGATGTCGAAGAAATATTTGGGGCTCTCTTGGTAAATGACAAACTCACCTTGCCTGACCCTAAAAGACCGGGAGATGTTGGCAAAACCGACGATCCCCGATATTGTTCATACCACCAAATGGTCTCACATCCTCTCAACCAATGTTTCGTTGTGAGAGAGAAGATCAACGAGATGTGGAAAAACAGAGTCATCACCTTTGATAAAAACTATGGGTCTGCCTCCATTAACATGGTGTCATATGGACAAACATCCAAATCATCAAAGGAAAAAGTCACTACTTCCTTCAAGGTGATAAAAATGACCCAAACGTCCCAAGAGCTGGTGCCTTACCCAACACCAGAAGGACAGCCCATATGGGTACATCCCAATCTCCTAGAAGATGAAAATTGGGAGATCGTCAAAACAAAGCCGACTGCTCAAACAGCGAAGGCAAGCCAAGAGACAACTCCGCAAGCTCAAACAGCAGGAGAAGGCTCAAACAAAACAAGAGGTTCCTGAAAAGCAGAAACCTCCTCTACCGCTTCACTGGGGGCAATAGAGGGGTCTCTCCCCAAAGTTCCAAGAGTGATAAGAAAATTCACTCTCAGTGATTTCATGCCACCACAGTTCAGAGATGAGACTACGCAGGGGGCATCGTACTCTTGTAACTCGGTAGTTGGATTCTCCATGAATCGATACGAGTCCAGTGACACTGCTAGTGACACCGATGAGTGGGAGGAATCCCTTGAAACCGGAGAATATCTCTCTGACGAAGAATGGATCCCGGAATCCCACCTTATGCCAGTAATCTGGTATAACCCCTTCCAGCCACAAGGATCCTGGTCTGATGACGATGAAGACCAAGAGACTGCCCAAAATGCTGTTAACACAGCACAAACAAATGCTCTAGTGGATCCCAACCAGGTCGAACCACAAGGGACAGATGAAGAAAAAGATTTGGCTCCTATGCCCGATCTTGAAGAATATGCGAGGATCTTGCAGCGTCTAGCCATAGAGCAG
This sequence comes from Persea americana, assembly GCA_029852735.1. NCBI lineage: Eukaryota > Viridiplantae > Streptophyta > Magnoliopsida > Laurales > Lauraceae > Persea > Persea americana. The sequence continues at coordinate 299,908 of CM056820.1, forward strand.
GAGCGGGATCGCATCAACCAACTTCATCAAAATCCAGAACCGGAAATCCCGGAAAATCTACAAGCATCTCCTCCAGTGACTCCGGAAAATGAAGAAAGTTGCTGGATTGATGATCCTTTTACATCGGAGGATGAGTTTGATTCCCAACGGTCCATTATGGAGGCATCTTCTATCGAAGTTGCCTGTAATGTGATAGTTCAGGATGATAGTGCCTCTGAAGCTCCATCTGCTGAGGCCACGGACTCTCAAAATGTATCCAGTAGCATATCTTCTGGAGCTACATATTCTCGGGTGACTTCCACTGAGATAGCACCTTCTCAGCCATCGTCTCCTGAAACAGTGACATCAGAATTCAAGCCTCTTCCGACTGATCACCATGAAGAAGCTCTGGCTGATGAAGTCTTCAAAGAAAACCCGGTCAATTGGTCCCAGGTACCCAAGCTCATAGGAGATGTCTGGACCGATGAAATACTGGACAAAGAAGAAAAGTTGTTGGAAGCTGTTCAGGACTTGTTCCCGGAAAATGCTCCATGCAATGCAATAACTGAAGACGGCAATGCTGCTGCAGAGGCGTTTTCAGCAAATGGGGAAGATCAGCCCCTTGAGCCCGAAGGGGGTCTTCCAAAAGAAGAACCACCTCTAGAAGCTTTTGAAGTTGGGAAAGGTACCCGCTCTGGCCGGGATTACCACAAAAACTACAACCAACCTTCTTCTTCTTCTTATGTAAATCCTTCGGGAAAACAAGTTGTAAATGCCCAAAGCGGCGGTGATAATGAAAATGCAGGCCTAAAGGAGGCTTTCAAGTATGACTTGATCGAGCACTTCAAACACATACCTGCACGACTGCATATCCTAGACTTATTACGAATGTCACCACAAACTCGTGATAGTCTCATTTCAGAACTGCAAAGGCTGAATCTGGATGTCGACAAATATGCCCCGCAAGTCCTGCAAATTGAAATGGACTATAGGGTCACAAAATCAAAAACCTCCTCAAAGGGAGAAAAGAAAGAAGCTGGAGGACCTTGCACTGAATGCCTCTCGGTCCAAAAAGCTGCAAGTGCTACCATTGCCTTCAATAAGGAAGACCTCCTGCTAGGCGAGACGAAGCACAACCGACCCTTGTACTTCACAGGGTACATCAAAGAGATGCCGATACATAGAGTCCAGATCGACCCGGGTTCTGCACTCAACCTCATCTCTACTTCGGCACTCGAAGAGCTGGGTATCCCACCTAGCAAACTAAGCCACACATCTGTGTCCATCTTTGGATACAATGGGAGTGCTCAAAGGCCCATTGGCAAAATCCGGTTCAGGTTGCAAATTGGCGATCTTATCTCTGAGGTCACCGTATATGCAATAAAAACCCCTTCATGCTACAACATCCTTCTTGGACGCCCTTGGATACATGAGAACGGTGTCGTTCCTTCGACTCTACATCAGTGCATCAAGTTTGTTGGCGACGATGGCTTGATACATCGAGTGTTTGCAGACAAAAAGCCCTTCAAAGGCAAGGAAGTCCATTTTGCAGACTCTCAGATGTACAAGGATGAAAAAGAAGAAAAGGAGGAGAAAACAACATCCCTTGCCGGCAATCTTCAAAAAGATAAAGGCAAGGCTCCTCAGCAATCATCGGAAGAAAACAAACCTTCCGGCAAACTCAAAGAGAGCAATCAGTCTCTCTTCATCATCTCCTTCAAATCTTCCAAAACCTTTGGTAATCACTACTAAAGCAAAGAAGACAAAGCAAAAGACAGGGGGCAAGTTTGTTGTCTCCTTCGTGTCTATCATAGAAGACACGGATTCGGATTCAGAGACTGAAGACGATACATCGTCAAGCCAAGCTGATACTCAGCAAGTTCGGCCTGCTCTCACTCCATTGGAGACCCCTGTTGACGTAGAAGATCCTGCGTCTGCTACCTTTGTCGTTCCGAAAACGTCGACAGAAGATAAACAAATCTTCTTCCATAGATCGGACGCTTCTTCATCAAACTGCCTACTTGAGCCTTTCCAAAATGAAGGTATGCCTCAACTATCCTTTTATAGTCCAATGGCACAAGCTATCATGAAGAAAATGGGCTATGACGCTCAAAATCCAATTGGTTTGGGAGGTGGCCGTGGTATTCTCACACCATTGGAACCCACCTTGACCAAAAGTCAGCTGGAAGATTGGAAACTGCACCGTCGCATAGACAAGTCTTCATACGGATTGGGGTATGATCCTGACACTCCAATGAGACAGCTGACACAAAGGCTGCAGAGTCGTTTTGCAGACCAAGCCTCAAATCTCATGTCAATGAAGACATCAATCTCCCTGGATATCTCTTTGAAGAGTTACCCGACAAGGACCCAGGAAGCTCATCAAATCGGTATGATTTCTCTGATGATGAAGAGGAATTGTCCGATGACACAGACGCATGGTTCTCTAATTCAGAAGAGCCATCGTCTCCGAAAGAAGTGCCTTACTTCGACCCAGTTTCAACTGGTGATTGGGATCATCTCATAGCAAGTCTTGAGAAGAATACCGATCAAGAAGATTTATGGACAGAAACGGAGCCATGGTCTGAAAACGCCCTTGGAAATCCGCAAGGTCTCGTTGACTTGGAAACCTCCGAAAATGTTGTGGAGGAACCACCTTCAAACCTTTCGACAAAAGATTCTGTTCAAAAGATAGACTTAGGAACACCAGATAATCCACGTCCTGTATTCATAAGCAAGAATATAAAGGATGAGGAGTTACCCGAGTATGTCTCTTTTCTTCGTGAGTTTGTTGATTGTTTTGCATGGTCTTACGCTGAAATGCCTGGCTTAGATCCCAAAATAGCAGTTCACAAACTCAACCTGTAAGAAAATATCAAGCATTTCAAACAAGGCCAAAGAAGATTTTGTCCTGATGTGATGGACAAAATTGAACAAGAAGTTCAGAAACTCAAAAACGTTGGCTTCATCCACGAGGAACAGCATCCTGAATGGTTGGCCAACATCGTCCCTGTGACAAAGAAAAATGGGCAAATCAGAGTCTGTATTGACTATAGAGACCTGAATAATGCATGCCCCAAAGATGAATTCCCGCTCCCCATACCGGAGGTATTGATTGACAACACCTGCGGGTTTGAGCGAATGACTTTCATGGACGGCTTCTCTGGCTACAACCAGATAAAGATGCATCCCGAAGATGAAAGGCATACATCCTTTCGGACCCCATTTGGCGTGTATTGCTACACTGTCATGCCATTCGGTCTGAAAAATGCTGGTGCAACATATCAGAGGGCTATTGATGAAGATATTCCAAGATATGCAGCACAAGACGGTCGACTGTTATGTTGATGACCTCGCCGTCAAAAGCAAAAGGAAAGAAGACCATCTCCAAGATCTTCGAGAAGTCTTCCTTCGGCTTCGCAAACACAAACTGCGAATGAATCCCCTCAAATGCTTCTTCGGTGTTTCATCGGGTAAGTTCCTCGGATTCATAGTTCGGAAAGCTGGAATAGAACTTGACCCCATCAAAGTCAAGGCAATTCTAGAAATACCATCTCCAAGAACCCTAAGAGAACTAAAAGGGCTTCAAGGAAGATTGGCATACATCCGACGGTTCATTTCCAATCTATCAGGAAAATGCCGTCCATTTTCTCGCCTGATGAAGAAAGGTGTAGACTTTGTTTGGGATGCTGAATGTGAAGCTGCATTTCAAGACATCAAGTCATACCTGACCAAGCCTCCGGTGTTGGCTGTTCCCACAACCGGAAAACCATTCATCTTGTACACAAGAGCTCTCGACTATTCTTTGGGCGCTCTACTTGCACAAGAAAATGATGGAGGAAAAGAAGCTGCTCTATACTACCTCAGTCGCATGTTGGTAGGTGCAGAGCATCGCTACTCTCCAGTCGAAAAAGAATGCTTGGCAGTGATGTTCGCCGTACAAAAGCTGCGTCACTATTTGCTGTCAAACACAATATACCTGATATCGAGGATCAATCTCTTAAAGGTCCTTGTCACAAAAGCAGGATCTCTCAATGCCCGGCTAGCAAAATGGTCCATCCTTCTGTCACAATTTGATATTAGGTATGTACCACAGAAAGCAATCAAAGGTCAAGCTTTGGCAGACTTTCTCGCAGAGTATCCATGGCCTAAGGATTCTCAGCTCAGGGATGATCTCCCAGACGAACCTGTCTACATCATGGAGACTTCCTCACCAAATGCCTCTTGGAACATGTACTTCGATGGTGCAACCAGGACAAATGAAAAAGGAAAGCCGATATCGGGAATTGGCATTCTCTTTGTTAGCCCCGATAAATACATGATTCCACACGCATTTTCACTACTGGAACCATGTTCAAACAATGCAGCTGAGTACCAAGCTCTGATTATAGGATTGGAACTCGCCCTCGAATCTGGCATCACCATGCTAGAAGCATTTGGGGATTCTCAACTGATCGTCAACCAGATGAATCAGGAAGCCTGATCTGTTGCCCTACTACAACAAGGCGCAATCGCTTCGTCAAAACTTTGACATCTGTCATATCACCCACATCCGCAGAGGTGAAAACATCCGTGCAGATGCCCTGGCTGGACTTGCTGCATCCATGGCAACCCAAGAAGGGGAAAACATGCAAATTACAGTGTGTCAAAAAAGGATTCTCCCTCCTCTCAACACACACCAAGCAGTTGCTGAATGCCACCGAGTGGTCGGGGTCGGATTTCCATCCTTAAACCTCCGATAGGCGACTGGAGGGATCCGTTCATTGATTATATTATGTTCGGAATCCTACCTGAAGATCCAAAAGAGCGGGTAAGTATCCAAAGACGAGCCCCAAACTTTCATTTGGATATTCCCTCCAAAATGCTTTACAGAAAATCCTTCAATGGAGTACTTCTACGATGTTTGTCACAACAAGAGGCGGAAGAAACTCTAAAAGAAGTTCATGCTGGTCTTTGTGGAGCCCATCAGGCTGGTCCCAAGCTCTACGATCAGATAAAAAGGTTAGGTTATTATTGGCCTACCATGGTGGCTGACGCAATACAATTTGCTAAACGTTGCCAACAATGCCAAGTTCATGGAGATTATGTACACATGCCTCTAGAATGGCTACATCCTACAGCAATCTCATGGCCCTTCGAAGCCTGGGGTATGGACATCATAGGTCCTATCGCTCCCCCGTCAAGCAAAGGTCATCGCTTCCTCGTCGCCGCTACGGATTATTTCTCCAAGTGGTCAGAAGCATTTGCGTTCAGTGAAATGAAGACCTCGTCAGTCCTTCAATTCTTACGAACCAACATCATTTGTCGCTTCGGCATACCTAAAAGATTCGCCCATGATAACGGACCACAATTCCGGGATCACAGATTCTACAGGTTCTGCGACAAATACAAAATCCAAAGTTGTCCTTTGACTTCGTATAACCCGGCAGCGAATGGACTAGCAGAAGCCTTCAACAAGACACTCTGCAAAATTCTCAAAAGAATGGTCTCTACTCACAAAAGAGACTGGAGCGACAAACTGCCTGAAGCTTTATGGGCCTACCGAACTACCATTCGAGGACCAACCCATAGCACACCATTCTCCTTGGTCTATGGATGTGAAGCAATTGTCCCCCTAAAGGTACAAATTCCTTCTTTAAGGGTATCTCTACAAAATGAAATGACGCAAGAAAGCAACGTCAAATTGAGACTCCAAGAACTGGATAATCTCGATGAAAGACGACTCGAAGCTCTACAAAGCGTTGAGCTTTACCAAGCACGCATGGCAGGATCTTTTGACAAAAGAGTCAGGCAACGCGCCCACAAAAAGGGTGACTTGGTTCTTGCGGTGAAAAGGCCAATGGTTTTTGCCCACAAATCCAAAGGCAAATTCGAACAAAAATGGGAGGGACCCTTCATCATCGACAAAGTCTTCTCCAATGGCGCATATGCTCTTCTAAACATGGAAGGTGACAGATGTATGCTGCCCATCAATGGCAAGTTCTTGAAGCGGTACTACCCTTGAAGACTTCCTACATCGGGTCAGAGTGATGCCTGCATGGCCAAAGCCTATTCCTAGGTACTTGCTCGTCAAACTCACCCCTTTTAGAGTTTTCATCCCTATGTTGAAATTTCTAAAAAGCCAAAAAACAATGCTTACTTTCAATGTTTCATTGTTCAAACAAAATCAAACCCAAAATCCAAGTTTCGGAGCCTCTTCCCTAACTTGACCAAAACTTTCAATCCTTGAACCCAAAATTCATGGTTTGAAACAAAAATCAGGACTTAGGAATTTCCACCCTAGTCCACCCTGACTTTTACCACCAAAGATGGTTTTGAGTCAAAATTTACGACCCTCTTGTCTTTAAACAAAAAATGGTTTTTCAAAAAACTGTGGGGAAGCGACATTTAGTCGATACTCACACAAAACCCAAAAATCGGAAGGATGCGAACCCCATTCGATACTTCCAAAACCTCAAAATCGCAAAAAAGCGACACCTAGTCGATACTTGCAAAATTTCAAAAAAATCGTGGTGACACAACGTTTCAGTTGATATCCACAACCCAAAATTCAAAACAAAAAACAAAGGTTCGAAAAAACCTCAAATTTCAAAAATCGTGGGGAGGCGACATTCCATCGATACCCACAAAACCAAATTTTTGAGAAAAAAAAGCAAGGAGGCGACATTCAGTCGATACTTGCACCCAAATCCGCGAGGAAGCGACATTCCATCGATACTCACAACCGAATGAGCAAGGAAGCGACATTCCATCGATACTTGCAATACCATTCAGTAGGGAGGTGACTCTTAGTCGATACTTGCATTTTTGAAAAACCAAAAACCTGGCTTTCACGCCAAAACTCGGCTTTTATTCCAAAAGCCTGGCTTTCATGCCAAAAACCAAAATCTGGCTTCCATGCCCACAAAACAAAAACCCGGCTTTCATGCCAAAAATCAAAAAATCTGGCTCCCATGCCAACAAAACAAAACTTGGTTTTCGAAAAATCGGCTTCCATGCCACAAAACAAAAATCGGCTCCCATGCCAAAAACCGCCTTCCATGCCACAAACAAAAATCGGCTCTCATGCCAAAAAGCGGCTTTCATGCCAAACAAAACTTGGCTTTCACGCCACAAAAATCGGCTTTCATGCCAAAAACCGGCTTTCATGCCAAACAAAATTTCGGCTTTCACGCCATCCAAAATTCGGCTTTCAAGCCATCTAAAAAATCAGGCTTTTTGCCACAAAATCTGGCTTTCATGCCTAAAAACAACCATTTGACAAAAGATTTTCACAAAATGACAACCTTGTGATCAAATCTTCAAACAAACCATTCCCATTCAATTTTTTCTTATATTTCATCAAAAGTGAATTTAAGTGAAATAAGGGGATACAAAAAAAAAAAAAAAAAAGTGCCAAAAATGTTTATACATGGAGGTACAAAAAAAAAAAGAAGAAAAAGTTTGTTACAGATCAGGAGGCTAGTTCGACATGGTCTTCAGCCATAGGCTTAACTCCTCAAGCAAACACTTGGCCTTAGCCTCCAAAGCTTCCATGCCGCGTTTCTTCAGAATCTTCCCATAAAAAGCAGTAGGCCGTCGCGATCCATCCTCAGCACGAGGAAGCTCTTCCCAGAGAATCTGGCATTGTTCATATTCATGAGTCTTCCTCTGGAGATTGTGTCGCGACCCCGGACCGGGGGCCCCGGGACCGCGACGGGGTGGTGTGGATAAAGAACCACCCCTCGGTGAAGATTATTGATTGTACATTTCTTTAATTTCCCACAGGTTTCCGCGGTGAGGAATCCACATTCACTCGTAGAACATTTATATAGGTGCGGAAGCGTGTAGCAAATCAAACTCTTAATCCAATCACATCAAATAAGAGTTAATGAACACGTCTATCATGATGTCAGAGTGAGCAATGATCTCATTAGTATTCCCAAAATATTAAGTTAGAGTTTAAACAAAATAACAAGTTAATTAACATTCCCCCAAAAAAAAAAATGGCCAACAAAGGCCAGTACAACCAAAGTATATAAATCAATAGCATCCCAAAATGTTCGCAGCTCGAAGCTAGACCGAATGTCTACATGACATCGTCAGCTTGCCACTCTACTAATCGTTGCGGTTCACTGACCGCCTCCTCTGGCTCCTCCTCAAGGGCAAAGACGGGAGCTGGACCTGAGTACCATAAAAATGGGTCAGACACGACGGTCTGGCAGGTGGGTGAATAGATATACCAAGAAAGAAATCAAAGCATTTCATAGACATAACGAAAACTATCATAAAACAGGATGCATAGTTCATTTAAAGTACAGATGCAATATAAATCATGCGGGGTATTCAAGGTACAGGAACTGACTAGATGACAACCACACTAGAGCTAAATCCTCTCCATCACTAAGGTGATGAGAGCACATTCAGTGCGTTGGGCTCGAACACACGAAGTGACGAGAACCAACATTGTAACATATACATATATACATATAGCTAGGCAAGACCACGGCCGCGGAACCGGGTAACGGGACAGTACGGGATCCAAGTTGCAACTGGCGGGAGCACAGGGGGAGACCCAAGTCAGTTGATCAGACTGACAAGGATGTCCAAGCTTAGTGGTGCCGACTCTTAGGTTACATGATAAATCAAAACATATGCAAAACTATATCATTATAAAACATACGGGCAGGCGGGGCATGGTGCTTGTAGGCACACATTTCATATCATTAACAGTTCATGTATACACGGGCTGGCAGGACACATCGGGTGTACAAATCGGAATTTGAGAGAAAATCAGTAGATTCGGGTTATTATACAAATAACTGAATAAAACAATGCAATGAATCCTTATGCCATTAGGGGCTATGTATTGGGGCTTCTATATTCAAACGACCTGTATAAGGATCTTGTATGTCTAAATTACCCTTAGTATGGTACTCAAATGATAGAGGACATACTAAGTTTCCTAATGCACGTTGATGAATCTAAAGGTCCCAATACCTTTTCCGAAATGGTTTTTCTTTCTATGTCAATCTCCTTATGTCATCCCCTGGGTCTTTCCAAGGTGGTAGGGCATCAGAACAAGCCATCCAAACCTTTAAATACCCTATCTGAAACCAATAGAAAAGACTCAGGAATTCTGGGTAAAACTCGGTCACCTAACGGTCAGATGGCGGTTAGCCGCCGAGGTGATCGGCGGTTAGCCGCTTGCTGACCGCGGGGCTGACCGCGGTTCCCCTGCTAAAATGTAGCATTCTGTGTTTCTAACCGCGCCTCTCGGCTACCTAGCGATCACTGGGGTTTTTGGTTGGCGGTTAGCCGCGAGCTGACCGCGCGGCTGACCGCGGTTCGCCTGTCAAAATACAGCATTCTGTGTTTCTAACCGCATCTGGGTCGGCTAGCCGCCGGTCACCTGTCGGCTAGCCGCCGAGGTGACCGCCCGCTGACCGCCCAGCTGCGGGGACTACACATCAGGTGCAGATTTCAGTGCTTTCTTTCCCAACCATTTCACCTCAACTCCAAACCATTTCCCCACGTGGAGTGGGTCTATTCCCTTCCATTTAACATTTACTTCTTCCCACCAACCACTATTCCACCAATGCATTAATTCATCTACCAATCCAAATCTCATTTAATGCAAGTACAATACCATTTAAGAAGCTTATAATGACCCAAAATAAACTTTGGTGAGGAATGCATATATTCACATAAAACTAACTAAGGGAAAAACCATGTCAATAAATACATTTCTAAAACATTATGGAACATGATAAACCAAATGACATATGAATAGTAAAAATCCACATTTTTGACAAAGTAAGAACTTATTCAAATTGAATCCATTCATCCACTTGCCTTGGTCTCCAAAGTATGCTAATCAAGCTCTAATCCACTATCAAGCTCAAAATCTACAATCTACACAAAAATCCCCAAATACAATCATTACAACCCTAGAATGTCAAAATCAAGAAATAGATGGAGATAGCTTCCAATAATCAAGGTGAAGCACCTCCTAGGCTAGATGAACACACACTCAAGAGATGAGAAGAGGAACTTACATGGAAAGTCCTCTAATGGCAAGAGCTTGCTCAAAGGATAGCTTGGAATGGAAGGCTCTCTCTACAAAGGGTATCAAGATGAAGCTCTCATGGAGGGGAAGAAGACTACTACCTCCATTTTGCCTTTAGCAATAGATTTGAGAGAGATTGAGAGAAGAAGAAGCAAGAAGCAATGGAAGTTGAAGAGAACCCTAGGCTGGGCTGGGATACCTTGTTCTCAAGAAATTGCAAGAAGAGGAGAAGGGGAAAAGAACTCCTCCTTATATAGACAATGGCTATGGGTCCCACAACTTAAAAGTCCAATCGAGCTAAAACATCGTTCTACGGGCTTCGGACGGATTCGACGAAGAAGGAAGAATTGATCGTCGAAATTTCTACTTTCCAAATAGTGTCCAGTTTACGAGTTTCAGAGACATTGAAAATAGTGTCCAGATTTTGTGTAAAAAGACTGTTTTACCCCTATCAATGGCAAAGTAGGGTTTAGAGGTCTCGAATGGAAACGGAGCAAATACAAAAGTTGTCGGGAATCATAAAACACATTGAACGGAGCAAATTACCGAATTCCAGAATTATAACTAAATCCCCAAAACTAATCAAGACACACTAAAAAGGAACCCCCAAAGGGCCCCACTAGATCAAAAGAATTCTCAAAATTATTCAAAGCTATAAAAAGCTATTCTAATCCAGATTTACTCAATTTCCACTAATCACACTTATAGCTAAAACACGTCTTAATTAACACTAATCGGAAACTCTCGGGGCGGGGTCTTACAGATTGCTTTCGACCTCCTCAACTTGGAGAATGAGAGTCTTCTCTCTGTCGCGAGCTTTCAAAGTGGCAGTCCACTTGGCAGCGGCTTGTTCTTCCAATAGCTCAAGGCACTGTCTAGCTTCGGTGACCTCCCTATCAAGGCGGTGCTGGTCCTGTGTCAGCTCAATAATAGCCAACTCGGTGACGTTCCTCTCCCGAACGAGCTGCTTCCGAGTATGCGAGATCTCCTTCAAAACAGATTTGACCTCGCTGGAAGGCTTCAAAAACATCTCGTTGAAGAAATCATCATTCGGAAAGCTCTTGGTCTCAGTCCACTTGTTGACTAGAGCGATGACTTCATCAACAAAAGCCTTGGCATCTGTAATGTCCAGACCGACTTCTTCGCTATCGGCAAGAATGTCCTGCACATGCTTCACCATGCCAAAACCAGCCTCCAAATGGCCAGAAGAAAGAGTCTCGACCCATGAGCTCAAGACTCTCTTCAACACCTTCCTCGCAAACTGACGAGACGGCTCAGATGAAGACTCGCCATGCTTCGTTGGTCGACTACTCGTGTCAGGCACCGTTGGAAGAGTAATCAAGAAGCTCTTTCCAACCGGATCCGCTGGGGAAGGAATATCAGTAGGCGGACTCGCCTCTTCCTCATCAAAATTGGTGGAAGAAGCCCCTACTCCTGGATCGGTCACAGGTACCCCCTGCTCTGGTTCTGAAAAAGATAGAGGAACTTCTTCTGTCACCTCACAACCTGCCAATGAAAAATGAAAAGGGTATGAATATGATCTTGTCAAAAATCAAAATATCAAGATTATCATTACAAAGTACCTTCTTCGACGACTGGTGGAATGCTTTCTGCCTCCATGAGCTCATCCGAAACATCATCAAAAGTTGTGTCCATGGATGGCTCAAAGTCGTCGGAATCCTCTGGCAAGTCAGCTGGCAAAATATATACATATATATATATGTCAGCAAGTGGCGGTAAAAAAAAAGAAAAAAAAAAAAACAGAGAAAAAAAAAGTCATACCAGGAGGAGATTCTGGTTCTACTTCAGAATCTCTGGGTTCTTCCTCAGATGCCACGATAGGATCCGTCACCGCCTCATCGGTCGGAACCTCGGGCATCATCAAACCATCATCTTCTGCCAAAAGAAAGAAAGCAGTAGATCAAAACAAAAACTCTCATGAAAGAAAAGAGCCGGAAAGAGAAAAGGGAAAAGCATACCATCATCAATGGTCTCTTCCCCTCGGCTTCTCTTCTATGGAGGCTCGTCATCATCCCCTGATGCCTCCTCAACAATGGTGGAAGGAGTTTCCAGATCAGGAGAGCTTTCGTGCTGCCTCTGACTTCGGCGGTGTCCCCTTCTCCTCTTGCCCCTACGGGACGAACTGCTGGAAGCATCCTCCCCACCATCAAAATCAGGACTCTTGCCAGAGTCCTTACTGGACGGTCTGCTCTTGCCAGTAGACTCCATGGAAGCCTTTGCTCGTTCTGCTTGTATCCAAGCAGCAACCTCAGCCTCCTCCTCGGCAAGTTGTTCCAAGACCTCACCAGGTATCTCTTGTGCAGCTCCCAGTCTGATGACGTCCTGTTCCTCGAGAAAACCTGTTCTGTGCCTTTCTCCAGAAAGGAAAGCCAGAACTTCTTCTCGGTGGACGCCGTCTGACTTCCCAAGGCCTTTCCCGGAAGACTGCTTTACATCAAGCTCTTTCTTGGAAAGCCCCCGGTATGGTGAAAAGCTCTCCACAAACCATTTTGTGAAGCCAGCCGTCCAGAAAGTAGGCAACTCAGGATAAGAAATCAGGGCAATAGTGTCTTCCGCGCTATAAAAGGCCCATGCATTTCTTCCGTCCTGCAGACCTCCAAAACGCTTCACCTTGCTCGAAGGCGCTCCAACAACGACTTGAGAGAAGCCCAACTGCATGGCAAAACGCGAGGGAACATACGGCTGGATGTCGATGAAAAGATGTCTGCGGTACACCATCGTGCCGACACGTATGTTAAAAAGCCAACTCCTCTCGGTATTTGTCAAAGAATAGTGTCTCCCAGACCCTGCCCTGGTCGAATCACGGGAGACACCAAAATCAAAAGCCTTCTTCCTCAAACCCGGAGAAAGCTTCACTGAAGACTGCCCCATCTCGACGTCCCAGAATCGTCGGATCCTCAAACGGGCAGATAAAAGAGATTCGGAAACAGGCTTCCCTCTAGCCAACCGAATCATAAACGGGTCATCGTCCTGAGCAGCACCCAATCGGTGGAAACTGGGACAGTGGTATACATACCACGAATAAAAAATGTGGGCAGAAAATACCCTGTTCATGGGAAGCCCAAGTCGAACCAGGAAAGCAGCAACCTGTAGTTCGGTACACAAATAGGAGTAAAGAGCAGGCACCAAAGCAAGCCGCTCTCCAAACGCCATCTGACAAACCGGAAAAATGCAATGCGGCCTGATGTGCATTCCATCTCCTCCAGCAAAAACAGCCTCACCCAGCCAATAAGTGAGGTAGACAGCGAGATCTCTCCTCAGCGCAGTGTCAGAATGAATGGCGTCTGTGCTTGCGAAGAATACCCTCAAATTCTCTCGCATGACGGAGATCTTCTTCGAATCTGAGTTCTTAGCCCTGGCTTCCTGGGTCGTACTCTCAAAAGACTCCCCGCTGTCAAAGAAGTTGGAAGACAAAAAGCTACCGCTCCTCTAACTGCTACACCGGACTTTCGAGCCCTCCTTCCTTAAAAAAATCATAGAAGGCGACGAGCTGAAAGTACAAAAGCCTGAACTCCTCAGACTGCTCCTCAAGGACGCTGTCAATAGGCATAAACTCCTCAAAGAGATTGCCGAGGATAGGCAGCCCAGTGATGGCACTCAGTTCCTTTAAAGAAAAGCCAATCTCACCATTCGTGACAACGAAGGTGTTGGTTTGTGGAAGGAACGACTCCGGCATGGCCATAAAAGCCTCATCGGAGAAAATCACGGTTTGCCGAAAAGCGCGGACCGCATCAAAAAACTCTGCCTCCTCCAGAATGGCACCGCCAACCTGCAGGATGTGATCAGTCCATGACTCCCAGCTCGAGTCAGCACGGAAACGGCCACGAAGTCGAAAAGGCTTCATCCAATTGCTGCCATCGCCCTTGAAAATGCGAAGGCCCACCGGTCTCAAATCAACCGAAGAATGGTCTGAACCTTGGTAGCCGCTGGCCGGCATCAAAATGTCCATACGAGCAGGCGACTTCTCTGCAAAACCAGAAGGGCCGCCAACAAAAACCCCGATCTTGATCACATTTGTCCTCTTCACCCAGCTTGGAGGATCTTCCCTCTTCGAGCATGTAGAGGAAAGGGTCATGATCGAGATTGTCCGATCGAAGGACGACCGGGTAGAAACAGTTCTCTTCTCACCATCAACTGTGAAAGAGAACTGAAAACATCTCCTTTGGTATGTTGAATCGTCGGGGACGACATCACCAAAGAAGAAGGTAGGCTTGGGCACAACGCTCTGATCGTCCGTGACCCAAGGACGGTTGCTTACCATAATCTTATAATACTCCTCATCCTTGAGGGCAATCAAACGTTGCCTCATCTCATCTCAGTTGAGCGAGTCACACTCTTCCAAGTTCCTTTCAACATACTGAACCTCCTCCCAGGCCTGCTGTACGGCCGTATTAGAGGATCTGGTAGAACGGTGAGGCGCATCAGTGACCGGCTCCTTACCCTTGTTCGTTCTAGAGGAACTACCTGCAAAGGATGGAAAGAAAAAAAATCAATCATCAAAATGACAAAATTTTGCTAAAAAAATCTAGCGAGATTTTGGCATGATTCCGGGGCAATTCCGAAGAAAAGGAAAACACCCCGAAAGAAATAGGAGCTTGAAGATGGGCTCAACATCGCTGCAAGCCCATAATCATGGAAATTTCTCGAAGAAGGCTCGAACTCAAACATTGCTGCGAGATCAAGCCAAAGCTTCTCAAATATCCGCAAGATCGGAAAAGGGCTCAACATTGCTGCGAGCTCCAGAATCCAAAACTTGCAAAGCTCCTCAGAAAATCCCCGCAAGACCAAGAAAGGGCTCAACATTGCTGCGAGCTCCAAATCCCAAGACTTGCGAAAAGATTTCTAGGTGTGCACTATCATACTTCCAATTCCATTTTCTAAAAAAAAATGCATAGAAGGAAAGTTGTCATGCATGCGCATCTCAGAATTCAAAAAAAAAAAAGAAGAAAATCTCTTAAAAAAAAAAAAAAAAAGAAATTTTTTGCCCGTACGGCCCCACACAAAAAAAAAGAGATAAAAAAAAGAAAAAAAAAACACACACGGTAAAAAAAAAAAGAAAAAAAGAGAAACCGTGAGAAAAAAAAAAGAGCCACGGTAAAAAAAAAAGAGAGAGAGAGAGAGAAAACCGTGCAAGAAAAAGAAAAAAAAAGAAAAAGAAGAAAGAAAAAAAAAACGTGTAAAAAAAATGCACTTGAAAAAAGAAAAAAAAAGAAAAGAAAGAAAAAGAAAAGAAAAGAAAAGAAAGAAAACCTTTTTCTATTCCTACATGGGGTTTCTTAAGGAAAAAGAAGAAACTTACTTGAAGCCATTGATGGAGAAGAAGAAGAAAAAGCTTGAAGATCCTTGAAGAAGAAGAATTCTTGATCTTGGAGCACTCTTGAAGGTTCTTGCAAAAAGAGAGCAATAGCAACAAGAGATCCAATCCCCTTGCTTTTATAGAAGAGAGCAAACCAAAAGAGGAAAGGAGGAGAAAAGAAAGGAGGTAAGTGCTACAAATTAGCAAACTTCCTAAAAGGAAGGAATTATGGGATATTCTTTCCCAATGAGAACTTTTGAGAAATTCTCTCCAAAAAGAGAGGGATTATGAGAAACTTTCTCCCAAAGAAAGATACTTTGAGAAAATCTCTCCCATAATCAAAGAAACTTGAGAGATTCTCTCCAAGTAAGAATATTTTTAGATATTCTCTACCAAAAAGAGATATTTTTAGATATTCTTAACAAAAATGACACCACATGAGATCTAAGCCATCTTTAAAGCTTAAGGTCCCATGGGTTAGTCCACATGAGCCAGGTTTGACCACCTAAGCACTAAAAGTGGCTTGTAGTCAAAATTCCTCTTACCAAGAGCATACAAAAATGGTTCCATGCCTCCTTTGAGTTGATTGGACCATACAAAAAAATTCAAGCCTCATGAGTTTCCAAAAATCCAAACCATCCCACCTCATGAACCAAATTAAGCCAAAACCTTGAAATTGACATTCCACAAAAACCCAAACCACTCCAACGGACCCAAAGTTGTCCGAAAGAGTGACAAAAATCCAAACCATGGTCTCCTAACTCGCCACATACAGCTTGTTGGGTCACAAGGCCAAAACCAAAACCAAATCCCGGTCCCCTAACTTGCCACATACAGATTGTTAGGTTACAAGACCAAAATCAAAATTCAAAACCCGACCCCCTAACCTGCCACATACAGCTTGTTAGGTCACAAGGTCAAAAACCAAAAACCTTCTTGACCGCCTAATGCGCAACACAAAGCCTTTAGGTTCACAAGGTCAAAAAGAAAATCCAAAACCCAAAAACCAAACCCAAATGTCATTTTCAAAATTTTGCCTTGAGATGGTACGTGATGTCTCTCACTGCCATAAAATTCCCTTGGAAACTCAAAAGGCTACACTATCAAGAGAAATGCTCAGAAACTCTTGGTCAAGTCAGAAGTCCTCCTTCAAAGTTTTCTTCGAGGCACATCGACTGCAAAGGCTATCCAATTCGTCGCTGTACCTCGAGGGGGCATTTGTTGACACCAAAAATGTCACTTTGCCTCATCAACATCAAAAGCTATATGGAGCCGCATCTTACTACAAACAGGCAAAGCTGCTTCAAGCATCAGATCTTGACAGAACCAAACAGAAACTACAAGATGTTTCAAAGTAGCCAAAAGAAGGGTACACATGAAGTTTCGGGCCATTTCGACACTATTTGGCCTAACTTCAATCCTCCAACAGCTGAGCCGGAGCTCCCGACGGCGACAGTGTCAAAAACATCAAATCTTCGATTAGAGCCTATGGATGGTCTCAAAATACCTCCAAAAGGCTCCATGTCGAATTTCAAGTCAAATCGACACCGTTTGACCCTCCATCAACTTTAGAACAGCGAAATCAAACCTCCCGGCGGTGAGAACCTCTGATGCCGCCACTCATCAAACAAAACACATGAGTAGCTTCTGCATGCTTCCAAAGGGTTGCACGTCAAATTTTAGGTCATTCCGACAACGTTTGACCCAGTTTTGATGCTCTGAAGCGAAATCAAGCCTACCGGCGGCGAAGCTCCCCGGGACCATGGCACCCAAATCGGAGCTAATGGATCATCTCAAAATGACTCCAATAGGCTCCCCGTCAAATTTCAGGTCAATCGGACATCGGATGACCGTACATCAAAGCTCGACATCTTCCGCACGGTGAAATCAAGTCAAGCATCGACGGGACCCCAAACGGCTTTAAAACTCAAATAAAAGCCCATGGTTTGTCCTATCTAATGCCCAAGAAGCTTCACCTCAAATTTCAGGTCAGTCCGACATCGTTTGACCCAGTTTCAACTCTTGGCGGAAAATCGGCTACAGAGTCTTCGGCTTTTCCAAAAAATAGGAAACTTTGTGATCTGATTTGCACAGCCTTTCGACGGGTTTTCTTCAGAGGAATCAAGCCAATAAATGAGGAGAAATTTCAAATAAAAATACAGGAGAAAACAGAAGCAAAACGCCCGAGAAACGACCAAGAAACGGCGACCGGAAGGCGACCGAAAAGTGGACCAAATCTAAGGTCACCAGCCCCATGGTCGCTTGTGCATGGTCGCCGGCGACCCCGGAAATCCGGGTCGCCGGATTTCCGCCGAAACGTCCGTTTTTCCGATTCTTTTCGCATTTCGCGATGATTGGCCCCAGTGATTTTCTTAAAATCTGATTTTTGAGGCATGATATCCGTCGATCTTCGTCAACATCACGGATCCGCCATCAAAATCATTTGATCATCATCGGACACTCCGAAACCGCCAACCGGCTGACCAAGAAAGCGTACTTTCTGCCCGACTGATCAAGAAATTGACTGGACAGATGTTGTCGGCCCATTAGTGGCAACCAATGTCTGAATTTTCATCGTCATCCAACATCAAGCAACGTACGGATCCATCGATGATCATCGCAAGAAGAATTCCAAAAGAGGCGGCGCGGCCCGCGACTTTTCAAGCGACTCGGCAGCCAATTAATGAAATTAAATGACCCTTTTATGGCAATTTATTAGGGTCATTAACTCATTATTTTGAACGGCCCAATCAGAAGCCAAGAAATGGGAGTTACAAGTCCAATTAATCATGACAATTATCCATGTAACTCCTATCATTATGGAGATTAATCATGGTAATTAATCATGAAACTCCCATCATCATGGAGATTAAATGCCCATTATTCTCCATCGGCCAATCAAAATCCAAGAAAAAGGAGTTACAATATAAAGAATTAAATCTTGTAACTCCTCCCATCATGGAGCATTAATACCATTAATGCCCATAAAACCCTCCTAATGGCCACCAAAAGCCTATAAATAGGCGGTCATTCCAAGGAGAAAGGGTCCTGAAAATTGTCCGAAAAATCATCTGAAGAGTTCTGAAGAAATTGTCCTAGAAATCTCTACACAAAAAGAAGCTCTCTTGCCTTGAAGAAACTTTGCTGCAAGCACTACAAGGTGATCGAAGTCCCTTGGGAGGCCACCGCCCCCAAGATCTCCTCTCTTCTTCTATCCAACATGGCCTAGATGCGGCTTTTCAGCCCGTCTACTTGGTTTTTTATTGGATATAAGACCTTCTCTTGGTCTTTATCCTCTAAAAATCCGAGGTCCAAGCCAAGCCAAGTGAATCAAAGCATCAAGTGTTCTCATCTGAAGGACGATGGTGGAGTCCATATATGACTCGCGACCGTCGATCTGAACGAGTCCCCACAATATCTTGAGAAGTCAGATTCCTTTTCTTACTTTTCTGTTGTATTGTGTATTTTTTTAAAGAGACATAAAAATCACATTTCTTGTGTTTACATTTTGATGAGATTTGTAAACTGCCTTCTACGGCACAAAATCGCCTATCACGGCAAAACCGCCTTTCACGGCAAACAAATGAAAATCGCCTTTCACGGCATTAAAAAATTGTCTCTTTCTTTCAAATATATGTGCAATGGAAAGTTAGAAAAAAGTTGATTTCCTTTTCTACTTATGAAGGTGAATCTCCGGATCACCACTTCAAATTCCAAGTAGAATAGAAAATCTGGCATACCCGTACAAAAAAAAAAATGTTGATGATTGCTCTTTTATTTCTCTTCGCCCAGCCGCACCCCGGCGGACCCGGGACGGAGGAAGGCGAGAAAGAAAAAGACGGGTCCATCAGAGCACTATATGATCTAGGCACGAGGGCTGATACTAAAATATTTTTATCAAAATATAGGCGATTGATTGCAATAAATACGGGTTTCATTAAGAAACGGCTCTGAGCCCCGCCTTAAGGGACACGGGATTCCCAGTACTTCCTCGAGCGCTTCTTCGAACCGTCGACTTCGTGCAGAGCGGTTTGGTGCCAGTGTTTCCCCAGACTCACATAGAACGAGGTTTCATAGTAAAATAGATTAGGAGCTACCCGAAGCACGTTTTTCATACCCAAACAACCCTAAAGCCCATGTCAGCATTATTCCCCCTTGAATCGCCCGAAACCCTCTTTAAAGCGAAAAGTACCTCAGATTATCATGAAATGCGTATTTCAGCATATAATCGCTGTAAACGCATTTCGAACCAAAAGACTCGACCATAATACCCCGATAAGACCTAGAGTCAACCGGCACGCACTTTTATCCAAATACGGGATATTGATTGCACAAGATTAAGGGGGTTGAATCCCACGAGATTTGTTCTTAAGCACTAAGTCGCCTAAACCCTATCGCTTGGGATTCCATATGCCAACCCATTGCTATGGGTGGTTTGGGTATTAAATCGATTCATGGAGCAGCGAAGGCAGCCCTCTTAAGGCGAGTTTGGAATGTGGTTAGTAACAAAAACACTTGCCGGAACTTATTGGTAAATGCCAAGTACTTGCGTGGAGTGTCTTTTTGGGACGTTATGATTCTTAAAAATGCCTCTTGGGGTTGGAAGAGCATTTTAACGCTTAGGCCAATTGCTATACCTAACATAAAATTTGTAGTTGGCAATGGGCACCAAATCAAATTCTGGACCGACCCTTGGCTTAATGGAGGGCGCCTAAAAGATTGTTATGGAGATAGAGCACTATATGATCTAGGCATGGGGGCTGATACTAAAGTCCATCAATTTATTCAGACTGATGGGTGGAGGTTTCCTACTCCCACGTCTAATGCATCGATGGATATCTTCCAATTTATTCCAAATGAGATTGAGCCATGGCCTAACTTCAAAGATGAGCTTGTTTGGACTCGAGAAGAACACGGAAATTTCACTTTAAAGTCTGCTTACAATCTAGTATGCAGGAATTAGGACCAATCCCTTCAATGGCCTTCTATGATTCGGTTCAGAGGGCGTACTAAAAAACACTCTATTTGTGCTTGGATGCTACTGAGGGGAAGGCTTAAAACAAAAGGTTTTCTCCTCCAGATAAATGTTGCATGTGATTATTGCTGTGTTCTTTGTAATTGCACTTGGGAGACAGCTATTCATTTAATGACCCAGTGCCACTATTCTCAAGAGGTGTGGAAAGCTCTCCTAGCAAAACTGAATTTGGAGCCGACACGTTGTACAAATCCGTTGGAATTGCTGGCTTCAGTCACTCTTCCATTGGACCAGCAAGCAAAAGGTCTTCAAACTCTTGGCAAGCTATTGTTTAATGCATTCATTTGGCGTATTTGGGCTGAGAGGAATGGAAGGATCTTCAGAAGTAATGAGCACTCAACTAAGGTCGTGCTACAACAAACTATTGACACTGTTTGCAGCAGGATTCTTTATCTTGACATAGCTTTACCAAGTGAAATTGCTAGTCATTGGAATCTTCCTCCAAGCAACTCCAGTATCCGTCCCAAGTTGCCTACTTTAATGAATCCTGGATGGAGAGTATCTATTTGTTCAATTGATACCCTTATAGTTGGAATTCTTTGGAGCGACGTTCATACACCAAAGGAAGGTCGTATTGAGGAGGAGTTGACTTACTTTTTAAGGCAGTGTTTCGAATAATGCAACTTAATCTAGATAATGTCGCACATATCACTTTTCAGGCATATTCAACACTCCATCAAGTTCTTCTCAACCCTCAAGTTTCTGATTGGAAGGTGCTCTTCCAAGTAAGAAGATTACAAGCTTTTATTAATAAATTTGAACATATTCGGTAAATCTGATGCTTCATCCGCGATTTGCTCTGCTCAGTAAAGCATTAAGCAGATATGTAGCTACTTTCCACGTTAATCAGAATGCACTAACATATTTGTATAGGCAAAGTATAGGAAATAATGAGTAATTTGGATAGTATTTATTCACTGTTTTATTTTTCTCATTCGTAATTAGAGGGGTACGCCCCTTTGGAAGCATCCTCCATATGGGAGACTTCCTTTTCTGTACAGTATTCTTTGAGAAATAGAAGAACTAACTTATCTTAAAAAAAAAAAAGATTACCGTATTTTTCTGAGCGCATCATCCAACCGCGAGTTGCGTGAGACGCGGTTTACAACCTACACTTTCCGAGAGCCGCCTAAAAATCCAAACAAACTGTCCGAAGGACGGGATTCAGTCTTAAAAAACCTTGAACCCATGCATTTCTTTCCTAACCCTAGAATCTCGTAAAACTTATTTTAAAGCAAAATGTAGCTCATAATATCTTAAAATGCACATTCCAGCCTATAACCGAATGAAATGCATTTCAAACCTTAAGTGGAGACAACGCCCCCTCGAAATGCGATAGAATCATCCATGACGCGCCTTGATGAAAATATAGGCTATTGATTGCCAGAAATACGAGTCTCATTCAACAACGGTACAAAACGCCACGAGATTAGCTCTCAAGTCCGAATTTATCCGAATCCCGTCTTAAAGGAAAAAGAATTCCCCGGACTTCTTCGAGCGCTTCCTTCGACCATGGGCTTCGTGAAATGTGGTTTGGAGCCAGTGTTTTCCTACACTCACATCGAACGAGGTTTCGCAATAAAATAGATTATTAGGAACTGCCCGAAGAACGTTTTTCAGACCCAAACAACCCTGGAGCCCGTACGATGCGTTCCTTACCCTTGAGTCGCCTGAAACCCTTCTTAAAGCGAAAAGTATCTCAGATTATCATGAAATGCGTATTTCGGCACAGAATCGTTGTAAACGCATTTCGAACAAAATACTCGACCGTAATACCCTGATATGACCTAGAGTCGTCCGGCACGCACTTTTATTAAAATACGGGCTATTGACTGCACAAGATTCTTTTGTCAGTCAGGAACGTGGCGGAGTCCCAACATATTAGCACTTCCGCCCTATTTTTCCTAAAACCCGTTTTGAAGTAAAAGGAATCAAAGAATTTTTCAGAGCGCTTCTCCAATCTACGAATTGCGTGAAATGAGGCCCGTAGCCGACAGGTTCACAGATCCGTCTAGAATTACGAACGAACTGCCCAAAACACGGTTCTCGTTCTTAAAGGACCTTGAAACCCCTGCAATGCGTTCCTAACCGCATAATCGCTCGAAACACATTTGTAAGAAAAACGTGTCCCAGAACATCCTAAAATGCGTTTTTCCACCTAGAATCGCGTGTAACACATCGCAAACCAAGAGACCAAATAAGAACACCCTGAAACGCCCAAGAATCATCCAACACGTGTTTTTATCCAAATATAGGCTATTGAAGGCACGGGATACGTTTTTCTTGTGGAAACGGGGCGGAATCCCATGAAATAAGTTCTTAAGCACTGATTTGCCTGAAATCCGTTTTAAAGTAAAAAACAATCACCGCCTTTTCCAGAGCGCGTCCTTCAACAGCGAGTATCGTGAGAAGCCGTTTACAACCTACATTTTCCCAGAGGCTCCTAAAATTCCAAACAAATCGTCCGGAGGACGGGATTCACCTTAGAAAACCTTGAATCCCACGCTCTTCCTTGCTAACCCTAGAATCCCGTGAAACTAATGTGAAAGCAAAATGTGGCTCGGAATATCTTAAAACGCGTATTTCATCCTAGAATCATATGAAAAGCATTTCAAAGCAAGACTGCAAACAATAACCCCCTGAAATACCCTAGAATCATCCATGAAGCGTTTTTATCAAAATATAGGCGATTGATTGCAATAAATACGGGTTTCATTAAGAAACGGCTCTGAGCCCCGCCTTAAGGGACACGGGATTCCCAGTACTTCCTCGAGCGCTTCTTCGAACCGTCGACTTCGTGCAGAGCGGTTTGGTGCCAGTGTTTCCCCAGACTCACATAGAACGAGGTTTCATAGTAAAATAGATTAGGAGCTGCCTGAAGCACGTTTTTCATACCCAAACAACCCTAAAGCCCATGTCAGCGTTACTTCCCTTTGAATTGCCCGAAACCCTCTTTAAAGCGAAAAGTACCTCAGATTATCATGAAATGCGTATTTCGGCATATAATCACTGTAAACGCAGTTCGAACCAAAAGACTCGACCATAATACCTTGATATGACCTAGAGGCATCCGACACGCGCTTTTATCCAAATACGGGGTTTTGATTGCACAAGATTAAGGGGGCTGAATCCCATGAGATTTGTTCTTAAGCACTAGGTTGCCTAAACCCTATCGCTTGGGATTCCATATGCCAACCCATTGCTATGGGTGGTTTGGGTATTAAATCGATTCTTGGAGCAGCGAAGGCAGCCCTCTTAAGGCAAGTTTGGAATGTGGTTAGTAACAAAAACACTTGCCGAAACTTATGTGTAAATGCCAAGTGCTTGCGTGGAGAGTCTTTTTGGGACGTTATGAATCTTAAAAATGCCTCTTGGGGTTGGAAGAGCATTTTAACGCTTAGGCCAATTGCTATACCTAACATAAAATTTTTTGTTGGCAATGGGCACCAAATCAAATTCTGGACCGACCCTTGGCTTAAAGGAGGGTGCCTAAAAGATTGTTATGGAGATAGAGCACTATATGATCTAGGCATGGGGGCTGATACTAAAGTCCATCAATTTATTCAGACTGATGGGTGGAGGTTTCCTACTCCCACGTCCAATGCATCGATGGATATCTTCCAATCTATTCCAAATGAGCTTGAGCCATGGCATAACTTCGAAGATGAACTTGTTTGGACTCGAGAAGATCATGAAAATTTCACTTTAATGTCTGCTTACAATCTAGTATGCAGGAATTAGGACCAATCCCTCCAATGGACTTCTATGATTTGGTTCAGAGGGCGTACTAAAAAACACTCTATTTGTGCTCGGATGCTACTGAGAGGAAGCCTTAAAACAAAAGGTTTTCTCCTCCAGATAAATGTTGCATGTGATTCTTGCTGTGTTCTTTGTAATTGCACTTGGGAGACAGCTATTCATTTAATGACTCAGCGCCATTATTCTCAAGAGGTGTGGAAAGCTCTCCTAGCAAAACTGAATTTGGAGCCGACACGTTGTACAAATCCGTTGGAATTGCTGGCTTCCGTCACTCTTCCATTGGACCAGCAACCAAAAAGGTCTTCAAACTCTTGGCAAGCTATTGTTTAATGCATTCATTTGGCGTATTTGGGCTGAGAGGAATGGAAGGATCTTCAGAAGTAATGAGCACTCAAGTAAGGTTGTGTTACAGCAAACTATTGACACTGCTTGCAGCAGGATTCTTTATCTTGACATAGCTTTACCAAGTTAAATTGCTAGTCATTGGAATCTTCCTCCAAGCAGCTCCAGTATCCGTCCCAAGTTGCCTACTTTAATGAATCCTGGATGGAGGGTATCTATTTGTTCAATTGATACCCTTATAGTTGGAATTCTTTGGAGTGACGTTCATACACCAAAGGAAGGACGTATTGAGGAGGAGTTGACTTACTTTTTAAGGCAGTGTCTCGAATAATGCAACTTATTCCAGATAATGTCGCGCATATCACTTTTCAAGAAGATTCAACACTCCATCAAGTTCTTCTCAACCCTCAAGTTTCTGATTGGAAGGTGCTCTTCCAAGTAAGAAGATTACATGCTTTTATTAATAAATTTGAACATATTCGGTAAATTTGATGCTTCATCCGCGATTTGCACTGCTCAATAAAGTGTTAAGCAGATATTTAGCTACTTTCCACGTTAATCAGAATGCACTTACATATTTGTAGAGGCAAAGTATTGGAAATAATGAGTAATTTGGATAGTATTTATTCACTGCTTTATTTTTCTCGTTCGTAATTAGAGGGGTACGCCCCTTTGGAAGCATCCTCCATATGGGAGACTTCCTTTTCTGTACAGTATTCTTTGAGAAATAGAAGAACTAACTTATTCTTAAAAAAAAAAAAGATTACCATATTTTTCAGAGCGCATCATCCAACCGCGAGTTGCGTGAGACGCGGTTTACAACCTACACTTTCCGAGAGCCGCCTAAAATTCCAAACAAACTGTCCGAAGGACGGGATTCAGTCTTAAAAAACCTTGAACCCATGCATTTCTTTCCTAACCCTAGAATCTCGTGAAACTTATTTTAAAGCAAAATGTAGCTTAGAATATCTTAAAATGCACATTCCAGCCTATAACCGAATGAAATGCATTTCAAACCTCAAGTGGAGACAACGCCCCCTAGAAATGCGATAGAATCATCCATGACGCCCCTTGATCAAAATATAGGCTATTGATTGCAAGAAATACGAGTCTCAAGTCCGAATTTATCCGAATCCCGTCTTAAAGGAAAAAGAGTTCCCCGGACTTCTGAGAGCGCTTCCTTCGACCGTGGGCTTCGTGAAATGTGGTTTGGAGCCAGTGTTTTCCTATACTCACATCGAACGAGGTTTCGTAATAAAATAGATTAGGAACTGCCCGAAGAACGCTTTTCAGACCCAAACAACCCTGGAGCCCGTACGATGCGTTCCTTACCCTTGAATCGCCTGAAACCCTTCTTAAAGCGAAAAGTATCTTAGATTATCATGAAATGCGTATTTCGGCACAGAATCGTTGTAAACGCCTTTCGAACAAAAGACTCGACCGTAATACCCTGATATGACCTAGAGTCGTCCGGCACGCACTTTTATTAAAATACGGGCTATTGACTGCACAAGATTCTTTTGTCAGTCAGGAACGTGGCAAAGTCCCAACATATTAGCACTTCCTCCCAATTTTTCCTAAAACCCGTTTTCATGTAAAAGGAATCAAAGAATTTTTCAGAGCGCGTCTCCAATCTACGAATTGCGAGAAATGAGGCCCGTAGCCCACAGGTTCACAGATCCGCCTAGAATTACGAACGAACTGCCAACACGGTTCTCGTTCTTAAAGGACCTTGAAACCCCTGCAATGCGTTCCTAACCGCATAATCGCTCGAAACTCATTTGTAAGAAAAACGTGTCCCAGAACAACCTAAAATGCGTTTTTCCACCTATAATCGCGTGTAACACATCGCAAACCAAGAGACCAAATAAGAACACCCCGAAACGCCCAAGAATCATCCAACACGTGTTTTTATCCAAATATAGGCTATTGAAGGCACGGGATAGGTTTTTCTTATGGAAACGGGGCGGAATCCCATGAAATAAGTTCTTAAGCACTGATTTGCCTGAAATCCGTTTTAAAGTAAAAAACAATCACCGCCTTTTCCAGAGCGCGTCCTTCAACCGCGAGTTTCGTGAGAATCCGTTTACAACCTACATTTTCCCAGAGTTGCCTAAAATTCCAAACAAACCATCCGGAGGACGGGATTTAGTCTTAGAAAACCTTGAATCCCACGCTCTTCTTTGCTAACCCTAGAATCCCATGAAACTAATTTGAAAGCAAAATGTGGCTCGGAATATCTTAGAACGCGTATTTCATCCTAGAATCATATGAAAAGCATTTCAAAGCAAGACTGCAGACAATAACCCCCTGAAATACCCTAGAATAATCCATGAAGCGTTTTTATCAAAATATAGGCGATTGATTGCAATAAATACGGGTTTCATTAAGAAACGGCTCTGAGCCCCGCCTTAAGGGACACGGGATTCCCAGTACTTCCTCGAGCGCTTCTTCGAACCGTCGACTTCGTGAAGAGCGGTTTGGAGCCAGTGTTTCCCCAGACTCACATAGAACGAGGTTTCATAGTAAAATAGATTAGGAGCTGCCCGAAGCACGTTTTTCATACCCAAACAACCCTAAAGCCCATGTCAGCATTACTTCCCCTTGAATCGCCCGAAACCCTCTTTAAAGCGAAAAGTACCTCAGATTATCATGAAATGCGTATTTCGGCATATAATCGCTGTACACGTATTTCGAACCAAAAGACTCGACCATAATACCCCGATATGACCTAGAGTCGTTCTGTCGCGACCCCGAATCGAGATTTCCCTAGTCCGGGCCCTGTCACGACGGTGATGTCCATGCAACTATGATTAACCCACAGGTTTCCGCGGTGAGGATTCCCTAAAACGAACATGTAACAATCTCTCACGAACAATGATTTGCGGAAGCGTGCAAGTAATCTCATCACAATTTAATAACATAAACCTTACGATTCCAAATTGCATAAGTTAAATCATCATTAAGACAATAATCAGAGGAGGAAACGTAAGCACAGAATTACCAAGTTTAGTTCAAGTTTCAAGATAACAAAAAGTGTTAAGTTACATAACCCCAAAAGTATGAAAAGGCTAACAAAGGCCATACATCCCAAGATAACAAAATAATCCCATCTACGTGTTCGTACTCAAGACCCCGCCCAACATCTAGAGGACGTCGTCGGGTTGCCACTCACGGGCAGGGGGTGGCTCAAAAGCCTCCTCCGGGCGCTCCGCCTCAATAGCAACGGCGCCTGCATCTAAACACCAAAACAAAAGGATCAGACATGACGGTCTGGCAGGTGATCAGTTTAGACATAATACAAGTCAGTTAATATGAAAGTAATCCGCACTTAAAACATGACATGAGTTCTGAACAAAACTTGTATAAGGTGCAATTCAAAACTAATATGCTTTTCAATAAAACATCATGATTCACGAATCCACATTGAGCTCATCCTTTCTCCGCCATACGTGATGACAAGTGCAAGCGAAACGAAACAAAACGAGACGAAACGAAACAAAAGTCCGAGCCACACAAGGTGGGCGGAAAAACTAGTCGCGGAACCGGACAAAACAAAGATGTGTATAAATACACGACTAATCTGCAGATTGCCCTTATGTTTAAGGACCCCCTAACTAGTGGATCAAACTGAGAGGGCAGTCCAAGCTCAGCGGTATTCTATGATATCCATGTATGCATAAAACATATCAATACTTGTACAAAACTTAGCGAAAAATGGGTAAAAACACTTATCAAAACAATGCAAGACGAGACTAAACAAGAATAGCATAAACTAAAACAAACAAGGTTGGAAAAGTGTCCCCATTATAGTTCTTGAAACAAATCAAAAGCTAAACACATGCTTGTAAATCAAAACAGGTACGAAATGGTATTCTTCGTGTCAAAATTCAAGATTTCGAAACAATTATGTCAAGTATATGCTAAGACTCTTTATTTGATTCTTGTGAAGTTGAAACCCAAATGTTGGAGTTTAAAATGAATTGGTGTCCCCGAAGCTAGACAACATTTCATGTTTCAATTGCACAACATCAAGCTAAAGACCCCTTAACATATTCTAGTTTTTCTCTCCCATCGAAGCCCCTTCAAAATTCTCCTTCTTTACACTCGGTCACCATGCGGCTACCTGGCGGCTAGCCGCTGGTTGGCTGGTCGGCTGGCCGACCAACTGACCGACCGCTGACCGACTGATCAGGAGCAATACTACTTTTCAGTGTGCTTGCGCAGGTCGGCTAGCCGCCTACTGACCGCCTGCGGGCCGACCCGCCTTGTGCAGAAACTGGGTTACTGTTATTCTGACCGACACAGGGGCGGTTAGCCGTGGGTCAACAGTCGGCTAGCCGACGGCTGGCCGCCGATCTGCGGCAGCTTCAGTTTGATTCAGATTTCACACCTCTTTTCACCCCTTTTCCACCATTTCATTCCTTTGTCAAATCCATGTACATCCCCTGAGCCTCCATGCTCTCCAAGGGGCAATTTCCATTCAAATGTTAACCATCATCACTTAAATCATTTCACAACATACTCCTCCATTCTTTCATCCATTTATAAACCATTTTGGCAACATAAAAGCAACTTCAAATGAATGAAAACCATTAAGACAAACCATTAGCATATGCATTTCAATTAAAACAAGATTTCAAACTATAACACATCTTTGAAACAATACATTGCCCAAATTAAAATGGAAAAAGAATCAAACCATGAAAGCTAAAACAATCAAACATTGCATGCATCATGAAGCTAAGTTGATCACTTGCCTTTACCAAAATCCAAGCCCAACAATCTCAGAAAAAATCCTACCAATTGTACTCCATGAAATCTACAAGAAAACCCATGAAAAGAACTTAAAAAATCCACCAAAAAGTGAAGACAATGACCCATTTCGAAATGGGTGTTGCATGCTTAAAAAATGGGCTCCTAAGGAACTCAAAAGACTACATTGAAGAGGAGAAAGAGATCCATTACCTGAAGCTTGCTAAACAAGAAGAGGAGAAGAAAATGGAGTAGAAACACAGCTGGGATCTCCAAGAAAATGGTAGCAATGGATTCCTTGAGTTGAGAGGAAGAAGAAGGTATGATCAGTTTTTTATTTGAGGCTTTCTAGCTTAGGCATGCAAGGAGAAGAAGGGAGGGGAAGAAGAAGAAGTCTCAGCTGAGTTGAAGAGAGTTGCAGGGAATGACTCTAGAATCGTGAGTGAAAAATGAGGGAGAAGAAGACTTAATTCAAATGGGTGCTTGTGGGCCCCATTGCTCAAAACTTGTAATGGTTAAAACACTGACTTGTGGGCCCCGGATGAAAACGACGAAGAAGACTAAAATGATCGCCGAAAAATCTAGTTTCCAAAAAGTATAAATTTTGCATAGTTTTGAGATTTCAAAATTTGAGTCCAGATTTGGTGTGAAATGACTGATTTACCCATTTGGGCCAAAACTTGGGTTTCTGGGCCTAAAACACAGACGAGCTGAACACAAAAGTTAATCAATAAAATAAAACCATTCAAAAGAGATCGAAATCACGATTAAAATCAGAAAACTGGAATTTCCTCCCAAGCTTACACGTACACTCAAGGCACCCTTAAGTGTGACCAAATAGCACAAAACGCTCTCAAAATTCCCCAAAGCTAATTCTAGACTAAATCGGACCAATTTCTAATCCCACGAACACTAAACTCACATTACAACTAAACACGCACTTAGTTGACACTAATCGCGCTAATCCTGGGTCGGGGTTTGACATCCTCCACCCCTTAGGTTATTTGGTCCTCCAAATAAAATAAGTATACCTTTGGTAATAGTTCAGGATACTTTATCTGGATTTGCTCTCGTAGTTCCCATGTCGCTTCTTCTGGCTCATGATTTTTCCACTGTACTTTGACCCAATGAATTGTCCGATTTCTTAATTCTTGTTCTTTGGTGTCCACAATTCTAACCGGCTTCTCCACATACGACGCATCTTCTCGAATTTCCAGTGGTTCATGCTGCAAAACATGTGAAGGATTTGGGACGTATTTCTTCAACATAGAGACGTGAAAAACATTGTGTACCCCGGAGAGTTCCGGCGGTAACACAAGTCTATAGGCAACGTCTCCTATCTTGCTCAAAATCTCATACGGTCCGATGTACCTTCTCGCAAGCTTGCCTTTCTGCCCAAATCTTAGAGTTCCTCTGGCCGGAGATACTTTCAAAAATACCTTGTCACCTTCTTCAAACTGCAAATCTCTTCTATGAGTATCAGCATAACTCTTTTGTCTACTTCGAGCAACCTTTAACCGTTCTTGAATCAACTTGATCTTATCACTTGTTTCTCCCACTATTGTCGATCCGTGGAAGCTGCGAACACCGACTTCTTCCCAGCAAACAGGAGTTCTGCATCTCCTACCATAGAGTGCTTCGAAAGGTGCCATCCCAATACTGGAATGGTAGCTGTTGTTATATGCAAACTCACAAAGTGGTAAGTACTCATCCCATTGAACTTTGAAATCTAGCACACAAGCCCGTAGCATGTCCTCTAAAGTCTGTATAGTTCGCTCTGACTGGCCATCAGTCTGAGGATGGTATGCAGTGCTGGATTGCAACTTAGTGCCCATAGATTCGAATAGGGTCTTCCAAAACCTCGAAACAAATCTGCTATCCCTGTCGGAAGTGATGGAGACGGGCTGTCCATGTCTGCTGACTATCTCAGTCACGAATAGATTTGCAAGTGGTGCCATATGCATCTTACTCCCTGTCTTCATAGGAATGAAGTGAGCAGACTTCGTAAGGCGATCTACTATAACCCAGATAGCATTGTTCCCCTTCTTGGTAGTAGGCAAACCGGAGACGAAATCCATAGTGATGTGTTCCCATTTCCACTCCGAAATGTCCAATGGTTGCAACAACCCTGGAGGTTTCTGGTGTTCTGCCTTAATCTGCTGACACGTGAGGCACCGAGATACAAAAGCTGCAATCTCTCGCTTCATGTTATTCCACCAGAATCGGTTCTTCAAATTTTGGTACATTTCTGTACTTCCAGGATGCATGGTGTATCTCTTGTTGTGAGCTTCAGTCATAATTTCATTCTTCAAGTCCTCGAGGTTAGGCACACACAAACGGTCACGGAAGTACAACACTCCATCTACAACCCTGAAGTCTGGACTTTCGGAAATGTGTTCCACAATCTTGGCCAAGTCCGGGTCTTGCAACTGACTGTCTTTGATTTTCTGGATGAAAGTAGGCTCAGACGCTATCATACTTGCCAACATCACACCCTTCCTTAACGGTTGCACTTCTACTCCCAGTTCTTCAAATTGATATAAAACACTGACTCCTCTCAAGCTGGCCATAACCACTGATTTTCTGCTCAATGCATCAGCTACTACATTCACCTTGCCCGGATGATACTTGATTGGGAAGTCATAGTCTTTGATGTACTCCATCCACCGTCTCTGCCTTATGTTCAACTCTTTCTACGAAAATAGATACTATAGACTCCGGTGATCTGAATGTACTTCAAGTTTCTCTCCATATAGGTAATGTCTCCACATTTTCAAAGCAAATACAACCGCTGCTAATTCCAAATCATGAGTTGCATAATTCTTTTCATGATCTTTCAACTGCCTTGAACCATAAGCAACTATTTTGTCCTTCTGCATCAATACACAACCCAATCCTACATTTGAAGCATCTGTATAGATAACAAATCCTCCACTTCCCGACGGTAAAGTGAGGATCGGAGCTGTAGTCAATCTTCTCTTCAGCTCTTGAAAACTTTCTTAACAATGGTCTGTCCATATGAAAGGCACATTTTTCCTAGTTAACTTTCTCAATGGTGCTGCAATAGATGAAAATCCCTGGACAAACCTCCTGTAATGACCTGCTAGTCCCAAAAAGCTTCTGATTTCCGTCACACTGCTTGGCCTTTTCCAACTGACAACTACTTCGACTTTGGACTGGTCCACTGCTAAGCCTTTTCATGAAATAACGTGGCCTAGAAAAGCCACTTGCTCTAGCCAAAATTCACATTTACTTAGCTTTGCATAGAGCTGGTTGTCCTTCAAAAGCTGTAATGATGTCCTCAAGTGCTCTTCATGCTCTTCCTTACTCTTAGAATACACGAGAACGTCATCAATAAACACCACTGTAAAGTGATCCAAGTACTCTGCAAAGACTTTGTTCATGAGAGCCATAAATACCGCGGGTGCATTAGTCAACCCAAATGGCATCACCAGAAACTCATAGTGCCCATATCTAGTTCGAAAAGCTGTTTTAGGCACGTCTGACTCTCTAACTCGCGGCTGATAATGCCCAGACCTCAAATCTATCTTGGAAAAATACGCTGCTCCTTGTAATTGATCAAACAATTCATCTATTCTTGGCAACGGATACTTGTTCTTGACAGTCATGTGGTTCAGTCTTCTATAGTCTATGCACATTCTCAATCTTCCATCCTTCTTTTTCACAAACAACACTGGTGCTCCCCAAGGTGAAACGCTGGGTCTAATGAAACCTTTACTCAAAAGCTCCTGCAATTGGAGTTTTAGTTCACCTAATTCTGCTGGAGCCATCCTGTAAGGTGCAATAGAAATTGGAGTTGTCCCTGGAAGGAGCTCAATCGTGAACTCAACTTCCCGAATTGGTGGTAATCCCGGGATTTCTTCAAGAAAAACATCTGGAAACTCACATACAACGGGGATTTCCTCCACCCCTTGGGACCGTTTATCCTCCGTGATAAACGCTATAAAAGCCTCACAACCACTAGATACCATTCTGCTTGCCTTTAGTGCTGAAATAATCCCCACTTGGCTTTTCTTCCTGTTTCCCTGAACAATCAAATATGCATGTTCTCCTTTCAACTTAAAAGTAATAGTTTAACTAAAGCAATCCATGGTGGCATGATACTTCTCTAACCAATCCATGCCTAAGATGACATCAATCATGCATGTCTAAAATAATAAGATCTGCTGGAAGGTTGACTTCTCCTAATAGAACTGAACAATTTGGGTAATAGATTCTACAAATGGCCTGCTTACCTACTGGTGTAGTGACAGTCAAGATATAATCAAGAATTCTAAATGGCATAGCAATCAGCTTCGCAAACACAGGAGATAAAAATGAATGAGTGCTTCCAGGATCAAATAAAATTTGAGCTTCTACTCCACAGATGAAAAGTTTACCTTCCACTACATCGCCCGCAGCATCGGCATCGACACGATTAAGATTGTATGCCCGCCCTTGCTGATGTGGTCTATTTTGCCTTCCTTGTGCATTTCTGTTCTGCTGCTGCTGCTGTGGAGGACGAGCATTCTGATTCTGAACTTGTTGCCTGCCTTGCTGCAGCTGTTGCTGAGGTGGTCTTGCTCGGTTCTGGGCTGGAGCCTGAGGTGCTGCTTGCCTTTGTTGCTGGTTCCTGTTGGCTTGATTTTGCAATTGTGGGTAATCTCGAATGGCATGGTCCATAGCCCCACATCTAAATCAAGCTCCCGTGGCTTTACGACATTGTGCAGTCTCATGATTTTTGCCACAATGTGCACATGCACCTTGCCTTGGAGGGTTTTATTAAAATACGGGCTGTTGATTGCACAAGATTCTTTTGTCAGTCAGGAACGTGGTAGAGTCCCAACATATTAGCACTTCCGCCCTATTTTTCCTAAAACCCGTTTTGAAGTAAAAGAAATCAAAGAATTTTTCAGAGCGCGTCTCCAATCTACGAATTGCGTGAAATGAGGCCCGTAGCCCACAGGTTCACAGATCCGCCTAGAATTACGAACGAACTGCCCGAAACACGGTTCTCGTTCTTAAACGACCTTGAAACCCCTCCAATGCGTTCCTAACCGCATGATCGCTCGAAACACATTTGTAAGAAAAACGTGTCCCAGAACATCCTAAAATGCGTTTTTCCACCTAGAACAATATGTAAGACATCGCAAACCAAGAGACCAAATAAGAACACCCCGAAACGCCCAAGAATCATCCAACACGTGTTTTAATCCAAATATAGGCTATTGAAGGCACGGGATAGGTTTTTCTTATGGAAACGGGGCGGAATCCCACGAAATCAGTTTTAAGCACTGATTTGCCTGAAATCCGTTTTAAAGTAAAAAACAATCACCGCCTTTTCCAGAGCGCTTCCTTCAGCCGCGAGTTTCGCGAGAAGCCGTTTACAGCCTACATTTTCCCAGAGGCGCCTAAAATTCCAAACAAACCATCCGGAGGACGGGATTCAGTCTTAGAAAACCTTGAATCCCACGCTCTTCTTTGCTAACCCTAGAATCCCGTGAAACTAATTTGAAAGCAAAATGTGGCTCGGAATATCTCAAAACGCGTATTTCATCCTAGAATCATATGAAAAGCATTTCAAAGCAAGACTGCAGACAATAACCCCCTGGAATACCCTAGAATCATCCATGAAGAGTTTTTATCAAAATATAGGCGATTGATTGCAATAAATACGGGTTTCATTCAGAAACGACTCTGAGCCCCGCCTTAAGGGACACGGGATTCCCAGTACTTCCTCGAGTGCTTCTTCGAACTGTCGACTTCGTGAAGAGCGGTTTGGAGCCGGTGTTTCCCCAGACTCACATAGAACGAGGTTTCATAGTAAAATAGATTAGGAGCTGCCCGAAGCACGTTTTTCATACCCAAACAACCCTAAAGCCCATGTTAGCATTACTTCCCCTTGAATCGCCCGAAACCCTCTTTAAAGCGAAAAGTACCTTAGATTATTATGAAATGCGTATTTCGGCATATAATCGCTGTAAACGCATTTCGAACCAAAAGACTCGACCATAATACCCCGATATGACCTAGAGTCATCCGGCACGTGCTTTTATCCAAATACGGGGTATTGATTGCACAAGATTAAGGGGGCTGAATCCCACGAGATTTGTTCTTAAGCACTAAGTTGCCTAAACCCTATCGCTTGGGATTCCATATGCCAACCCATTGCTATGGGTGGTTTGGGTATTAAATCGATTCATGGAGCAGTGAAGGCAGCCCTCTTAAGGCGAGTTTGGAATGTGGTTAGTAACAAAAACACTTGCCGGAACTTATGGGTAAATGCCAAGTACTTGCGTGGAGAGTCTTTTTGGGACGTTATGATTCTTAAAAATGCCTCTTGGGGTTGGAAGAGCATTTTAAAGCTTAGGCCAATTGCTATACCTAACATAAAAATTCTAGTTGGCAATGGGCACCAAATCAAATTCCGGACCGACCCTTGGCTTAATGGAGGGCGCCTAAAAGATTGTTATGGAGATAGAGCACTATATGATCTAGGCATGGGGGCTGATACTAAAGTCCATCAATTTATTCAGACTGATGGGTGGAGGTTTCCTACTCCCACGTCCAATGCATCGATGGATATCTTCCAATCTATTCCAAATGAGATTGAGCCATGGCCTAACTTCGAAGATCAACTTGTTTGGACTCGAGAAGATCATGGAAATTTCACTTTAAAGTTTGCTTACAATCTAGTATGCAGGAACTAGGACCAATCCCTCCAATGGCCTTGTATGATTCGGTTCAGAGGGCGTACTAAAAAACACTCTATTTGTGCTTGGATGCTACTGAGGGGAAGGCTTAAAACAAAAGGTTTTCTCCTCCAGATAAATGTTGCATGTGATTCTTGCTGTGTTCTTTTTAATTGCACTTGGGAGACAGCTATTCATTTAATGACCCAGTGCCATTATTCTCAAGAGGTGTGGAAAGCTCTCCTAGCAAAACTGAATTTGGAGCCGACACGTTGTACAAATCCGTTGGAATTGCTGGCTTCAGTCACTCTTCCATTTGACCAGCAAGCAAAAGGTCTTCAAACTCTTGGCAAGCTATTGTTTAATGCATTCATTTGGCGTATTTGGGCTGAGAGGAATGGAAGGATCTTCAGAAGTAATGAGCACTCAAGTAAGGTTGTGCTACAACAAACTATTGACACTGTTTGCAGCAGGAGTCTTTATCTTGACATAGCTTTACCAAGTGAAATTGCTAGTCATTGGAATCTTCCTCCAAGCAACTCCGGTATCCGTCCCAAGTTGCCTACTTTAATGAATCCTGGATGGAGAGTATCTATTTGTTCAATTGATACCCTTATAGTTGGAATTCTTTGGAGTGACGTTCATACACCAAAGGAAGGCCGTATTGAGGAGGAGTTGACTTACTTTTTAAGGCAGCGTCTCGAATAATGCAACTTATTCCAGATAATGTCGCACATATCACTTTTCAGGCAGATTCAACACTCCATCAAGTTCTTCTCAACCCTCAAGTTTCTGATTGGAAGGTGCACTTCCAAGTAAGAAGATTACATGCTTTTATTAATAAATTTGAACATATTCGGTAAATTTGATGCTTCATCCGCGATTTGCTCTGCTCAATAAAGTGTTAAGCAGATATTTAGCTACTTTCCACGTTAATCAGAATGCACTTACATATTTGTCAAGGCAAAGTATAGGACATAATGAATAATTTGGATAGTATTTATTCATTGCTTTATTTTTCTCGTTCGTAATTAGAGGGGTACGCCCCTTTGGAAGCATCCTCCATATGGGAGACTTCCTTTTCTGTACAGTATTCCTTCAGAAATAGAAGAACTAACTTATTCTTAAAAAAAAAAAACATTACCGTATTTTTCAGAGAGCATCATCCAACCGCGAGTTGCGTGAGACGCGGTTTACAACCTACACTTTCCGAGAGCCGCCTAAAATTCCAAACAAACTGTCCGAAGGACGGGATTCAGGCTTAAAAAACCTTGAACCCATGCATTTCTTTCCTAACCCTAGAATCTCGTGAAACTTATTTTAAAGCAAAATGTAGCTCAGAATATCTTAAAATGTACATTCCAGCCTATAACTGAATGAAATGCATTTCAAACCTCAAGTGGAGACAACGCCCCCTAGAAATGTGATAGAATCATCCATGACGCGCCTTGATCAAAATATAGGCTATTGATTGCAAGAAATATGAGTCTCATTCAACAACGGTACAAAATGCCACGAGATTAGCTCTCAAGTCCAGATTTATCCGAATCCCGTCTTAATGGAAAAAGAATTCCCCGGACTTCTTAGAGTGCTTCCTTCGACCGTGGGCTTCGTGAAATGTGGTTCGGAGCCAGTGTTTTCCTACACTCACATCAAACGAGGTTTCGTAATAAAATAGATTAGGAACTGCCCGAAGAACGTTTTTCAGACCCAAACAACCCTGGAGCCCGTACGATGCGTTCCTTACCCTTGAATCACCTGAAACCCTTCTTAAAGCGAAAAGTATCTCAGATTATCATGAAATGCGTATTTCGGCACAGAATCGTTGTAAACGCATTTCGAACAAAAGACTCGACCGTAATACCCTGATATTGATGGACCCGTCTTTTTCTTTCTTGCCTTCCTCCGTCCCGGGTTCGCCGGGGTGCGGCGGGGCGAAGCGAAAAAAAGAGCAAGCATCAACATTTTTTTTTGTACGGGTATGCCAAATTTTCTATTCTACTTGGAATTTGAAATGGTGATCCGGAGATTTACCTTCACAAGTAGAAAAGGAAATCAACTTTTTTCTAACTTTCCATTACATATATATTTTAAAGAAAGAGACAAATTTTTTTAATGCCGTGAAAGGGGATTTTGTTTAATTTGCAGTGAAAGGCAGTTTTGTGCCGTAGAAGGCGATTTTGTGCCGTAAAAGGCAGTTTACAAATCTCATCAAAATGTAAAGACAAGAAATGTGATTTTTATGTCTCTTTAAAAAAATACACAATACAACAGAAACGTAAGAAAAGGAATCTGACTTCTCAAGAGATCGTGGGGACTCGTTCAGATTGACGGTCGCGAGTCATGTATGGGCTCCGCCATCGTCCTTCAGATGAGAACACTTGATGCTTTGATTCACTTGGCTTGGCTTGGACCTCAGATTTTTAGAGGACAAAGACCAAGCGAAGGTCTTATATCCAATAAAAAACCAAGTAGACGGGCTGAAAAGCCACATCTAGGCCATTTTGGATAGAAGAAGAGAGGAGATCTTGGGGGGGGGGGGGGGGTGGCCCCCCAAGGGACTTCGATCACCTTGTAGAACTTGCAGCAGAGTTTCTTCAAAATGAGAGAGCTTCTTTTTTACAGAGAATTCTTCAGGATAGTTTTCAGACAATTTTTCTTTGGATCTCTAACAATTTTTTCTGGACCACTTCCGACAATTTTTTTTTGGACCCTTTCTCCTTGGAATGACCGCCTATTTATAGGGTTTTGGTGGCCATTAGGAGGGTTTTATGGGCATTGATGGTATTAATGCTCCATGATGGGAGGAGTTACAAGATTTAATTCTTTATATTGTAACTCCTTTTTCTTGGATTTTGATTGGCCGATGGAGAATAATGGGCATTTAATCTCCATGATGATGGGAGTTTCATGATTAATTACCATGATTAATCTCCATAATGATAGGAGTTACATGGTTAATTGTCATGATTAATTGGACTTGTAACTCCCATTTCTTGGCTTCTGATTGGGCCGTTCAAAATAATGAGTTAATGACCCTAATAAATTGCCATAAAAGGGTCATTTAACTTCATTAATTGGCTGCCGAGTCGCTTGAAGAGTCGCGGGCCGCGCCGCGTCTTTTGGAATTCTTTTTGCGATGATCATCGATGGATCTGTACGTTGCTTGGTGTCGGATGAAGATGAAAATTCGGACATTGGTTGCCACTAATGGGCCGGCAACATCTGTCCAGCCGATTTCTTGATCGGTTGGGCAGAAAGTGTGCTTTCTTGGTCGGCGGGTTGGCGGTTTCGGAGTATCCGATGATGATCAAATGATTTCGATGGCGGATCCGTGATGTTGACGAAGATCGACGGATATCATGCCTCAAAAATCAGATTTTAAGAAAATCACAGGGGCCAAACATCGCGAAACACAAAAAAGAACTGAAAAATGGCACTTTTGGCGGAAATCCGGTGACCCGGATTTCCAGGGTTGCCGGCGACCATGGGGCTGGCGACCTTGGACTTTGGTCCATTTTTCGGTCGCCTTCCGGTCGTCGTTTCTTGGTCATTTCTCGAGCTTTTTCGCTTCTGTTTTCTCCTGTATTTTTCTTTGACATTTCTCCTCATTTATTGGCTTGATTCCTCTGAAGAAAACCTGTCGAAACGCTGTGCAAATCAGAGCACAAAGTTTCCTATTTTTGGAAAAGCCGAAGACTCTGTAGCCGATTTTCCGCCAAGAGTTGAAACTGGGTCAAACGATGTCGGAATGACTTGAAATTTGAAGTGAAGCTTTTTGGGTATTAGATAGGACCAATTATGGGCTTTTATTTGAGTTTTGAAGCCGTTTGGGATCCCATGGATGCTTGACTTGATTTCACCGTGCGGAAGATGTCGAGCTTTGACGTACGGTCATCCGATGTCCGATTGACCTGAAATTTGACGGGGAGCCTATTGGAGTCATTTTGAGATGATCCATTAGCTCCGATTTGGGTGCCATGGTCCCGGAGAGCTTCGCCGCCGGTAGGCTTGATTCTGCTTCGGAGCATCAAAACCGGGTCAATAGGCTACTCATGTGTTGGAATGACCTGAAATTTGACGTGCAGCCCTTTGGAAGCATGCAGAAGCTACTCATGTGTTTTGTTTGATGAGTGGCAGCATCAGAGGTTCTCGCCGCCGGGAGGCTTGATTTCGTCGTTTGAGAGCTGATGGAGGGTCAAACAGTGTCGGTTTGACTTGAAATTTGACATGGAGCCTTTTGGAGGTATTTTGAGACCATCCATAGGCTCTGATCGAAGATTTGTTGTATTTGACACTGTCGCCATCGGGAGCTCCGGCTCAGCTGTTGGAGGATTGAAGTTTGGCCAAATAGTGTCGTAATGGCCCGAAACTTCATGTGTACCCTTCTTTTGGCTACTTTGAAAGATCTTGTAGTTTTTGTTTGGTTCTGTCATGATCTGATGCTTGAAGCGGCTTTGCCTGTTTGTAGTAGGATGCGGCTCCATATAGATTTTGATGTTGATGAGGCAAAGTGACATTTTTGGTGTCAACAAATGTCCCCTCGAGGTACAGCGACGAATTGGATAGCCTTTGCAGTCGATGTGCCTTGAAGAAAACTTTGAAGGAGAGCTTCTGACTTGACCAAGAGTCTGAGCATTTTTCTTAATAGTGTAGCCTTTTGAGTTTCCAAGGGAATTTTATGGCAGTGAGAGACATCACATACCATCTCAAGGCAAAATTTTGAAAATGACATTTGGGTTGGGTTTTTGGGTTTTGGATTTTCTTTTTGACCTTGTGACCCTAAAGGCTTTGTGTTGCGCATCCGGCGGTCAAGAAGGTTTTTGGTTTTTGACCTTGTGACCTAACAAGCTGTATGTGGCAGGTTAGGGGGTCGGGTTTTGAATTTTGATTTTGGTCTTGTGACCTAACAAGCTGTATGTGGCAAGTTAGGGGACTGGGATTTGGTTTTGGTTTTGGCCTTGTGACCCAACAAGCTGTATGTGGCGAGTTAGGAGACCATGGTTTGGATTTTGGTCACTCTTTGGGACAACTTTGGGTCCGTTGGAGTGGTTTGGGTTTTTGTGGAATGTCAATTTCAAGGTTTTGGCTTAATTTGGTTCATGAGGTGGGATGGTTTGGATTTTTGGAAACTCATGAGGCTTGGATTTTTTGTATGGTCCAATCAACTCAAAGGAGGCATGGAACCATTTTTGTATGCTCTTGGTAGGAGGAATTTTGACTAAAAGCCACTTTTAGTGCCTAGGTGGTCAAACCTGGCTCATGTGGGCTAACCCATGGGACTTTAAGCTTTAAAGATGGCTTAGATCTCATGTGGTGTCATTTTGTTAAGAATATCTAAAAATCTCTCCTTTTGGTAGAGAATATCTAAAAATATTCTTACTTGGAGAGAATCTCTCAAGGTTCCTTGATTTTGGGAGAGATTTTCTCAAAGTATCTTTCTTTGGGAGAAAGTTTCTCATAATTCCTCTCTTTTTGGAGAGAATTTCTTAAAAGATCTCCTCATTGGGAAAGAATATCCCATAATTCCTTTCTTTTAGGAAGTTTGCTAATTTGTAACACTTACCTCCTTTCTTTCCTCCTCCTCCTTTCCTCTTTTGGTTTGCTCTCCTCTTATAAAAGCAAGGGGATTGGATCTCTTGTTGCTATTGCTCTCTTTTTGCAAAAGTCTTCAAGAGTGCTCCAAGATCAAGAATTCTCCTTCTTCTTCAAAGATCTTCAAGCTTTTTCTTCTTCTTCTCCATCAATGGCTCCAAGTAAGTTTCTTTTTTTCTTAAGAAACCCCATGTAGGAATAGAAAAAGGTTTTCATTCATTCTTTTCTTTTCTTTTCTTTTTCTTTCTCTTTTTTTTTTTTCAAGTGCATCTCTTTCTTTTTTTTGTTTTTTTTTTGCAGGTCTTTTTTTTTTCTTTCTTTCTTTCTTTTCCTTTTTTTTTCTTTTTCTTGCACGGTTTTCTCTCTCTTGTTTTTTTTTTTTTTTACCGTGGCCCTTCTTTTTTCTTTTTTCTCACGGTTTCTCTTATTTTTTTTTTACCGCGTGTTTTTTTCTTTTTTCCTTTTTTTTTTGTAGCCGTACGGCCACGTGGCCTGTGGGCAAAAAAATTTATTTTATTTTATTTTTCTTTCTCTTTTTTTTTTAAAAGAGATTTTCTCTCTTTTTTTTTTGGATTCTGAGATGCGCATGCATGACAACTTTCCTTCTATGCATTTTTAGAAAATGGAATTGGAAGTATGATAGTGCACACCTGGAAATCTTTTCGCAAGTCTTTGGATTTGGAGCTCGCAGCAATGTTGAGCCCTTTCTTGGTCTTGCGAGGATTTTCTGAGGAGCTTTGCAAGTTTTGGATTCTAGAGCTCGCAGCAATGTTGAGCCCTTTTCTGATCTTGCGGATATTTGAGAAGCTTTGGCTTGATCTCGCAGCAATGTTTGAGTTCGAACCTTTTTCGAGAATTTTCCATGATTATGGGCTTGCAGCGATGTTGAGCCCATCTTCAAGCTCCTATTTCTTTCGGGGTGTTTCCCTTTTCTTCGGAATTGCCCCGGAATCATGCCAAAATTTCGCTAGATTTTTTTTTTTTAGCAAAATTCTGTCATTTTGATGATTGATTTTTTTTTCTTTCCATCCTTTGCAGGTAGTTCCTCCAGAACGAACAAGGGTAAGGAGCCGGTCACTGATGTGCCTCGCCGTTCTACCAGATCCTCTAATGCGGCCGTACAGCAGGCCTGGGAGGAGGTTCAGTATGTTGAAAGGAACTTGGAAGAGTGTGACTCGCTCAACCGAGATGAGATGAGGCAACGTTTGATTGCCCTTAAGGATGAGGAGTATTATAAGATTATGGTAAGCAACCGTCCTTGGGTCATGGACGATCAGAGCATTGTGCCCACGCCTACCTTCTTCTTTGGTGATGCCGTCCCCGACGATTCAACATACCAAAGGAGATGTTTTCAGTTCTCTTTCACAGTTGATGGTGAGAAGAGAACTGTTTCTACCCGGTCGTCCTTCGATCGGACAATCTCGATCATGAGCTTTTCCTCCGCATGCTCGAAGAGGGAAGATCCTCCAAGCTGGGTGAAGAGGACGAACGTGATCAAGACCGGCGTTTTTGTTAGCGGCCCTTCTGGTTTTGCAGAGAAGTCGCCTGCCCGTATGGACATTTTGATGCCGGCCAGCGGCTACCAAGGTTCAGACCATTCTTCGGTCGATTTGAGACCGGTGGGCCTTGGCATTTTCAAGGGCGATGGCAGCAATTGGGTGAAGCCTTTTCGACTTCGTGGACGTTTCAGTGCTGACTCGGGCTGGGAGTCGTGGACTGATCACATCCTGCAGGTTGGCGGTGCCATTCTGAAGGAGGCCGAGATTTTTGATGCGGTTCGCGCTTTTCGGCAAACCGTGGTTTTCTCCGATGAGGCTTTTATTGCCATGCTGGAGTCGTTCCTTCCACAAACCAACACCTTCGTTGTCACGAATAGTGAGATTGGTTTTTCTTTAAAGGAACTGAGTGCCATCACTAGGCTGCCTATCCTCGGCAATCTTTATGAGGAGTTTATGCCTATCGACAGCGTCCTTGAAGAGCAGTCTGAGGAGTTCAGGCTTTTGTACTTTCAGCTCGTCGCCTTCTATTATTTTTTGAAGGAGAAGGAGGGCTCGAAAGTTCGGTGTAGCAGTTGGAGGAGTGGTAGCTTTTTGTCTTCCAACTTCTTTGACAGCGGGGAGTCTTCTGAGAGTACGACCTAGGAAGCCAGGGCTAAGAACCCGGATTAGAAGAAGATCTCCATCATGCGAGAGAATTTGAGGGTATTCTTCGCAAGCACTGACGCCATTCATTCTGACATTGTGCTGAGGAGAGATCTCGCTGTCTACCTCACTTATTGGCTGGGTGAGGCTATTTTTGCTGGAGGAGATGGAACGCACATCAGGCCGCATTGCATTTTTTCGGCTTGTCAGATAGCGTTTGGAGAGCGACTTGCTTTGGTGCCTGCTCTTTACTCCTATTTTTGTACCGAACTGCAGGCTGCTGCTTTCCTGGTTCGGCTTGGGCTTCCCATGAATAGGGTATTTTCTGCCCACATTTTCTATTCGTGGTATGTATACCACTGTCCCAGTTTCCACCGATTGGGTGCTGCTCAGGACGATGATCCGTTTATGATTCTGTTGGCTAGAGGGAAGCCTGTTTCCGAATCTCTTTTATCTGCCCGCTTGAGGATCCGACGATTCTGGGACGTCGAGATGGGGCAGTCTTCAGTGAAGCTTTCTCAAAGTTTAAGGAAGAAGGCTTTTGATTTCGGTGTCTCCCGTGATTCGACCAGGGCAGGGTCTAGGAGACACTATTCTTTGACAAATGCAGAGAGGAGTTGGCTTTTTAACATACGTGTCGGCACGATGGTGTACCGCAGACATCTTTTCGTCGACATCCAGCCGTATGTTCCCTCGCGTTTTGCCATGCAGTTGGGCTTCTCTCAAGGCGTTGTTGGAGCGCCTTCGAGCAAGGTGAAGCGTTTTGGAGGTCTGCAGGACGGGAGAAATGCATGGGCCTTTTATAGCGAGGAAGACACTACTGCCCTGATTTCTTATCCTGAGTTGCCTACTTTCCGGACGGCTGGCTTCACAAAATGGTTTGTGGAGAGCTTTTCAGCGTACTGGGGGTTTTCCAAGAAA
Organism: Persea americana; assembly: GCA_029852735.1. Classification (NCBI taxonomy): domain Eukaryota; kingdom Viridiplantae; phylum Streptophyta; class Magnoliopsida; order Laurales; family Lauraceae; genus Persea; species Persea americana. Next base: position 344,492 of record CM056820.1, read on the forward strand.
GAGCTTGATGTAAAGAAGTTTTTCGAGAAGGGCCTTGGGAAGTCAGACGGCGTCCGCCGAGAAGAAGTTCTGGCTTTTCTTTCTGGAGAAAGGCACAGAACAGGTTTTCTCGAGGAATAGGACGTCATCAGATCGGGAGCTGCACAAGAGATACCTGGTGAGGTCTTGGAACAGCTTGCTGAGGAGGAGGCTGAGGTTGCTGCTTGGATACAAGCCGAGCGAGCAAAGGCTTCCATGGAGTCTACTGGCAAGAGCAGACTGTCCAGTGAGGACTCTGGCGAGAAGCCTGATTTTGATGGTGGGGATGGTGCTTCCAGCAGTTCGTCCCGTAGGGGCAAGAGGAGAAGGGGACACCGCCGAAGTCAGAGGCGGCACGAAAGTTCTCCTGATCTGGAAATTCCTTCCACCATTGTTGAGGAAGGTACATTGTAATGATAATCTTGATATTTTGATTTTTGACAAGATCATATTCATACCCTTTTCATTTTTCATTGGCAGGTTGTGAGGTGACAGAAGAAGTTCCTCTATCTTTTTCAGAACCAGAGCAGGGGGTACCTGTGACCGATCCAGGAGTAGGGGCTTCTTCCACCAATTTTGATGAGGCAGAGGCGAGTCCGCCTACTGATATTCCTTCCCTAGCGGATCCGGTTGGAAAGAGCTTCTTGATTACTCTTCCAACGGTGCCTGACACGGGTAGTCGACCAACGGAGCATGGCGAGTCTTCATCTGAGCCATCCCGTCAGTTTGCGAGGAAGGTGTTGAAGAGAGTCTTAAGCTCATGGGTCGAGACTCTTTCTTCTGGCCTTTTGGAGGCTGGTTTTGGCATGGTGAAGCATGTGCAGGACATTCTTGCCGATAGCGAAGAAGTCGGTCTAGACATTACAGATGCCAAGGCTTTTGTTGATGAAGTCATCGCTCTAGGCAAGAATGCACAGAACAGACGGCGTCCGGGAAGGGCCTTGGGAAGTCAGACGGTGTCCGCCGAGAAGAAGTTCTAGCTTTCCTTTCTGGAGAAAGGCACAGAACAAGTTTTCTCGAGGAACAGGACGTCATCAGACTGGGAGCTGCACAAGAGATACCTGGTGAGGTCTTGGAACAGCTTGCCGAGGAGGAGGCTGAGGTTGCTGCTTGGATACAAGCAGAACGAGCAAAGGCTTCCGTGGAGTCTACTGGCAAGAGCAGACCGTCCAGTGAGGACTCTAGCGAGAGGCCTGATTTTGATGGTGGGGAGGGTGCTTCCAGCAGTTCGTCCCGTAGGGGCAAGAGGAGAAGGGGACACCGCCGAAGTCAGAGGCGGCACAAAAGTTCTCCTAATCTGGAAATTCCTTCCACCATTGTTGAGGAGGCATCAGGGGATGATGACGAGCCTCCAGAGAAGAGAAGCCGAGGGGAAGAGACCATTGATGATGGTATGCTTTTCCCTTTTCTCTTTCCGTTTCTTTTCTTTCATGAGAGCTTTTGTTTTGATCTATTGCTTTCTTTCTTTTGGCAGAAGATGATGGTTTGATGATGCCCGAGGTTCCGACCGATGAGACGGATCCTATCGTGGCATCTGAGGAAGAACCCAGAGATTCTGAAATAGATCCAGAATCTCCTCCTGGTGTGATTTTTTCTCTTTTTCTCTTTTCTTTTTTTTTCTTTACCGCCACTTGCTGACATATATATATATATTTTGCCAACTGACTTGCCAGAGGATAACGACGACTTTGAGCCATCCATGGACACAACTTTTGATGATGTTTCGGATGAGCTCGTGGAGGCAGAAAGCATTCCACCAGTCGTTGAATAAGGTACTTTGTAATGATAATCTTGATATTTTGATTTTTGACAAGATCATATTCATACCCTTTTCATTTTTCATTGGCAGGTTGTGAGGTGACAGAAGAAGTTCCTCTATCTTTTTCAGAACCAAAGCAGGGGGTACCTGTGACCAATCCAGGAGTAGGGGCTTCTTCCACCAATTTTGATGAGGCAGAGGCGAGTCCGCCTACTGATATTCCTTCCCCAGCGGATCCGGTTGGAAAGAGCTTCTTGATTACTCTTCCAACGGTGCCTGACACGGGTAGTCGACCAACGGAGCATGGCGAGTCTTCATCTGAGCCATCCCGCCAGTTTGCGAGGAAGGTGTTGAAGAGAGTCTTGAGCTCATGGGTCGAGACACTTTCTTCTGGCCATTTGGAGGCTGGTTTTGGCATGGTGAAGCATGTGCAGGACATTCTTGCCGATAGCGAAGAAGTCGGTCTGGACATTATAGATGCCAAGGCTTTTGTTGATGAAGTCATCGCTCTAGGCAACAAGTGGATTGAGACCAAGAGCTTTCTGAATGATGATTTCTTCAATGAGATGTTTTTGAAGCCTTCCAGCGAGGTCAACTATGATTTGAATGAGATCTCGCGGACTCGGAAGCAGCTCGTTCGGGAGAGGAACGTCACCGAGTTGGCTATTATTGAGCTGACATAGGACCAGCACCGCCTTGATAGGGAGGTCACCGAAGCCAGACAGCGCCTTGAGCTATTGGAAGAACAAGCTGCTGCCAAGTGGACTGCCACTTTGAAAGCTCGTGATAGACAGAGGAATCTCATTCGCCAAGTTGAGGAGGTCGAAAGCAATCTCCGGAGGAAGATTCAAGAATATGAACAATGGCAGATTCTCTGGGAAGAGCTTCCTCGTGCTGAGGATGGATTGCGACGGCCTACTGCTTTTTATGGGAAGATTCTGAAGAAATGCGGCCTGGAAGCTTTGGAGGCTAAGGCCAAGTGTTTGCTTGAGGAGTTAAGCCTATGGCTGAAGACCATGTCGGACTAGCCTCCTGATTTGTAACAAACTTTTTCTTCTTTTCTTTTGGTACATCCATGTATAAACATTTTTGGCACTTCTTTTTTTTTGTATCCCCTTATTTCACTTAAATTCATTTTTGATGAAAACATAAGCAAAAATTGAATGGGAATGGTTTGTTTGAAAATCTAATCAAAAGGTTGTCATTTTGTGAAAATCTTTTGTCAAATGGTTGTTTTTAGGCATGAAAGCCAGATTTTGTGGCAAAAAGCCTGGTTTTTGGCATGAGAGCCGATTTTTGTGGCGTGAAAGCCAAGTTTTGTTTGGCATGAAAGCCGGTTTTTGGCATGAGAGTCGATTTTTGTGGTGTGAAAGCCATGTTTTGGTTTTGTGGCATGGAAACCAAAGATTTTGTGGCATGGGAGCCAAATTTTGTTTTGTGGCATGGAAGCCGATTTTTGTTTGTTTGGCGTGAAAGCCAGATTTTGTGGCATAGAAGCCAAGTTTTTTTAAAACCAATTTTTGTTTTGTTGGCATGGAAGCCATATTTCTTGATTTTTGGCATGAAAGCCAGGTTTTTGGCATAAAAGCCTGGTTTTGGCGTGAAAGCCGGGTTTTGGCGTGAAAGCCAGGTTTTTGGTTTTAAAAAATGCATGTATCGACTAAGAGTGGCCTCCCTGCTGAATGGTATTGCAAGTATCGATGGAATGTCGCTTCCTTGCTCATTCGGTTGGGGGTATCGATGGAATGTCGCTTCCTCGCGGATTTGGGTGCAAGTATCGACTGAATGTCGCCACCTTGCTTTTTTCTCAAAAATTTGGTTTTGTGGGTATCGATGGAATGTCGCCTCCCCACGATTTTTGAAATTTGAGGTTTTTTCGAACCTTTGTTTTTTGTTTTGAAATTTGGGTTGTGGATATCAACTGAAACGTTGTGTCTCCACGATTTTTTTTTGAGATTTTGCAAGTATCGACGAGGTGTCGCTTTCTTGCGATTTTGAGGTTTTGGAAGTATCGAATGGGGTTCGCATCCTTCCGATTTTTGGGTTTTGTGTGAGTATCGACTAAATGTCGCTTCCCCACGGTTTTTTTGAAAAACCATTTTTTGTTTAAAGACATGAGGGTCGTAAATTTTGACTAAAAACCATCTTTGGTGGTAAAAGTCAAGGTGGACTAGGGTGGAAATTCTAAGTCCTGATTTTTGTTTCAAACCATGAATTTTGGGTTCAAGGATTGAAAGTTTTGGTCAAGTTAGGGAAGAGGCTCCGAAACTTGGATTTTGGGTTTGATTTTTTTTTGAACAATGAAACATTGAAAGTAAGCATTGTTTTTTGGCTTTTTAGAAATTTCAACATAGGGATGAAAACTCTAAAAGGGGTGGGTTTGACGAGCAAGTACCTAGGAATAGGCTTTGGCCATGTAGGCATCACTCTGACCCGATGTAGGAAGTCTTCAAGGGTGGTACTACTTCAAGAACTTGCCATTGATGGGCAGCATACATCTGTCACCTTCCATGTTTAGAAGAGCATATGCGCCATTGGAGAAGACTTTGTCGATGACGAAGGGTCCCTCCCATTTTGGTCCGAATTTGCCTTTGGATTTGTGGGCAAAAACCATTGGCCTTTTCAACGCAAGAACCAAGTCACCCTTTTTGTGGGCGCGTTGCCTGACTCTTTTGTCAAAAGATCCTGCCATGCGTGCTTGGTAAAGCTCAACACTTTGTAGAGCTTCGAGTCGTCTTTCATCGAGATTATCCAGTTCTTGGAGTCTCAATTTGACGTTGCTTTCTTGCGTCATTTCATTTTGTAGAGATACCCTTAAAGAAGGAATTTGTACCTCTAAGGGGACAACTGCTTCACATCCATAGACCATGGAGAATGGTGTGCTATGGGTTGGTCCTCAAACGGTAGTCCGGTAGGCCCATAAAGCTTCAAGCAGTTTGTTGCTCCAGTCTCTTTTGTGAGTAGAGACCATTTTCTTGAGAATTTTGCAGAGTGTCTTGTTGAAGGCTTCTGCTAGTCCATTAGCTGCCGGGTTATACGGAGTCGAAGGACAACTTTGGATTTTGTATTTGTTGCAGAACCTGTAGAATCTGTGATCCCGGAATTGTGGTCCGTTATCATGGACGAATCTTTTAGGTATGCCGAAGCGACAAATGATGTTGGTTCGTAAGAATTGAAGGACTGACGAGGTCTTCATTTCATTGAACGTAAATGCTTCTGACCACTTGAAGAAATAATCCGTAGCGGCGAAGATGAAGCGATGACCTTTGCTTGACGGGGGAGAGATAGGACCTATGATGTCCATACCCCAGGCTTCGAAGGGCCATGAGATCGCTGTAGGATGTAGCCATTCTGGAGGCATGTGTACATAATCTCCATGAACTTGGCATTGTTGGCAACGTTTAGCAAATTGTATTGCGTCAGCCACCATGGTAGGCCAATAATAACTTAACCTTTTTATCCGATCATAGAGCTTGGGACCAGCCTGATGGGCTCCACAAAGACCAGCATGAACTTCTTTTAGAGTTTCTTCAGCCTCTTGTTGTGACAAGCAGCGTAGAAGTACTCCATTGAAGGATTTTCTGTAAAGCATTTTGGAGGGAATATCCAAATGAAAGTTTGGGGCTCGTCTTTGGATACTTACCTGCTCTTTTGGATCTTCATGTAGGATTCCGAACATAATATAATCAATGAACGGATCCCTCCAGAGCTCTTGTGTACAAGATGAATAGTTTTCCGGTTGTGGGAACAGCCAACACCGGAGGTTTGGTCAGGTATGACTTGATGTCTTGAAATGCAGCTTCACATTCAGCATCCCAAACAAAGTCTACACCTTTCCTCATCAGACGAGAAAATGGACGGCATTTTCCTGATAGATTGGAAATGAACCGTCGGATATATGCCAATCTTCCTTGAAGCCCTATTAGTTCTCTTAGGGCCCTTGGAGATGGCATTTCTAGAATTGCCTTGACTTTGATGGGGTCAAGTTCTATTCCAGCTTTCCGAACTATGAATCAGAGGAACTTACCCGATGAGACACCGAAGAAGCATTTGAGGGGATTCATTCGCAGTTTGTGTTTGCGAAGTCAGAGGAAGACTTCTCGAAGATCTAGGAGATGGTCTTCTTTCCTTTTGCTTTTGACGGCGAGGTCATCAACATAACATTCTACCGTCTTGTGCTGCATATCTTGGAATATCTTCATCATAGCCCTTTGATACGTTGCACCAACATTTTTCAGACCAAATGGCATGACAGTGTAGCAATACACGCCAAATGGGGTCCGAAAGGATGTATGCCTTTTATCTTCGGGATGCATCTTTATCTGGTTGTAGCCAGAGAAGCCGTCCATGAAAGTCATTCGCTCAAACCTGCAGGTGTTATCAATCATTACCTCCGGTATGGGGAGCGGGAATTCATCTTTGGGGCATGCATTATTCAGGTCTCTATAGTCAATACAGACTCTGATTTGCCCATTTTTCTTTGTCACTGGGACGATGTTGGCCAACCATTCAGGATGCTGTTCCTCGCGGATGAAGCCAACGTTTTTGAGTTTCTGAACTTCTTGTTCAATTTTGTCCATCACATCAGGACAGAATCTTCTTTGGCCTTGTTTGACAGGCCCGACATTTTCTTGCAGGTTGAGTTTGTAAACTGCTATTTTGGGATCTAAGTCAGGCACTTCAGCATAAGACCATGCAAAACAATCAACAAATTCACGAAGAAAAGAGACATACTCGGGTAACTCCTCATCCTTTATTTTCTTGCTTATGAATATAGGACGTGGGTTATCTGGTGTTCCCAAGTCTATTTTCTGAACAGAATCTTCTGTCGGAAGGTTTAAAGGTGGTTCCTCCACAACATTTTCGGAGGTTTCCAAGTCAACAAGACCTTGCGGATTTCCAAGGGCGTTTTCACACCATGGCTCTGTCTCTGTCCATAAATCTTTTTGATCGGTATTCTTCTCAAGACTTGCTATGAGATGATCCCAATCACCAGCTGAAACTGGGTCGAAGTAAGGCACTTCTTTTGGAGGCGATGGCTCTTCTGAATCAGAGAACGTGCGTCTGTGTCATCGGACAATTCCTCATCATCATCAGAGAAATCATACCAATTTGATGAGCTTCCTGGGTCCTTGTCGGGTAACTCTTCAAAGAGATATCCAGGGAGATCGATGTCTTCATTGACATGAGATGTTGAGGCTTGGTCTACAAAACGACTCTGTAGCCTTTGTGTCAGCTGTCTCATCGGAGTGTCAGGATCATACCCCAATCCGTATGAAGACTTGTCTATGCGACGGTGGAGTTTCCAATCTTCTAGCTGACTTTTGGTCAGGGTGGGTTCCAATGGTGTGAGAATACCACTGCCACCTCCCAAACCAATTGGATTTTGAGCGTCAGCCCATTTTCTTCATGATAGCTTGTGCCATTGGACTATACAAGGATAGTTGAGGCATACCTTCATTTCGGGAAGGCTCAAGCAGGTAATTTGATGAAGAAGCGTTCGATCTATGGAAGAAGATTGGTTATAGTTTTTGTGGTAATCCCGGCCAGAGCGGGTACCTTTCCCAACTTCAAAAGCTTCTAGAGGTGGTTCTTCTTTCAGAAGACCCCCTTCGAGCTCAAGGGGCCGATCTTCCTCATTTGCTGAAAACGCCTCTGCAGCAGCATTGCCGTCTTTAGTTATTGCGTTGCATGGAGCATTTTCCGGGAATAAGTCCTGAACAGCTTCCAACAACTTTTCTTCTTTGTCCAGTATTTCATCGGTCCAGACATCTCCTATGAGGTTGGGTACCTGGGACCAATTGACTGAGTTTTCTTTGAAGACTTCATCGGCCAGAGCTTCTTCATGGTGATCAGTCGAAAGAGGCTTGAATTCTGATGTCACTGTTTTAGGAGACGATGGCTGAGAAGGTGCTATCTCAGTGGAAGTCACCCGAGAATATGTAGCTCTAGAAGATATGCTATTGGATACATTTTGAAAGTCCGTGGCCTCAGCAGATGGAGCTTCAGAGGCACTATCATCCTGAACTATCACATTACAGGCAACTTCGATAGAAGATGCCTCCATAATGGATTGTTGGGAATCAGACTCATCCTTCGATGTAAGCGGATCATCAATCCAGCAACTTTCTTCATTTTCCGGAGTCACTGGAGGAGATGCTTGTGGATTTTCCGGGACTTCCGGTTCTGGATTTTGATGAAGTTGGTTGATGCGATCCTGCTCCTGCTCTATGGCTAGACGCTGCAAGATCCTCGCATATTCTTCAAGATCGGGCATAGGAGCCAAATCTTGTTCTACATCTGCCCCTTGTGGTTCGACCTGGTTAGGATCCACTAGAGCATTTGTTTGTGTTGTGTTAACAGTAATTTGGGCAGCCTCTTGGTCTTCATCATCATCTTACCAGGATCCTTGTGGCTGGAAGGGGTTATACCAGATTACTGGCATAAGGTGGGATTCCGGGATCCACTCTTCGTCGGAGAGATATTCTCCGGTTTCAAGGGATTCCTCCCACTCATCGGTGTCACTGGCAGTGTCACTGGACTCGTATCCATTCATGGAGAATCCAACTACCGAGTTACAAGAGTATGATGCCCCCTGCATAGTCTCATCTCTGAGCCGTGGTGGCATGAAATCACTGAGAGTGAATTTTCTTATCACTCTTGGAACTTTGGGGAGAGACCCCTCTGTTGCCCCTAGTGAAGCGGTAGAGGAGGTTTCTGCCTTTTCAGGGACCTCTTGTTTTGTTTGAGCCTTCTCCTGCTGTTTGAGCTTGCGGAGTTGTCTCTTGGCTTGCCTTCGTTGTTGAGCGGTCGGCTTTGTTTTGACGATCTCCCAATTTTCATCTTCTAGGAGATCGGGATGTATGCATATGGGCTGTCCTTCTGGTGTTGGGTAAGGCACCAGCTCTTGGGACGTTTGGGTCATTTTTATCACCTTGAAGGAAGTAGTGACTTTTTCTTTTGATGATTTGGATGTTTGTCCATATGACACCATGTTAACGGAGGCAGACCCATAGTTTTTGTCAAAGGTGATGACTCCGTTTTTCCACATCTCGTTGATCTTCTCTCTCACAACGAAACATTGGTTGAGAGGATGCGAGACCATTTGGTGGTATGGACAATATCGGGGATCATTGGTTTTGCCAACATCTCCTGGTCTTTTGGGGTCAGGCAAGGTGAGTTTGTCATTTGCCAAGAGAGCCCCAAATATTTCTTCAACATCTTCATCGAACGGGTATTTCTTTTCTACTCATTCTCTGAAGGCATCAGAGAGTTCAGGTCTCTTACCTGCAGCTTTATTTTCAGCTTTCTTTGGTGGCTGAGGAGCTGACTTGGTTTGCACATTGAGAACCTCCTTTTTCTTTGGCTTAGAGGTTGGAATGGCGGTTTGCTCCTTCTTTGATGACTTCTGACTGTTGAGGTCTTTGATCACCGTTTCAGCCTCCATAGACGTTTCTAGGAGTTCTCCCAAGTTTTTTGATTTGTTGCCGATGATCATGGAGCGGATCCTTGCTCTCATGTTGTTTCGGCAAATGTCGACTAGCGACGCTTGTGGCAGTACATCTGAGCATTTGTATGCCATTGCTTTCCACTTGTGAATGAAGTCGTATGTCGACTCATTCTCTCCCTGTTTAAGGCTGCAGAGCTGAGCCATAGTAACAGGATGATCCTCACCTTTGAAGTGGGTCAGGAAACGTGTCTCTAACATGTTCCAATTTTGAATGGAGTCCTCTGGCAGAGTGGAATACCAATCAAAGGCCGTACCTTTTAGGGTACTTGCAAAGAGCCGGATCTTGAGTGCATCTTGATCCGCAATCGTTCCTGTCAGGATCTTGAAGTGGATGACATGCTGTCTGGCTGAACCTTTCCCCGTATATGTTTGGAGAAGAGGTTGTTTGAACTTTTGGGGAAACGGAACCGAGTCCATCCATAAGGGATATGGTGGATTGATCCCATGCTCCTTCAGTGTATCCTCTTCTTTTGCTTTGGCGAGGATATTGTCCACGTCCTTTTTAGTAAGGGCGCGTGACTCATCTTCTCCACCGTTTGCCTCATCTTGTGGAGGAACTTCCTCATTGTTTGGTGGACGCTGGAGAGTGAGAAGGAGGTTTTCCATCAGAACCTCTATTCTCTGCTGTCCTTGCTCTAGCTGCTGAATGCGTAGAGCCATGTCGTCATGTGGTGGAGGTTGCACAGAGTTTGTGACCAAGACATTCATCCTTCGTGAGTCGAAAGAGGATATCGTCTTAGTGACTGAGCTGGAGCTCATTCTTTTAGGTGAAGAGTCCGAGGAATGATCACTCCGATGTCCCTGGCTTGAAGGAGTGGGAGAGTCTTCCTGATGTCTTCTCGTCCGGAAGATGCTGCGAGTCACCGGTCGTCTGACATGTATTTTCGTCGCTGACTTCTGGCGTCTTTTGGTTTTGCCAAACATGTGGACAGCAGCAACTTGGTCGGGTCTTTCTTTTTCGACCCATGTCGCGACCCCGGACCCAAAGTCCGGGACCCGCGACGGTTGTTGTCCATCCAGCTACGATTAACCCACAGGTTTCCGTGGTGAGGATTCCCAAAAACGAACATGTAACAATCTCACACGAACAATGATTTACGGAAGCGTGCAAGTAATCTCATCACAACTTAATCACATAAACCTTGTGATTCCGAATGGCATAAGTTAAGTCATCATTAAGACGATAATCAGAGGAGAAAATGTAAGCATAGCATTACCAAATTCAGTTCAAGTTTCAAAATAACAAAGTGTTAAGTTACATAACCCCAAAAGTGAAAAAGGCCAACAAAGGCCATACATTCCCAAATATCAAAATAATCCCATCCATGTGTATCGTGCTCAAGACTCCGCCCGACGTCTAGAGGACGTCGTCGGGTTGCCACTCACGGGCTGAGGGTGGCCCAAAAGCCTCCTCCGGGCGCTCCTCCGCAAAGCCAACGGCGCCTGCATCTAAACACCAAAACAAAGGGATCAGACACGACGGTCTGGCAGGTGAACAGCTTGGACATAATATAAATCAGATAATGTGAAAGTAATCAGCACTTTAAAACATTGCATGAGATCTGAACAAAAACATGTTTAAGTGTAATTCAAAACTAACATACTTTTAAATAAAATAACATGATTCACGGATCCACATTGAGCTCATCCTTTCTCCGTCATACGCAATGACAAGAGCAAGCAGAACGAAACAGAACGAGACAAAACAAAACAGAAGTCCGAGCCACACAAGGTGGGCGGAAAACCGGCCGCGGAACCGGACAGAACAAAGATGTGTATAAATACACGGCTAATCTGCAGATTGCCCTTATGTTTAAGGACCCCCGAACTAGTGGATCAGACTGAAAGGGCAGTCCAAGCTCAGTGAGACTCTATCATATCCATGTATGCATAAAACATATCGATGCTCGTACAAAACTTAGCGAAAAATGGGGAAAAACACTTATCAAAATAATGCAAGACGAAACTAAACAAGCAAGGCTGGAAAAGTGTCCCCATTATAGTTCTTGAGACAAGTCAAAAGTTCAATACATGCTTGTAAATCCAAAACAGGTACAGAGCGTGTTCTTCGTGTTAAAATTCAAGATTTCGGAACAATTATGTCAAGTATATGCTAAGGTTCTTTGTTTGATTCTCGTGAAGTTGAAACCCAAATGTTGGAGTTTACATGAATTGGTGTTCCCGAAGCTGGACAACATGTCTTGTTTCAACTGCACAGCATCAGGCTAAAGACCCCATAACATATCCTAGTTTTTATCTCCCGTCTAAGCCTCTTCAAAATTTCTCCTTCTGTGCAATTCGGTCACCACGCGGCTACCCGGCGGCTGGCCGCCGGTTGCTGGTCGGCTGACCGACCAACTGACCGCCTGCTGACCGACTGATCCGGAAACATATTACTCTTCAAATTTCCTGCGCAGGTCGGCTAGCCGCCTGCTGACCGCCAGCGGACCGACCTCGCTCTGTACAGAATTTGAGCTACTGTAATTCTAACCGACACAGGGGCGGTTAGCCGTGGGTCGACAGTCGGCTAGCCGACTGCTGACCGACTGCTGACCGACCACACCCTGTGCAGAAAATTGAGTTACTGGAATTCTGACCGACACAGGGGCGGTTAGCCGTGGGTCGACAGTCGGCTAGCCGACTGCTGACCGACTGCTGACCGCCGGTGTGCGGCAGCTTCAGTCAGATTCAGAATTTCCACTCCCTTCTCACCATTTCTTTCCTTTGTCAAATCCTGCATATCCCCTGAGCCTCCATGCTCTCCAAGGGGCAATTTCCATTCACATTCTAACCATCCACACTCCCATTCACCTCACAACATTTCCTCCATTCTTTCATCCATTTATAAAACACATTGGCAAGATAAAAGCAACTTCAAATGAATGAAAAACCATTACCATATTGTCACGCCCCCAAACCCGGACCCTACAGCGGCCCGACCTCGGGGGGGGCGTGAAGTTGTGATTTAAATAATAATTATATTTCTCCCAGGATCCGCGTGAGTGAGGATGACAATTCCAACTCATTCTGAATATTTTGCGGAAGCTTACGTGGCGTTGCGACTCGGATTCCATGGTCATCGGATTCCGCATCGCACTCAACCGTTAGCATATAGCTATTGTATCAAGAATCATATCAGACTGGAACAACCCATCACATTAAAAATACAGAGCTGACAGTAACAGGATATTTCATTCCCACATGTGTTCGAGTTACAAATATCAAAGTGCATTAATTAAAAATCCCGGAAAACAGGCTAATAAAAGCCATACAAATAACAAGCTAAATAAACACTACCCCACATGTGACGTAACTCAGATGTCGAGCTAAATGTCTACATGACATAGTCGACGCTACAAATCTGCAACTCATGGCTCCACAGCCAACACGTGCACTCAGCTCGGAGCAAAGAAATCTGGACCTGAGTACCAAAAGAGTGGGTCAGACACGACGGTCTGGCAGGTGGATGAAAAGATATAAACGATAATCTGAATAATAAAACATATGGCAAATCATGGTATTCGATCAAGAGTTACAGATATTTAAAACCAGTGTAAACATGTATATCTGACAAAACCTGTATTCATTTTAAAACATGTGTAAAAGCACATATATCGGGTAAAACATGCGTTCCTTTAAAACAACTCTAAAACATGCATTCCTTTAAAATGACTGTAAAACATGTATTCCGCACATTGCAAACCCAGTCCATAGGCGGACCCTGCAAATTGCCCTTCTTCAGGGGAGCCACAATCGTGGGGAACAGATTGGCAACCACACTAAAGCTAAGTCCTCTCTATCACTAATGTGACGAGAGCAGGATCGGGCGTTGGTCTCTAACACGCGAAGTGACGAGAACCAACATTATACATATATATACATATAGCTAGACAAGACCACGGCCGCGGAACCGGGTAATCGGGACAGGATCCAAGCTGCAGCTGGCGGGAGCACGAGGGGGAGGCCCAAGTCAGTTGATCAGACTGACAAGGACGTCCAAGCTTAGTGGTGCCGACTCAAAGTGACATGAGAAATCAAAACATGTACAAAACTATATCGGTATAAAACATTCGGGCAGGCGGGATACGGTGCTCATAGGCACGTATTTCATATCACTATCTTTTCATGCATAAACGGGACTGGCAGGACATGTCAGGTGCATAAATCGGAGTTTGCGATAAAACCAGTGATATCGGGTAAGGATACGTATAATCTGAGCAAAACGATGAAAATGAATCCTTATACAGCTTCGGATTATATATTGGGACTCCTATATTAAAACAACATGTATAAGGATCTTGTATGTCTGTTATTACCCTTAGTATGGTACTCGAATGATTGAGGACATACCAAGTTTCCTTATGCAAGTTGATGAATCCAAAAGTCCCAATACATTTCCGAGATGGTGTTTCTTTCTAAGTCAATCTCCTTATGTCATCCCCTGGGTCTTTCCAAGGTGGTAGGGCATCAGAACCACCCATCCAAACCTTTAAATACCATATTTGAAACCAATAGAAAAGACTCAGGAATTCTGGGTGCAACTCGGTCACCTGTCGGTCAGATGGCGGTTAGCCGCCGAGGTGATCGGCGGTTAGCCGCTGGATAACCGCGGGGCTGACCGCGGTTCCCCTGCTAAAATATATCATTCTGTGTTTCTAACCGCGCATATCGGTCACCTGGCGGTCGCAAGGTTTTGGGGTGGCGGTTAGCCGCTAGCTGACCGCGGGGCTGACCGTGGTTCACCTGTCAAGACACAGCATTCTGTGTTTGTAACCGAATCTGGGTCGGCTAGCCGCCGGTCACCTGTCGGCTAGCCGCCAAGGTGACCGCCCGCTGACCGCCCAGCTGCGGGAACTCTGCATCAGGTGCAGATTTCAACTCTTTCCTTCCCATCCCTTTTTCCTTCAACTTCACCCATTTCCTAACATGAAATGGGTCTATTCTCCTCTATTCCACATCTCATTCTTTTCTCCAACTACCATTCCATCCATGCATTAATTCTCCTTCCAAAACAAACCTCATTCAATGCAAGTACAAATCTCATTCATGAAATCCATAAGTACAAATAAACAAGCTTTAACAAGATCAAAGGTATACATTTTCAAGAGACTGAACAAGACAGAAAGACTCATCAATATGCATATTTCGAAATCAATATAAACCATAGCAAGAATAAGTATTAAATCATCATAAGCAAGTAATAAAAATCCACATTTCCTCATAAAACTTGTTAGCATTCAAAACCCATCTATTCATCCACTTGCCTTGGTTTCCAAAGTAGCTAATCAAGCTCTAATCATCCTCTCAAGCCGCAAATCTCCAATCTATACAAAAACCCCAAAATAAACCCATCTTAGAACCCTAAAATGGCAAGTCAAAGAACAAGAAGAAGAGAGCTCCTAATAGAGAAGGTGGAGACTCTCTAGGGCTAGGAAAACACAAATCTAGGAGATTGAAAGGATTGCTTACTTGGAAGTGCTTCAAATGAAGAAGACTAGCTCAAGGAGAACCTCAATGTGGCTGGATTTCTCTTCTAGTGGCATCCATAGAGAGCTTGAGATGAGGGGAAGAAGGAGATGGGCACAAATCTCTCATTTTGGCAAGCTTGGAGGTGGGTCTTGTGAGAAAACAAGAAGAAGAAGAGGAAAGGGAAGAAACCCTTGGCAATGGCTCCTCTCACACTGCTGGAAACGAATGGGGAAGAAGAAGATCGGCTGGCCATTTGTAAAAGGGTGGGTGTGGGTCCCACCATCACTCAAACTTGTCGGGATTAAAACATCGGTTTCTGGGCCCCGGATGCAATCGACGAAGAAGAGGAAAATGTTCCTCATAAAATCTATTTTTCAAAAAGTATAATTTTGGCATGGTTTTGAGATCTCGGAATTTGGGTCCAGATTTTTGAGTAAAAAGACTGTTTTACCCCTATCATCAACAAAGTAGGGTTTAGAGGTCTCGAACGGAAACGGAGCAAATACGAAAGTTGTCGGGAATAATAAAATACATTAAACGAAACAAATTACCGATATCCGGAATTATTGCACAAATCCCAAAGCTAATCAAAACATAATAAACGAACCCCCCAAAATCACACAAAACTCACAGGGGAAGCCCCCAAAGGTTCCACTCGATCAAAAGAGTTCTCAAAATCAATCAAGCTATAAAAAGCTATTCTAATCCAGATTTAACCACATTCCACTAATCCCACTTTAGAAAACTAGTCCAAAATTAAGAAGACACTAATCCTAGAGATTAGGGGTCGGGTTCTCACATCCTCCCCCCCTTAGAACATTTGGTCCTCCAAATGAACTAAACAAACCCAAAACAACGAGTGGAGATATTAATCCCACACTCCGAACACAAAACCTCAAACGGATGCTCTGAATCGGCCCTCTCGGGAGCTCCTGAACTCGCTGGGTCATCCATGCTGCAGAACTCTTCGGTCCACTTATCAATAGTCATCAAACATTCTTCCACTGGCTTGAATCTATTACTGCCCTGCCAATCTGACTGCTCAAGAAATCTACCAACTCTGACTTCTTCTTAGTTCCACCGAGTCTATCGCTTCTAACCACCTTGATCAAGAAACCCTTGGAACACTTTTGTCACTTCCTTACAACTGTCGAACCTAAGTCTCGTATCAGATGCACAATCTTCAAGGTGAACTCTTGCTAGCTCTAACTCTTTCAAATCATTGCTCTTAATCCTCTGCACCATAGTCGGTTTCTGACACTAACCTGCTTGTTCTTTCACCATTCTTCAACATTTGAAGCTCTACACTTACCTTTGTAATTGTTCGTAGCTGTTCTGCCAAATTTGCTTCCTTCCACGAAATCCAAAATAACTGATTTCCTGCTCCATGTTTCTGTACTTTGAAATCCGACGTTCCTCTTGTTCATAAAAATCTGGGAAAATCTTCGTTGTCGGCGATCAAGTAGAGATCCTTTCTGCAGTCGACTACTTTGCTAATTGTTGAAATTTGACTTCAAATGCTTCTAACATCTTATCGGGTCTACTCCTCCACATGGCTGCACTTGTTGAAAATTCTCGAATACTTCTCTGACAAAACTCATCGAATCTTAGAAATCTCTAGCTCTGGACATCTCCTTGGAGGTTTTTTTTTTTTTTTTTTTTTTTTTTTTTTTTTTTTTTTTTTTTTTTTTTTTTTTTTTTTTTTAACTGAAAATTGTCTCTAAACATTGATGATCTGCACTGCTCCTGTACAACTGTACTATCCTCGGTCAAACATGGTGGTGATACGCGTCTGTGGTCAAGGTCTCTGATTTGGTTAAAGATCTTGAACTGTCCAAACTCTTACTTAACAACCTGTTCCTCTTACACAATCAATATTCAAAGAATTCTTCCATCAACCCCTGATACCCATCAGTTTTTCTTACATTGCCTCGAATCCGCTACTTGTCTTGTCCATCGATGTCGGTCCAAGAAAATGAAAGTTCTGATTTATTCCAATGTACTGTAACTCTATCTCTGTCGTAAAGCGCTGTACATAGTGTCCTTCGATGCTTGCATGAAAGTCGTCATCATGGACGGGCTCGAATAGAAGTAATCTCTATCAAGGTTGTCAAAATCAAGTCACTTGTCAACACACAATCTTTGACGTAAATAACTTGGAAATCTATCACTTCTTCATATGTTAAGTTGGCTCAATCAAATGTTCGGACGGTCATCTGGATACTTCACCAATCTCCATCCACTCGTTGGAATCACCAGGTTCTCAACTCTGTAGGTTGTATCTCTATCTCAGGTTCATCATCCTCAAGTCCTGTACGTGTGTCATTCTTCTCTAGATCTTTCAACTGGCCTTACCCATAGGTTATGATTCTCCAGTTTGCATCTGCACAGCGTCCAAACTGACATTCCCAAAAGTCAGTAGAGTCCGTAAAATCCCCTCTATTATAAGACCAAGCAACCATCCATTCTGTATACAGTTCTTTAGACCACCGCTGAAAGCTTACTTCCTATGATCTAACCACACACAGAAGCATCCTGTCGAGTTGACTTCACCATCATTCTGGATATGTCGAGAATCATCTAACACTTTTCTGACAAAAGTTCGTCAAATTTGAGAAGTTTCTAGCTTTTGGCATCCACTTAAAGTTCTATCAACTGAAAATCACCTTAAACTTCCAGAAATCCACCCTTTTTCTGGGTTCTGGAGCCTTCTGACATAGGAAAATACTCCACGTTTATCCAAAAATCCATACTTACCTGCCTGACGCACTATCTGACGGTGCACGATCAACCGTAATTGGGTCTCGATAAGCTGTTCACATTCCTTGCTGACTAACAACTGCTCACAAATTCTTTCATTGACTCCATCTGTGACATCGGAAAGCTGAAATTTCTGCCAAGGTCCTTCGAGATCCACATGCTAAGCCCTCAAAAGTCTGACTCTCTAGTGCGAAAACAAGAAAAGAGCACTAAATGTGGGTGCGAAGACATTAAATTCTCCCCCACTAGAAAGAATTTGGTCCCCCAAATTCCCTAACAACAAGGACAAGAAGGCGAGACAAAGATAGTCTCCCCCACTAGAAGAAACAAACCCAAACTCGCAGAAACGACAGTTAGCCAAAAGAAAATACACATAGTCTAAAGAGTCCTCACCACACGTCTTAAGGTTGCTAGAGTGTTTTATTTCCTAGGAACCTGCCCGCTCTGATACCAGTCTGTCACGCCCCCAAACCCGGACCCTACAGCGGCCCGACCTCGGGGGGGGCGTGAAGTTGTGATTTAAATAATAATTATATTTCTCCCAGGATCCGCGTGAGTGAGGATGACAATTCCAACTCATTCTGAATATTTTGCGGAAGCTTACGTGGCGTTGCGACTCGGATTCCATGGTCATCGGATTCCGCATCGCACTCAACCGTTAGCATATAGCTATTGTATCAAGAATCATATCAGACTGGAACAACCCATCACATTAAAAATACAGAGCTGACAGTAACAGGATATTTCATTCCCACATGTGTTCGAGTTACAAATATCAAAGTGCATTAATTAAAAATCCCGGAAAACAGGCTAATAAAAGCCATACAAATAACAAGCTAAATAAACACTACCCCACATGTGACGTAACTCAGATGTCGAGCTAAATGTCTACATGACATAGTCGACGCTACAAATCTGCAACTCATGGCTCCACAGCCAACACGTGCACTCAGCTCGGAGCAAAGAAATCTGGACCTGAGTACCAAAAGAGTGGGTCAGACACGACGGTCTGGCAGGTGGATGAAAAGATATAAACGATAATCTGAATAATAAAACATATGGCAAATCATGGTATTCGATCAAGAGTTACAGATATTTAAAACCAGTGTAAACATGTATATCTGACAAAACCTGTATTCATTTTAAAACATGTGTAAAAGCACATATATCGGGTAAAACATGCGTTCCTTTAAAACAACTCTAAAACATGCATTCCTTTAAAATGACTGTAAAACATGTATTCCGCACATTGCAAACCCAGTCCATAGGCGGACCCTGCAAATTGCCCTTCTTCAGGGGAGCCACAATCGTGGGGAACAGATTGGCAACCACACTAAAGCTAAGTCCTCTCTATCACTAATGTGACGAGAGCAGGATCGGGCGTTGGTCTCTAACACGCGAAGTGACGAGAACCAACATTATACATATATATACATATAGCTAGACAAGACCACGGCCGCGGAACCGGGTAATCGGGACAGGATCCAAGCTGCAGCTGGCGGGAGCACGAGGGGGAGGCCCAAGTCAGTTGATCAGACTGACAAGGACGTCCAAGCTTAGTGGTGCCGACTCAAAGTGACATGAGAAATCAAAACATGTACAAAACTATATCGGTATAAAACATTCGGGCAGGCGGGATACGGTGCTCATAGGCACGTATTTCATATCACTATCTTTTCATGCATAAACGGGACTGGCAGGACATGTCAGGTGCATAAATCGGAGTTTGCGATAAAACCAGTGATATCGGGTAAGGATACGTATAATCTGAGCAAAACGATGAAAATGAATCCTTATACAGCTTCGGATTATATATTGGGACTCCTATATTAAAACAACATGTATAAGGATCTTGTATGTCTGTTATTACCCTTAGTATGGTACTCGAATGATTGAGGACATACCAAGTTTCCTTATGCAAGTTGATGAATCCAAAAGTCCCAATACATTTCCGAGATGGTGTTTCTTTCTAAGTCAATCTCCTTATGTCATCCCCTGGGTCTTTCCAAGGTGGTAGGGCATCAGAACCACCCATCCAAACCTTTAAATACCATATTTGAAACCAATAGAAAAGACTCAGGAATTCTGGGTGCAACTCGGTCACCTGTCGGTCAGATGGCGGTTAGCCGCCGAGGTGATCGGCGGTTAGCCGCTGGATAACCGCGGGGCTGACCGCGGTTCCCCTGCTAAAATATATCATTCTGTGTTTCTAACCGCGCATATCGGTCACCTGGCGGTCGCAAGGTTTTGGGGTGGCGGTTAGCCGCTAGCTGACCGCGGGGCTGACCGTGGTTCACCTGTCAAGACACAGCATTCTGTGTTTGTAACCGAATCTGGGTCGGCTAGCCGCCGGTCACCTGTCGGCTAGCCGCCAAGGTGACCGCCCGCTGACCGCCCAGCTGCGGGAACTCTGCATCAGGTGCAGATTTCAACTCTTTCCTTCCCATCCCTTTTTCCTTCAACTTCACCCATTTCCTAACATGAAATGGGTCTATTCTCCTCTATTCCACATCTCATTCTTTTCTCCAACTACCATTCCATCCATGCATTAATTCTCCTTCCAAAACAAACCTCATTCAATGCAAGTACAAATCTCATTCATGAAATCCATAAGTACAAATAAACAAGCTTTAACAAGATCAAAGGTATACATTTTCAAGAGACTGAACAAGACAGAAAGACTCATCAATATGCATATTTCGAAATCAATATAAACCATAGCAAGAATAAGTATTAAATCATCATAAGCAAGTAATAAAAATCCACATTTCCTCATAAAACTTGTTAGCATTCAAAACCCATCTATTCATCCACTTGCCTTGGTTTCCAAAGTAGCTAATCAAGCTCTAATCATCCTCTCAAGCCGCAAATCTCCAATCTATACAAAAACCCCAAAATAAACCCATCTTAGAACCCTAAAATGGCAAGTCAAAGAACAAGAAGAAGAGAGCTCCTAATAGAGAAGGTGGAGACTCTCTAGGGCTAGGAAAACACAAATCTAGGAGATTGAAAGGATTGCTTACTTGGAAGTGCTTCAAATGAAGAAGACTAGCTCAAGGAGAACCTCAATGTGGCTGGATTTCTCTTCTAGTGGCATCCATAGAGAGCTTGAGATGAGGGGAAGAAGGAGATGGGCACAAATCTCTCATTTTGGCAAGCTTGGAGGTGGGTCTTGTGAGAAAACAAGAAGAAGAAGAGGAAAGGGAAGAAACCCTTGGCAATGGCTCCTCTCACACTGCTGGAAACGAATGGGGAAGAAGAAGATCGGCTGGCCATTTGTAAAAGGGTGGGTGTGGGTCCCACCATCACTCAAACTTGTCGGGATTAAAACATCGGTTTCTGGGCCCCGGATGCAATCGACGAAGAAGAGGAAAATGTTCCTCATAAAATCTATTTTTCAAAAAGTATAATTTTGGCATGGTTTTGAGATCTCGGAATTTGGGTCCAGATTTTTGAGTAAAAAGACTGTTTTACCCCTATCATCAACAAAGTAGGGTTTAGAGGTCTCGAACGGAAACGGAGCAAATACGAAAGTTGTCGGGAATAATAAAATACATTAAACGAAACAAATTACCGATATCCGGAATTATTGCACAAATCCCAAAGCTAATCAAAACATAATAAACGAACCCCCCAAAATCACACAAAACTCACAGGGGAAGCCCCCAAAGGTTCCACTCGATCAAAAGAGTTCTCAAAATCAATCAAGCTATAAAAAGCTATTCTAATCCAGATTTAACCACATTCCACTAATCCCACTTTAGAAAACTAGTCCAAAATTAAGAAGACACTAATCCTAGAGATTAGGGGTCGGGTTCTCACACATATGCATTTCAATTAAAACAAAATTTCAGACTATAACACCTTTGGAAACATACATGCCCAAATTATCATGGAAGAGAAATCAAATCGTAAAACTAAGAAAATCAAACATTGCATGCATCATGAGTCTAAGTTGTTCACTTGCCTTTACCAAAGTCCTAGCCCAACAATCTCAGAACAAAGCCTACCAAATGTACTCCACGAAATCTACAAGAAACCCATGAAAAGAACTTCAAAAATCCACCAAAAGGAGAAGACAATGACCCATTTCGAAATGGGTGTTGCATGTTTGAAAAATGGGTTCCTAAGGAACTCAAAAGACTACATTGAAGAGGAGGAAGAGATCTATTACCTGAAGCTTGCTAAACAAGAAGAAGAGAAGAAAATGGAGTGAAAACACAGCTGGGATCTCCAAGAAAATGGTAGCAATGGATTCCTTGAGTGGAGAGGAAGGAGATGGTAGAGTTGGTTTGTGCTTTGAAGCTCTCTAGCTTAGGCATGCAAGGAGAAGAAAGGAAGGGAAGAAGAAGAGTCTCCAGCTGGGTTCAGAAGTTGCAGGGAGAGCTGGACTCGTGAGTGAAGAGGAATGAGGGAGAAGGAGATTTGATTCAAGTGGGTTCTTGTGGGCCCCATTGCTCAGAACTTGCAATGGTTAAAACACTGACTTGTGGGCCCCGGATGAAAACGACGAAGAAGACTAAAATGATCGCCGAAAAATCTAGTTTCCAAAAAGTATAAATTTGGCATAGTTTTGAAATTTCGAAATTTGAGTCCAGATTTGGTGTGAAAAGACTGATTTACCCCTTTGGGCCAAAACTTGGGTTTCTGGGCCTAAAACACAAACAAGCTAAACACAAAAGTTTATCAATAAAATAAAACCATTCAAAAGAGATCGAAATCACGATTAAAATCAGAAAACTAGAATTTCCTTCCAAGCTTACACGTACACTCAAGGCACCCTTAAGTGTGACAAAAAGCACAAAACGCTCTCAAAATTCCCCAAAGCTAATTCTAGACTAAATCGGACCAATTTCTAATCCCACATACACTAAACTCACATTACAACTAAACACGCACTTAGTTAACACTAATCGCGCTAATCCTGGGTCGGGGTTTGACAACCCATTTTTGGGAGATTTGAAGCTCAGAATGCAGGGTTCTTTGCTTCTCTAATCTCTTTTGTCGATATGCCGTGCGACGACGTATTCGACGAGCAGTTTGAGCTTCGGTTAGCTCGTGCTGTGCTCTGGCAATGAAGGACATGGTCCCTCGTGCGCAGCAACCGAGCTTGTCTTCCTTGAAGACTGACATGGACAGGATTTGGACGCGGTCCTTAGCCTGTTGCAGCGAAGCTTTAAATTTTGCAAGCTCGTCCCCTGTTGAGATGAAGGGTCGAGTTGCAGGAGAGCAGGCCTTAGCAAGTTCTTGTCGAGGCCTTGTGATGCACGACTTGATTTTGGGCTTGTATGAGCAAGCCGGCTCGTGCTGAGTAGTTTTTGTTGTTCGGTGGAGGGTAGGTTTCTCTCCTTTGATGTAAGCAAGAGGATAAAACCGGTTCTCCTTGAGAGGAGCCAGGTATGCTGGCTTTGCAGA
Organism: Persea americana; assembly: GCA_029852735.1. Lineage (NCBI taxonomy): Eukaryota > Viridiplantae > Streptophyta > Magnoliopsida > Laurales > Lauraceae > Persea > Persea americana. The sequence continues at coordinate 367,423 of CM056820.1, forward strand.
TGTGTGGGACCTTCTTTGTTTTGGTGAAGATCGCGGGGACCAAGTCTTGGGATAGACTTGGTTTTTTGTAAGTTGAGGCCTCATGGGATTGCCACGAGCCTCAGGTTTCTTGGCGACCGCCTTTGGTGTCGGGGTAGCGACACGTTGGGGGGCGGTCTTCTGCTTCTTAGCAGGCACCGTCTCTTCTGCGGGTAGTGGGAATGGTCCCAGTGACCCGAAGACGATGGTCCGGGGAGTGGAGGCCGACCCGGTGTTTTGGGAGTTGCCGAGGGAGGTGATGCTTTGGCAGCTGACGGGGCGCTTGAAAGTGCCCTTGCTTTGCTTCTCTTGAAGCATGACTTGGTACTTGTTCTCATCGAAGGTGATGGTCAACGAAGCTGCCATTGTTAGTTTTGGAAAAACTTTTCTGAAACAAGACCACATCCATTAGTAATCACAAGAATATGGTGATCATAAATGGGCTATACTATGGTTTTGTCTTTTCAAATCGCTCAGGGGAATGGCCCGTTCTAAGCGTAATGAAGAAGGCCAAAAAGCCATAGATGGTACAATTGTTCTAAACGCAAGTATGGTCGGCTCGAAATGAGCGTTCCAGGGACCGCTAGAAGCAATTGTAAACCTTAATTCAAATTACCGAGAAGCGAAGCTCACTCGAGGTAAAATGATATAAAGTTAGAGATACAAATGTGTCGGTCGCGAATACAGTAGACCCGAAAGGGCGTACTAGCACTGCTAGACACAAATGTTGTAAATCGCATCCTTGAAGGACACGAGATGGGATTTTTTGAAATGTCAAGATTGGATTCGCAAACGAGAGCAAATGGTATTCCAATCCGAATACAGGTTCAAACATTTCTGCGAGCCTATATCCGAAAAAGGAAAGAACCAGGATTTCTCAGATTTGAATCCAATAGTGACGAGAGTTTTTTTTTTTTGAAAAGTCAAGATTGAATTCATAAAAGAGGGCAAATGATATTCCAATCCGAATACAAGTTCAAACATTTCTGCGAGCCTAAATCCGAAAAGGAAAGAACCAAAATTCCTCCAATTTGAACACAATAGTGACAGAAGTTTTTTTTTTTTTTTTTTTTTGAAGAGTGCACATAGGTCTTCCAATTCGGTCTTATGAAACCTTAGTGGATAGATTAACCCCCAGGTAAGGGTAGGATTACTTAATGAACCCGTTTGAAGGACCCTTACATCAAACAGTCTAGCTGCCTCCACACTCTGGACAAGGCTTTTCTTAGATCCACTTTGGTCAAAGAACGCAATTGGTGCAACCTTAATGCTTTCTTTTTTTTTTTTTTTGAAAAGATCTTCGATGGACCCATCAAAGAGAGGGAAATGGCCCCTCCCCATCCGAACGTTGGCTCAAACATTTCTGCGAGCCATTGCACGAAAAGGAAAGAGCCAAAGTTTCTCTAATTTGAATCCAAAAGAGAGAAACTTGAAAAGTTTTTTTTTTTTGAACTTTTCTTTTTGTTTTTTTTTTTGAAAGATCTCCGATGGACCCATCAAAGAGATGGAAATTTCCCCTCCCAATCCGAACGTTGGCTCAAACATTTCTGCGAGCCATTGCACGAAAAGGAAAAAACCAAAGTTTCTCTAATTTGAATCCAAAAGAGAGAAATTTGAAAAGAAAAAAAAAATTTAAGTTTTTTTTTTTTTGAAAGATCTCCGATGGACCCATCAAAGAGAGGGAAATGTCCCCTCCCAATCTGAACGTTGGCTCAAACATTTCTGTGAGCCATTGCACGAAAAGGAAAAGACCAAAGTTTCTCTAATTTGAATCCAAAAGAGATAAATTTGAAAAGTTTTTTTTTTTTTAACTTTTCTTTTTTGGTTTTTTTTTTTAAAGATCTCCGATGGATCCATCAAAGAGAGGAAAATGGCCCCTCCCAATCCGAACGTTGGCTCAAACATTTCTGCGAGCCATTGCACGAAAAGGAAAGAACTAAAGTTTCTCTAATTTGAATCCAAAAGAGAGAAATTTGAAAAGTTTCTTTTTTTGAACTTTTCTATGTTTTTTTTTTTTGAAAGATCTCCAATGGACCCATCAAAGAGAGGAAAATGGCCCTTCCCAATCCGAACGTTGGCTCAAACATTTCTGCGAGCCATTGCACGAAAAGGAAAGAACCAAAGTTTCTCTAATTTGAATCCAAAAGAGAGAAAACCCTCTTTTTTTTGTTGAGAAAAGAAAGAATGGAAACAAGTTCAAAGAAAGAAGTTTCCAAAGAATCCCATCTCATGTTTTTCTTTTAGATACAAGATCCAACATAGGCCACCAACTAGAAGGGAGCGAAGGATTCTAAGCATCGTGTTCTCAATTGAACAAGTCCCACCGGGTGTGCCAACTTGATGGACCCGTCTTTTTCTTTCTTGCCTTCCTCCGTCCCGGGTCCGCCGGGGTGCGGTGGGGCGAAGAGAAAAAAAAGAGTAAGCATCAACATTCTTTTTTGTACGGGTATGCCATATTTTCTATTCTACTTGGAATTTGAAATGGTGATCCGGAGATTCACCTTAACAAGTAGAAAAGGAAATCAACTTTTTTCTAACTTTCCATTGCATATATATTTTAAAGAAAGAGACAAATTTTTTTAATGCCGTGAAAGGCGATTTTGTTTAATTTGCAGTGAAATGCAGTTTTGTGCCGTAGAAGGCGATTTTGTGCCGTAAAAGGCAGTTTACAAATCTCATCAAAATGTAAAGACAAGAAATGTGATTTTTATGTCTCTTTAAAAAAATAAACAATACAACAGAAAAGTAAGAAAAGGAATCTGACTTCTCAAGAGATCGTGGGGACTCGTTCAGATCGACGGTCGCGAGTCATGTATGGGCTCCGCCATTGTCCTTCAGATGAGAACACTTGATGCTTTGATTCACTTGGCTTGGCTTGGACCTCAAATTTTTAGAGGACAAAGACCAAGGGAAGGTCTTATATCCAATAAAAAACCAAGTAGACGGGCTGAAAAGCCACATCTAAGCCATTTTGGATAGAAGAAGAGAAGAGATCTTGGGGGGGGGCGGGGGGGTGGCTCCCCAAGGGACTTCGATCACCTTGTAGAACTTGCAGCAAAGTTTCTTCAAAATGAGAGAGCTTCTTTTTTACAGAGAATTCTTCAGGATAGTTTTCAGACAATTTTTCTTTGGATCTCTAACAATTTTTTCTGGACCACTTCCGACAATTTTTTTTTGGACCCTTTCTCCTTGGAATGACAGCCTATTTATAGGCTTTTGGTGGCCATTAGGAGGGTTTTATGGGCATTGATGGTATTAATGCTCCATGATGGGAGGAGTTACAAGATTTAATTCTTTATATTGTAACTCCTTTTTCTTGGATTTTGATTGGCCGATGGAGAATAATGGGCATTTAATCTCCATGATGATGGGAGTTTCATGATTAATTACCATGATTAATCTCCATAATGATAGGAGTTACATGGTTAATTGTCATGATTAATTGGACTTGTAACTCCCATTTCTTGGCTTCTGATTGGGCCGTTCAAAATAATGAGTTAATGACCCTAATAAATTGCCATAAAAGGGTCATTTAACTTCATTAATTGGCTGCCGAGTCGCTTGAAGAGTCGCGGGCCGCGCCCCGTCTTTTGGAATTCTTTTCGCGATGATCATCGATGGATCCGTACGTTGCTTGATGTCGGATGACGATGAAAATTCAGACATTGGTTGCCACTAATGGGCCGGCAAAATCTGTCCAGTCGATTTCTTGATCGGTCGGGCAGAAAGTATGCTTTCTTGGTCGGCCGGTTGGCGGTTTCGGAGTATCCGATGATGATCAAATGATTTCGATGGCGGATCCGTGATGTTGACGAAGATCGACGGATATCATGCCTCAAAAATCAGATTTTAAGAAAATCACAGGGGCCAAACATCGCGAAACACAAAAAAGAACGGAAAAACGGGACTTTTGGCGGAAATCCGGCGACCCGGATTTCCAGGGTCGCCGGCGACCTTGGACTTTGGTCTATTTTTCGGTCGCCTTCCGGTCGCCGTTTCTTGGTCGTTTCTCGGGCTTTTTCGCTTCTGTTTTCTCCTGTATTTTTCTTTGAAATTTCTCCTCATTTATTGGCTTGATTCCTCTGAAGAAAACCCGTCGAAAGACTGTGCAAATCAGAGCACAAAGTTTCCTATTTTTTGAAAAGTCGAAGACTCTGTAGCCGATTTTCCGCCAAGAGTTGAAATTGGGTCAAACGATGTCGGAATGACTTAAAATTTGAGGTGAAGATTTTTGGGCATTAGATAGGACCAACCATGGGCTTTTATTTCAGTTTTGAAGCCGTTTCGGGTCCCATCGATACTTGACTTGATTTCACCGTGCGGAAGATGTCGAGCTTTGACGTACGGTCATCCAATGTCCGATTGACCTGAAATTTGACGGGGAGCCTATTGGAGTCATTTTGAGATGATCCATTAGCTCCAATTTGGGTGCCATGGTCCCGGAGAGATTCGCCGTCGATAGGCTTGATTTTGCTTCGGAGCATCAAAACCGGGTCAAACGTTGTCGGAATGACCAGAAATTTGACGTGCAGCCCTTTGGAAGCATGCAGAAGCTACTCATGTGTTTTGTTTGATGAGTGGCGGCATCAGAGGTTCTCGCCGTTTGAGAGCTGATGGAGGGTCAAACAGTGTCGGTTTGACTTGAAATTCGACATGGAGCCTTTTGAAGGTATTTTGAGACCATCCATAGGCTCTGATCGAAGATTTGATGTATTTAACACTGTCACCGTCGGGAACACTGGCTCAGCTGTTGGAGGATTGAAGTTAGGCCAAATAGTGTCGTAATGGCCCGAAACTTCATGTGTACCCTTCTTTTGGCTACTTTGAAAGATCTTGTAGTTTTTGTTTGGTTCTGTCAAGATCTGATGCTTGAAGCGGCTTTGCCTGTTTGTAGTAGGATGCGGCTCCATATAGATTTTGATGTTGATGAGGCAAGGTGACATTTTTCGTGTTAACAGATATGACCTTGAGTCGTTTGGCACGCACTTTTATTAAAATACGGGCTATTGATTGCACAAGATTCTTTTGTCAGTCAGGAACGTGGCAGAGTCCCAACATATTAGCACTTCCGCCCTATTTTTCCTAAAACCCGTTTTGAAGTAAAAGAAATCAAAGAATTTTTCAGAGCGCGTCTCCAATCTACGAATTGCGTGAAATGAGGCCCGTAGCCCACAGGTTCACAGATCCGCCTAGAATTACGAACGAACTGCCCGAAACACATTTCTCGTTCTTAAAGGACCTTGAAACCCCAGCAATGCGTTCCTAACCGAATAATCGCTCGAAACACATTTGTAAGAAAAACGTGTCCCAGAACATCCTAAAATGCGTCTTTCCACCTAGAATCGTATGTAACACATCGCAAACCTAGAGACCAAATAAGAACACCCCGGAATGCCCAAGAATCATCCAACACGTGTTTTTATCCAAATATAGGCTATTGAAGACACGGGATACGTTTTTCTTATGGAAACGGGGCGGAATCCCACGAAATCAGTTCTTAAGCACTGATTTGCCTGAAATTTGTTTTAAAGTAAAAAACAATCACCGCCTTTTCCAGAGCGCGTCCTTCAGCCGCGAGTTTCGTGAGAAGCCGTTTACAACCTACATTTTCCCAGAGGCGCCTAAAATTCCAAACAAATCGTCCGGAGGACGGGATTCAGTCTTAGAAAACCTTGAATCCCACGCTCTTCTTTGCTAACCCTAGAATCTCGTGAAACTAATTTGAAAGCAAAATGTGGCTCGGAATATCTCAAAACGCGTATTTCATCCTAGAATCATATGAAAAGCATTTCAAAGCAAGACTGCAGACAATAACCCCTGAAATACCCTAGAATCATCCATGAAGCGTTTTTATCAAAATATAGGCGATTGATTGCAATAAATACGGGTTTTCATTCAGAAACGGCTCTGAGACCCGCCTTAAGCGACACGGGATTCCCAATACTTCCTCGAGCGCTTCTTCGAATCGTCGACTTCGTGAAGAGCGGTTTGGAGCCGGTGTTTCCCCAGACTCACATAGAACGAGGTTTCATAGTAAAATAGATTAGGAGCTGCCCGAAGCACGTTTTTCATACCCAAACAACCCTAAAGCCCATGTCAGCATTACTTCCCCTCGAATCGCCCGAAACCCTCTTTAAAGCGAAAAGTACCTCAGATTATCATGAAATGCGTATTTCGGCATATAATCGCTGTAAACGCATTTCGAACCAAAAGACTCGACCATAATACCCCGATATGACCTAGAGTCATCCGGCACGCGCTTTTATCCAAATACGGGGTATTGATTGCACAAGATTAAGGGGGCTGAATCCCACGAGATCTGTTCTTAAGCACTAAGTTGCCTAAACCCTATCGCTTGGGATTCCATTTGCCAACCCATTGCTATGGGTGGTTTGGGTATTAAATCGATTAATGGAGCAGCGAAGGCAGCAGCCCTCTTAAGGCGAGTTTGGAATGTGGTTAGTAACAAAAACACCTGCCGGAACTTATGGGTAAATGCCAAGTACTTGCGTGGAGAGTCTTTTTGGGACGTTATGATTCTTAAAAATGCCTCTTGGGGTTGGAAGAGCATTTTAACGCTTAGGCCAATTGCTATACCTAACATAAAATTTCTAGTTGGCAATGGGCACCAAATCAAATTCTGGACCGACCCTTGGCTTAATGGAGGGCGCCTAAAAGATTGTTGTGGAGATAGAGCACTATATGATCTTGGCATGGGAGCTGATACTAAAGTCCACCAATTTATTCAGACTGATGGGTGGAGGTTTCCTACTCCCACATCCAATGCATCGGTGGATATCTACCAATCTATTCCAAATGAGATTGAGCCATGGTGTCACGCCCCCAAACCCGGACCCTACAACGGCCCGACCTCAGGGGGCGTGAAATTGTGATTTAAGTAATAATTATATTTCTCCCAGGATCCGCGTGAGTGAGGATGACAATTCAAACTCATTCTAAATATTTTGTAGAAGCTTACGTGGCGTTGCGACTCGGATTCCGTGATCATCGGATTCCGCATCGCACTCAACCGTTAGCATTTAGCTATTATATCAAGAATCATATCAGACTGGAACAATCCATCACATTAAAATACAGAGCTGACAGTAATGGGATATTTCATTCGCACATATGTTCAAGTTACAAGTATCAATGTGCATTAATTAAAAATCCAGGAGAACAGGCTAATAAAAGCCATACAAATAACAAGCTAAATAAACACTACCCCACATGTGACGTAACTCAGATGTCGAGCTAAATGTCTACATAACATAGCCGACGCTACAAATCTGCAACTCATGGCTCCACAGCCAACACGTGCACTCAGCTCGGAGCGAAGAAATCTGGACCTGAGTACCAAAAGAGTGGGTCAGACACGACGGTCTGGCAGGTGGATGAAAAGATATAAACGATAATCTGAATAATAAAACATATGGTAAATCATGGTATTCGATCAAAAGTCGCATAGATTTAAAACCAGTGTAAACATGTATATCTGACAAAACATGTATTCATTTTAAAGCATGTGTAAAAGCATATATATCTGGTAAAACATGCATTCCTTTAAAACAAATGTAAAACATGTATTCCTTTAAGACGACTGTAAAACATGTATTCCTTTAAGACGACTGTAAAACATGTATTCCTTTAAAACAACTGTAAAACATGTATTCCTTTAAAACAACTCTAAAACATGTATTCCTCACATTGCAAACCCAGTCCATAGGTGGACCCTGCAAATTGCCCTTCTTCAGGGGAGCCACAATCGTGGGGAACAGATTGGCAACCACACTAAAGCTAAATCCTCTCTATCACTAATGTGATGAGAGTACATTCAATGCGTTGGGCTCGAGCACACGAAGTGACGAGAACCAACATTATATACATATACATATAGCTAGGCAAGACCACGGCCGCGGAACCGGGTAACGAGACAGGACAGGATCCAAGTTGCAACTGGCGGGAGCACAAGGGGGAGGCCCAAGTCAGTTGATCAGACTGACTAGGACGTCCAAGCTTAGTGGTGCGGACTCATAGGTGACATGAGAAATCAAAACATGTACAAACTATATCAGTATAAAACACTCGGGCAGGAGGGGCATGGTGCTCGTAAGCACACATTTCACATCATTATCTGTTCATGCATAAACGGGGCTGGCAGGACATATCAGGTGTATAAATCAGAATTTGAGATAAAACCAATAGGATCGGGTAATTATACATATAATCTGAGTAAAACAATGCAATGAATCCTTATACCATTAGGGACTATATATTGGGGCATCCATATTCAAACAACATGTATAAGGATCTTGTATGTCTATTATTACCCTTAGTATGGTACTCGAATGATAGAGGACATACCAAGTTTCCTTATGCAAGTTGATGAATCCAAAAGTCCCAATACATTTCCGAGATGGTGTTTCTTTCTAAGTCAATCTCCTTATGTCATCCCCTGGTCTTTCCAAGGTGGTTGGGCATTAGAACAACCCATCCAAACCTTTAAATACCATCTTTGAAAACTATAGAAAAGACTCAGGAATTGTGGGTGAAATTCGGCCACCTGTCGGTTATCTGGCGGTTAGCCGCCAAGGTGTTCAGCGGTTAGCCGCTGGCTGACCGCGGGGCTGACCGCGGTTCACCCTGCTAAAATATAGCATTCTGTGTTTCTAACCGCGCATTTCGGCCACCTAGCGGTCGCAGGGTTTTTGGGTGGCGGTTAGCCGCTAGCTGACCGCGGGGCTGACCGCGGTTCACCTGTCAAAACACAATATTCTGTGTTTGTAACCGAATATGGGTCGGCTAGCCGCCGGTCACCTGTCGGCTAGCCGCCAAGGTGACCGCCCGCTGACCGCCCAGTTGCGGGAACTACACATCAGGTGCAAGCTTCAGCTCTTTCCTTCCCAAACCCTTTCACATCAACTTCATCCATTTACTAACATGAAATGAGTCTATTCCCTTCCATTCCACATCTCATTCTTTCCTCCAACCACCATTCCATTAATGCATTGATTCTCCTTCCAATACAAACCTCATTCAATACAAGTACAAATCTCATTCATAAAATCCATAATGGCAAAACAAGCTTTAGTAGATGAATGCATACATTCTCATGAAAATTAACTAAGAAAAAATCTTATCAATAAGCATATTTCCAAAAGCATTATGAAACATAGGAAACTAGAGGAAGATGAATAGTAAAATCGACATTTTCAATAAAACAAGAACTCATTCAAATCAAATCCATTCATTCACTTGCCTTGGTCTCCAAAGTAGCTAATCAAGCTCCTAATCACCCTCTCAAGCCACAAATCTCCAATCTATACAAAAATCCCAAAATAAACCCATCTTAGAACCCTAAAATGGCAAACCAAAGAACAAGAAGAAGAGAGCTCCCAATAGAGAAGATAGAGACTCTCTAGAGCTAGGAAAACACAAATCTAGGAGATTTAAAGGATTGCTTACTTGGAAGTGCTTCAAATGAAGAAGACTAGCTCAAGGAGAACCTCAATGGGGCTGGATTTCTCTTCTAATGGCATCCATAGAGAGCTTGAGATGAGGGGAGGAAGGAGATGGGCACAAATCTCTCATTTTGGAAAGCTTGGAGGTGGGTTTTGTGAGAAAACAAGAAGAAGAAGAGGAAAGTGGAAAAACCCTAAGGAGAGACTCCTCTCACCCTCTGATTCTGCTGCAACCGAATGGGGAAGAAGGAGATGGGCTGGCCTTTTTGTAAAAGGGTGGGTGTGGGTCCCACCATCACTTAAATTTGTCGGGATTAAAACATCGGTTTCTGGGCCCCGGATGCGATCGACGAAGAAGAGAAAAATGTTCCTCATAAAATCTATTTTTCAAAAAGTATAATTTTGGCATGGTTTTGAGATCTCGGAATTTGGGTCCAGATTTTTGTGTAAAAAGACTGTTTTACCCCTATCATTAGCAAAGTAGGGTTTAGAGGTCTCGGATGGAAACGGAGCAAATACAAAAGTTGTCGGGAATAATAAAATACATTAAACGAAGCAAATTACTGATTTCCAGAATTATTGAATAAATCCCAAAACTAATCAAAACACAATAAACGAACTCCCCAAAATCACACAAAACTCAACAAGGGAAACCCCCAAAGGTTCCACTAAATCAAAAGAATTCCCAAAATAATTCAAAGCTATAAAAAGCTATTCTGATCCAGATTTAACCAAATTCCACTAATCCCACTTATAGCTAAAGCACGTCTTAATTAGCACTAAACGGAAACTCTCGGGGCGGGGTCTTACATCCTCCCCCCCTTAGAACATTTGGTCCTCCAAATGAACTAAACAATCCCAAAACCAAGTGGAGATATTAATCCCACACTCCGAGCGCAAAACTTCAAACAGATGCTCTAAATCGGCCCTCTCGAGAGCTCCTGAATCCGCTGGGTCATCCACGCCGAAGTACTCTTCGGTCAACTTATCAATAGTCGTCAAACATTCTTCCACTGGCTCGAATCTATTACTGCCCTGCCAACCTGACTGCTCAAGAAATCTACCAACTCTGACTTCTTCTCAGGTCCACCAAGTCTATCGCTTCTAACCACCTTGATCAAGAAACCCTTGGAACAATTTTGTCGACTTCCTTACAACTGTCGAACCTAAGTCTCGTATCAAATGCACAATCTTTAAGGTGAACTCCGGGTAGCTCTAATTCTTTCAGATCATTGTTCTTAATCCTCTGCACCATAGTCGGTTTCTGACACTAACCTGCTTGTTCTTTCACCATTCTTCAACATTTGAAGCTCTGCACTCGCCCTTGTAATTGTTCGTAGCTGTTATGCCAAATTTGTTTCCTTCCCCAAATCCAAAATAACTGATTTCCTGCTCCATGTATCTGTACTTTGAAATCCGACGTCCCTCTTGTTCATAAAAATCTGGAAAAAACTTCGTTGTCGGGCGATCAAGTAGAGATCCTTTCTGCAATCGACTACTTCGCTAATTGTTGAAATTTGACTTCAAATGCTTCTAACATCCTATCGGGTCTACTCCTCCACATGGTTGCACTTGTTGAAAATTCCCGAATAATTCTCTGACAAAACTCATCGAATCTTAGAAATCTCTAGCTCTGGACATCTCCTTAGAGTTTTTTTTTTTTTTTTAACCAACTGAAAATTGTCTCTAAACATTGATGATCTGCACTGCTCCTGTACAACTGTACTATCCTCGGTCAAACATGGTGGTGATACACGTCTGTGGTCGAGGTCTCCGATTTGGTTAAAGATCTTAAACTGTCCAAACTTTTACTTAACAACGTGATCCTCTTACACAATCAATATTCGAAGAATTCCTCCATCAACCCCTGACACCCATCAGTTTTTCTTATGTTGCCCTGAATCTGCTACTTGTCTTGTCCATCGATGTTGGTCCAAGAAAATGAAAGTTCTGACTCATTCCGATGTACTGTAACTCTATCTCTGTCGAAAAACACTGTACATAGTGTCCTTCGATGCTTGCATGAAAGTTGTCATCATGAACGGGCTCGAATAGAAATAATCTCTATCAAGGTTGTCAAAATCAGGTCACTTGTCAACACACAATCTTTGACGTAAATAACTTGGAAATCTATCACTTCTTCATATGTTAAGTTGACTCAATCAAATGTTCGGACGGTCATCTGGATACTTCACCAATCTCCATCCACTCGTTGGAATCACATGGTTCTCAACTCTTTAGTTGTCTTTCTATCTCAGGTTCATCATCCTCAAGTCATGTACATGTGTCATTCTTCTCTAGATCTTTCAACTGGCCTTGCCCATAGGTTATGATTCTCCAGTTTGCATCTGCACAGTGTCCAAACTGATATTCCAAAAGTCAGTAAAGTCCGCAAAATTTCCTCTATTATAAGACCAAGCAACCATCCATTCTGTATACAGCTCTTTAGACCACCGCCGAAAGCTTACTTCCTATGATTTTAACCACACACTGAAGCATCCTGCCGAGTTGACTTCACCATCATTCTGGATATGTTGAGAATCATTTAAAACTTTTCTGACAAAAGTTCATCAAATTTGAGAAGTTTCTAACTTTTGGCATCCATTTAGAGCTATATCAACTGAAAATCACCTTAAACTTCCGGAAATCCACCCTTTCTCTGGATTCTGGAGCCTTCTGACATAGGAAAATACTCCACGTTTATCCAAAAATCCATACTTACCTGCCTGACGCACTATCTGACGGTGCACGATCAACCGTAATTGGGTCTCGATAAGCTGTTCACATTCCTTGCTGACTAACAACTGCTCACAAATTCTTTCCCTAACTCCATCTGTGACATCGGAAAGCTGAAAATTCTGCCGAGGTCCTTCGAGATCCACATGCTAATCCCCCAAAACTCAGACTTTCTAGTGCGAAAAGAAGAAAAGGGCACTAAATGTGGGTGCGAAGACATTAAATTCTCCCCCACTAGAAAAGAATTTGGTCCCCCAAACTCCCTAACAACAAGGACAAGAAGGCGAGACAAAGATAGTCTCCCCCACTAGAAGAAAACAAACCCAAACTCGCAGAAACGACAGTTAGCCAAAAGAAAACACACATAGTCTGAAGAGTCCTCACCACACGTCTTAAGGTTCCTAGAGTGTTTAATTTCCTAGAAACCTGCCCGCTCTGATACCAGTCTGTCACGCCCCCAAACCAGGACCCTACAACGGCCCGACCTCGGGGGGCATGAAATTGTGATTTAAGTAATAATTATATTTCTCCCAGGATCCGTGTGAGTGAGGATGACAATTCCAACTCATTCTGAATATTTTGCGGAAGCTTACGTGGCGTTGCGACTCGGATTCCGTGGTCATCGGATTCCGCATCGCACTCAACCGTTAGCATCTAGCTATTGTATCAAGAATCATATCAGACTGGAACAATCCATCACATTAAAATACAGAGCTGACAGTAACGGGATATTTCATTCGCACATATGTTCAAGTTACAAGTATCAATGTGCATTAATTAAAAATCCAGGAGAATAGGCTAATAAAAGCCATACAAATAACAAGCTAAATAAACACTACCCCACATGTGACGTAACTCAGATGTCGAGCTAAATGTCCACATGACATAGCCGACGCTGCAAATCTGCAACTCATGGCTCCACAGCCAACACGTGCACTCAGCTCGGAGCGAAGAAATCTGGACCTGAGTACCAAAAGAGTGGGTCAGACACGACGGTCTGGCAGGTAGATGAAAAAATATAAACGATAATCTGAATAATAAAACATATGGTAAATCATGGTATTCGATCAAAAGTCGCATAGATTTAAAACCAGTGTAAACATGTATATCTGACAAAACATGTATTCATTTTAAAGCATGTGTAAAAGCATATATATTTGGTAAAACATGCATTCCTTTAAAACAAATGTAAAACATGTATTCCTTTAAGACGACTGTAAAACATGTATTCCTTTAAGACAACTGTAAAACATGTATTCCTTTAAAACAACTGTAAAACATGTATTCCTTTAAAACAACTCTAAAACATGTATTCCTCACATTGCAAACCCAGTCCATAGGTGGACCCTGCAAATTGCCCTTCTTCAGGGGAGCCACAATCGTGGGGAACAGATTGGCAACCACACTAAAGCTAAATCCTCTCTATCACTAATGTGATGAGAGTACATTCAATGCGTTGGGCTCGAGCACACGAAGTGACGAGAACCAACATCATATACATATACATATAGCTAGGCAAGACCACGGCCGCGGAACCGGGTAACGAGACAGGACAGGATCCAAGTTGCAACTGGCGGGAGCACAAGGGGGAGGCCCAAGTCAGTTGATCAGACTGACTAGGACGTCCAAGCTTAGTGGTGCCGACTCATAGGTGACATGAGAAATCAAAACATGTACAAACTATATTAGTATAAAACACTCGGGCAGGAGGGGCATAGTGCTCGTAAGTACACATTTCACATCATTATCTGTTCATGCATAAACGGGGCTGGCAGGACATATCAGGTTTATAAATCAGAATTTGAGATAAAACCAGTAGGATCGGGTAATTATACATATAATCTGAGTAAAACAATGCAATGAATCCTTATACCATTAGGGACTATATATTGGGGCATCCATATTCAAACAACATGTATAAGGATCTTGTATGTCTATTATTACCCTTAGTATGGTACTCGAATGATAGAGGACATACCAAGTTTCCTTATGCAAGTTGATGAATCCAAAAGTCCCAATACATTTCCGAGATGGTGTTTCTTTCTAAGTCAATCTCCTTATGTCATCCCCTGGGTCTTTCCAAGGTGGTTGGGCATTAGAACAACCCATCCAAACCTTTAAATACCATCTTTGAAAACTATAGAAAAGACTCAGGAATTGTGGGTGAAATTCGGCCACCTGTCGGTTATCTGGCGGTTAGCCGCCAAGGTGTTCAGCGGTTAGCCGCTGGCTGACCGCGGGGCTGACCGCGGTTCACCCTGCTAAAATATAGCATTCTGTGTTTCTAACCGCGCATTTCGGCCACCTAGCGGTCGCAGGGTTTTTGGGTGGCGGTTAGCCGCTAGCTGACCGCGGGGCTGACCGCGGTTCACCTGTCAAAACACAACATTCTGTGTTTGTAACCGAATATGGGTCGGCTAGCCGCCGGTCACCTGTCGGCTAGCCGCCAAGGTGACCGCCCGCTGACTGCCCAGCTGCGGGAACTACACATCAGGTGCAAGCTTCAGCTCTTTCCTTCCCAAACCCTTTCACATCAACTTCATCCATTTACTAACATGAAATGAGTCTATTCCCTTCCATTCCACATCTCATTCTTTCCTCCAACCACCATTCCATTAATGCATTGATTCTCCTTCCAATACAAACCTCATTCAATACAAGTACAAATCTCATTCATAAAATCCATAATGGCAAAACAAGCTTTAGTAGATGAATGCATACATTCTCATGAAAATTAACTAAGAAAAAATCTTATCAATAAGCATATTTCCAAAAGCATTATGAAACATAGGAAACTAGAGGAAGATGAATAGTAAAATCGACATTTTCAATAAAACAAGAACTCATTCAAATCAAATCCATTCATTCACTTGCCTTGGTCTCCAAAGTAGCTAATCAAGCTCCTAATCACCCTCTCAAGCCACAAATCTCCAATCTATACAAAAACCCCAAAATAAACCCATCTTAGAACCCTAAAATGGCAAACCAAAGAACAAGAAGAAGAGAGCTCCCAATAGAGAAGATAGAGACTCTCTAGAGCTAGGAAAACTCAAATCTAGGAGATTGAAAGGATTGCTTACTTGGAAGTGCTTCAAATGAAGAAGACTAGCTCAAGGAGAACCTCAATGGGGCTGGATTTCTCTTCTAATGGTATCCATAGAGAGCTTGAGATGAGGGGAGGAAGGAGATGGGCACAAATCTCTCATTTTGGCAAGCTTGGAGGTGGGTTTTGTGAGGAAACAAGAAGAAGAAGAGGAAAGGGGAAAAACCCTAAGGAGAGGCTCCTCTCACCCTCTCATTCTGCTGCAACCGAATGGGGAAGAAGGAGATGGGCTGGCCTTTTTGTAAAAGGGTGGGTGTGGGTCCCACCATCACTTAAACTTGTCGGGATTAAAACATCGGTTTCTGGGCCCCGGATGCGATCGACGAAGAAGAGAAAAATGTTCCTCATAAAATCTAGTTTTCAAAAAGTATAATTTTGGCATGGTTTTGAGATCTCGGAATTTGGGTCCAGATTTTTGTGTAAAAAGACTGTTTTACCCCTATCATTAGCAAAGTAGGGTTTAGAGGTCTCGGATGGAAACGGAGCAAATACAAAAGTTGTCGGGAATAATAAAATACATTAAACGAAGCAAATTACCGATTTCCAGAATTATTGAATAAATCCAAAAACTAATCAAAACACAATAAACGAACTCCCCAAAATCACACAAAACTCAACAAGGGAAACCCCCAAAGGTTCCACTAAATCAAAAGAGTTCCCAAAATAATTCAAAGCTATAAAAAGCTATTCTAATCCAGATTTAACCAAATTCCACTAATCCCACTTATAGCTAAAGCACGTCTTAATTAGCACTAAACGGAAACTCTCGGGGCGGGGTCTTACATCCTCCCCCCTTTAGAACATTTGGTCCTCCAAATGAACTAAACAATCCCAAAACCAAGTGGAGATATTAATCCCACACTCCGAGCGCAAAACTTCAAACAGATGCTCTAAATCGGCCCTCTCGAGAGCTCCTGAATTCGCTGGGTCATCCACGCCGAAGTACTCTTCGGTCAACTTATCAATAGTCGTCAAACATTCTTCCACTGGCTCGAATCTATTACTGCCCTGCCAACCTGACTGCTCAAGAAATCTACCAACTCTGACTTCTTCTCAGGTCCACCAAGTCTATCGCTTCTAACCACCTTGATCAAGAATCCCTTGGAACAATTTTGTCGACTTCCCTACAACTGTCGAACGTAAGTCTCGTATCAAATGCACAATCTTCAAGGTGAACTCCGGGTAGCTCTAATTCTTTCAGATCATTGTTCTTAATCCTCTGCACCATAGTCGGTTTCTGACACTAACCTGCTTGTTCTTTCACCATTCTTCAACATTTGAAGCTCTGCACTCGCCCTTGTAATTGTTCGTAGCTGTTATGCCAAATTTGTTTCCTTCCCCAAATCCAAAATAACTGATTTCCTGCTCCATGTATCTGTACTTTGAAATCCGACGTCCCTCTTGTTCATAAAAATCTGGGAAAAACTTCGTTGTCAGGCGATCAAGTAGAGATCCTTTCTGCAGTCGACTACTTCGCTAATTGTTGAAATTTGACTTCAAATGCTTCTAACATCCTATCGGGTCTACTCCTCCATATGGTTGCACTTGTTGAAAATTCCCGAATAATTCTCTGACAAAACTCATCGAATCTTAGAAATCTCTAGCTCTGGACATCTCCTTGGAGATTTTTTTTTTTTAACCAACTGAAAATTGTCTCTAAACATTGATGATCTGCACTGCTCCTGTACAACTGTACTATCCTCGGTCAAACATGGTGGTGATACGCGTCTGTGGTCGAGGTCTCCGATTTGGTTAAAGATCTTAAACTGTCCAAACTTTTACTTAACAACGTGATCCTCTTACACAATCAATATTCGAAGAATTCCTCCATCAACCCCTGACACCCATCAGTTTTTCTTACGTTGCCCCGAATCTGCTACTTGTCTTGTCCATCGATGTTGGTCCAAGAAAATGAAAGTTCTGACTCATTCCGATGTACTGTAACTCTATCTCTGTCGTAAGACACTATACATAGTGTCCTTCGATGCTTGCATGAAAGTTGTCATCATGAACGGGCTCGAATAGAAATAATCTCTATCAAGGTTGTCAAAATCAGGTCACTTGTCAACACACAATCTTTGACGTAAATAACTTGGAAATCTATCACTTCTTCATATGTTAAGTTGACTCAATCAAATGTTCGGACGGTCATCTGGATACTTCACCAATCTCCATCCACTCGTTGGAATCACAAGGTTCTCAACTCTGTAGGTTGTATTTCTATCTTAGGTTCATCATCCTCAAGTCATGTACGTGTGTCATTCTTCTCTAGATCTTTCAACTGGCCTTGCCCATAGGTTATGATTCTCCAGTTTGCATCTGCACAGTGTCCAAACTGATATTCCAAAAGTAAGTAAAGTCCTCAAAATTTCCTCTATTATAAGACCAAGCAACCATCCATTCTGTATACAGCTCTTTAGACCACCGCCGAAAGCTTACTTCCTATGATTTTAACCACACACTGAAGCATCCTGCCGAGTTGACTTCACCATCATTCTGGATATGTTGAGAATCATTTAAAACTTTTCTGACAAAAGTTCATCAAATTTGAGAAGTTTCTAACTTTTGGCATCCATTTAGAGCTCTATCAACTGAAAATCACCTTAAACTTCCGGAAATCCACCCTTTCTCTGGATTCTGGAGCCTTCTGACATAGGAAAATACTCCACGTTTATCCAAAAATCCATACTTACCTGCCTGACGCACTATCTGACGGTGCACGACCAACCGTAATTGGGTCTCGATAAGCTGTTCACATTCCTTGCTGACTAACAACTGCTCACAAATTCTTTCGCTAACTCCATCTGTGACATCGGAAAGCTGAAAAATCTGCCGAGGTCCTTCGAGATCCACATGCTAATCCCCCAAAACTCAGACTTTCTAGTGCGAAAACAAGAAAAGGGCACTAAATGTGGGTGCGAAGACATTAAATTCTCCCCCACTAGAAAAGAATTTGGTCCCCCAAATTCCCTAACAACAAGGACAAGAAGGCGAGACAAAGATAGTCTCCCCCACTAGAAGAAAACAAACCCAAACTCGCAGAAACGACAGTTAGCCAAAAGAAAACACACATAGTCTGAAGAGTCCTCACCACACGTCTTAAGGTTCCTAGAGTGTTTAATTTCCTAGAAACCTGCCCGCTCTGATACGAGTCTGTCACGCCCCCAAACCAGGACCCTACAACGGCCCGACCTCGGGGGGCGTGAAATTGTGATTTAAGTAATAATTATATTTCTCCCAGGATCCGCGTCAGTGACGATGACAATTCCAACTCATTCTGAATATTTTGCGGAAGCTTACGTGGCGTTGCGACTCGGATTCCGTGGTCATCGGATTCCGCATCGCACTCAACCGTTAACATTTAGCTATTGTATCAAGAATCATATCTGACTGGAACAATCCATCACATTAAAATACAGAGCTGACAGTAACAGGATATTTCAGTCGCATATATGTTCAAGTTACAAGTATCAATGTGCATTAATTAAAAATCCAGGAGAACAGGCTAATAAAAGCCACATAAATAACAAGCTAAATAAACACTACCCCACATGTGACGTAACTCAGATGTCGAGCTAAATGTCTACATGACATAGCCGACGCTACAAATCTGCAACTCATGGCTCCACAGCCAACACGTGCACTCAGCTCGGAGCGAAGAAATCTGGACCTGAGTACCAAAAGAGTGGGTCAGACACGACGGTCTGGCAGGTGGATGAAAAAATATAAACGATAATCTGAATACTAAAACATATGGTAAATCATGGTATTCGATCAAAAGTCGCATAGATTTAAAACCAGTGTAAACATGTCTATCTGACAAAACATGTATTCATTTTAAAGCATGTGTAAAAGCATATATATTTGGTAAAACATGCATTCCTTTAAAACAACTGTAAAGCATGTATTCCTTTAAGACGACTGTAAAACATGTATTCCTTTAAGACAACTGTAAAACATGCATTCCTTTAAAACAACTGTAAAACATGTATTCCTTTAAAACAACTCTAAAACATGTATTCCTCACATTGCAAACCCAGTCCATAGGTGGACCCTGCAAATTGCCCTTCTTCAGGGGAGCCACAATCGTGGGGAACAGATTGGCAACCACACTAAAGCTAAATCCTCTCTATCACTAATGTGATGAGAGTACATTCAATGCGTTGGGCTCGAGCACACGAAGTGACGAGAACCAACATCATATACATATACATATAGCTAGGCAAGACCACGGCCGCAGAACCGGGTAACGAGACAGGACAGGATCCAAGTTGCAACTGGCGGGAGCACAAGGGGGAGGCCCAAGTCAGTTGATCAGACTGACTAGGACGTCCAAGCTTAGTGGTGCCGACTCATAGGTGACATGAGAAATCAAAACATGTACAAACTATATCAGTATAAAACACTCGGGCAGGAGGGGCATAGTGCTCGTAAGTACACATTTCACATCATTATCTGTTCATGCATAAACGGGGCTGGCAGGACATATCAGGTTTATAAATCAGAATTTGAGATAAAACCAGTAGGATCGGGTAATTATACATATAATCTGAGTAAAACAATGCAATGAATCCTTATACCATTAGGGACTATATATTGGGGCATCCATATTCAAACAACATGTATAAGGATCTTGTATGTCTATTATTACCCTTAGTATGGTACTCGAATGATAGAGAACATACCAAGTTTCCTTATGCAAGTTGATGAATCCAAAAGTCCCAATACATTTCCGAGATGGTGTTTCTTTCTAAGTCAATCTCCTTATGTCATCCCCTGGGTCTTTCCAAGGTGGTTGGGCATTAGAACAACCCATCCAAACCTTTAAATACCATCTTTGAAAACTATAGAAAAGACTCAGGAATTGTGGGTGAAATTCGGCCACCTGTCGGTTATCTGGCGGTTAGCCGCCAAGGTGTTTAGCGATTAGCCGCTGGCTGACCGCGGGGCTGACCGCGGTTCACCCTGCTAAAATATAGCATTCTGTGTTTCTAACCGCGCATTTCGGCCACCTAGCGGTCGCAGGGTTTTTGGGTGGCGGTTAGCCGCTAGCTGACCGCGGGGCTGACCGCGGTTCACCTGTCAAAACACAACATTCTGTGTTTGTAACCGAATATGGGTCGGCTAGCCGCCGGTCACCTGTCGGCTAGCTGCCAAGGTGACCGCCCGCTGACCGCCCAGCTGCGGGAACTACACATTAGGTGCAAGCTTCAGCTCTTTCCTTCCCAAACCCTTTCACATCAACTTCATCCATTTACTAACATGAAATGAGTCTATTCCCTTCCATTCCACATCTCATTCTTTCCTCCAACCACCATTCCATTAATGCATTGATTCTCCTTCCAATACAAACCTCATTCAATACAAGTACAAATCTCATTCATAAAATCCATAATGGCAAAACAAGCTTTAGTAGATGAATGCATACATTCTCATGAAAGTTAACTAAGAGAAAATCTTATCAATAAGCATATTTCCAAAAGCATTATGAAACATAGGAAATTAGAGGAAGATGAATAGTAAAATCGACATTTTCAATAAAACAAGAACTCATTCAAATCAAATCCATTCATTCACTTGCCTTGGTCTCCAAAGTAGCTAATCAAGCTCCTAATCACCCTCTCAAGCCACAAATCTCCAATCTATACAAAAACCCCAAAATAAACCCATCTTAGAACCCTAAAATGGCAAACCAAAGAACAAGAAGAAGAGAGCTCCCAATAGAGAAGATAGAGACTCTCTAGAGCTAGGGAAACTCAAATCTAGGAGATTGAAAGGATTGCTTACTTGGAAGTGCTTAAAATGAAGAAGACTAGCTCAAGGAGAACCTCAATGGGGCTGGATTTCTCTTCTAATGGCATCCATAGAGAGCTTGAGATGAGGGGAGGAAGCAGATGGGCACAAATCTCTCATTTTGGCAAGCTTGGAGGTGGGTTTTGTGAGAAAACAAGAAGAAGAAGAGGAAAGGGGAAAAACCCTAAGGAGAGGCTCCTCTCACCCTCTCATTCTGCTGCAACCGAATGGGGAAGAAGGAGATGGGCTGGCCTTTTTGTAAAAGGGTGGGTGTGGGTCCCACCATCACTTAAACTTGTCGAGATTAAAACATCGGTTTCTGGGCCCCGGATGCGATCGACGAAGAAGAGAAAAATGTTCCTCATAAAATCTATTTTTCAAAAAGTATAATTTTGGCATGGTTTTGAGACCTCGGAATTTGGGTCCATATTTTTGTGTAAAAAGACTGTTTTACCCCTATCATTAGCAAAGTAGGGTTTAGAGGTCTCGGATGGAAACGGAGCAAATACAAAAGTTGTCGGGAATAATAAAATACATTAAACGAAGCAAATTACCGATTTCCAGAATTATTGAATAAATCCCAAAACTAATCAAAACACAATAAACGAACTCCCCAAAATCACACAAAACTCAACAAGGGAAACCCCCAAAGGTTCCACTAAATCAAAAGAGTTCCCAAAATAATTCAAAGCTATAAAAATCTATTCTAATCCAGATTTAACCAAATTCCACTAATCCCACTTATAGCTAAAGCACGTCTTAATTAGCACTAAACGGAAACTCTCGGGGCGGGGTCTTACACATGGCCTAACTTCGAAGATGAACTTGTTTGGACTCGAGAAGATCATGGAAATTTCACTTTAAAGTCTGCTTACAATCTAGTATGCAGGAATTAGGAACAATCCCTCCAATGGCCTTCTATGATTCGGTTCAGAGGGCGTACTAAAAAACACTCTATTTGTGCTTGGATGCTACTGAGGGGAAGGCTTAAAACAAAAGGTTTTCTCCTCCTGATAAATGTTGCATGTGATTCTTGCTGTGTTCTTTGTAATTGCACTTGGGAGACAGCTATTCATTTAATGACCCAGTGCCATTATTCTCAAGAGGTGTGGAAAGCTTTCCTAGCAAAACTGAATTTGGAGCCGACACGTTGTACAAATCCGTTGGAATTGCTGGCTTCAGTCACTCTTCCATTGGACCAGCAAGCAAAAGGTCTTCAAACTCGTGGCAAGGTATTGTTTAATACATTCATTTGGCGTATTTGGGCTGAGAGGAATGCAAAGATCTTCAGAAGTAATGAGCACTCAAGTAAGGTTGTGCTACAACAAACTATTCACACTGTTTGCAGCAGGATTCTTTATCTTGACATAGCTTTACCAAGTGAAATTGCTAGTCATTGGAATCTTCCTCCAAGCAACTCCAGTATCCGTCCCAAGTTGCCTACTTTAATGAATCCTGGATGGAGAGTATCTATTTGTTTAATTGATACCCTTATAGTTGGAATTCTTTGGAGTGACGTTCATACACCAAAGGAAGGTCGTATTGAGGAGGAGTTGACTTACTTTTTAAGGCAGTGTTTCGAATAATGCAACTTATTCCAGATAATGTCGCACATCACTTTTCACGCAGATTATCAAGTTCTTCTCAACCCTCAAGTTTCTGATTGGAAGGTGCGCTTCCAAGTAAGAAGATTACAAGCTTTTATTAATAAATTTGAACATATTCGGTAAATTTGATGCTTCATCCGCGATTTGCTCTCCTCAATAAGTGTTAAGCAGATATTTAGCTACTTTCCACGTTAATCAGAATGCACTTACATATTTGTATAGGCAAAGTATAGGAAATAATGAGTAATTTGGATAGTATTTATTCATTGCTTTATTTTTATCGTTCGTAATTAGAGGGGTACGCCCCTTTGGAAGCATCCTCGATATGGGAGACTTCCTTTTCTGTATAGTATTCTTTGAGAAATAGAAGAACTAACTTATTCTTAAAAAAAAAAAAGATTACCATATTTTTCAGAGCGCATCATCCAACCGCGAGTTGCGTGAGACGCGGTTTACAACGTACACTTTCCGAGAGCCGCCTAAAATTCCAAACAAACTGTCCAAAGGACGGGATTCAGTCTTAAAAAACCTTGAACCCACGCATTTCTTTCCTAACCCTAGAATCTCGTGAAACTTATTTTAAAGCAAAATGTAGCTCAGAATATCTTAAAATGCACATTCCAGCCTATAACCGAATGAAATGCATTTCAAACCTTAAGTGGAGACAACGTCCCCTAAAAATGCGATAGAATCATCCATGACGCGTCTTGATCAAAATATAGGCTATGATTGCAAGAAATACGAGTCTCATTCAACAACGGTACAAAACGCCACGAGATTTGCTCTCAAGTCTAAATTTATCTGAATCCCATCTTAAAGGGAAAAGAATTCCCCGGACTTCTTAGAGCGCTTCCTTCGACCGTGGGCTTCGTGAAATGTGGTTTGGAGCCAGTGTTTTCCTACGCTCACATCGAACGAGGTTTCGTAATAAAATAGATTAGGAACTGCCCGAAGAACGTTTTTCAGACCCAAACAACCCTAGAGCCCGTACGATGCGTTCCTTACCCTTGAATCGCCTGAAACCCTTCTTAAAGCGAAAAGTATCTCAGATTATCATGAAATGCGTATTTCGGCACATAATCGTTGTAAACGCATTTCGAACAAAAGACTCGACCGTAATACCCTGATATGACCTAGAGTCGTCCGGCGCGCACTTTTATTAAAATACGGGCTATTGATTGCACATGATTCTTTTGTCAGTCAGGAACGTGGCAGAGTCCTAACATATTAGCACTTCCGCCCTATTTTTCCTAAAACCCGTTTTGAAGTAAAAGAAATCAAAGAATTTTTCAGAGCGCGTCTCCAATCTACGAATTGCATGAAATGAGGCCCGTAGCCCACAGGTTCTCAGATCCACCTAGAATTACGAACGAACTGCCCGAAACACGGTTCTCGTTCTTAAAGGACCTTGAAACCCCTGCAATGCGCTTCTAACCGCATGATCGCTCGAAACACATTTGTAAGAAAAACGTGTCCCAGAACATCCTAAAATGCGTTTTTCCACCTAGAATCGTATGTAACACATCGCAAACCAAGAGACCAAATAAGAACACACCGAAACGCCCAAGAATCATCCAACACGTGTTTTTATCCAAATATAGGCTATTGAAGGCACGGGATACGTTTTTCTTATGGAAACGGGGCGGAATCCCCCGAAATCAGTTCTTAAGCACTGATTTGCCTGAAATCCGTTTTAAAGTAAAAAACAATCACCGCCTTTTCCAGAGCGCGTCCTTCAACCGTGAGTTTCGTGAGAAGCCGTTTACAACCTACATTTTCCCAGAGGCGCCTAAAATTCCAAACAAACCGTCCGGAGGACGGGATTCAGTCTTAGAAAACCTTGAATCCCACGCTCTTCTTTGCTAACCCTAGAATCCCGTGAAACTAATTTGAGAGCAAAATGTGGCTCGGAATATCTTAAAACACGTATTTCCTCCTAGAATCATATGAAAAGCATTTCCAAGCAAGACTGCAAACAATAACCCCCTGAAACACCCTAGAATCATCCATGAAGCGTTTTTATGAAAATATAGGCGATTCATTGCAATAAATACAGGTTTCATTCAGAAACGGCTCTGAGCCCCGCCTTAAGGGACACGGGATTCCCAATACTTCCTCGAGCGCTTCTTCGAAACGTCGACTTCGTGAAGAGCGGTTTGGAGCCAGTGTTTCCCCAGACTCACATAGAATGAGGTTTCATAGTAAAATAGATTAGGAGCGGCCCGCAACACCTTTTTCATACCCAAACAACCCTAAAGCCCATGTCAGCATTACTTCCCCTTGAATCACCCGAAACCCTCTTGAAAGCGAAAAGTACCTCAGATTATCATGAAATGCTTATTTCGGCATATAATCGCTGTAAACGCATTTCGAACCAAAAGACTCGACCATAATACCCCGATATGACCTAGACTCATCCGGCACGCGCTTTTATCCAAATACGGGGTATTGATTGCACAAGATTAAGGGGGCTGAATCCCACGAGATTTGTTCTTAAGCACTAAGTTGCCTAAACTGTATCGCTTGGGATTCCATATGCCAACCCATTGCTATGGGTGGTTTGGGTATTAAATCGATTCAAGGAGCAACGAAGGCAGCCCTCTTAAGGCGAGTTTGGAATGTGGTTTGAAACAAAAACACTTGCCGGAACTTATGGGTAAATGCCAAGTACTTGCGTGGAGAGTCTTTTTGGGACATTATGATTCTTAAAAATGCCTCTTGGGGTTGGAAGAGCATTTTAACGCTTAGGCCAATTGCTATACCTAACATAAAATTTCTAGTTGGCAATAGGCACCAAATCAAATTCTGGACCGACCCTTGGCTTAATGGAGGGCGCCTAAAAGATTGTTATGGAGGTAGAGCACTATATGATCTAGGCATGGGGGCTGATACTAAAGTCCATCAATTTATTCAGACTGATGGGTGGAGGTTTCCTACTCCCACGTCCATTCCATCGATGGATATCTTCCAATCTATTCCAAATGAGATTGAGCCGTGGCCTAACTTCGAAGATGAACTTGTTTGGACTCGAGAAGATCATGGAAATTTCACTTTAAAGTCTACTTACAATCTAGTATGCAGGAAACAGGACCAATCCCTCTGATGGCCTTCTATGATTCGGTTCAGAGGGCGTACTAAAAAACACTCTATTTGTGCTCGGATGCTACTGAGGGGAAGGCTTAAAACAAAAGGTTTTCTGCTCCAAATAAATGTTGCATGTGATTCTTGCTGTGTTCTTTGTAATTGCACTTGGGAGACAGCTATACATTTAATGACCCAGTGCCATTATTCTCAAGAGGTGTGGAAAGCTCTCCTAGCAAAACTGAATTTGGAGCCGACACGTTGTACAAATCCGTTGGAATTGCTGGCTTCAGTCACTCTT
The DNA here is from genome assembly GCA_029852735.1 of Persea americana. Taxonomy (NCBI): domain Eukaryota; kingdom Viridiplantae; phylum Streptophyta; class Magnoliopsida; order Laurales; family Lauraceae; genus Persea; species Persea americana. The sequence continues at coordinate 393,523 of CM056820.1, forward strand.
CCATTTGACCAGCAAGCAAAAGGTCTTCAAACTCTTGGCAAGCTATTGTTTAATGCATTCATTTGGCGTATTTGGGCTCAGAGGAATGGAAGGATCTTCAGAAGTAATGAGCACTCAAGTAAGGTTGTGCTACAGCAAACTATTCACACTGTTTGCAGCAGGATTCTTTATCTTGGCATAGCTTTAACAAGTGAAATTGCTAGTCATTGGAATCTTCCTCCTAGCAACTCCAGTATCCCTCCCAGGTTGCCTACTTTAATGAATCCTGGATGGAGAGTATCTATTTGTTCAATTGATACCCTTATAGTTGGAATTCTTTGGAGTGACGTTCATACACCAAAGGAAGGTCGTATTGAGGAGGAGTTGACTTACTTTTTAAGGCAGTGTTTCGAATAATGCAACTTATTCCAGATAATGTCGCACATATCACTTTTCACGCAGATTCAACACTCCATCAAGTTCTTCTCAACGATCAAGTTTCTGATTGGAAGGTGCGCTTCCAAGTAAGAAGATTACATGCTTTTATTAATAAATTTGAACATATTCGGTAAATTTGATGCTTCATCCGCGATTTGCTCTGCTCAATAAAGTGTTAAGCAGATATTTAGCTACTTTCCACGTTAATCAGAATGCACTTACATATTTGTACGGGCAAAGTATAGGAAATAGTGAGTAATTTGGATAGTATTTATTCATTGCTTTATTTTTCTCATTCGTAATTAGAGGGGTACGCCCCTTTGGAAGCATCCTCCATATGGGAGACTTCCTTTTCTGTGCAGTATTCTTTGATAAATAGAAGAACTAACTTATTCTTAAAAAAAAGAAAGATTACCGTATTTTTCAGAGCGCATCATCCAACCGCGAGTTGCATGAGACGCGGTTTATAACCTACACTTTCCGAGAGCCGCCTAAAATTCCAAATAAACTGTCCGGAGGATAGGATTCAGTCTTAAAAAACCTTGAACCCATGCATTTCTTTCCTAACCCTAGAATCTCGTGAAACTTATTTTAAAGCAAAATGTAGCTCAGAATATCTTAAAATGCACATTCCAGCCTATAACCGAATGAAATGCATTTCAAACCTTAAGTGGAGACAACGCCCCCTAGAAATGCGATAGAATCATCCATGACGCGCTTTGATCAAAATATAGGCTATTGATTGCAAGAAATACGAGTCTCATTCAACAACGGTACAAAACGCCACGAGATTAGCTCTCAAGTCCGAATTTATCCGAATCCCGTCTTAAAGGAAAAAGAATTCCCCGGACTTCTTAGAGCGCTTCCCTCAACCGTGGGCTTCGTGAAATGTGGTTTAGAGCCAGTGTTTTCCTACACTCACATCGAACGAGGTTTCGTAATAAAATAGATTAGGAACTGCCCGAAGAACGTTTTTCAGACCCAAACAACCCTGGAGCCCGTACGATGCGTTCCTTACCCTTGAATCGCCTGAAACCCTTCTTAAAGCGAAAAGTATCTCAGATTATCATGGAATGCGTATTTCGGCACAGAATCGTTGTAAACGCTGATGGACCCGTCTTTTTCTTTCTCGCCGTCCTCTGTCCCGGGTCCACTGGGGTGTGGCGGGGCGAAGAGAAAAAAAAGAGCAAGCATCAACATTTTTTTCGTACGGGTATGCCTGATTTTGAAGTGGTGATCCGGAGATTCACCTTCACAAGTAGAAAATTAAATCAACTTTTTTCTAACTTTCCATTGCACATATATTTTAAAGAAAGAGACAAAAAATTTTAATGCCGTGAAAGGCGATTTTCATTTGTTTGCCGTGAAAGGCGGTTTTGCCGTGATAGGCGATTTTGTGTCGTAGAAGGCAGTTTACAAATCTCATCAAAATGTAAAGACAAGAAATGTGATTTTTATGTCTCTTTAAAAAAATACACAATACAAGAGAAAAGTAAGAAAATGAATCTGACTTCTCAAGAGATTGTGGGGACTCGTTCAGATCGACGGTCGCGAGTCATGTATGGACTCCGCCATCGTCCTTCAGATGAGAACACTTGATGCTTTGATTCACTTGGCTTGGCTTGGACCTCGGATTTTTAGAGGATAAAGACCAAGAGAAGGTCTTATATCCAATAAAAAACCAAGTAGACGGGCTGAAAAGCCGCATCTAGGCCATGTTGGATAGAAAAAGAGAGGAGGTCTTGGGGGGTGGCCCCCCAAGGGACTTCGATCACCTTGTAGTGCTTGCAACAGAGTTTCTTCAAGGCAAGAGAGCTTCTTTTGTGTAGAGATTTCTAGGACAATTTCTTCAGAATTCTTCAGATGATTTTTTGGACAATTTTCCGGACCCTTTCTCCTTGGAATGACCGCCTATTTATAGGCTTTTGGTGGCCATTAGGAGGGTTTTATGGGCATTAATGGTATTAATGCTCCATGATGGGAGGAGTTACAAGATTTAATTCTTTATATTGTTACTCCTTTTTCTTGGATTTTGATTGGTCGATGGAGAATAATGGGCATTTAATCTCCATGATGATGGGAGTTTCATGATTAATTACCATGATTAATCTCCATAATGATAGGAGTTACATGGTTAATTGTCATGATTAATTGGACTTGTAACTCCCATTTCTTGGCTTCTGATTGGACCGTTCAAACTAATGAGTTAATAACCCTAATAAATTGCCATAAAAGGGTCATTTAATTTCATTAATTGGCTGCCGAGTCGCTTGAAGAGTCGCGGGCCGCGCCGCGTCTTTTGAAATTCTTTTTGCGATGATCATCGATGGATCCGTACGTTGCTTGATGTCGGATGACGATGAAAATTCAGACATTGGTTGCCACTAATGGGCCGGCAACATCTGTCCAGTCAATTTCTTGATCGGTCGGGCAGAAAGTGCGCTTTCTTGGTCGGCCGGTTGGCGGTTTCAGAGTGTCCGATGATGATCAAATGATTTTGATGGCGGATCCGTGATGTTGACAAAGATCGACGGATATCATGCCTCAAAAATCAGATTTTAAGAAAATCAAAGGGGCCAATCATAGCGAAACGTGAAAAGAATCGGAAAAATGGACGTTTCGGCGAAAATCCGGCGACCCGGATTTCCAGGGTCGCCGGCGACCATGCAACCATGGTCGCCGGCGACCTTGGACTTTGGTCCACTTTTCGGTCGCCTTCTGGTAGCCGTTTCTTGGTCGTTTCTCGGGCTTTTCCGCTTCTGTTTTCTCCTGTATTTCTCTTTGACATTTCTCCTCATTTATTGGCTTGATTCATCTGAAGAAAACCCGTCGAAAGGCTGTGCAAATGAGAGCACAAAGTTTCCTATTTTTTGGAAAAGCCGAAGACTCTGTAGCTGATTTTCCGCCAAGAGTTGAAACTGGGTCAAATGATGTCGGAATGACCTGAAATTTAAGGTGAAGCTTCTTGGGAATTAGCTAGGACCGACCATGGGCTTTTATTTGAGTTTTGAAGCCGTTTGGGGTCCTGTCGATGCTTGACTTGATTTCACCGTGCGGAAGATGTCGAGCTTTGATGTACGGTCATCCGATGTCCGATTGACCTGAAATTTGATGGGGAGCCTATTGGAGTCATTTTGAGATGATCCATTAGCTCCGATTTGGGTGCCATGGTCCCGGGGAGCTTCACCGCCGGTTGGTTTGATTTCGCTTCGGAGCATCAAAACCGGGTCAAACGTTGTCGGAATGACATGAAATTTGACGTGCAGCCCTTTGGAAGCATGCAAAAACTACTCATGTGTTTTGTTTGATGAGTGGCGGCATCAGAGGTTCTCGCCGCCGGGAGGTTTGATTTCGCCGTTCGAGAGTTGATGGAGGGTCAAACGGTGTCGGTTTGACTTGAAATTCGACATGGAGCCTTTTGGAGGTATTTTGAGACCATCCATAAGCTCTGATCGAAGATTTGATGTTTTTGACACTGTCGCCGTCGGGAGCTCCGGCTCAGCTGTTGGAGGATTGAAGTTAGGCCAAATAGTGTTGAAATGGCCCGAAACTTCATGTGTACCCTTCTTTTGGCTACTTTGAAAGATCTTGTAGTTTTTGTTTGGTTCTTTCAAGATCTGATGCTTGAAGCAGCTTTGCCTGTTTTTAGTAGGATGCGGCTCCATATAGCTTTTGATGTTGATGAGGCAAAGTGACATTTTTGGTGTCAACAAATGCCCCCTCGAGGTACAGCGACGAATTGGATAGCCTTTGCAGTCGATGTGCCTCGAAGAAAACTTTGAAGGAGAACTTCTGACTTGACCAAGAGTTTCTGAGCATTTTTCTTGATAGTGTAGCCTTTTGAGTTTCCATGGGAATTTTATGGCAGTGAGAGACATCACGTACCATCTCAAGGAAAATTTTGAAAATGACATTTGGGTTGGGTTTTTGGGTTTTGGAGTTTCTTTTTGACCCTGTGAACCTAAAGGCTTTGTGTTGCGCATAAGGCGGTCAAGAAGGTTTTTGGTTTTTGACCTTGTGACCTAACAAGCTGTATGTGGCAGGTTAGGGGGTCGGGTTTTGAATTTTGATTTTGGTCTTGTGACCTAACAAGCTGTATGTGGCAAGTTAGGGGACCGGGATTTGGTTTTGGTTTTGGTCTTGCGACCCAACAAGCTGTATGTGGCGAGTTAGGAGACCATGGTTTGGATTTTTGTCACTCTTTGGGACAACTTTGGGTCCGTTGGAGTGGTTTGGGTTTTTGTGGAATGTCAATTTCAAGGTTTTGGCTTAATTTGGTTCATGAGGTGGGATGGTTTGGATTTTTGGAAACTCATGAGGCTTGGATTTTTTGTATGGTCCAATCAACTCAAAGGAGGCATGGAACCATTTTTGTATGCTCTTGGTAGGAGGAATTTTGACTAAAAGCCACTTTTAGTCCCTAGGTGGTCAAACCTGGCTCTTGTGGGCTAACCCATGGGACCTTCAGCTTTTAAAGATGGCTTAGATCTCATGTGGTGTCATTTTGTTAAGAATATCTAAAAATATCTCCTTTTGGTAGAGAATATCTAAAAATATTCTTACTTGGAGAGAATCTCTCAAGTTTCCTTGATTCTGGGAGAGAGTTTCTCAAAGTATCTTTCTTTGGGACAAAGTTTCTCATAATCCCTCTCTTTTTGGAGAGAATTTCTCAAAAGATCTCCTCATTGGGAAAGAATATCCCATAATTCCTTTCTTTTAAGAAGTTTGCTAATTTGTAGCACTTACCTCCTTTCTTTTCTCCTCCTTTCCTCTTTTGGTTTGCTTTCTTCTATAAAAGCAAGGGGATTGGATCTCTTGTTGCTATTGCTCTCTTTTTGCAAGAACCTTTAAGAGTGCTCCAAGATCAAGAATTCTTCTTCTTCAAGGATCTTCAAGCTTTTTCTTCTTCTTCTCCATCAATGGCTTCAAGTAAGTTTCTTCTTTTTCCTTAAGAAACCCCATGTAGGAAAAGAAAAAGGTTTTCTTCTTTTTACAGGTGTATTTTTTTTTTTACACGTTTTTCTTCTTTTTCCTCTTTTATTTTTGCACGGTTTTCTCTCTCTCTCTCTGTTTTTTTTTTTTTTTTACCGTGGTTGTTCTTTCTTTTTTTTTTTTCTCACGGTTTCTTTTTTTTACCGTGTGTTTTTTTTTTTTTTACCGTGTGTTTTTTTTTGGCCGTACAGACAAGACCGTACGGTCATGGCCGTACGGCCACGTGGCGTGTGGGCAAAAAAAAAAATTTTTTTTTTCTTCTAGCTCTGTTTTTTTTTTTGAAAAGAGATTTTCTCTGGTTTTTTTTTGGATTCTGAGAAGCGCATGCATGACAACTTTCCTTCTATGTATTTTTTTTTTTTTTTTTTTTAGAAAATGGAATTTGGAAGTATGATAGTGCGCACCTGGAAATCTTTTCGCAAGTCTTGGGATTTGGAGCTAGCAGCAATGTTGAGCCCTTTCTTAGTCTTGCGGGGATTTTCTGAGGAGCTTTGTAAGTTTTGGATTCTGGAGCTCGCAGCAATGTTGAGCCCTTTTCCGATCTTGTGGATATTTGAGAAGCTTTGGCTTGATCTCGCAGCAATGTTTGAGTTCAAGCCTTCTTCGAGAATTTTCCATGATTATGGGCTTGCAGCAATGTTGAGTCCATCTTCAAGCACCTGTTTCTTTCGGGGTGTTTCCCTTTTCTTCGGAATTGTCCCGAAATCATGCCAAAATTTCGCTAGATTTTTTAGCAAAATTCTGTCATTTTGATGATCGATTTTTTTGTTTTTTTCATCCTTTGTAAGTAGTTCCTCCAGAACGAACAAGGCTAAGGAGCCGGTCACTGATGCTCCTCGCCGTTCTACCAGATCCTCTAATGCGGCCGTACAGCAGGCCTGGGAGGAGGTTCAGTTTGTTGAAAGGAACTTGGAAGAGTGTGACTCGCTCAACCGAGATGAGATGAGGCAACGTTTGATTGCCCTCAAGGATGAGGAGTATTATAAGATTATGGTAAGCAACCATCCCTGGATCACGGACGATCAGAGCATTGTGCCCAAGCCTACCTTCTTCTTTGGTGATGCCGTCCCTGACGATTCAACATACCAAAGGAGATGTTTTCAGTTCTCTTTCACAGTTGATGGTGAGAAGAGAACTGTTTCTACCCGGTCGTCCTTCGATCGGACAATCTCGATCATGAGCCTTTCCTCCACATGCTCGAAGAGGGAAGATCCTCCAAGCTGGGTGAAGAGGACGAACGTGATCAAGACCCGGTCGTCCTTCGATCGGACAATCTCGATCATGAGCCTTTCCTCCACATGCTCGAAGAGGGAAGATCCTCCAAGCTGGGTGAAGAGGACGAACGTGATCAAGACCGGCGTTTTTGTTGGCGGCCCTTCTGGTTTTGCAGAGAAGTCGCCTGCCCATATGGACATTTTGATGCCGGCCAGCGGCTACCAAGGTTCAGACCATTCTTCGGTCGATTTGAGACCGGTGGGCCTTTGCATTTTCAGGGGCGATGACAGCAATTGGGTGAAGCCTTTTCGACTTCGTGGCCGTTTCAGTGCAGACTCGAGCTGGGAGTCGTGGACTGATCACATCCTGCAGGTTGGCGGTGCCATTCTGAAGGAGGCCGAGATTTTTTATGCGGTCCGGGCTTTTCGGAAAACCGTGGTTTTCTCCGATGAGGCTTTTATGGCCATGCTAGAGTCGTTCCTTCCACAAACCAACACCTTCGTTGTCACGAATGGTGAGATTGATTTTTCTTTAAAGGAATTGAGTGCCATCACTGGGCTGCCTATCCTCGGCAATCTCTATGAGGAGTTTATGCCTATTGACAGCTTCCTTGAGGAGCAGTCTGAGGAGTTCAGGCTTTTGTACTTTCAACTCGTCGCCTTCTATGATTTTTTTAAGGAAGGAGGGCTCGAAAGTCCGGTGTAGCAGTTCGAGGAGCGGTAGCTTTTTGTCTTCCAACTTCATTGACAGCGGGGAGTCTTCTTAGAGTACGACCCAAGAAGCCAAGGCTAAGAACCCGGATTCGAAGAAGATCTCCGTCATGCGAGAGAATTTGAGGGTATTCTTCGCAAGCACAGACGCCATTCATTCTGACATTGCGCTGAGGAGAGATCTCGCTGTCTACCTCACTGAGAAAGAGAGGAGGAGGCTTCCATATCTTCAACTGGAGCTATGGATCTTTGCAAAAGCTTCGTTTTAGGAACTTGAGGAACGCGTCGTATACCGGTATTCCTAGATCTCTTCTTTCTTTTTCTATATTCCATTACCATTCATTCTTAGAAATATGCTTAGGATCATTTGAGCATCATAGATCTACATTAGCTTGTGATAAAAATAGTATTAGTGCATCATCATGTTAGTAACATGTTTAGGTTCATTCTAATATAGTAGATTCGTTTTCATTTAGTAGTTTTAATTGGATAGTTAGATCAGATCTCGCATTAGCATCATCACCATCATCATTTATATTGAAAAGATCGCGAACAGCCTTTGGCAGAAAGGCTGGGCGCCACCCACTGGGCGCCTGCCCTCTCCAGAACACCTGGGCGCCACCCACTGGGCGCCTGCCCTTTCCAGAATCACCTGGGCGCCACCCCCTGGGCGCCTACCCTTCTGAGACAGGGTCCGGGTTCTAGATCTCCGCCCGTTGCATCATTTACTTATAATTTCGTTAGTTGCATCGCTAGTAGTTCGAATTAATACATTCGCATCAGTCGCTGAATATTGGAAGTTGTGTTGAAAACACTAAGATTCTTGTGCGTTCGTTGTGTTCTGTTGAAAACCCTGACTGAGCAGGGTAGGCACCACAGGGGTGGCGCCCAAGTGGATTTCTCCACTTTTGTGCAAACTTCAAATCTTCCGCATTTAGTTCATTTAGAAACTGCATGATGATGATATGTTTGGTTGTATGATCTGTTCTGAACTTTGAATTACCATCTTTGTCACACTTCACATCATATCATTTGAATCGCATAACCATAGAAAATCCCAAAAAAACATCATAAAACATAAAATCCCTTCTTCTCTTTCCTTACTCTCTAGTAAATTAGAGGAGAAACCAAAAACAAATTAAAAGATATCCAGAAAACCCAAAAATAATAATTAGATAGTCCAGGTTATTGAGTTTAGCGCCTAAGTAGGATAAATCATAAGATTAATTAAAACATCATAATTAGCTAACTTAAGAAACATCAAATCATTAAGAACCCTAAAACCTTAAGACCCTAATTAATTCGGATTTAGAAGTAATTAAGAACTTTAAAAACACAAAAAACCTAAAACCCCAAAAGACAGCCACCTGGGCGCCACCCCCTGGGCGCCCATCCTTCCACAGCCACCTAGGCGCCACCCCCTGGGCGCCCATCCTTCCACAGCCACCTGGGCGCCACCCTCTGGGCGCCTAGCCTATTCATTCTCTAAAACACCTCGATTAAAGCTTAAGATAATTGGTTAAGACCTTAAACCAATTTGAATCGACACAGTAAAACATTTTAAACCTGAAATAATAAGTAAACCTTAATCAACTTAATCTCTAATTAACTCAAAAACTCAAAACCAACAACACTCTAAAAAGTCCACCTGGGCGCCACTCCCTGGGTGCCCAGCCTGCACTGCCACCTGGGCACCACCCTCTTGGCGGCCATCCTATCCCGTCTCTAAAGAACCCCTAATTAAAACTTCTAATTAATCACAACTCAAATTTAATCTTAGTTAACATAACAAAACACTTTTAAATTTAAGAAACCTAAAACCTCAATCAACTTAGACTTGAACCAACCTAAAAACGCAAAAGCAACCCGAAACCACAAAACAGACACCTGGGCGCCACCCCTTGGGCGCCCAGCCTGCCTTTACACTTGGGCACCACCCTCCTGGCGCCTATCTTATCCCATTCCCTTAGAAACCCCCACTTAATTAAACTTAATTGATTAAACCCGAATTAACACCTTAAAACACTATTAACCTAAAAGACTCGAAACCTTAATCAATTTGGACTCAAACCAACTTAGAAAATACAAAACGAATAAACCACAAAAACATCCACTTGGGCGCCACCCCCTTGGTGCCTATCCTGCCGCATCCACTTGGCCGCCACCCCCTTGGTGCCTATCCTACCGCATCCACTTGGGCACCACCCTCCTGGCGCCCATCCTACCCGATCACTAGGAAACCCCACTTGAAACTAAATTCGAATTCAATCACGATCAACACACTGGAACACCCTTGAAATCTAAAACAATCGAAACCATAAGCCCGAATAGATTTAAAACATCGAACCAACTCGGACGCACAAGGCAGACACTTGGGCGCCACCCACTGGGCGCCCATCCTGTCACCTCCACCTGGGCACCACTCTCTGGGTGCCCAGCCTCTCCCGTCACTAAAGCCAAATTAATTGAAACGAAATTTTATCTTAATCATCGCAACAGAACATTTTTAATTTAAAATACATCAAACCGTAAAAGCTCAACCGCAAATCAACTTAAAAAATACGAAACCGACCCGAAGCACAAAATAATTCATCTGGGGGCCACCCCTTGGGCGCCCACCCTCAAAATCCACCTGGGCGCCACACCCTAGGCGCCCAGCCTACCTGTCTTCATAAAGTACCCCAACCGACAACTTAACAAAATTAATTAACATTTAAACCAATGCGAATCAACATATTAAAACACTTTTAACTTAAAACGTTTGAAACTTTAATCGATTTAGACGTAGCATTCAAAGCCCTTACGAACCGACAAACAACCACCTAGGCACCACCCCTGTGGCGCCTATCCTACACTCTAACCTTGGTTCACAACTTCAATTTAAAACGAATAGCTAAACACCTTATCACTTAAATTAACTAAAACCAGAACCTAAAATAGTCTCTAGATTCGAAAACCAATATCGAATCCCATCCGGAATACCTGAAAATCTCAAGCCATCCACCTGGGCGCCACCCCCTTGGCGCCCATCCTCTCATTTGCACTAAAACGCGAATTCTAAATTTTGTTTCAAAATCCGGATCCGAATCCCTTTGACATTCGAACATCAGAGAATTAGAACAATTTGAAACATTAAAACTCACCAAGTAAGAACCCCTTGGATTCCGAAAATAACATCGATACCATCGTCGCTAGCCAAACCACCCAGAAACAGCCACTTAGGCGCCACTGTCTGGGCGCCCAAGTCACCAGAGTAACCTAGGCGCCACCCCCCTGGCGCCCAAGTCTTCTGCCAACCCCGTTTCACAGATTTCAACATCATTTCATGTTTTAAATTAAAACCATAAATTCCAGAACCCTAAACAACTTAAACAGAACCCCAAAATACATTTAATCCACCTCTTAATCAATCTTCAACTCAAAACAAACCGAACCAATTAAAAATCACAATTAATAAGTTGCTTAGGCGCTGAACATTCATACCCTAGGATTAGATCGGATTTCCCCGTTAGGTAGCTTAGCACATTAGGCTTTGCCCCATCACTTTTCCTGTTCCGTTAGGGGACTGGGAGAGCTGATGTGGGCTGTCTAGGACCTTAGGTTAGGGTTAATCCGATGATCAGTAGTAAAGCACTAATCATGTAAATCCAAGCAAACATCCCTTAGTTAGACCCTTCTAGCCCCATATAAAAAAGCCATAAAAACCATAAAACCAACAAAATAAAATAAAAAAGATTTTCCTTTTATTTCTTCCTCCACCTCAGGTGCCAGATATTTAATTGAACTTAATGATAAAAGGGAATAAAGAACTGATTTCTAAAATTGAATAAATGAGAATAACGAGATGAGATGAGTGATTTCGCACACACTTTTATCAATCACGGCCCATCGGCCACCCTAAAACAAACACTTGCCCATCGGCCAGTTTCAATCAATCCTGGCCCATCGGCCACCTTCAATTAATTTCGGCCCATCGGCCTTTTACTTTTATCACTCGTGTATCGCACACAAAAAACACAGAAATCACAAATGAAAGTCTCATTTGCATCATCATTTTGGTTTGAAAAATCAACCTTTAAGCCCTATTTTGCCAAGGGATCAGAAGGGGGTACCTGGGAACGGGGCCGATCCTCTTCTTAAATATTTGGCACCTCCCCTTTTTATTTTCTTTATTTTAGTTATTTTGTCTTACTTGGATATACTACGATTATGCTATGTGAGGATTAACCTTTATTCGGACTTTAACTCATGACCCTAAATTGACCCAAAATTAAAGAGACCCAAAGAGACCCAAATTAATGTGATAGGACAACCGTCGTGTGTTGCCGGCAACGCATTAGACGAGAGGAAGAACCCACCTTATTATTTTTCTCCCCATATTTCTTCGACTTTTGTCGAAGAACGGTGTTACGGCCGTACCGTAGCTGGCGATCGTGATCCATCGATTTTGAGGGTAGTCGGAATCCTCATTTTCGATGTAAAATTTAAATAGCATATATATATAGAGATGAATGGAGATTTCCTCAAACCATGCCTCTCTTGGAGAGGAAAATTGGGGGGGTCGAAATTCACATCCAACAGCCTGGCGATCGTGATGGGACCTCTTATGTTTTCCTGTCACCTATTTGGGTCTTCCTAGAGTAATATTCTAAGACACGAACATCCAATCAATGATCTGATGTCCGTGTCCCATTCATTTTAGGGTTGTTATGAGTAGTCTGAAAATTAAACCAAAGGTCCGAATGCACCGTCCACTAAGCTTTCCCCCATTACACCATAAGAAACAAATCTTCACCAACAAAACTACATAACAAGTGCTCTTCTCTTCCTCTCCTTCTCTCTCTTCTCATCTAAACATTTTTTCACAAATGGAGGGTCAGACGTTCGAAATGTCGGACTTTCAACCCCTCTCACCCCCACTATTGATCCGCACCACTGGCGAGTCACACCAAACCACGCAAAGTGTAGAACTCTTTAGGGTATTAGATGGATCCTTGGCAGCTTCAAGCCATGACCCACAACATATAAGACGGTCCCTTTTCGAAGGAGGCCCGTTACCAGTCAATACCATAACAATGGGAAGGAATCATTCCAATACATCCACCCCATCTCCTTCATCGAGAGAGAATCATTTCTCCTCACATTCAGGGGTGACTTACACAGATCTGGTCAGTCCTACCGGCCAAGTTATAAGATATAGGGTCCATGATAACGTTTCATCAACAGACTACCCTCTTCGCGCAAGTGATCCTGTTGTCTCACAGGTTATACCCTATTCTTCCATGATCAGCCAAACCGAGCCAATCACGTCCTCTATCCCACAGTATGGGATGGCTACTGACGCACCTATCATAACCCCGGTTAGGGCCATCACACCTTCCCAGACTCTTGTGATAAATGAAAACGCATATCACCAAACAAGTCATAGTCCAATGAACATGGGTCGATTGGCGACATCCAGCATCTCGCACCAAAACCCTTCGACACATATAGGAGCGCTAGATGCCTACAGGCAACACGAGATGGCTCGGCCCCAATTCCAAGCAATGATTCCTCCACCAACGGATCAAGTTCGTTACAATCCTGTGACGGTTGGCGCTGGTATGTTATATCCCCAATCAACTCAATACGAGAGGGGGCCTCTCACTTATCAAAATCAAACAGTCCCGATCTATCAAATGCCCAATGCGAACCAGAACCTCCCAATCCAGAACGTGCAAGTTACTAACCCCACGAGCATTGGAAATCCTTATCAAACACACCAAGCGAATGAGTCGCGCTATCAGCAAGCATATCAACCACCCACTTTAAGCCCAATAGTTGACCCATATAGGGGACAACCGATTACACATGGGGGAATTCAGTTGAACGAAAGCTATCAGCCTATCTCGCAACCGTATTTCCAAGGCCAATGCCAAGAACCGGCCTACGCCCCTACTTCGCTAGAACCACAAAGAGAATGTCAACCACAGACAATTCAATATCTAGATCCTCTAGCATTCAAGGAGTTGCAGAAAAATGTGGAGGAACTCAAGAACGAAATTAAAAAGAAATCCTCGAGCTCAACTGGCAAGAAACTAGGATTCTACGACTTTACCAAAAAGGAGGAAAAAGAGAGGTCACCTTTCCCTGTTAGAGCCCCTAAGTTCGTACCTTATGATGGGCTACTGACCCTCAGCATCACCTAGTCTCGTTTTGCAACAAGTGTCGTGCCATCGCAGACAATGACTCCATGCTCATAAATTATTTTCAGGAATCGTTAACTGGAGATGCATTGACTTGGTATACATCCGTGCCTTCCCATGAAATCAATACCTTCGAGGATGTAGTAGAGAAATTTCTAGCGCGATACCAGCATCTAACTAAAAACAAACCCTTATGGCATGACTTAGCTAATCTCAAACAAAAGAACAATGAAGACTATGAGGAATTTGCAGTGAGATGGCAAAACCAATTCGCACGGTCAGATTGCAACATGCAAGAGGAAGAACAAGTAAGAATGGCCATATCGAACATGAAGGATCCCATGAGAGCCCTGATGACAATTGGGGAGGTCGTTAGTTGGAGTGGCCTGTACCGTAGGTTATCTAGGATGAAGCAAAATCTAGATGAAGGGGTATTGAACACCATCATTGACCACAAGAAGAACACGTTTAGGGTAGGCACAACCACCCAACCAGAGATCCGCACGACCCCTGAAGTTAGCTTGAATCAGGAAAAGGTCTACCGACCGTATCAGGAGCGTACCAGCGTTAGCTTTAACCAACACCAAAACTCAGGGCAAAATGGCAATCCCAACTTCCAAGGTGGTAACCCGAATTATCAGAGAAATAATCAAAACTATCAGCGGAACAATCAGAACTGCCGAAACCCTCCGAGAAATAATCAAAGTTATGACCAACCACCAAGAAACCAAGGGCCTCCAGTGAATCAAAACCAGAATCCTAATCCCATACAGCCAGTCTCGAACCCGATAGCTCCGCCGCAAAACCCGAACGCGAATCCTCAACCCAACTATAGTACAGTCCCCTTCAATTACAATAGAGACAACAATGGCAACCAGAATAACCCGAACAATGGAAATAGAAGAAGATTCGGACCTAAAAGGGCAAACTACCCGTCCCTTCCTCAACCATGGACTGCTGTCTTCTGGTCTCTCTTAAATCAGAATGCCCTCCAACTTCCTCCAGAACGACCGCAGGCATGGTCCGAACACCTAGACAAGACTAAGTTTTGCGCCTACCATAGGATGCCAGGTCATGACCTCACCCAATGCTATACGGTTAGAGATTTGATCTATGATCTCAATGATGAAGGTAGAATTGATTGGAGTAACATTAGGCCAATAGGAGGGAATGATCCACGGAATGCCTCTCCCAATCAAAATCCAACCACAAATCCCGCACAAAATATTCCCAACATGCAGATTTATACAAACCCTTTACCTCAGCATGGAGCGTCAACCTCTGGACAGGGCCCGCAGACCCAATTAATAAACATCGCCGTAATAGAGCACCGACATATTGATGCCCAGGCTCAAGGGAGTGTAAACCATAGCCAACCGTGTCATGGTGATTTCTTTGAAGAAGAGGATTATCGAAAATACATCACGCCATGGGATGGGAAGACTAAATTCAAAATCTTCAATTCAGGGATGGATACGATCGTTGACTCCCCTGACCTTTACAAGGTAAATTTTGATGAGCCAAACGACCAAGAATCGCCGATCATCACGAATTCCCAACCAGATCCTTACCCAGACACAAATGCGTCTCAGGCCCACTTACGATCTGGACGGATCCGTCCTCCCCGACTACCCCCTCACCCTGTTTCTCAGAACTTAGATTCGCAAAATCCCAATATTCAGGTTGAGGAGATAGTTGATGAAAGAGCTTATAGTTCGATAGAAATAGGGATAGAATATGACCTTTTAGGACACCTCACAAAGATCCCAGCTAAAGTATCTGTCCTTGATCTGATTAAAACCTCCCCCAAACATCAGCAACAATTACTTGAGGCTATTACACGCTTACAAGTCCCGGTAGGCATAACTCCAGAAGAATTGAGAACGTCTATTTCAGCCTTGGCCCCGGGAGCTTCGTTCCCTGCCATTACTTTTACTGAGGAAGAATTAAAGGAAATACCACCAGAGGCGAGAACCTCTCCCCTACATCTAACAGTCAAGATAGCAGGGAAGGAAATGTCAGGAGCTTTGGTTGACACTGGTGCATCACTGAATATTTGTCCGTTGAAAACCTACAAAGCCTTAGGGCTCATAATAAAGGACTTAATTCCAGCCCCTATGGTCGTAACTGGTTATGACGGGAATAAGAAAACTGTTTGTGGAAAAATTATGTTATTAGTCCAAGCGGGCCCAATTTCAATGCCAGAAGAATTCTATATTATGGACATCCCTGCCACTTTTAATTTGATCTTGGGACGCCGATGGTTGAACCACATGAATGCCATTATGTCAAGCCGACACCAATGCGTCAAATTCCCCCATTTGGGTAAGATCATGAAATTGATGGGAGACCCGCCTGTCATTGAACCGGAAGAACTTCAAATACTCCCGACCTTACAACCTGCTCCCATTACACCAGAGGTCAAGATTCATGGGTACAAGGTCGATCCTCTCATCTCTTTGATGGATATGGACCCTGTGCAAAATATGTTTTCCGAATTATCCTCCCCACAAAACCCGATGTTTGACAACGAAGGTCAAGCTCGAGGATGGACTCTAATGAAGAAAATGGGGTATCAACCCGGATTTGGGTTAGGAAAGAATGGAGAAGGCATTACCGACCCTTACATACCGGACCCTAGGGCGAGATTAGAACGATTAGGGTACGACACATACAATGACATAAGGTATAAACAAGAGGACTGGACCTTAAATGAACATTTCATGAAGCATGACAAAACCTTGGACCCCAACACACCTCCATTCGGAAGGGGATGCTACAATTTGGATCCAAATGATAAAGGCAAGACCGTTTTAGTAGAAGATTGGGAAGATTCGACTTCATCTGAAAGTGAGACTCACGAGGAAATTTCCGGCACTTGGAAAGAGCTCCATTCACCAAAAGGAGTGAACAATATAGACCACACTATTGATCCGAGATTCCAGACCCTATCTTGTAACATGCTGAATGCGAGTGAATTAACTCATCTACCCAAAAATGCCGATCGCCAAAATCCGAGAAAGTCGCGAGACGTGGGAAATCGAAAACCCTACCAGCGAAGAAGTGGTATATTGGCCCGTTGCCTGGCGCCATTGGCGAGAAGACTCCTCTCGAGAGGACCATGAAATTTAGGAAACTGATGACCTCAATGATCACGAAATGGTATACCGCCCCATCGCCTGGCCACGCCAGCGGGGAGGATCCTCCTCAGTAGATAGCCCATCTTCAACCTCACCTGTACCATATCATTCCAAAAATCCCAAAAAATTAGAAAATCCCAAAAATCCTAAAAAATTAGAAAATTCAAAAAATCCCAAAAAATTAGAAAATCTCGAAAATCCAAAAAAATTAGAAAACCCCGAAAACCCAAAAAAATTAGAAAATAGAAAACCCAAAAACATAGGAACCGCAGGAGTAGAAGACTGTGATCATCATCCAAATATGGGCAACCTAAGGCGATGAAAGATACCCATAGTGGAGCAGTCTCGACTAGAAGAAATTATGACAAACATCGAGAAGTTAGGCTGCGAATCTCTGCCTGTCATTCCAGAACTCGAACTGTCTATGCAACATGTGAACGTCAATGATGGAATGGGTGTTTATGAATTAGTAGACACTGAAGAAGGGGATGATGAAGTTTCAGATGAATTTAGGAGAGTAATTAAGAAGTTTGACAAAGAAACACAAGCGGCTGCCGAAAAGACGAAAGAGATAAACTTGGGAACGGATGAAAGACCCAAGCAGGTCCAAATCAGTGCATGCCTAGAACCTGAGGAAGAGAACGAGATCCTTAAGGTCCTAAGAGAATATCAAGACGTGTTCGCATCGGATTATAATGACATGCCCGGACTCGCGCCAGACCTAGTGGAACACAGGATCCCAATGGAGGAAAATGCTAGACCGGTTAAACAGAAATTGAGAAGAATGCTCCCTGATGTTGCACTGAAAGTAAAAGAGGAGGTTGACAAACTCCACTAGGCGAAGTTCATCAGGGTTGTGTTGTTTCCTCAATGGGTTGCCAATATAGTCCCGGTGAAGAAGAAAGACGGACGCGTCCGAGTCTGTATTGATTTCCGAAATTTGAACAAGGCATCTCCCAAAGATGATTTCCCTTTACCTCACATCGACGTGCTTATTGATAATACCGTAGGGCACGCTATGCTATCATTCATGGATGGTTACTCAGGGTACAACCAAATCAGACTATCACCAGAGGATCAGGAGAAAACCTCGTTCACCACACCTTGGGGGACTTACTGTTACATTGTTATGCCTTTCGGCTTGAAGAATGCCGGCGCTACCTATCAAAGGGCCATGATGGCAATATTTCATGATATGATACACGACTGTGTGGAGGTTTACGTAGATGATATTCTGATCAAATCTAGAACACGTGAAACACATGTCACGGCTCTCAGGAGAGTTCTTCAGCGATCCAGGGACACCCAACTAGAGATGAATCTGAAGAAATGTGTTTTCGGAGTATCCTCTGGAAAACTCCTAGGCTTTATGGTAAGTAATCGAGGAATCGAAGTCGATCCTTCTAAGGTAAAGGCCATTCTTGAAATGCCGCCCCCAAAGAACCTTAAAGAGTTAAGAGGCCTAATAGGGCTACTACAATTCATCAGAAGATTCATTTCGCAGCAGTCACAAAGATGTGAGCCGTTCTATAAATTATTAAAAGGAGGCGTGGAATATCATTGGGATGACGACTACCAAAAGGCATTTGAAGATCTAAAGAAATATCTATTGAGTCCTCCTGTCCTGAAGCCCCCTGCTAAACATAGGCCCCTCATTTTGTATGTGTCAGCAACAGAGTCTGCAATAGGCATGGTCCTAGGTCAACATGATGAGACTGGGAGGAAAGAGAATGCGGTTTATTACCTGAGTAAATCTCTCCTACCCTACGAAAGGAAATACTCCCCAATGGAGAGAACTTGCTTAGCCGTAGTTTGGGCCGCCCAGAAACTGAGACACTACTTTCTAGCTCACAAGGTCAAACTCTTAGCCAGAATGGACCCCTTAAAATACATCTTCGAGAAACCCGTTACTTCGAGAAGAGTCGCGCGATGGCAAATGCTCTTGGCAGAGTTTGACATAACCTATGTTACCCAGAAGTCTATAAATGGACAAGCAATTGCCGACCATCTGGCACACCTCCCTCTGCCACGGTATGAACCGGTTAGAATTGATTTCCCCGACGAAAGTATCTTATTTGCAGACGTTGAAGAAGCAAAGGATGATGATTTATGGACCATGTACTTTGATGGGGCTTTGAATCAAAATGGAAAAGGAGTTGGTGTAGTGTTATTATCCCCGGAAGGAGTTGTCATCCCAATGGCCTATAAAATCGGATTTCCAGCAACCAATAATACGATGGAGTACGAAGCCTTATTAGCAGGGTTGAGAGAAACCCAGGCCCTAGGTGTTGATAAGCTAAGAGTCTTCGGTGATTCTAAAGTCGTTATTTCCCAAATAGCTGGAGAATGGAAGGTTAGCGCCCTTAAGCTTGCGCACTACCATGAGAAAGCCAAAGAGCTGATGTCAAAATTCAAGAAGATTTCATCTCTCTACATGCCCCGCGCCTTGAACCGATTGGCTGACTGATTAGCGATTTTAGCCTCAATCATAGAGATGCCTGATGATAAGGATTCCAAAGAATTTCTGATTAGAAGGCTAGATTCTCCGTCCGTCAAACCAATAGACCTGACCAAGGGGAATCCCGCCGAAATCCTGCTGAAAGTTTCGAAAAATAGGAGTAAGAAAGCTAAGACTGAAGAGTCCGATCAGGAAGAAGATTCTAAACCTAAAGAAGGAATCTTAGCTCGCATACAACATGATGATGACCTGGAAGATGACCACCCGTGGTACTATGATATTTGGAATTACCTGCATGATGGCTACATCCCTGACTACGCCACCCGATCGGATAAAAGAGCATTAAGAGAGATGGTTCAGAGATATGTCATAGTCGCAGGGCTACTATACCGTAGATCATTTAGTGGAGTTCTCTTACGATGCATGACCATAGAAGAAGGGCAAGAGATAGTTAAAGAGGCACATTCAGGAGAGTGCGGAGGACATGTCAACGGCCAGATGTTAGCTAAGAAAATCATCCGTTTAGGTTACTATTGGCCGTCCCTAGAATCAGATTCAGTCAATTATGTCAAAAGATGCAAAGAATGTTAGCTGCATGCTGACCTAATTCATGCCCCCGCATCATCCCTTCACCCTACCATCGCTCCATGGCCTTTCTCGACTTGGGCTTTTGATTTCATAGGACCCCTGACCTCTACTGTAGAGAACACACAAAATAAGGCATTCATATTCACAACAACAGAATATTACACTAAATGGGCAGAAGCAGAAGCATATGTTAATATTAAGGCAACCTCCGTAGTCAAATTCATTAAAAATAATATAATAGCTAGGTTTGGCATCCCTAAGGCATTCATAACAGACAATGGTCCACAATTCATATCCCAACAAATGAACGAGTTGTGCACAAAATATAACATAGAACTGCATCATTCAACCCCATACTATCCCCAAGCAAATGGTCAAGCCGAAGCAACCAACAAGACCCTACTAAAGATCATCAAGAAGACTGTGCAAACCACCAAAGGTAGTGACTGGCCAGACCGTTTGGTCGAAGCGTTGTGGGCGTATCGAACCTCAATAAGAACTCCCACCGGAGAAACCCCATACTTTTGACTTACGGAATGGAAGCAGTCCTTCCCCTTGAAGTCCTTCACCCGTCGCTGCGCATCCAGCTAGATGAAGACATGACAGAGGACCAAAGGAGAGAAGCATTGCTACTTCAGCTGGACCTACTTGACGAAAGGAGAATGAAAGCAGCAGAGCACGCACAGGTATACCGGAAGCAGATTGCCAGAGCCTACGACAAACATGTCAAAGAAAGAAAATTCAAAGTTGGCGATTTCGTGCTGAAACGCATCGCTTCTTCTCAACTTCCGCATCCCCGAGGTAAGTTACGACCCAATTGGGAAGGCCCTTATGTAATTAAAGAAGTATATCCTGGAAATGCATATAGACTAGTAAATGCAGAAGGGGAAGATCTCTGCGATCCATGGAACGCTATGTACCTGAAAAGGTACACAGTATGACCCTTCCTCACTTCTTGTAGAATATGACCCTCCTTGCCCTTTTGTGTAGTTGTAGAAATCTCATAGGAAGACCGAAGAAATGCACTCTGATCAAATTTGGAACTCGGACACACACTAACACTTAAAAATACACAAATAGGTGAGTCTGCCCGGCACAAATTCGGCACGGCTAAAGCCATTCGATGTGAAGGTATGAAGGGGGCCTAAAAATATTAAACTAACAAATTTTCTTTGAGACCTTGCAGGGAAACCAACCCCGATTACATTCATAACATCCCACAAGCTGGGGCATTTTTTTTTATATATTATCTACGGGTATTATTTTGCACACAACTCCTCATAACTAGAAAAGGTCAAAATGCCGATGACCAAACTTGGGAAGTATGAATTATGGTTGTTATGATATATAATGATGAATTTGATTATAGATGTATGCTATGCACACCCTTTATGATATCATATTTGATTTGAAAATGCAAATATTTTGAGCTTTTGCCTTAATGCTTATTGCTGACGATGTGAATGCCTTTAAAAACATAGAATTGGTTAGGCCACAAATGTCACACACTCAGGCACTCCTCACTGTTTGAGAACCTTGTGGCCATGTTGCCTCTTCAGGACAAAATTGGCATGGGATTGCATTCATTTGGTTTATTATATCTCATCTTGTCTATCCCGGATTGCTATTATTCTTATTCCATGAGATTTCTTTGCTGAGGCACGAAATTCGAGAAATTTTAGAAAAATTTCGGCAGCACTTCCCCTTGTTTTTTGGACCCCGGAAAATTTCCGGATACACAGAACCTGTTACATGTGAAAGAAAACACTTCATATATTCCCCGGTACCCCACAACAACTCCTTATCAATCAAACACATTCCCATGGCACTTCTAAAGAATCAAGCACACTATCTCAACTACACATACATAATACACGTATGCACAACATACATCAAATACATATTAGCTCTCACCATAAGCCAAAGATGGGGCGAAACAACATAAATACATGACTAGCAAATATGGATACATGGAACAAGGATACACTAATGATGCAGCCTGGGGAGATCGATCAAAGAACGATGACTCTACGGAGCGGCTCCATCATGGCGAGCCGACGAAGCAAATGAGGTCGGACCAGGAGCACGCTGAGAAGGAGTGCAGGTCAAGTCCGAGAATGCATAACCTCTCTCCTCTGCCCTCCGATGAAGTCTAGCGAGACGCCCCCGCAAATCAGTAACCACTTCATCATGGTGTCGCTCCATGCGATCCATGCGCCGAGCGTAATGATCATGAATAATGGCCTTCTCCTCGCCCCAGCTAGGAGGTGGAGGAATAGAAGCAACGATAGCACCGCTCTACATGACAACGTTTATAGAAACATTACGTTCAACAAACCTTGTAGCGTTAAACATGGAATTTTAAAAGAAGAAAAGACCTTTACCTGCACAGGGGCCTCAAAGCTCCTAAGCCTGGCACGTAACTCGTCAACCTGCACACCACAAAATTATAAACAACATCAACAATAGATGAGGAATCAAGATTGAAATATCACATGAGAAGCGCTCATACCTGTGCCATAGAAGCAGCTCTCTCTGCAAACGCTCCATCGCACTCGCCACGAGCCTCTGCCTGAGGATCACGAATAGAAAGGGTTAAGAGTTGTCATCATACGTCTTGAACACAAAACGATAAAACAAAACGCAAACCTCGCTAGTCCGCAGTCGGTCCACCTCTACCTGTAGGGTGAGAAGATCGCTCTCCAATCGAATTCTCGTGATCTCGGACATGTCCTGCTCTATGTTGCTCTGCATAGTAACCAAAGGTCATAAACACAAATTCAAAATGAACAAATAACTCCATGACCTCATACCTCACGAGAATCCGCCAACGCTTCGATGATCGCTTCATTTTCCCGGCGGCGCTCCTGTTACCAAAGCATTTTTAGTAAGGAAAGTATAAATAAGGTAGCACGTGGCTAATTAGGTTTAACAATTTTCGTACCCTCTCAGCTGTCAATAGTGCCCTCAGTCTCACGATCTCCGTATCCTATGAAATATAAACCATGCCATTACATCAAGAATGATCAACATTACTATGGAGATAAGCACCATTGGATTCACACACTAAATCAAGAAGTCATACCTTCTTCTCCACTAGGTGAGACAGTCGAAGTGTTTCTCCCCTAAGGATGGACTCCGCATCGGACGCTACACACCCAGACGTCCCCTATCACACATGAGAGCCACGGTTAGAGGATGGGAAGAGCATGAATCGTTGAGATTGTAAGGCCCATAATTGAAGTTGGAAACCTCATAAGCCCTCACCTCGCCCCGTCCTTCGGATGATGGACGTGCCTGCCAATCCCTTGCTACAGCCGGTATCTCCTCCTGAAAAGTAAAAGAAGAAACGATGTGAGCAATGATAAAAAAGGAAGACAACATTAGAGCAAACAAAATTTCAATGCTCACCCGAGCCAATGACGAGGCCTCAACCGCTTCCGCGCAATTACTAATAGAATACGAAGCCCCACAAGAATACAACTCTGGGAGTATATACCGATGCAAAGCTGTCCTCCAATATACCTCATAGTCACTCCAGGCACTAGCATCTACACCGAAGGTGGCCTTCCTCCCTTTCCTTCTCCAATTTTTTATCTCTTTCCGACACAGATGGCGGCGTTTGAACGCTTTCAAACCCGACCCTGGATACGACCGATGCATGATAGACTTTTCTGCAGGGACAACTTGATGGTGTCCCAGTTGGCGCGCAACTCGGCTGACAACCAACCTGACCGCACCTGGGGAGCGTGGAGCCAAATGTCCCTCTCAAATAGTGTACGCCCCTCCTGCACAACAGCCATCTCATCATCCGGACCACCCCGGTAGGGCTGCCAGATCACCTGACAAGTCGTGATGTGTAGCAAATGAGAACAGAGAGAGGCAGACATTTAACATGACAAACAAAAAGAGAAAAGGAGCATACCTCGTGATTTTCAACTCATTTAAGATGAACCGGTAACCTTGCTCGCCCGGTCTCATTCCTAGAGCCTTAATACGCTCCGCCATCTCAGGAGGCAGAATGTCGGCAAAACTCCGCAAATCGGCATTAGGATACCACTGCGAAGCCCGGGGAGTACAACTCAACCTCGCAGGCAAGCGCTCAGGCCGACACTGGATGATATGCTCCCAAACCCATATCTATACACAACCAAAGCTAGGTTATTACAAAAGACGAAAAATGACCCATGATAAGAAAGGGTGGACTACAATAGGTCACCACATTTGGGGATAGGGTTTAAACCTGTAGGATCGACACGAACCCTCGAAGGCTCTTGCATCCGGGCTGGAGGCGGCACCTCGAGTCTAGACTATGGAAAAGAAAGGCAAGGGTGGCCGCGCCCCAAGCATAGTCGCCGACCTTATCCAGGTCCTGTACAAACCAAATGAGAGTACCGGACGCTCTATTGCCAGTCGCGTTGGCAAAGAGACACCTCCCCAAAAAGAACAGAAGGAAAGCTCGGAGATGCTCATCATCACCCAATCGTGCCGAAACCAGCCTGGGTCTCCTCAAACAAACCTCAGACTGCCTCCCTTATTTTTTCTCTGCACAATACCAAATTGACATAAGAAATTCATTATATAATCAGAATAAGGAACAAAGTAGCTACCAAATGCTTCGGTACTCACTCGTGACCGGGAAAACCTCACAAGGTATCCCTACCCTCTTTCGGCGAGCGTACCCATCAACCGGCACTTCCTGCCATTCATACCCTGCTGCAAGAGAGAAAGAACGTAAGAAACAAGTATGAGAAGCATACAAGACACCAGAGATCAGTAAAAGAAACTAGATCGAGTGCTTACGCTCAGAGGGTCCGACGTTGTCGCCTTCGTCACCTCTACCCGCACCTCCATCTCTCCTCTCATCAAAGCCGGCAGAAACAACCCGGCGAGGTCTCACCCCCTCATCCTCACTGTCCCCATCATCAATCTCGTCGTCTCCATCGTCAGACGCGATAAACTCACTCTCCAACTCATCATAATCTGCATCCTCATCATAATCCCCGTCCACCTCATCACCACTCTCAATCGCATCCACCACTGCTACATCGTCATCAGCAGGGCCGGCCGCAGATCGGGATCCACCAAAAGAGGGGCCCTCACCTGTCAAAGGAATTATGAACACAGTTAATAAAGGATAAATATCGAATATGCAGGTCTCACGGGTATTTTTCTACTCTGAATCAATCTAAAGGAGACGGGACAAAATGTTGCCAGCATCGGCCCGAGCCCCGGCCTTTGTGGGGACAGGACCTCCCTCACATACTCTAACCGGCAAGCCTTCGAAATCCGGTACCCTTGCCCTCAACTTGGCAAGAAAGTCTGCCTGGTTCCGAGCCCACTGTAAAATAAAGCAGGGAGGAATGATTAGTAGGAGCAGCAGAAGAGAAAGATATCATGCTACAAAGGCAACAATGGAATACTTACTATTTAGGATTCTCTTCCTCTCTGGGCTGTACGCCTCCCTCATCCACTCGGCGTCAATCTGACCCACACCGGACTGGGGGCGAGCCCCGAACATCCTATGTAGGCGTAATCGAGTGATAGAAGCCTTGGCATCATTCGCTCTAGAGAAAACAGGGAGGCCTGTCACCCTCAGCCCCCAGCAACGCGCAATGTCCTCAAGTGTAATCGTCATTTCCCCGGGCGGGAAATGGAAAGTGTGTGTCTCATCCCTCCATCTCTCGGAAAGAGCACAAATGAGAGCACGGTCGGTGCGGAAGGCGACAATAGACATGAAATCCCCGAACCCCATCGCTCGGACCCGATCTTTTAAGTGATCAGGGAGCTCGGTCCACCAGTCCCTCATCTGTAACCAACTCACCCTAGCCCGGGCAAAAGGGACAGGCTGCAACATAAACATCACAGGAAAGGATGTCAACAATAATGAAAGCCAACAAAGTATGAGATTTATAAAGACAGCTAAGAGTTTACCAGGCCAGCTCGTATCTCGTCTGAAAGGTGAGGCTTCTTCTTCGATTTGTCCTCACACTTCTGTTTCTTTTTCAGGGGAGTAATGATTTGATCTACCCCAGCCCCTTCCACAGTGTCCGATGACATAGGAGTGCGCTTACAAGTCTCCTTAGTCCTAGCCATCTGACAAACCTG
Organism: Persea americana; assembly: GCA_029852735.1. NCBI lineage: Eukaryota > Viridiplantae > Streptophyta > Magnoliopsida > Laurales > Lauraceae > Persea > Persea americana. Next base: position 419,336 of record CM056820.1, read on the forward strand.
TACCCAAAGCCAAAATGAGAAGTTGAGCATGAGGGCATAATGTTAGTCCACATAAGCATAAGAGACCATGACCATTGATCCAACCAAAAGATTAAGACAAAACGAATCCCATTTATTGAACTGCCCTCATTAAAATACATTTTACAAGCCTGAAAAGTAATGAAAACACATTCATTCCAACCTAACTCTTCCAACTTAGCTCAAACTTCACGCCTCTCATTCTGCCTCATCACCACTATATCATTTCGACATACACATTAGGCTGAATCACATCCCGTCCCACAGTCACATCATACAAATAAGAAAAAGGGAGGAAGGGAAACAATGACAACCACAACAACGAGAAATATATAAAGATATAAAAAAAAAAAAAAAAGAATAACCGAACCACAATTTAAACCAAAACAGCACCCATAACTTTTGTCCCATCACATCATAACCAACTCACCCTAGCCATCACCACCACACCCCTCAATCACCAAGCTTACTCTTCTACATAATAAAATAAACAATTAAAAAAGATAGAGGCAAAAGAGCAGAAAGTTCCCAACATAATTACAAATATAGAAATGAGCATAAAAAAAAAAAAAACACACCATGGTGTAATGAACAAGTCAAAACAAGCGCTCCACAAACTCAGACAAACCCCTAAATAAAAAATAAATAAATAGATAAATAGAAAACAACCAAGAAGAGAAAAGCCCAAACCACTTCCCCACAGTGACCGAGATCTATGATAGGAGTCCAAATCCTATTCACCACATTCTCATTTAAAGCCAATGGAACGCTCAATAAATTCAAACAATCTCCACTACACCTGTTAGCTTCCATAGGTCACGCCAGACCTCACTCCTCATCATCCCACATATCCCAACTAACCACAATGAATGCCTATTTTCCACCCAAACCAATTTCGCTAAGGGATTCCCACTCTGTAACCTTTCAAATTTGGATCAAGGGGGGTTGGGATTGTCAACACCACAACTGGGACAACTCCATTCCTTCTTCCCTCATCAAAATCCACCACGTCCCTAGCTGCCTTTGGCCAAAACCAAGCCACAAAACCCCATGTTGCAGCCATCGCCCAAAAAAATAATAATAATAAATAAAAAGAGTGAAAGAAGAGATAAACGAAAAGAATGAGACCCACATACCTGGGTTACCAAGCTCTGCAAATGCCCCTTCCCTCTTCTCCCTTTCCTTCCTCGTCCCCTCACTCTGTTGCTGGTCTCCTTGTTCAGCCCAGTCAAACACAACCTGAAACGGCAGCAGCAAACATAAAAAAAAAAAAAAAAAAACAGAGAGAAGAGAAAAGAAAGAGAATAGAAAGAAATAAAAAGAAGAAGGAAGATGAAGCCACATACCTGAATCTCTCTCTCCTCCCTTTTCTCTTTAGCTTACTCGACCTTCACCTATAACTGGCAGAAACAGAGTCTAAAAAAAAAAAAAAAGACAACAGAGAGAAGAGAAAAGAAAGAGAATAGAAATAAATGGAAGGAAGATGAAGACACATACCTGAACCTCTCTCTCCTCCTTTTCTCCTCAAATGTATTCGGTCTTCACCTGTAGCTGCCATAAACAGATTCTAAAAAAATAAAAACAGAAAAACAGAAAGAAGATAAAAGAAAGAGAAGAGAAAGAATGGAAAATGGGAAGAGAATAAAGAACTCACATACCTGAATCTTTCTCTCCTCCCTTTCTGCTCAATGCATTCGGTTTCTCCCTGAAACGGCAGCAACAAACATAAAAAATAAAAAAAAATAAAAAAAAGAGAGAAGAGAAAAGAAAGAGAATAGAAAGAAATAAATGGAAGGGGATGGAACTCACATACCTGAATCTTCCTCTCCTCCCTTTCTGCTCAATGCATTCGGCTTCTCCCTAAAATGGCAGCATACAGATTCTAAAAAAAAAAAGAAAAAAAGAAAAAAACAAAGAAGAAAAGAAAGAGAATGGAAATAGAAAATGGAAGGAGGATGAAACCACATACCTGGCCTTCTCTCTTTTCCCTCTTCTCCACTGCTGCTCACTACACCTCACCTGAAACTACCACGGCAGCCACAACGAAATGAAAAAAAAAATAGAAAGAAGGAGAAGTAGAAAAGGAAGTTGAGATCCACTTACCTGGGCGACGACAAACTTGTGCGCTGCTGCTCTTCCCTTTCTCCTCTCCTCTTTCTCCACACAGCTCACTGCTACCTCTCCCCTGCGCCTCACCTAAAGCAAGAACCCAAAGAAAGAAACGAAAGAAAAGAAGAGAGGGAAACAGAGAAATGAAAGAAAGAGGGGGGAAAGATTGGGGCAGCCCCACCCTTGTGACCTAACGCCCAGTGTTGGGCGCATAGTGGCCCAGCACCATCACGTGGTGGGGCCCTCTTCAAGGGGGGAGATCCACCTATATATAAAAAAAAAAAAAGAACAACTCAACTGAAAAAAAAAAAAAAAAAAGATCAAACCTGACATTAATTTAAATGTCAATGGAGATGAAGTTAAGACATAATCCACTCTCGGGTTAGGCTAAAAATCAATTTTATTAATGACTATGGTCCAGTCTTAACAAAATTGGATTCATCGAATTTCATAACTCATCATTAACCTCATCATAATAAATGTCATCATCATTCAATAATAAACATCACCAGATAAAATAAAATACAAAAAAAAAAAAAAAGGGAAAAGAAAATAAAGTTTAAATCAACTTTTATTAAACTCCAATAAGAGTCTTAAAACAATAACTATAGCAATTAATTGAATCGACTGAATCCTAGACATGAACTAAAACAGAGGTCACAACCTTTGCCCCCAATACCCTAGGTGGAGCTTATAACTAACTAAGATGGTCCTAATGACCTGGCCTCTTATTGAAAGAAAATCCTAGCCTAAGATAGAATAACTTTTAGTGAGTCCTCTAGGATGGATGGACCATCCCGTTGAAAGTAGGAAAGCGCGTCATCTGTGCCTCCATTTCAATGATATGAACTTCGAGTTGTCCTTGCACTTCTTTCAAGTTATCCGGCGGATTCCTCAAGACACCGCAAATATCCCGAACTCGCTGGAAGTCATTTAGATAAGCCGTGTATACCGGATGAATAAGCGCAGAGAGGCTAGTGTTTTGCATCTCGAAGTACTTCCTGTAGCGCCTAGGAACGGATGATTCAGCTTCGTGAGGGCAAGACATGACCATGAGTTCCAGTTGATCCATCCGCCTGTGTAGGGTGTTAAAGTCATCAATAGAGCTCGTTCGTTGGTAGACTTCATAGCCTCCCAAACTTCAAACATCCCCCTGACATCCAACATGCTCCATAAGAGAGATTGGAGCACGCTGTTGACAAAAGATGGCAAGTCTTCCAGAAGCCCATCATAACCATTCAGCCTATTTAGAGCAGTCCTGCCCACAATACACAAATCCCCATACAACCTGCAGATACCTTTGTACTTCATAGCCAGTAAATCATACCTGCTGCGCCTAATCTCCACAATGCGCTTGTCCATAGTTTCTTCAAATTGGAAAACACAATCATAGGTAACAGGCAAGGAGGATTCATGCTTGAGGTAGAATTCTGCCCGTTCCTCAGAGTCATAATACCATATTTTGTCAGCTTCAGGGGATCAATATTCATCCCCTGGCGAGTAGGGCTTGCAAGCGGAAGAACCCTCAACACCATCAACAACGAATGAGAAGATCGGAGAGCTGGCCATTGGAATAAGAAAAGACCTGTAAGCATATGCACAAGGCTTTAGAAACCCTTTACAGAATAAAAACAACCCAGAAAAGTTCATAATTAGAGGAAATCCAAAACAACATAAAAAAAAAAAAAGGGGGTCACTTGGGCTCCCCAGGGGTGGCGCCCAGGTCTATTTTGAGGAATTCACCGCAAAAGGTACGGATTTAGCCATGATAATTTTATTAGGCCTTCTCAAATTCGTGGGAGATACTTCCAGAGATACTGCTAGGCTGTCCTAAACCCTCTCGAGAGCCAAGAAGTCCAAGCTACATGCCCATACAATACAACATCTTAACACACGTAAAAAAAAAAAAAACAGAGAGTCAGCTAGGCACCACAGGGGTGGCGCCCACCCCAGCCTTGAAATATCTCCCATAAGGACATAATTATTTCGCCAAGTTAAAGACTTTAGTGTCCCTGAGTCATGTTTTCATAACATAATATGAAGCTGGAGAGAACCAGAATATGAAAAGATGCCCCAAAATTTGGGTTCACAAGCCCTTAGTGCGAATCGGAAAGATAGGCACCACCAGGGTGGCGCCTAGCCTTCTCTGTTGGTGTTTTTCAACTAAGGCACCCCAAATATGACCATGACAGACTTGCCTATGCCATAAAACAACCTTGATGAATTAAATAAAGAAAACGTGGGACAAGACATCACCACAACCAAAACAAAGCGAACATGTACGCAAGAGCATAAGACTAGGCTCAAATTCAAATCAAAGATTGTGCATGTGCATGACGAAAACTGAACATAATCTTGAAATATCAGATGTAAAAATCACCAAACACAAAAAGAAACAAAAAGGCCAACACATGATCAAAAAGATTTAAAAAAAAAAAATGATCAACCACATAACTCAAAGAGATAAAAGCGAATTTAAAAAAAAAAACCAAAAAAAAAAAAAAACAAAAGAGAGAAAAAGAGAACATGAGAACATACAAAACAAATAAAAAGGATGCTTTAATCTGAAATCAGATACCAAGTTGATCAACTAAATAATCATACAATTAGAAGTATATACATGAGACATGCCATTCATCTTAAAAAAAGAAACAGAGAAGAGAAAACTTACTTGGGAGCAAGGAAGAGCTTGAAGGCTTTGAAATTTGAAGTCTGAAAGAGTAGGAGTTGTGGGAAATTCGTGGTCTTGATACACTTATATAGATTAGAGTCTGAACCCCATGAGAATTTTAAAAGTACACGAACTGCAGCTTGGGCGCCACCCTCTGGGCGCCCAGGTCACCCATTCTTCCTAGAATTCAGGGCTTCTCTTTGACAGGGACTCTAAGTGTTGTACATGCAATTCCACGTAGGCGCCACACCCCGGGCACCCAAATCACCTATTCTCTAAAGGTCAGGCTTCTACTCCGACGAGGACTCTTGGTACGATAGGCTAAACACGAATCCTACTTCGAGACCAACTCAAAATGCAGTCTGGGCGCCACCCCTTTGGCGCCCAGGTCACACATTACCCTGAATTCAAGTTCTACTTCGAGACCAACCTAAAATGCAGTCTAGACACCACTCCTTGGGCGCCCAGATCACATATTTTTCTGAATTCGAAATTCTACTTCAAAACCAACATGAAATGCAACCTACTTCATTGAAGTTAAAACTACATTCTAAAACGGACTAGGACTACATCTTGGGCACCACTTCTTGGACGTTTAGGTGACTTGTCTCCCAAATCCACCATTCTACTTCGAGACAAACTTCATCCATGCAATCCGCCTAGGCACCATCCCCTGGGCGCCCAAGCTGTCTCTTTTCATAATCCTTGAACCAAAGCTCGAACAGGCTGGGCACCACCCCTGTGGCGCCTATCTATCACCTTAGAGAACCAAAGGACTCTTTGAGCCAAATTGTCCTAGAATTTTGAGAAGTTGAACCCGAACAAGAATTAATGATGATCGATGATTAAATAATAATGATAAAAAAAAAACAAGAGAAAGAAAAAATAAAAAAAAATAAAAAATAAAAACAAAATAAAAACAAAACAAAACAAAAAACGAAAAAAAAAAAACAAACAAAAAAAAAAACAAACAAAAAAAAAACAAGCAAAAAAAAAAAAGAATAAATAAATAAATAAATAACCAAAAGAGAGAGAGAGAAAGCAAGTTAAGAGAGGCACAAAGAAATGGTGCACATTGTCAACCAAACATTGTCCCATCACATAAGGTCCTGTCACAGGCACATTAGTCCCATCACGCATACATCTGACATTGTGCATTGCATCCCATGTCATCTCCATCAATGAAATTTGAACTACAGAGCACTAACAATGACAAATGTAGAATCTTTTAGTGTTTGTTCAATACAGGTTCCCAAAGCAAAAAAAAAACGAAGACACCAAAGGTGAAAGACATTCAAGTACACTGATGGAGGTAGATGACTCAAACTTCGGCAAACTAATGATGAAAGGAAATGGCAGTGGTCCCCAACGTTGGACCTATGGAAAGCTCTGGAGGTAAGTACCCTTGACTGTGATTTTCATGATTTTACTTCATGTCTGGAAATTGAGTCGCCGTAGGCCTCCCTTAAGCGCTTATAATCGGTATAGCAACCATAATATCATGTTCTCATGAATTGTGCGTTCGCCGACTCAAACCTTGACGTTGGAAGATGGAAACCGTGTAACTTGAAACTCTCCATGATAAGCACCCAAAAGATGATCGAATTTATCCTAGGTTCTCATTTAAGCTTGGGTGAAGACCAAGATCCCTAGAGAGTGACAGTTATTCCGGTGGCCGTCTTCCGTTGATTTAGCTTTTTCAATGCATACCTGAGTTTTAAAATCAAACATCTTTTAAAAAAAAAAAAAAAATGCATCTCATTCTCATATGCACCTCACACTATTGCTTGAACTATGTTTGTAATTGCCTTCAAGATCCCCATTTTTGCTAGTTAGTTTTAACTATGCCCTGAACATTCAACTATGGATGAAAGTTAAAAGACGCTATATATGACCGTTTGGATTAAACTCTATTGCATGAACAAATGAAATTCTAATAGTGACTTAACCAGTCGAAAGATCGACTTCTGATTCAGACCACCGGGGCACAGTTCCCGCCATCATTTTAAATTTCAGCAACCGGGGCACAGTTCCCAACCCGCCACGTGGCAATACCACGGGCACCGAGGCACAGATCTCGGGTTTCCAATCAAATCAGTAGGCACGTAACTTCTTCTTTTTCTTTTTCCCCCTGAATCAGGATCGATCCTAGAAAAGTGAACCTCATCTTTAGAATGAATTTGCAATTGCATACATCCATAGATGGCCACTCCCGCGAGCTCAAAAGCTCCCGTGAGTCATGAGTGGTGTGTCTACTTTCTTTGGAGCACAACTCTCCACGTGTTGCTCTCCAAAGAGGGGCATAATGTAGACACCTCATTTGGCCCCTATGATAGCCTTAAATACCTATCATATATAGCGATGCCCCCATTTCACCAATAATTGAATGATTAATGACATAATTCAGATTAATTAACGACGATGAAGATGCTTGTTGTTAATTTTAGACTTAGTTCAACGATTTCTAGAAGTTCGTGAGAGAGAAGCCGAGTCGCGTCAAGATCTTGAGCCCAACCCACTACTCACACAAGGAGTGAACCATGACACCACTCAAACCCTTTCCGGACCACTTAAGACATGCTTAGGCCAATCCCTCCAAAGACCATACTTAGTTTGCCAAAATATCACCCGATTAGCCTAAGTTAGGAAATCGAATTCATTGGTCCAGAGATCCCCCATATTTTTCATCCCCTATTTGTCAAGAAATTTAGACCATTGAATTCATCACTTCGAGAGCTTTCTGGTGGTATGTAGAACGTCCAAATCCGATAAGCGAGTCAAAAGTTATGAGCTTCCGAAGTTTGCCTTAGAAAAAAATGACGAAACTCCATCTAGGCACCACCCATGTGGCGCCCATCCCACTAAGATTCACCTAGGCGCCCCATGGTGGGCGCCCAGGCTCCAAATTTCACTAGTTAGCCTAAAAGTAGCCCGGGACCACTCAACGTAGGGGCCGAACTCCGAAAATAAATCGACTCCACCTAGGCACCACCCATGTGGCGCCTACCCTACTAAGTTCCACATGAGCACCAACCTTGTGGCGCCCACACAGCCCAGGACCACCTAGGCACCCCATGGTGGGCGCCCACCTTAAAATTTATTTGTTTGGTTCGAGATTAGACCGGAACCACTCATACATAGGACCAAGCATCGAAGACGAACCGAACCACCTAGGCACCACCCATGTGGCGCCCAGCCTTTAAATCCATCTGGGAACCACCCATGTGGCGCCCAGCCTTGAAGTCCATCTGGGCACCACCCATGTGGCGCCCAGCCTATTAAGTGCTAATGTAGGTCCCCCCCGGTGAAGACATATCCGTTCAGTCTCGATTCCAAATGGGACCAAGGACCAAAAGCGAAGCACGAACCGGCTGGGCACCACCCTGTGGGCGCCCACTCTCTCCAGGATCACCTGGGCGCCACCCTGTGGGCGCCCAGCATGCGCAGGCCATGTGGGCGCCACCCCATGGGCGCCCATCCTCCCTCCAAACCCTAGTTCACCCTAAAACAACTTAAGCCGCCTAGGGATGCATGAGGCCTTCTAGAAACCCGAAATAGTGAAGCCCTAGCCCTTCTAAAACTCGTCCCAAACCTATATAATCCCTCTTAACTTCATTTACAAGGGAGGCTACCCAAAAACCCTAAGAAAAGAGGCAAAAGGAGAGAATAGAAAAAGAAGAAGAAAGGTGGCCACCATTGGAGAAGAACTTCAGATCTATAGTAGAGGAAGGAGAAAGAGAGGAGGAGGCTTCCATATCTTCAACTGGAGCTATGGATCTTTGCAAAAGCTTCGTTTTAGGAACTTGAGGAACGCGTCGTATACCGGTATTCCTAGATCTCTTCTTTCTTTTTCTATATTCCATTACCATTCATTCTTAGAAATATGCTTAGGATCATTTGAGCATCATAGATCTACATTAGCTTGTGATAAAAATAGTATTAGTGCATCATCATGTTAGTAACATGTTTAGGTTCATTCTAATATAGTAGATTCGTTTTCATTTAGTAGTTTTAATTGGATAGTTAGATCAGATCTCGCATTAGCATCATCACCATCATCATTTATATTGAAAAGATCGCGAACAGCCTTTGGCAGAAAGGCTGGGCGCCACCCACTGGGCGCCTGCCCTCTCCAGAACACCTGGGCGCCACCCACTGGGCGCCTGCCCTTTCCAGAATCACCTGGGCGCCACCCCCTGGGCGCCTACCCTTCTGAGACAGGGTCCGCGTTCTAGATCTCCGCCCGTTGCATCGTTTGCTTATAATTTCGTTAGTTGCATCGCTAGTAGTTCGAATTAATACATTCGCATCAGTCGCTGAATATTGGAAGTTCTGTTGAAAACACTAAGATTCTTGTGCGTTCGTTGTGTTCTGTTGAAAACCCTGACTGAGCAGGGTAGGCACCACAGGGGTGGCGCCCAAGTGGATTTCTCCACTTTTGTGCACAACTTCAAATCTTCCGCATTTAGTTCATTTAGAAACTGCATGATGATGATATGTTTGGTTGTATGATCTGTTCTGAACTTTGAATTACCATCTTTGTCACACTTCACATCATATCATTTGAATCGCATAACCATAGAAAATCCCAAAAAAAAATCATAAAACATAAAATCCCTTCTTCTCTTTCCTTACTCTCTAGTAAATTAGAGGAGAAACCAAAAACAAATTAAAAGATATCCAGAAAACCCAAAAATAATAATTAGATAGTCCAGGTTATTGAGTTTAGCGCCTAAGTAGGATAAATCATAAGATTAATTAAAACATCATAATTAGCTAACTTAAGAAACATCAAATCATTAAGAACCCTAAAGCCTTAAGACCCTAATTAATTCGGATTTAGAAGTAATTAAGAACTTTAAAAACACAAAAAACCTAAAACCCCAAAAGACAGCCACCTGGGCGCCACCCCCTGGGCGCCCATCCTTCCACAGCCACCTGGGCGCCACCCTCTGGGCGCCCAGCCTATTCATTCTCTAAAACACCCCGATTAAAGCTTAAGATAATCGGTTAAGACCTTAAACCAATTTGAATTGACACAGTAAAACATTTTAAACCTGAAATAATAAGTAAACCTTAATCAACTTAATCTCTAATTAACTCAAAAACTCAAAACCAACAACACTCTAAAAAGTCCACCTGGGCGCCACTCCCTGGGTGCCCAGCCTGCACTGCCACCTGGGCACCACCCCCTTGGCTCCCATCCTATCCCGTCTCTAAAGAACCCCTAATTAAAACTTCTAATTAATCACAACTCAAATTTAATCTTAGTTAACATAACAAAACACTTTTAAATTTAAGAAACCTAAAACCTCAATCAACTTAGACTTGAACCAACCTAAAAACGCAAAAGCAACCCGAAACCACAAAACAGACACCTGGGCGCCCAGCCTGCCTTTACACTTGGGCACCACCCTCCTGGCGCCTATCTTATCCCATTCCCTTAGAAACCCCCACTTAATTAAACTTAATTGATTAAACCCGAATTAACACCTTAAAACACTATTAACCTAAAAGACTCGAAACCTTAATCAATTTGGACTCAAACCAACTTAGAAAATACAAAACGAATAAACCACAAAAACATCCACTTGGGCGCCACCCCCTTGGTGCCTATCCTGCCACATCCACTTGGGCGCCACCCCCTTGGTGCCTATCCTTCTGCATCCACTTGGGCGCCACCCCCTTGGTGCCTATCCTACCGCATCCACTAGGGCACCACCCTCCTGGCGCCCATCCTACCCGATCACTAGGAAACCCCACTTGAAACTAAATTCGAATTCAATCACGATCAACACACCGGAACACCCTTGAAATCTAAAACAACCGAAACCATAAGCCCGAATAGATTTAAAACATCGAACCAACTCGGACGCACAAGGCAGACACTTGGGCGCCACCCCCTGGGCGCCCATCCTGTCACCTCCACCTGGGCACCACTCTCTGGGCGCCCAGCCTCTCCCGTCACTAAAGCCAAATTAATTGAAACGAAATTTAATCTTAATCATCGCAACAGAACATTTTTAATTTAAAATACATCAAACCGTAAAAGCTCAACCACAAATCAACTTAAAAAATACGGAACTGACCCGAAGCACAAAATAATTCATCTGGGCGCCACCCCTTGGGCGCCCACCCTCAAAATCCACCTGGGCGCCACACCCTGGGCGCCCAGCCTACCTGTCTTCATAAAGTACCCCAACCGACAACTTAACATAATTAATTAACATTTAAACCAATCCGAATCAACATATTAAAACACTTTTAACTTAAAACGTTTGAAACTTTAATCGATTTAGACGTAGCATTCAAAGCCCTTACGAACCGACAAACAACCACCTAGGTACCACCCCTGTGGCGCCTATCCTACACTCTAACCTTGGTTCATAACTTCAATTTAAAACGAATAGCTAAACACCTTATCACTTAAATTAACTAAAACCAGAACCTAAAATAGTCTCTAGATTCGAAAACCAATATCGAATCCCATCCGGAATACCTGAAAATCTCAAGCCATCCACCTGGGCGCCACCCCCTTGGCGCCCATCCTCTCATTTGCACTAAAACGCGAATTCTAAATTTTGTTTCAAAATCCGGATCCGAATCCCTTTGACATTCGAACATCAGAGAATTAGAACAATTTGAAACATTAAAACTCACCAAGTAAGAACCCCTTGGATTCCGAAAATAACATCGATACCATTGTCGCTAGCCAAACCACCCAGAAACAGCCACTTAGGCGCCACTGTCTGGGCGCCCAAGTCACCAGAGTAACCTAGGCGCCACCCCCCTGGCGCCCAAGTCTTCTGCCAACCCAGTTTCACAGATTTCAACATCATTTCACGTTTTAAATTAAAACCATAAATTCCAGAACCCTAAACAACTTAAACAGAACCCCAAAATACATTTAATCCACCTTTTAATCAATCTTCAACTCAAAACAAACCGAACCAATTAAAAATCACAATTAATAAGTTGCTTAGGCGCTGAACCATCAAACTCGGGCTATTCATACCCTAGGATTAGATCGGATTTCCCCGTTAGGTAGCTTAGCACATTAGGCTTCGCCCCATCACTTTTCCTGTTCCGTTAGGGGACTGGGAGAGCTGATGTGGGCGGTCTAGGACCTTAGGTTAGGGTTAATCCGATGATCAGTAGTGAAGCACTAATCATGTAAATCCAAGCAAACATCCCTTAGTTAGGCCCTTCTAGCCCCATATAAAAAAGCCATAAAAACCATAAAACCAACAAAATAAAATAAAAAAGATTTTCCTTTTATTTCTTCCTCCACCTCAGGTGCCAGATATTTAATTGAACTTAATGATAAAAGGGAATAAAGAACTGATTTCTAAAATTGAATAAATGAGAATAACGAGATGAGATGAGTGATTTCGCACACACTTTTATCAATCACGGCCCATCGGCCACCCTAAAACAAACACTGGCCCATCGGCCAGTTTCAATCAATCCTGGCCTATCGGCCACCTTCAATTAATTTCAGCCCATCGGCCTTTTACTTTTATCACTCGTGTATCACACACAAAAAACACAAAAATCACAAATCAAAGTCTCATTTGCATCATCATTTTGGTTTGAAAAATCAGCCTTTAAGCCCTATTTTGCCAAGGGATCAGAAGGGGGTACCTGGGAACGGGGCCGATCCTCTTCTTAAATATTTGGCACCTCCCCTTTTTATTTTCTTTATTTTAGTTATTTTGTCTTACTTGGATATACTACGATTATGCTATGTGAGGATTAACCTTTATTCGGACTTTAACTCATGACCCTGAATTGACCCAAAATTAAAGACCCAAAGAGACCCAAATTAATGTGACAGGACAACCGTCGTGTGTTGCCGGCAGCACATTAGACGAGAGGAAGAACCCACCTTATTATTTTTCTCCCCATATTTCTTCAACTTTTGTCGAAGAACGGTGTTACGGTCGTACCGTAGCTGGCGATCGTGATCCATCGATTTTGAGGGTAGTCGGAATCCTCATTTTCGATGTAAAATTTAAATAGCATATATATATAGATGAATGGAGATTTCCTCAAACCATGCCTCTCTTGGAGAGGAAAATTGAGGGGGTCGAAATTCACATCCGACACCTGCTTTTGTGACAAGGACCTTTAAGAGATTGATCATTGATATTAGGTATATTGTGTTTGACAGCAAATAGTGACGCAGGTTTTGTACGTCGAACATCACTGCCAAGCATTCTTTTTCGACTGGAGAGTAGCGATGCTCTGCACCTACCAACATGCGACTGAGGTAGTATAGAGCAGCTTCTTTTCCTCCATCATTTTCTTGTGCAAGTAGAGCGCCCAAAGAATAGTCGAGAGCTCTTGTGTACAAGATGAATGGTTTTCTGGTTGTGGGAACAGCCAACACCGGAGGCTTGGTCAGGTATGACTTGATGTCTTGAAATGCAGCTTCACATTCAGCATCCCAAACAAAGTCTACACCTTTCTTCATCAGGCGAGAAAATGGACGGCATTTTCCTGATAGATTGGAAATGAACCGTCGGATGTATGCCAATCTTCCTTGAAGCCCTTTTAGTTCTCTTAGGGTCCTTGGAGATGGCATTTCTAGAATTGCCTTGACTTTGATGGGGTCAAGTTCTATTCCAGCTTTCCGAACTATGAACCCGATGAGACACCGAAGAAGCATTTGAGGGGATTCATTCGCAATTTGTGTTTGCGAAGCCGGAGGAAGACTTCTCGAAGATCTTGGAGATGGTCTTCTTTCCTTTTGCTTTTGACGGCGAGGTCATCAACATAACATTCGACCGTCTTGTGCTGCATATCTTGGAATATCTTCATCATAGCCCTTTGATATGTTGCACCAGCATTTTTCAGACCAAATGGCATGACAGTGTAGCAATACACGCCAAATGGGGTCCGAAAGGATGTATGCCTTTCATCTTCGGGATGCATCTTTATCTGGTTGTAGCCAGAGAAGCCGTCCATGAAAGTCATTCGCTCAAACCCGCAGGTGTTGTCAATCATTACCTCCGGTATGGGGAGCGGGAATTCATCTTTGGGACATGTATTATTCAGGTCTCTATAGTCAATACAGACTCTGATTTGCCCATTTTTCTTTGTCATAGGGACGATGTTGGCCAACCATTCAGGATGCTGTTCCTCGCGGATAAAGCCAACGTTTTTGAGTTTCTGAACTTCTTGTTCAATTTTGTCCATCACATCAGGACGGAATCTTCTTTGGCCTTGTTTGACGGGCTTGATATTTTCTTGCAAGTTGAGTTTGTGAACTGCTATTTTGGGATCTAAGCCAGGCATTTCAGCGTAAGACCATGCAAAACAATCAACAAACTCACGAAGAAAAGAGACATACTCGGGTAACTCCTCATCCTTTATATTCTTGCTTATGAATACAGGACGTGGGTTATCTGGTGTTCCCAAGTCTATCTTTTGAACAGAATCTTCTGTCGGAAGGTTTGAAGGTGGTTCCTCCACAGCATTTTCGAAGGCTTCCAGCTCAACAAGACCTTCTGGATTTCTAAGGGCGTTTTCAGACCATGGCTCCGTTTCTGTCCATAAATCTTCTTGATCGGTATTCTTCTCAAGACTTGCTATGAGATGATCCCAATCGCCAGCTGAAACTGGGTCGAAGTAAGGCACTTCTTTTGGAGACGATGGCTCTTCTGAAACAGAGAACCGTGCGTCTATGTCATCGGACAATTCCTGGTCATCATCAGAGAAATCATACCAATTTCATGAGCTTCCTGGGTCCTTGTCGGGTAACTCTTCAAAGAGATATCCAGGGAGATCGATGTCTTCATTGACATGAGATGTTGAGGCTTGGTCGGCAAAACGACTCTGCAGCCTTTGTGTCAGCTGTCTCATCGGAGTGTCAGGATCATACCCCAATCCTTATGAAGACTTGTCTATGTGACGGTGGAGTTTCCAATCTTCCAGCTGACTTTTGGTCAGGGTGGGTTCCAATGGTGTGAGAATACCACGGCCACCTCCCAAACCAATTGGATTTTGAGCGTCATAGCCCATTTTCTTTATGATAGCTTGTGCCATTGGACTATACAAGGATAGTTGAGGCATACCTTCATTTCGGAAAGGCTCAAGCAGGCAGTTTGATGAAGAAGCATCCGATCTATGGAAGAAGATTGGTTCATCTTTTTGCTGACGTTTTTGGAACGACGAAGGTAGCAGACGCAGGATCTTCTACGTCAGCAGGGGTCTCTAATGGAGTGAGAGTGTAAGACCCCGACCCCTAATTTTCGGGATTAGTGTGTTTTTAGCCGTGGTTTAGTTTTCTAAGTAAGATTTGAGCCTAATTGAGTTAGATTGTGGTTTAGAATGGTTTTCCATAGCTTTGGGGAATTTTGAGAGCGGTTGGACCCGGTCTGACAGCTCGAGGATGCCTTGGGCTGTACGTGTAAGCGTAAGAATTGTTCTTGATTTTGAAAAATTACAATTTTGGTTTCTTTTGATAGGTCAAATTAGATCCAACAACTTTTGTGTTTAGACCTACCCCATTCGAAACTCAGAAAATCAGTTTTTCAGCCCGAGGGGCAAAACAGTCTTTTCACATTTAAATCTGAGCCCAGATTTCGAAATTTCAGAACCATGCCAAAAATATACTTTTTGAAAACTAGATTTTATAAGGATCATTTTAGTCTTCTTCGTCGATTTCATCCGAGGCCCAGAAAGCCCAGTTCTATGTCCATGAAGAGTTTTAAGTGGTGGGCCCCATGATTATCACTTTATATAAGCCCCACCTTCCATCTCTTCTCTCCATTCTCTTCCCCAACGAGAGTGAGTTGCAGGGACTCCCAGCTGAGCCTATTCCTCTCCTTCCTTGCTTCTCCCTCCACCAAATCAACCATGATTCATCACCGTTTGAAAATCCGACTTCGCCATTGTGTTCCCCACCTTCCAAGCTCTCGCTAGACCCCATTTTCGTGTGAGAAGCAGCTGGACAGCCCCTTGTTTGAGCTGTTCCTTGCTGGTTGGAGATGCTACAGGTAAGACCTCCCTTTCATTTCTTTGTATGAGGTAGGGAAGCCCCTAGGGAGCCTTGATTTCAACATGCAAGCTCTAACTCTAACTCTTTCTTAGATTCCAAATTTTGAGCCACTTTTGAGTATGTTTTGGGGGTCTTTGTTTCATAGGTGTGCTTGTGTCTAATTGGTGAGATTTCTGAGTAATCTTGGAGTGCTAGAGACAAAGGCAAGTGATCAACTTAGCTCTTCTTATGCATGCAAAGTTTGAATGTTTTAGCTTCCATGGTTTGGTTCTTTTTCCATTCTAATTTCAGCAATGTATTGTTTCAAATATGTGTTATGGTTTGGATTTTTGTTTAGTTTTTGAAATGCATATGCTAGTGGTTTATCTTGATGGTTTTCATTCAATGGAAGTGGGTTTTGTCTTGCCTAAATGTTTTGCAAATGGTTGAATGAATGGAGGAGTATTTTGTGAAATGATTAGAGGTGTTGGTTGTTAAAAATTTAATGAAAATGGCCCCTTGGAGAGCATGGAGGCTCAAGGGATGTGCAGGGATTTGACAAAGGAATGGAAGGATGTAATAGGGATGAAATGGTGTGAAAAATCTGATCTGAACTGAAGCTGCCGCAGATGGGCGGTCAGCAGTCGGCCAGCCGACTGTTGACCCACGGCTAGCCGCCCCTGTGTCGGTCAGAATAACAGCAACCAAGTTTTTGCACAGGGTGTGGTCGGCCCGCGGTCGGTCAGCAGGCGGCTGGCCGACCTGCGCAGAAAATGGAAAAGTAGTATTGTTCCTGAACAGACGGTCAGTGGTCGGTCAGCCAGTCGGCTAGCCGACCACAACCGGCGGCTAGCCGCCAGGTAGCCGCGTGGTGGCCGACTGTACAGAAGGAGAATTTTGAAGGGTTTCCTGATGAGAGAGAAAAACTAGAATATGTTAAGGGGTCTTTAGCTTGATGTTGTGCAATTGAAACATGAAATGTTATTTAGCTTCAGGGGCACCAATCCGCTTTTAATTCCAACATTTGGGTTTCAATTACACAAGAATCGAATGAAGGGCCTTAGCATATACTTGAAAGTTTGTTTTCAGAAACTTAGTCTTGACATGAAGAATATTATTTTGCACTTGTTTTGACTTACAAGCATTGGTTTTGTCTTGGATCTCGTTTTGCACTTGTTTTGACGTACAAGCATTGGTTTTGTCTTGGATCTCATTTTGCACTTGTTTTGACTTGCAAGCATTGGTTCCGTTCGGGTATTGTTTTGCACTTGTTTTGACTTACAAGCATTGGTTTTGTCTTGGATCTCGTTTTGCACTTGTTTTGACGTACAAGCATTGGTTTTGTCTTGGATCTCGTTTTGCACTTGTTTTGACTTGCAAGCATTGGTTCCATTCGGGTATTGTTTTGCACTTGTTTTGACTTGCAAGTATCAGTTTTGTTTTCGGTATCGCTTTGCACTTGTTTTGAGTTACAAGTATCAGCTTTGTTTCAAAGAACCCAAAAAGGGGACTACTTAGTGTGCTTCGACATGCTTATAGCTTATGCTACCTTGTTTTGTCTTGCGTGCACCGTCCACCCCGTGTGGTCGATGAGGGAAATGTGAGAACTTGGTCCGGGCGGCACCCTTAACCACGGGGCGTAGCGTGTCAACCACGGGCCTCAAACGGCGAGTCTCCATTAGTTTTGTGCATTCATGAATTCCGTTGAATACCACTGAGCTTGGACTGCCCTCTCAGTCTGATCCACTAGTTAGGGGGTCCTTAAACATAAGGACTATCTGCAGATAAGTCGTGTATTTATACACATTTTTGTTCTGTTCCGGTTCCGCGGCCGGTTTCCCGCCCACCTTGTGTGGCTCGGGCTTTCGTTTCGTTTTGCCTGTCTTGCTTTGTCTTTGCTTGCTCTTGTCATCATGTATGATGGAGAAAGGATGAGCTCAATGTGGATTTACGAATCATGATGTTTTCTCGTAATCATGCTAGCTTTGTCTTGCTTTTTGTCATGTACTATTTAAAGATTCATTAAATGGTTTTAAAATGCTAGACCACATGTACTCATGCTAGTTTTGCCTCATATCTTGCTCGTGGACTTTTGTTTTCTTGAAGTGTATATCGTTCAAGCCTCGTTTCAAGATTTGTAAACTGTTTTAAATTCAGTATATGGTTTCTTATAAATTTTAAATGATTTATACTCATGCTTAAATTGATCACCTGCTAGACCGTCGTGTCTGACCTTGTTTGTTTGGTGCCTTAGGTAGCAGGTTCCCGTCTTGACCTAGTACGTGTACAGATGGCTTTAGAGCCACGAGTTTTGCAGGTTGTTGTTTCAGTGATGTCATACAGACGTTGCACTTGACTCTGGAGATACGTTACACACATGGGTAGTATTTGTTCTTAGCTTGTATTTTGTAAGGCTTTTGTTAGCCTTTTCTTTTGGGATTGTAATTAATGCACTTGTTAAATTATAACTTGAATATTCTTGGATATTGATAAGCCTGTCACTATCAGCTCTGTATATTTTGATATCATGTTTGTTCCAGTCTGAGTATGATTATGCTATGACAGCTTTATGCTGACGGGTTAAGTGCGACACGGAATCCGATGGCCATGGGCTCCGGGTCGCAATGCCACGTAAGCTTCCGCGAAATGTTCTTGATGTGTTTGGGAATTTTGCTTTCCTCACACACGCGGATCCCGGGGAGAAATATATTTATCACTTCCTCCCCAATTCGCGTTCCCGAGGTCGGACCGCTGCAGGGATCCGGGTTCGGGGGCGCGACAGAGAGCAGGCCGAACTTGCTGAGTATCAGCTTGGCTTGACGATGTATCGTCTTTAGTCTCTGAATCCGAATCCGTGTCTTGTATGATAGACACGAAGGAGACATCAAACTTGCCCCTTGTCTTTTGCTTTGTCTTCTTTGCTTTAGTAGTGATTACCAAAGGTTTGGAAGATTTGAAGGAGATGACGAAGGGAGACTAACTGCTCTCTTTGAGTTTTCCGGAAGGTTTGTTTTCTTCCGATGGTTGCTGAGGAGCCTTGCCTTTATCTTTTTGGAGATTGCCGGCAAGGGATGTTGTTTTCTCCTCCTTTTCTTCTTTCTCATCCTTGTACATCTGAGAGTCTGCAAAATGGACTTCCTTGCCTTTGAAGGGCTTTTTGTCTGCAAACACTCAATGTATCTAGCCGTCGTCGCCAACAAACTCGATGCACTGATGTAGAGTCGAAGGAACGACACCGTTCTTGTGTATCCAAGGGCGTCCAAGAAGGATGTTGTAGCATGAAGGGGTTTTTATTGCATATACGGTGACCTCAGAGATAAGATCGCCGATTTGCAACCTGAACCGGATTTTGCCAATGGGCCTTTGAGCACTCCCATCGTATCCAAAGATGGATACAGATGTGTGGCTTAGTTTGTTAGGCGGGATACCCAGCTCTTCGAGTGCCGAAGTAGAGATGAGGTTGAGTGCAGAACCCGGGTCGATCTTGACTCGGTGTATCGGCATCTCTTTCGTGTACCCGGTGAAGTACAAGGGTCGGTTGTGCTTCGTCTCGCCTAGCAGGAGGTCTTTCTTATTGAAGGCGATGGTGGCACTTGCGGCTTTTTGGACCGAGAGGCATTCAGTGCAAGGTCCTCTAGCTTCTTTCTTTTCTCCCTTTGAGGAGGTTTTTGATTTTGTGACCCTATAGTCCATTTCAATTTGCAGGACTTGCGGGGCATATTTGTCGACATCCAGATTCAGCCTTTGCAGTTCTGAAATGAGACTATCACGAGTTTGTGGTGACATTCGTAATAAGTCTAGGATGTGCAGTCGTGCAGGTATGTGTTTGAAGTGCTCGATCAAGTCATACTTGAAAGCCTCCTTTAGGCCTGCATTTTCATTATCACCGCCGCTTGGGGCATTTACAACTTGTTTTCCCGAAGGATTTACATAAGAAGAAGAAGAAGGTTGGTTGTATTTTTTGTGGTAATCTCGGCCAGAGCGGGTACCTTTCCCAACTTCAAAAGCTTCTAGAGGTGGTTCTTCTTTTGGAAGACCCCCTTCGGGCTCAAGGGGCTGATCTTCCCCATTTGCTGAAAACGCCTCTGCAGCAGCATTGCCGTCTTCGGTTATTGCGTTGCATGGAGCATTTTCCTGGAACAAGTCTTGAACAACTTCCAACAACTTTTCTTCTTTGTCCAGTATTTCATCGGTCCAGACATCTCCTATGAGGTTGGGTACCTGGGACCAATTGACCGGGTTTTCTTTGAAGACTTTATCAGCCAGAGCTTCTTCATGGTGATCAGTCGAAAGAGGCTTGAATTCTGATGTCACTGTTTCAGGAGACGATGGCTGAGAAGGTGCTATCTCAGTGGAAGTCACCCAAGAATATGTAGCTCCAGAAGATATGCTACTGGATGCATTTTGAGAGTCCGTGGCCTCAGCAGATGGAGCTTCAGAGGCACTATCATCCTGAACTATCACATTACAGGCAACTTCGATAGAAGATGCCTCCATAATGGACCGTTGGGAATCAGACTCATCCTCCGATGTAAGAGGATCATCAATCCAACAACTTTCTTCATTTTCCGGAGTCACTGGAGGAGATGCTTGTAGATTTTCCGGGACTTCCGGTTCTGGATTTTGATGAAGTTGGTTGATGCGATCCCGCTCCTGCTCTATGGCTAGACGTTGCAAGATCCTCGCATATTCTTCAAGATCGGGCATAGGAGCCAAATCTTTTTCTTCATCTGCCCCTTGTGGTTCGACCTAGTTGGGATCCACTAGAGCATTTGTTTGTGCTGTGTTAACAGCATTTTGGGCAGCCTCTTGGTCTTCATCATCACCAGACCAGGATCCTTGTGGCTGGAAGGGGTTATACCAAATTACTGGCATAAAGTGGGATTCCGGGATCCATTCTTCATCGGAGAGATATTCTCCGGTTTCAAGGGATTCCTCCCACTCATCGGTGTCACTAGCAGTGTCACTGGACTCGTATCCATTCATGGAGAATGCAACTACTGAGTTACAAGAGTACGATGCCCCCTGCGTAGTCTCATCTCTGAACCGTGGTGGCATGAAATCACTGAGAGTGAATTTTCTTATCACTCTTAGAACTTTGGGGAGAGACCCCTCTGTTGCCCCTAGTGAAGTGGTAGAGGAGGTTTCTGCTTTTTCAGGAACCTCTTGTTTTGTTTGAGCCTTCTCCTGCTGTTTGAGCTTGCGGAGTTGTCTCTTGGCTTGCCTTCGTTGTTGAGCGGTCGGCTTTGTTTTGACGATCGCCCAATTTTCATCTTCTAGGAGATCGGGATGTACCCATATGGGCTGTCCTTTTGGTGTTGGGTAACGCACCAGCTCTTGGGACGTTTGGGTCATTTTTATCACCTTGGAGGAAGTAGTGACTTTTTCCTTTGGTGATTTGGATGTTTGTCCATATGACACCATGTTAACGGATGCAAACCCATAGTTTTTGTCAAAGGTGATGACTCCGTTTTTCCACATCTCGTTGATCTTCTCTCTCATAACAAAACATTGGTTGAGAGGATGTGAGACCATTTGGTGGTATGGACAATATCGGGGATCGTCGATTTGGCCAACATCTCCCGGTCTTTTGGGGTTAGGCAAGGTGAGTTTGCCATTTGCCAAGAGAGCCCCAAATATTTCTTTGACATCTTCATCGAACGGGTATTTCTTTTCTACTCGTTCTTTGAAGGCATCAGAGAGTTCAGGTCTCTTACCTGTAGCTTTATTTTCAGCTTTCTTTGGTGGTTGAGGAGCTGACTTGGTTTGCACATTGAGAACCTCCTTTTTCTTTGGCTTGGAGGTTGGAATGGCGGTCTGCTCCTTCTTTGATGACTTCTGATTGTTGAGGTCTTTGATCACCGTTTCACCCTCCATAGACGCTTCTAGGAGTTCTCCCAAGTTTTTTAATTTGTTGCCGATGATCATGGAGCGGATCCTTGCTCTCATGTTGTTTCGGTAAATGTCGACCAGCGACGCTTGTGGCAGCACATCTGAGCATTTGTATGCCATTGCTTTCCACTTATGAATGAAGTTGTATGTCGACTCATTCTCTCCCTGTTTAAGGCTGCAAAGCTGAGCCATAGTAACAGGATGATCCTCACCTTTGAAGTGGGTCAGGAAACGTGTTTCTAGCATGGTCCAATTTTGAATGGAGTCCTCTGGCAGAGTGGAATACCAATCAAAGGCCGTACCTTTTAGGGTACTTGCAAAGAGCCGGATCTTGAGTGCATCTTGATCCGCAATCGTTCCTGTCAGGATCTTGAAGTGGATGACATGCTGTCTGGCTGAACCTTTCCCTGTATGTGTTTGGAGAAGAGGTTGTTTGAACTTTTGGGGAAACGGAACCGAGTCCATCCATAAGGGATACGGTGGCTTGATCCCATGCTCCTTCAGTGTATCCTCTTCTTTTGCTTTGGCGAGGATATTGTCCACGTCCTTTTTAGTAATGGCGCGTGACTCATCTTCTCCACCTTTTGCCTCATCTTGTGGAGGAACTTCCTCATTGTTTGGTGGACGCTGGAGAGTGAGAAGGAGGTTTTCCATCATAACCTTATTCTCTGCTGTCCTTGCTCTAGCTGCTGAATGCGTAGAGCCATGTCGTCATGTGGTGGAGGTTGCTCAGAGTTTGTGACCAAGACATTCATCCTTCGTGAGTCGAAAGAGGATACTTGTTGACACCAAAAATGTCACTTTGCCTCATCAACATCAAAATCTATATGGAGCTGCATCATACTACAAACAGTCAAAGCCGCTTCAGGCATCAGATCTTGACAGAACCAAACAAAAACTACAAGATCTTTCAAAGTAGCCAAAAGAAGGGTACACATGAAGTTTCGGGCCATTACGACACTATTTGGCCTAACTTCAATCCTCCAACAGCTGAGCCGGAGCTCCCGACAGCGACAGTGTCAAAAACATCGAATCTTCGATCAGAGCCTATGGATGGTCTTAAAATACCTCCAAAAGGCTCCATGTCGAATTTCAAGTCAAACCGACACCGTTTGACCCTCCTATCAACTCTCGAACGCCGAAATCAAGCCTCCCGGCAGCGAGAACCTCTGATGCCGCCACTCATCAAACAAAACACATGAGTAGCTTCTGCTTGCTTCCGAAGGGCTGCATGTCAAATTTCAGGTCATTCCGACAACGTTTGACCCGGTTTTGAAGCTCCGAAGCAAAATCAAGCCTACCGGCGGCGAAGCTCCCCGGGACCATGGCACCCAAATTAGAGCTAATGGATCATCTCAAAATGACTCCAGTAGGCTCCCCGTCAAATTTCAGGTCAATCGGACATCGGATGACCGTACATCAAAGCTCGACATCTTCCGCACGGTGAAATCAAGTCAAGCATCGACGGGACCCCAAACGGCTTCAAAACTCAAATAAAAGCCCATGGTTGGTCCTATCTAATGCCCAAGAAGCTTCACCTCAATTTTCAGGTCATTCCGACATCGTTTGACCCAGTTTCAACTCTTGGCGGAAAATCGGCTACAGAGTGTTCGGCTTTTCCAAAAATAGGAAACTTTGTGCTCTGATTTGCACAGCCTTTCGACAGGTTTTCTTCAAAGGAATTAAGCCAATAAATGAGGAGAAATGTCAGAGAAAAATACAGGAGAAAACAGAAGCGAAAAAGCCCGAGAAACGACCAAGAAACGGCGACCGGAAGGCGACCGGAAAATGGACCAAAGTCCAAGGTCGCCAGCCCCATGGTCGTCGGCGACCATGGGTGCATGGTCGCCGGCGACCCTGGAAATCCGGGTCGACGGATTTCCGCCGAAACGTCCGTTTTTCCAATTCTTTTCCCGTTTCGCGATGTTTGGCCCCTGTGATTTTCTTAAAATCTGATTTTTGAGGCATGATATCCGTCGATCTTCGTCAACATCACGGATCCGCCATCGAAATCATTTGATCTTCATCGGACACTCCGAAACTGCCAACTGGCCGACCAAGAAAGCACACTTTCTGCCCGACCGATCAAGAAATCGACTAGACAGATGTTGCCGGCCCATTAGTGGCAACCAATGTCTGAATTTTCATCGTCATCTGACGTCAAGCAACGTACGGATCCATCGATGATCATCACAAGAAGAATTCCAAAAGACGTGGCACGGCCCGCGACTCTTCAAGCGACTCGACAGCCAATTAATGAAGTTAAATGACCCTTTTATGGCAATTTATTAGGGTCAGTAACTCATTATTTTGAACGGCCCAATCAGAAGCCAAGAAATGGGAGTTACAAGTCCAATTAATCATGACAATTAACCATGTAACTCCTATCATTATGGAGATTAATCATGTTAATTAATCATGAAACTCCCATCATCATGGAGATTAAATGCCCATTATTCTCCATCGGCCAATCAAAATCCAAGAAAAAGGAGTTACAATATAAAGAATTAAATCTTGTAACTCCTCCCATCATGGAGCATTAATACCATCAATGCCCATAAAACCCTCCTAATGGCCACCAAAAGTCTATAAATAGGCGGTCATTCCAAGGAGAAAGGGTCCAAAAAAAATTGTCGGAAGTGGTCCAGAAAAAATTGTTAGAGATCCAAAGAAAAATTGTCTGAAAACTATCCTGAAGAATTCTCTGTAAAAAAGAAGCTCTCTCATTTTGAAGAAACTCTGCTGCAAGTTCTACAAGGTGATCAAAGTCCCTTGGGGGGCCACCCCCCCAAGATCTCCTGTCTTCTTCTATCCAACATGGCCTAGATGCGGCTTTTCAGCCCGTCTACTTGGTTTTTTATTGGATATAAGACCTTCTCTTGGTCTTTGTCCTCTAAAAATCTGAGGTCCAAGCCAAGCCAAGTGAATCAAAGCATCAAGTGTTCTCATCTGAAGGACGATGGCAGAGTCCATACATGACTCGCGACCGTCGATTTGAACGAGTCCCCACAATCGCTTGAGAAGTCAGATTCCTTTTCTTACTTTTCTATTGTATTGCATATTTTTTTAAAGAGACATAAAAATCACATTTCTTGTCTTTACATTTTGATGAGATTTGTAAACTGCCTTTTATGGCACAAAATCGCCTTCTACGGCACAAAACTGCCTTTCACGACAAATTAAACAAAATCGCCTTTCACGGCAAACAAATGAAAATCGCCTTTCACGGCATTAAAAAGTTTTGTCTCTTTCTTTAAAATATATGTGCAATGGAAAGTTAGAAAAAAGTTGATTTCCTTTTCTACTTGTGAAGGTGAATCTCCAGATCACCATTTCAAATTCCTAGTAGAGTAGAAAATCTGGCATATCCGTACAAAAAAAATAAAAAATGTTGATGCTTGCTCTTTTTTTTCTCTTCGCCCCGCCGCACCCCGGCGGACCCGGGACGGAGGAAGGCAAGAGAAAGAAAAAGACGAGTCCATCAAGTTGGCTCACCCGGTGGGACTTGTTCAATTGAGAACACGATGCTTAGAATCCTTGGCTCCCTTCTAGTTGGTGGCCTATGTTGGATCTTGTATCTAAAAAAAAAACATGAGATGGGATTCTTTGGAAACTTCTTTCTTTGAACTTGTTTCCATTCTTTCTTTTCTCAACAAAAAAAAAGGGTTTTCTCTCTTTTGGATTCAAATTAGAGAAACGTTGGTTCTTTCCTTTTCGTGCAATGGCTCGCAGAAATGTTTGAGCCAACATTCGGATTGGGAGGGGCCATTTTCCACTCTTTAATGGATCCATCGGAGATCTTTCAAAAAAAAAAAAAACAAAAGAAAAGTTCAGAAAAAAAAAAACCTTTTCAAATTTCTCTCTTTTGGATTCAAATTAGAGAAACTTTGGTCTTTTCCTTTTCGTGCAATGGCTCGCAGAAATGTTTGAGCCAACGTTCGGATTGGGAGGGGCCATTTCCCTCTCTTTGATGGGTCCATCGGAGATCTTTTAAAAAAAAAAAACTTAAAATTTTTTTTTCTTTTCAAATTTCTCTCTTTTGAATTAAAATTAGAGAAACTTTGGTTCTTTCCTTTTCGTGCAATGGCTCGCAGAAATGTTTGAGCCAACGTTCGGATTGGGAGGGGCCATTTCCCTCTCTTTGATGGGTCCATCAGAGATCTTTCAAAAAAAAAAAAAAACAAAAGAAAAGTTCAAAAAAAAAACTTTTCAAGTTTCTCTCTTTTGGATTCAAATTAAAGAAACTTTGGTTCTTTCCTTTTCGTGCAATGGCTCGCAGAAATGTTTGAGCCAACGTTCGGATGGGGAGGGGCCATTTCCCTCTCTTTGATGGGTCCATTGGAGATCTTTCAAAAAAAAAAAAAGTAAAAAAAAAAAGATTTTCAAATTTCTCTCTTTTGGATTCAAATTAGAGAAACTTTGGTTCTTTCCTTTTCGTGCAATGGCTCGCAGAAATGTTTGAGCCAACGTTCGGATTGGGAGGGGCCATTTTCCTCTCTTTGATGGGTCCATTGGAGATCTTTCAAAAAAAAAAAAAAAAACAAGTTCAAAAATTTTTTTTTTTTCAAATTTCTCTCTTTTGGATTCAAATTAGAGAAACTTTGGTTCTTTCCTTTTCGTGCAATGGCTCGCAGAAATGTTTGAGCCAACGTTCAGATTGGGAGGGGCCATTTTCCTCTCTTTGATGGGTCCATTGGAGATCTTAAAAAAAAAAAAAAAAAAAAGTTTAAAAAAAAAACTTTTCAAATTTCTCTCTTTTGGATTCAAATTAGAGAAACTTTGGTCTTTTCCTTTTAATGCAATGGCTCGCAGAAATGTTTGAGCCAACGTTCGGATTGGGAGGGGCCATTTTTCCGCTCTTTGATGGATCCATCGGAGATCTTTCAAAAAAAAAAAAAAAAAGAGATGTTAAAAAAAAAAAAACTTTTCAAATTTCTCTCTTTTGGATTCAAATTAGAGAAACTTTGGTCTTTTCCTTTTCGTGCAATGGCTCGCAGAAATGTTTGAGCCAACGCTCGGATTGGGAGGGGCCATTTTCCTCTCTTTGATGAGTCCATTGGAGGTCTTTCAAAAAAAAAAGAGAGCATTAAGGTTACACCAATTGCGTTCTTTGACCAAAGTGGATCTAAGAAAAGCCTTGTCCAGAGTGTGGAGGCAGCTAGACTGTTCGAGGTAAGGGTCCTTCAAACGGGTTCATTAAGTAATCCTACCCTTACCTGGGGGCTAATCTATCCACTAAGGTTTCATATGACCAAATTGGAAGACCTATGTGCACTCTCAAAAAAAAAAAAAAAAAACTTCTGTCACTATTTTGTTCAAATTGGAGGAATTTTGGTTCTTTCCTTTTCGGATTTAGGCTCGCAGAATTGTTTGAACCTGTATTCGGATTGGAATACCATTTGCCCTCTTTTATGAATTCAATCTTGACTTTTCAAAAAAAAAAAAAAAACTCTCGTCACTATTGGATTCAAATATGAGAAATCCTGGTTCTTTCCTTTTTCGGATATAGGCTCGTAGAAATGTTTAAACCTGTATTCGGATTGGAATACCATTTGCTCTCTTTTGAGAATCCAATCTTGACATTTCAAAAAATCCCATCTCATGTCCTTCAAGGATGCGATTTACAACATCTGTGTCTAGCGGTGACAGTACGCCCTTTCGGGTCTATTGTATTCGCGACCGACACATTTGTATCTCTAACCTTATATCATTTTACCTCGAGTGAGCTTCGCTTCTCGGTAATTTAAATTAAGGTTTACAATTGCTTTTAGCGGTCCCTGGAACGCTCATTTCGAGCCGACCATACTTGCGTTTAGAACAATTGTACCATCTATGGCTTTTTGGCCTTCTTCATTACGCTCAGAACCGGCCATGCCCCTGAGCGATTTGAAAAGAAAAAACCATAGTATAGCCCATTTATGATCACCATATTCTTGTGATTACTAATGGATGTGGTCTTGTTTCAGAAAAGTTTTTCCAAAACTAACAATGGCAGCTTCGTTGACCATCACCTTCGATGAGAACAAGTACCAAGTCATGCTTCAAGAGAAGCAAAGCAAAGGCGCTTTCAAGCACCCCGTCAGCTGCCGAAGCATCACCTCCCTCGGCAACTCCCAAAACACCGGGTCGGCATCCACTTCCCGGACCATCGTCTTCGGGTCACTGGGACCATTCCCACTACCCGCAGAAGAGACGATGGCTGCTAAGAAGCAGAAGACCGCCCCCCAACGTGTCGCTACCCTGACACCAAAGGCGGTCGCCAAGAGACCTGAGGCTCGTGGCAATCCCATGAGGCCTCAACCTACAAAAAACCAAGTCTATCCCAAGACTTGGTCCCCGCGATCTTCACCAAAACAAAGAAGGTCCCACACATCTGCAAAGCCAGCATACCTGGCTCCTCTCAAGGAGAACCGGTTTTATCCTCTTGCTTACATCAAAGGAGAGAAACCTACCCTCCACCGAACAACAAAAACTACTCAGCACGAGCCGGCTTGCTCATACATGCCCAAAATCAAGTCGTGCATCACAAGGCCTCGACAAGAACTTGCTAGGGCCTGCTCTCCTACAACTCGACCCTTCATCTCAACAGGGGACGAGCTTGCAAAATTTAAAGCTTCGCTGCGACGGGCTAAGGACCGCGTCCAAATCCTGTCCATCCCAGTCTTCAAGGAAGACAAGCTCGGTTGCTGCGCACGAGGGACCACGTCCTTCATTGCCAGAGCACAGCCCGAGCTAACCGAAGCTCAAATTGCTCGTCGCATACGTCGCCACGCGGCATATCGAGAAAAGAGATTAGAGAAGCAAAGAACCCAGCATTCTGAGCTTCAAATCTCCCAAAAATGGGTCGGAAAAGAAAGTCCCGACCAAGTTGCTGCTGTCCACATGGTTGGCAAAACCAAAAGACACCAAAAGTCAGCGACGAAAATACATGTCAGACGACCGGTGACTCGCAGCGTCTTCTGGACGAGAAGACATCAGGAAGACTCTCCCACTCCTTCAAGCCAGGGACATCGGAGTGATCATTCCTCGGACTCTTCATCTAAACGAATGAGCTCCAGCTCAGTCACTAAGACGGTATCCTCTTTCTACTCACGAAGGATGAATGTCTTGGTCACAAACACTGAGCAACCTCCACCACATGACGACATGGCTCTACGCATTCAGCAGCTAGAGCAAGGATAGCAGAGAATAGAGGTTCTGATGGAAAACCTCCTTCTCACTCTCCAGCGTCCACCAAACAATGAGGAAGTTCCTCCACAAGATGAGGCAAACGGTGGAGACGATGAGTCACGCGCCCTTACTAAAAAGGACGTGGACAATATCCTCGCCAAAGCAAAAGAAGAGGATACACTGAAGGAGCATGGGATCAAGCCATCATATCCCTTATGGATGGACTCGGTTCCATTTCCCCAAAAGTTCAAACAACCTCTTCTCCAAACATATACGGGGAAAGGTTCAGCCATATAGCATGTCATCCACTTCAGGATCCTGACAGGAACGATTGCGGATCAAGATGCACTCAAGATCCGGCTCTTTGCAAGTACCCTAAAAGGTACGGCCTTTGATTGGTATTCCACTCTACCAGAGGACTCCATTCAAAATTGGACCATGCTAGAGACACATTTCCTGACCCACTTCAAAGGTGAGGATCATCCTGTTACTATGGCTCAGCTCTGCAGCCTTAAATAAGGAGAGAATGAGTTGACATACGACTTCATTCACAAGTGGAAAGCAATGGCATACAAATGCTCAGATGTACTGCCACAAGCGTCGCTAGTCGACATTTGCCGAAACAACATGAGAGCAAGGATCAGCTCCATGATCATCGGCAACAAATAAAAAAACTTAGGAGAACTCCTAGAAGCGTCTATGGAGGCTGAAACGGTGATCAAAGACCTCAACAGTCAAAAGTCATCAAAGAATGAGCAAACCGCCATTCCAACCTCCAAGCCAAAGAAAAAGGAGGTTCTCAATGTGCAAACCAAGTCAGCTCCTTAGCCACCAAAGAAAGCTGAAAATAAAGCTGCAGGTAAGAGACCTGAACTCTCTGATGCCTTCAAAGAACGAGTAGAAAAGAAATACCCGTTCGATGAAGATGTTGAAGAAATATTTGGGGCTCTCTTGGCAAATGGCAAACTCACCTTGCCTGACCCCAAAAGACCGGGAGATGTTGGCAAAACCAACGATCCCCGATATTGTCCATACCACCAAATGGTCTCGCATCCTCTCAACCAATGTTTCGTTGTGAGAGAGAAGATTAACGAGATGTGGAAAAACGGAGTCATCACCTTTGACAAAAACTATGGGTCTGCCTCTGTTAACATGGTGTCATATGGACAAACATCCAAATCACCAACGGAAAAAGTCACTACTTCCTTCAAGGTGATAAAAAAAAAAGTCACTACTTCCTTCAAGGTGATAAAAATGACCCAAACGTCCCAAGAGCTAGTGCCTTACCCAACACCAGAAGGACAGCCCATATGGGTACATCCCGATCTCCTAGAAGATGAAAATTGGGAGATCGTGAAAACAAAGCCGACTGCTCAATAGCGAAGGCAAGCCAAGAGACAACTCCGCAAGCTCAAACAGCAGGAGAAGGCTCAAACAAAACAAGAGGTTCCTGAAAAAGCAGAAACCTCCTCTACCGCTTCGTTGGGGCCAACAGAGGGGTCTCTCCCCAAAGTTCCAAGAGTGATAAGAAAATTCACTCTCAGTGATTTCATGCCACCACGTCTCAGAGATGAGACTACACAGGGGGCATCATACTCTTGTAACTCGGTAGTTGGATTCTCCATGAATGGATACGAGTCCAGTGACACTGCCAGTGACACCAATGAGTGGGAGGAATCCCTTGAAACCGGAGAATATCTCTCCGACGAAGAATGGATCCCGGAATCCCACCTTATGCCAGTAATCTAGTATAACCCCTTCCAGCCACAAGGATCCTGGTTTGATGATGATGAAGACCAAGAGGCTGCCAAAAATGCTGTTAACACAGCACAAACAAATGCTCTAGTGGATCCCAACCAGGTCGAACCACAAGGGGCAGATGAAGAAGAAGATTTGGCTCCTATGCCCGATCTTGAAGAATATGCGAGGATCTTGCAGCGTCTAGCCATAGAGCAGGAGCAGGATCGCATCAACCAACTTCATCAAAATCCAGAACCGAAAGTCCCGGAAAATCCACAAGCATCTCTTCCAGTGACTCCGGAAAATGAAGAAAGTTGCTGGATTGATGATCCTCTTACATCGGATGATGAGTCTGATTCCCTACGGTCCATTATGGAGGCATCTTCTATCGAAGTTGCCTGTAATGTGATAGTTTACGATGATAGTGCCTCTGAAGCTCCATCTGCTGAGGCCACGGACTCTCAAAATGTATCCAGTAGCATATCTTCTGGAGCTACATATTCTCGGGTGACTTCCACTGAGATAGCACCTTCTCAGCCATCGTCTCCTGAAACGGTGACATCAGAATTCAAGCCTCTTCCGACTGATCACCATGAAGAAGCTCTAGCTGATGAAGTCTTCAAAGAAAACCCAATCAATTGGTCCCAGGTACCCAACCTCATAGGAGATGTCTGGACCGATGAAATACTGGACAAAGAAGAAAAAGTTGTTGGAAGCTGTTCGGGACTTGTTCCCGGAAAATGCTTCGTGCAACGCAATAACTGAAGACAGCAATGCTGCTGCAGAGGCGTTTTCAGCAAATGGGGAAGATCAGCCCCTTGAGCCCGAAGGGGGTCTTCCGAAAAAAGAACCACCTCTAGAAGCTTTTGAAGTTGGGAAAGGTACCCGCTCTGGCCAGGATTACCACAAAAACTATAACCAACCTTCTTCTTCTTCTTATGTAAATCCTTCGGGAAAACAAGCCGTAAATGCCCCAAGCGGCGGTGATAATGAAAATGCAGGCCTAAAGGAGGCTTTCAAGTATGACTTGATCGAGCACTTCAAACACATACCTGCACGACTGCACATCCTAGACTTATTACGAATGTCGCCACAAACTCGTGATAGTCTCATTTCAGAACTGCAAAGGCTGAATCTGGATGTCGACAAATATGCCCCGCAAGTCCTGCAAATTGAAATGGACTATAGGGTCACAAAATCAAAAACCTCCTCAAAGGGAGAAAAGAAAGAAGCTGGAGGACCTTGCACTGAATGCCTCTCGGTCCAAAAAGCCGCAAGTGCTACCATTGCCTTCAATAAGGAAGACCTCCTGCTAGGCGAGCCGAAGCACAATCGACCCTTGTACTTCACAGGGTACATCAAAGAGATGCCGATACACAGAATCCAAATCGACCCGGGTTCTGCACTCAACCTCATCTCTACTTCGGCACTCAAAGAGCTGGGTATCCCACCTAGCAAGCTAAGCCACACGTCTGTGTCTATCTTTGGATACGATGGGAGTACTCAAAGGCCCATTGGCAAAATCCAGTTCAGGTTGCAAATCGGTGATCTTATCTCTGAGGTCACCGTATATGCAATAAAAACCCCTTCATGCTACAACATCCTTCTTGGACGCCCTTGGATACACGAGAACGGTGTCGTTCCTTCGACTCTACATCAGTGCATCAAGTTTGTTGGCGACGACGGCTTGATACATCGAGTGTTTGCAGACAAAAAGCCCTTCAAAGGCAAGGAAGTCCATTTTGCAGACTCTTAGATGTACAAGGATGAAAAAGAAGAAAAGGAGGAGAAAACAACATCCCTTGCCGGCAATCTCCAAAAAGATAAAGGCAAGGCTCCTCAGCGATCATCGGAAGAAAACAAACCTTCCAGCAAACTCAAAGAGAGCAATCAGTCTCCCTTCGTCATCTCCTTCAAATCTTCCAAACCTTTGTTAATCACTACTAAAGCAAAGAAGACAGAGCAAAAGACAGGGGGCAAGTTTGTTGTCTCCTTCGTGTCTATCATACAAGACACGGATTCGGATTCAGAGACTGAAGACGATACATCGTCAAGCCAAGATGATACTCAGCAAGTTCGGCCTGCTCTCACTCCATTGGAGACCCCTGCTGATGTAGAAGATCCTGCGTCTGCTACCTTCGTCGTTCCGAAAACGTCGGCAGAAGATAAACCAATCTTCTTCCATAGATCGGACGCTTCTTCATCAAATTGCCTGCTTGAGCCTTTCCGAAATGAAGGTATGCCTCAACTATCCTTGTATAGTCCAATGGCAAAAGCTATCATGAAGAAAATGGGCTATGACGCTCAAAATCTAATTGGTTTGGGAGGTGGTCGTGGTATTCTCACACCATTGGAACCCACCCTGACCAAAAGTCAGCTTGAAGATTGGAAACTCCACCGTCGCATAGACAAGTCTTCATACGGATTGGGGTATGATCCTGACACTCCAATGAGACAGCTGACACAAAGGCTGCAGAGTCGTTTTGTAGACCAAGCCTCAACATCTCATGTCGATGAAGACATCGATCTCCCTGGATATCTCTTTGAAGAGTTACCCGACAAGGACCCAGGAAGCTCATCAAATTGGTATGATTTCTCTGATGATGAAGTGGAATTGTCCGATGACACAGACGCACGGTTCTCTGATTCAGAAGAACCGTCGTCTCCAAAAGAAGTGCCTTACTTAGACCCAGTTTCAGCTGGTGATTGGGATCATGTCATAGCAAGTCTTGAGAAGAATACCGATCAAGAAGATTTATGGACAGAAATGGAGCCATGGTCTGAAAATGCCCTTGGAAATCCAGAAGGTCTTGTTGAACTGGAAGCCTCCGAAAATATTGTGGAGGAACCACCTTCAAATCTTCCGACAGAAGATTCTGTTCAAAAGATAGACTTGGGGACACCAGATAACCCACGTCCTGTATTCATAAGCAAGAATATAAAGGATGAGAAGTTACCCGAGTATGTCTCTTTTCTTCGTGAGTTTGTTGATTGTTTTGCATGGTCTTACGCTGAAATGCCTGGCTTAGATCCCAAAACAGCAGTTCACAAACTCAACCTGCAAGAAAATATCAAGCCTGTCAAACAAGGCCAAAGAAGATTTCGTCCTGATGTGATGGACAAAATTGAACAAGAAGTTCAGAAACTCAAAAACGTTGGCTTCATCCGCGAGGAACAGCATCCTGAATGGTTGGCCAACATCGTCCTTGTGACAAAGAAAAATGGGCAAATCAGAGTCTGTATTGACTATAGAGACCTGAATAATGCATGTCTCAAAGATGAATTCCCGCTCCCCATACCGGAGGTAATGATTGACAACACCTGCGGGTTTGAGCGAATGACTTTCATGGACGGCTTCTCTGGCTACAACCAGATAAAGATGCATCCCGAAGATGAAAGGCATACATCCTTTTGGACCCCATTTGGCGTGTATTGCTACACTGTCATGCCATTTGGTCTGAAAAATGCTGGTGCAACGTATCAAAGGGCTATGATGAAGATATTCCAAGATATGCAGCACAAGATGGTTGAATGTTATGTTGATGACCTCGCCGTCAAAAGCAAAAGGAAAGAAGACCGTCTCCAAGATCTTCGAGAAGTCTTCCTCTGGCTTCGCAAACACAAACTGCGAATGAATCCCCTCAAATGCTTCTTCGGTGTCTCATCGGGTAAGTTCCTCGGATTGATAGTTCGGAACGCTGGAATAGAACTTGACCCCATCAAAATCAAGGCAATTCTAGAAATGCCATCTCCAAGGACCTTAAGAGAACTAAAAGGGCTTCAAGGAAGATTGGCATATATCCGACGGTTCATTTCCAATCTATCAGGAAAATGCCGTCCATTTTCTCTTCTGATGAAGAAAGGTGTAGACTTTGTTTGGGATGCTGAATGTGAAGCCGCATTTCAAGACATCAAGTCATACCTGACCAAACCTCCGGTGTTGGTTGTTCCCACAACCGGAAAACCATTCATCTTGTACACAAGAGCTCTCGACTATTCTTTGGGCGCTCTACTTGTACAAGAAAATGATGGAGGAAAAGAAGCTGCTCTATAATACCTCAGTAGGTAGTGGTAGTGATGTTGGTAGGTGCAGAGCATCGCTACTCTCCAGTCGAAAAAGAATGCTTGGCAGTGATGTTCGCCGTACAAAAGCTGCGTCACTATTTGCTGTCAAACACAATATACCTGATATCGAGGATCAATCTCTTAAAGGTCCTTGTCACAAAAGCAGGTTCTCTCAATGCCCGACTGGCAAAATGGTCCATCCTTCTGTCACAATTTGATATTAGGTATGTACCATAGAAAGCAATCAAAGGTCAGGCTCTGGCAGACTTTCTCGCAGAGCATCCACTGCCTAAGGATTCTCCGCTCAGGGATGATCTCCCAGACGAACCTGTCTACAGCGTGGAGACTTCCTCACCAAATGCCTCCTGGAACATGTACTTCGATGGTGCAACCAGGACAAATGAAAAAGGAAAGCCGATATCGGGAATTGGCATTCTCTTTGTTAGCCCCGATAAATACATGATTCCACACGCATTTTCGCTACTG
This sequence comes from Persea americana, assembly GCA_029852735.1. NCBI lineage: Eukaryota > Viridiplantae > Streptophyta > Magnoliopsida > Laurales > Lauraceae > Persea > Persea americana. The sequence goes on from CM056820.1 coordinate 454,471, forward strand.
GAACCATGTTAAAATAATGCAGCTGAGTACCAAGCTCTGATTATAGGATTCGAACTCGCCCTTGAATCTGGCATCACCATGCTGGAAGCATTTGGGGATTCTCAACTGATCGTCAACCAGATGAATCAGGAATATGAAACCAAGAAGCCTGATCTGTTGCCTTACTACAACAAGGAGCAATTGCTTCGTCAAAACTTTGACATCTGTCACATCACCCACATCCGTAGAGGTGAAAACATCCGTGCAGATGCCCTGGCTGGACTTGCTGCATCCATGGCAACCCAAGAAGGGGAAAACATGCAAATTACAGTGTGTCAAAGAAGGATTCTCCCTCCTCTCAACACACACCAAGCAGTTGCTGAATGCCACCGAGTGGTCGGAGGTCGGATTTCCATCCTTAAACCTCCGATAGGCGACTGGAGGGATCCGTTCATTGATTATATTATGTTCGGAATCCTACCTGAAGATCCAAAAGAGCGGGTAAGTATCCAAAGACGAGCCCCAAACTTTCATTTGGATATTCCCTCCAAAATGCTTTACAGAAAATCCTTCAATGGAGTACTTCTACGCCGCTTGTCACAACAAGAGGCGGAAGAAACTCTAAAAAAAGTTCATGCTGGTCTTTGTGGAGCCCATCAGGCTGGTCCCAAGCTCTACGATCAGATAAAAAGGTTAGGTTATTATTGGCCTACCATGGTGGCTGACGCAATACAATTTGCTAAATGTTGCCAACAATGCCAAGTTCATGGAGATTATGTACAAATGCCTCCGGAATGGCTACATCCTACAGCGATCTCATGGCCCTTCGAAGCCTGGGGTATGGACATCATAGGTCCTATCTCTCCCCCGTCAAGCAAAGGTCATCGCTTCATCTTCGCCGCTACGGATTATTTCTCCAAGTGGTCAGAAGCATTTGCGTTCAATGAAATGAAGACCTCGTCAGTCCTTCAATTCTTACGAACCAACATCATTTGTCGCTTCGGCATACCTAAAAGATTCGTCCATGATAACGGACCACAATTCTAGGATCACAGATTCTACAGGTTCTGCGACAAATACAAAATCCAAAGTTGTCCTTCGACTCCGTATAACCCTGCAGCGAATGGACTAGCAGAAGCCTTCAACAAGACACTCTGCAAAATTCTCAAAAAAATGGTCTCTACTCACAAAAGAGACTGGAGCGACAAACTGCCTGAAGCTTTATGGGCCTACCAGACTACCGTTTGAGGACCAACCCATAGCACACCATTCTCCTTGGTCTATGGATGTGAAGCAGTTGTCCCCCTAGAGGTACAAATTCCTTCTTTAAGGGTATTTCTACAAAATGAAATGACGCAAGAAAGCAACGTCAAATTGAGACTCCAAGAACTGGCTAATCTCGATGAAAGACGACTCGAAGCTCTACAAAGCTTTGAGCTTTACCAAGTACACATGGCAGGATCTTTTGACAAAAGGGTCAGGCAACGCGCCCACAAAAAGGGTGACTTGGTTCTTGCGGTGAAAAGGCCAATGGTTTTTGCCCACAAATCCAAAGGCAAATTCGAACCAAAATGGGAGGGATCCTTCGTCATCGACAAAGTCTTCTCCAATGGCGCATATGCTCTTCTAAACATGGAAGGTGACAGATGTATGCTGCCCATCAATGGCAAGTTCTTGAAGCGGTACTACCCTTGAAGACTTCCTACATCGGGTTAGAGTGATGCCTGCATGGCCAAAGCCTATTCCTCGGTACTTGCTCGTCAAACCCACCCTTTTTAGAGTTTTCATCCCTATGTTGAAATTTCTAAAAAAAAGCCAAAAACAATGCTTACTTTCAATGTTTCATTGTTCAAAAAAAAAAAAAAAAAAAAAAAAACAAAGTCAAACCCAAAATCCAAGTTTCGGAGCCTCTTCCCTAACTTGACCAAAACTTTCAATCCTTGAACCCAAAATTCATGGTTTGAAACAAAGATTAGGACTTAGGAATTTCCACCCTAGTCCACCCTCACTTTTACCACCAAAGATGGTTTTGAGTCAAAATTTACGACCCTCGTGTCTTTAAACAAAAAATGGTTTTTCAAAAACGCGGAAGGATACGAACCCCATTTGATACTTCCAAAACCTCAAAATCGCAAGAAAGCGACACCTCGTCGATACTTGCAAAATCTAAAAAAAAAAATCGTGGAGACACAACGTTTCAGTTGATATCCACAACCCAAATTTCAAAACAAAAAACAAAGGTTCAAAAAAACCTCAAATTTCAAAAATCGTGGGGAGGCGACATTCCATCGATACCCACAAAACCAAAGTTTTGAGAAAAAAGCAAGGAGGCGATATTCAGTCGATACTTGCACCCAAATCCGTGAGGAAGCGACATTCCATCGATACTCGCAACCGAATGAGCAAGGAAGCGACATTCCATTGATACTTGCAATACCATTCAGCAGGGAGGCGACTCTTAGTCGATACTTGCATTTTTGAAAACCAAAAACTTGGCTTTCACACCAAAACCCGGCTTTTATGCCAAAAACCTGGCTTTCATGCCAAAAACCAAAATCTGGCTTCCATGCCAACAAAACAAAAACCTGGCTTTCATGCCAAAAATAAAAAAATCTGGCTTCCATGCCAACAAAACAAAACTTGGTTTTCAAAAAACTTGGCTTTTATGCCACAAAATCTGGCTTTCACGCCAAACAAACAAAAATCGGCTTCCATGCCACAAAATCTTTGGCTTCCATGCCACAAAACCAAAACTTGGCTTTCACGCCACAAAAATCGGCTCTCATGCCAAAAACCGGTTTTCATGCCAAACAAAACTTGGCTTTCACGCCACAAAAATCGGCTCCCATGCCAAAAACCAGGCTTTTTGCCACAAAATCTGGCTTTCATGCCTAAAAACAACCATTTGACAAAAGATTTTCACAAAATGACAACCTTTTGATCAAATTTTCAAACAAACCATTCCCATTCAATTTTTGCTTATGTTTTCATCAAAAGTGAATTTAAGTGAAATAAGGGGATACAAAAAAAAAAAAAAAGTGCCAAAAATGTTTATACATGGAGGTACCAAAAGAAAAGAAGAAAAATTTTGTTACAAATCAGGAGGCTAGTCCGACATGGTCTTCAGCCATAGGCTTAACTCCTCAAGCAAACACTTGGCCTTAGCCTCCAAAGCTTTCAGGCCGCGTTTCTTCAAAATCTTCCCATAAAAAGCAGTAAGCCATCACGATCCATCCTCAGCACGAGGAAGCTCTTCCCAGAGAATCTGCCATTGTTCATATTCTTGAGTCTTCCTCCGGAGATTGCTTTCGACCTCCTCAACTTGGCGAATGAGAGTCCTCTCTCTATCGCGAGCTTTCAAAGTGGCAGTCCACTTGGCAGCGGCTTGTTCTTCCAATAGCTCAAGGCGCTGTCTGGCTTCGGTGACCTCCCTATCAAGGCAGTGCTGGTCCTGTGTCAGCTCAATAATAGCCAACTCAGTGACGTTCCTCTCCCGAACGAGCTGCTTCCGAGTCCGCGAGATCTCATTCAAATCAGATTTGACCTCGCTGGAAGGCTTCAAAAACATCTTGTTGAAGAAATCATCATTCGGAAAGCTCTTGGTCTCAGTCCACTTGTTGCCTAGAGCAATGACTTCATCAACAAAAGCCTTGGCATCTGTAATGTCCAGACCGACTTCTTCGCTATCGGCAAGAATGTCCTGCACATGCTTCACCATGCCAAAACCAGCCTCCAAATGGCCAGAAGAAAGAGTCTCGACCCATGAGCTCAAGACTCTCTTCAACACCTTCCTCGCAAACTGACGGGATGGCTCAGATGAAGACTCGCCATGCTCCGTTGGTCGACTACCCGTGTCAGGCACCGTTGGAAGAGTAATCAAGAAGCTCTTTCCAATTGGAGCCGCTGGGGAAGGAATATCAGTAGGCGGACTCGCCTCTGCCTCATCAAAATTGGTGGAAGAAGCCCCTACTCCTGGATCGGTCACAGGTACCCCCTGCTCTGGTTCTGAAAAAGATAGAGGAACTTCTTCTGTCACCTCACAACCTGCCAATGAAAAAATGAAAAAGGTATGAATATGATCTTGTCAAAAATCAAAATATCAAGATTATCATTACAAAGTACCTTCCTCAACGACTGGTGGAATGCTTTCTACCTCCATGAGCTCATCCGAAACATCATCAAAAGTTTTGTCCATGGATGGCTCAAAGTTGTAGGAATCCTCTGGCAAGTCAGCTGGCAAAATATATATATATATATATATATGTCAGCAAGTGGCGGTAAAAAAAAAAAAAAAGAAGAAAAAATCATACCAGGAGGAGATTCTGGATCTACTTCAGAATCTCTGCGTTCTTCCTCAGATGTCATGATAGGATCCGTCACCGCCTCATCGGTCGGAACCTCGGGCATCATCAAACCATCATCTTCTGCCAAAAGAAAGAAAGCAGTAGATCAAACAAAAGCTCTCATGAAAGAAAAGAACCTGAAAGAGAAAAGGGAAAAGCATACCATCATCAATGGTCTCTTCCCCTCGGCTTCTCTTCTCTGGAGGCTCGTCATCATCCCCTGATGCCTCCTCAACAATGGTAGAAGGAATTTCCAGATCAGGAGAACTTTCGTGCCGCCTCTGACTTCAGTGGTGTCCCCTTCTCCTCTTGCCCCTACGGGACGAACTGCTGGAAGCACCCTCCCCACCATCAAAATCAGGCCTCTCACCAGAGTCCTCACTGGACTCTGCTCTTGCCAGTAGACTCCATGGAAGCCTTTGCTCGCTCGGCTTGTATCCAAGCAGCAACCTCAGCTTCCTCCTCAGCAAGCTGTTCCAAGACCTCACCAGGTATCTCTTGTGCAGCTCCCAGTCTGATGACGTCCTGTTCCTCGAGAAAACCTGTTATGTGCCTTTCTCCAGAAAGGAAAGCCAGAACTTCTTCTCGGCGAACGCCATCTGACTTCCCAAGGCCCTTCCCGGAAGACTGTTTTACATCAAGCTCTTTCTTGGAAAGCCCCCGGTAAGCTGAAAAGCTCTCCACAAACCATTTTGTGAAGCCAGCAGTTCGGAAAGTAAGCAACTCAGGATAAGAAATCAGGGCAGTAGTGTCTTCTGCGCTATAAAAGGCCCATGCATTTCTCTCGTCCTGCAGACCTCCAAAACGCTTCACCTTGCTCGAAGGCGCTCCAACAACGCCTTGAGAGAAGCCCAACTACATGGCAAAACGCGAGGGAACATACGGCTGGATGTCGACGAAAAGATGTCTGCGGTACACCATCGTGCCGACACGTATGTTAAAAAGCCAACTCCTCTCGGCATATGTTAAAGAATAGTGTCTCCCAGACCCTGCCCTGGTCGAATCACGGGAGACACCAAAATCAAAAGCCTTCTTCCTCAAACCCGGAGAAAGCTTCACTGAAGACTGCCCCATCTCGACGTCCCAGAATCGTAGGATCCTCAAGCGGGCAGATAAAAGAGATTCGGAAACAGGCTTCCCTCTAGCCAACCGAATCATAAACGGGTCATCGTCCTGAGCAGCACCCAATCGATGGAAACTGGGTCAGTGGTATACATACCACGAGTAGAAAATGTGGGTTGAAAATACCCTGTTCATGGGAAGTGTCACGCCCCCAAACCCGGACCCTACAGCGGCCCGACCTCGGGGGGCGTGAAATTGTGATTTAAATAATAATTATATTCCTCCCAGGATCCGCGTGAGTGAGGATGACAATACCAACTCATTCTGAATATTTTGCGGAAGCTTACGTGGCGTTGCGACTCGGATTCCGTGGCCATCGGATTCCGCTTCGCACACAACCGCTAGCATATAGCTATTGTATCAAGAATCATATCAGACTGGAACAAACCATCACATTAAAAATACAGAGCTGACAGTAACAGGATATTTCATTCCCACATATGTTCAAGTTACAAATATCAATGTGCATTAATTAAAAATCCCGGAGAACAGGCTAATAAAAGCCATACAAATAACAAGCTAAATAAACACTACCCCACATGTGACGTAACTCAGATGTCGAGCTAAATGTCTACATGACATAGTCGACGCTACAAATCTGCAACTCATGGCTCCACAGCCAACACGTGCACTCAGCTCGGAGCAAAGAAATCTGGACCTGAGTACCAAAAGAGTGGGTCAGATACGACGGTCTGGCAGGTGGATGAAAAGATATAAACGATAATCTGAATAATAAAACATATGGTAAATCATGGTATTCGATCAAGAGTTGCATAGATTTAAAACCGGTGTAGACATGTATATCTGACAAAACATGTATTCAGTTTAAAGCATGTGTAAAAGCATAAATATCTGGTAAAACATGCATATCTTTAAAACAACTGTAAATCATGTATTCCTTTAAAACGACTGTAAAACATGTATTCCTCACATTGCAAACCCAGTCCATAGGCGGACCCTGCAAATTGCCCTTCTTCAGGGGAGCCACAATCGTGGGGAACGGATTGGCAACCACACTAAAGCTAAGTCCTCTCTATCACTAATGTGACGAGAGCAGGATCGGGCGTTGGTCTCTAACACGCGAAGTGACGAGAACCAACATTATACATACATATACATATAGCTAGACAAGACCACGGCCGCGGAACCGGGTAATCGGGACAGGATCCAAGCTGCAGCTGGCGGGAGCACGAGGGGGAGGCCCAAGTCAGTTGATCAGACTGACAAGGACGTCCAAGCTTAGTGGTGCCGACTCACGGTGACATGAGAAATCAAAACATGTACAAAACTATATCGGTATAAAACACTCGGGCAGGCGGGATACAGTGCTCGTAGGCACGTATTTCATATCACTATCTTTTCATGCATAAACGGGGCTGGCAGAACATATCAGGCGTATAAATCAGAATTTGAGATAAAACCAGTCGGATCGGGTAATGATACCTAAAATCTGAGTAAAACAATGCAATGAATCCTTATACCATTAGGGACTATATATTGGGGCATTCATATTCAAACGACATGTATAAGGATCTTGTATGTCTATATTACCCTTAGTATGGTACTCAAATGATAGAGGACATACTAAGTTTCCTTATGCAAGTTGATGAATCCAAAAGTCCCAATACATTTCCGAAATGGTGTCTCTTTCTATGTCAATCTCCTTATGTCATCCCCTGGGTCTTTCCAAGGTGGTAGGGCATCAGAACAACACATCCAAACCTTTAAATACCATATCTGAAACCAACAGAAAAGACTCAGGAATTCTGGGTGAAACTCGGTCACCTGTCGGTCACACGGCGGTTAGCCGCTGGATGACCGCGGGGCTGACCGCGGTTCACCCTGCTAAAATGTAGCATTCTGTGTTTCTAACCGCGCATTTCGGCTACCTGGCGGTCACTGGGTTTTGGGGTGGCGGTTAGCCGCTAGCTGACCGCGGGGCTGACCGCGGTTCACCTATCAAGACACAACATTCTGTGTTTGTAACCGAATCTGGGTCGGCTAGCCGCCGGTCACCTGTCGGCTAGCCGCCAAGGTGACCGCCAGCTGACCGCCCAGCTGCGGGAACTCTGCATCAGGTGCAGATTTCAACTCTTTCCTTCCCATCCCTTTACACCTCAACTTCACCCATTTCCTAACATGAAATGGGTCTATTCTCTTCCATTCCACATCTCATTCTTTTCTCCAACTACCATTCCATCCATGCATTAACTCTTCTTCCAAAACAAACCTCATTCAATGCAAGTGCAATTCTCATTCATGGAATCCATAATGGCAAAACAAGCTTTAATAGATGAATGCATACTTTCTCATGAAAATTGGCTAAGAGAAAATCTTATCAATAAACATATTTCCAAAAGCATTATGAACATAAGAAACTAGAGGAAGATGAATAGTAAAATCCACATTTTAATAAAACAAAAACTCATTCAAATCAAATCCATTCATTCACTTGCCTTGGTTTCCAAAGTAGCTAATCAAGCTCCTAATCACCCTCTCATGCCACCAATCTCCAATCTATACAAAAGCCCCAAAATAAACCCATCTTAGAACCCTAAAATGGCAAACCAAAGAACAAGAAGAAGAGAGCTCCCAATAGAGAAGGTGGAGACTCTCTAGAGCTAGGAAAACACAAATCTAGGAGATTGAAGGGATTGCTTACTTGTAGGTGCTTCAAATGAAGAAGACTAGCTCAAGGAGAACCTCAATGTGGTTGGATTTCTCTTCTAATGGTATCCATAGAGAGCTTGAGATGAGGGGAAGAAGGAGATGGGCACAAATCTCTCATTTTGGCAAGCTTGGAGGTGGGTCTTGTGAGAAAACAAGAAGAAGAAGAGGAAAAGGAAAAACCCCAGGCAGAGGCTCCTCTCATGCTGCTGGAACGAATGGGGAAGAAGGAGATGGGTTGGCCTCTTTGTAAAAAGGGTGGGTGTGGGTCCCACCATCACTCAAACTTGTCGGGATTAAAACATCGGTTTCTGGGCCTCGGATGCGATCGACGAAGAGGAGAAAAATGTTCCTCATAAAATCTATTTTTCAAAAAGTATAATTTTGGCATGGTTTTGAGATCTCGGAATTTGGGTCCAGATTTTTGTGTAAAAAGACTGTTTTACCCCTATCATTAGCAAAGTAGGGTTTAGAGGTCTCGAACGGAAACGGAGCAAATACAAAGGTTGTCGGGAATAATAAAATACATTAAACGAAACAAATTACCGGTATCCGGAATTATTGCATAAATCCCAAAACTAATCAAAACACAATAACGAACCCCCAAAATCACACAAAACTCACAAGGGAAACCCCCAAAGGTTCCACTCAATCAAAAGAGTTTCAAAATCATTCAAAGCTATAAAAAGCCATTCTAATCCAGATTTAACCAAATTCCACTAATCCCACTTTAGAAAACTAGTCCAAAATTAAGAAGACACTAATCCCAGAAATTAGGGGTCGGGTTCTCACAGGAAGCCCAAGCCGAACCAGGAAAGCAACAGCCTGCAGTTTGGTACACAAATAGGAGTAAAAGCAGGCACCAAAGCAAGCCGCTCTCCAAACGCTATCTGACAAGCAGGAAAAATGCAATGCGGCCTGATGTGCGTTCCATCTCCTCCAGCAAAAACAGCCTCACCCAACCAATAAGTGAGGTAGACAGCGAGATCTCTCCGCAGCGCAATGTCAGAATGAATGGCGTCTGTGCTTGCGAAGAATACCCTCAAATTCTCTCGCATGACGGAGATCTTCTTCAAATCTGGGTTCTTAGCCTTGGCTTCCTGGGTCGTATTCTCAGAAGACTCCCCGCTGTCAAAGAAGTTGGAAGACAAAAAGCTACCACTCCTCCAACTACTACACCGGACTTTCGAGCCCTCCTTCCCCTTCAAAAAATCATAGAAGGCGATGAGCTGAAAGTACAAAAGCCTGAACTGCTCAGACTGCTCCTCGAGGACGCTGTCGATAGGCATAAACTCCTCATAGAGATTGCCGAGGATAGGCAGCCCAGTGATGGCACTCAGTTCCTTTAAAGAAAAACCAATCTCAGCATTCGTGACAACGAAGGTGTTGGTTTGTGGAAGGAACGACTCCAGCATGGCTATAAAAGCCTCATCGGAGAAAACCACGGTTTGCCGAAAAGCGCGAACCGCATAAAAAATCTCGGCCTCCTTCAGAATGGCACCGCCAACCTGCAGGATGTGATCAGTCCACGACTCCCAGCTCGAGTCAACATTGAAACGGCCACGAAGTCGAAAAGGCTTCACTCAATTGCTGCCATCGCCCTTGAAAATGCCAAGGCCTACCGGTCTCAAATCAACCAAAGAATGGTCTGAACCTTGGTAGCCGCTGGCCGGCATCAAAATGTCCATACGGGCCGCCAACAAAAACCCCGGTCTTGATCACGTTTGTCCTCTTCACCCAGCTTAGAGGATCTTCCCTCTTCGAGCATGCTGAGGAAAGGCTCATGATCGAGATTGTCCGATCGAAGGACGACCGGGTAGAAACAGTTCTCTTCTCACCATCAACTGTGAAAGAGAACTGAAAACATCTCATTCGGTATGTTGAATCGTCGGGGACGACATCACCAAAGAAGAAGGTAGGCTTGGGCACAATGCTCTGATCGTCCATGACCCAGGGACGGTTGCTTACCATAATCTTATAATACTCCTCATCCTTGAGTGCAATCAAACGTTGCCTCATCTCATCTCGGTTGAGCGAGTCACACTCTTCCAAGTTCCTTTCAACATACTGAACCTCCTCCCAGGCCTGCTGTACGGCCGCATTAGAGGATCTGGTAGAACGGCGAGGCGCATCAGTGACCGGCTCCTTACCCTTGTTCGTTCTGGAGGAACTACCTGCAAAGGATGGAAAGAAAAAAAATCAATCATCAAAATGACAAAATTTTGCAAAAAAAAAAAAAAAAAAATCCAGCGAAATTTTGGCATCATTCCGGGGCAATTCCGAAGAAAAGGGAAACACCCCGAAAGAAATAGGAACTTGAAGATGGGCTCAACATCGCTGCAAGCCCATAATCATGAAAAACTCTCGAAGAAGGCTCGAACTCAAACATTGCTGCGAGATCAAGCCAAAGCTTCTCAAATATCCGCAAGATCGGAAAAAGGCTCAACATTACTGCGAGCTCCAGAATCCAAAACTTGCAAAGCTCCTCAGAAAATCCTTGCAAGACCAAGAAAGGGCTCAACATTGCTGCGAGCTCCAAATCCCAAGACTTGCGAAAAGATTTCCAGGTGTGCACTATCATACTTCCAATTCCATTTTCTAAAAAAAAAATGCATAGAAGGAAAGTTGTCATGCATGCGCATCTCAGAATCCAAAAAAAAAAAAGAGAAAATCTCTTTTCAAAAAAAAAAACAGAGAAAGAAGAATAAAAAATAAAAAAAAAATTTTGCCCACATGCCACGTGGTCGTACGGCCATGACCGTACGGTCTTGTCCGTACGGCCACAAAAAAAAAAAAGGAGATAAAAAAAAACACACGGTAAAAAAAAAAAAAAGAAACCGTGAGAAAAAAAAAACAAAGAAAGAAGAGCCATGGTAAAAAAAAAAAAAAAAACAGAGAGAGAGAAAACCGTGCAAAAAAAAAGAAGAAAAAGAAGAAAAACGTGTAAAAAAAAAAAAGAATACACGTGAAAAAGAAAAAAGAAAAGAAAGAAAAAGAAAAGAAAAGAAAAGAAAGAAAACCTTTTTCTATTCCTACATGGGGTTTCTTAAGGAAAAAGAAGAAACTTACTTGAAGCCAATAATGGAGAAGAAGAAGAAAAAGCTTGAAGATCCTTGAAGAAGAAGAATTCTTGATGTCGCGACCCCGGACCGAGGGCCCCGGGACCGCGACGGGGTGGTGTGGATAATGAACCACCCCTTGTTGATAATTAATGATTTGATTATACATTCCCTTAATTTCCCACAGGTTTCCGCGGTGAGGATTCCACATTCACTCGTAGAACATTTATATTGGTGCGGAAGCGTGTAGCAAATCAAACTCTTAATCCATTCACATCATATGAGACTGATAATAAACAAGTATAGCATGATGTCAGAGTGAGCAATGATCTCATTAGCATTCCCAAAATATTAAGTTAAAGTTTAACAAAAGAACAAGTTAATTAACATTCCCCAAAAATAATGGCCAACAAAGGCCAGTACAACCAATGATATAAATCAATAACATCCCAAAATGTTCGCAGCTCGAAGCTAGACCGAATGTCTACATGACATCGTCAGCTTGCCACTCTACTAATCGTTGCGGTTCACTGACCGCCTCCTCTGGCTCCTCCTCAAGGGCAAAGACGGGAGCTGGACCTGAGTACCACAAAAATGGGTCAGACACGACGGTCTGGCAGGTGGGTGAATAGATATACCAAGAAAGAAATCAAAGCATTTCATAGACATAACGAAAACTATCATAAAACAGGATGCATAGTTCATTTAAAGTACAGATGCAATATAAATCATGCGGGGTATTCAAGGTACAGGAACTGACTAGATGGCAACCACACTAGAGCTAAATCCTCTCCATCACTAAGGTGATGAGAGCACATTCAGTGCGTTGGGCTCGAACACACGAAGTGACGAGAACCAACATTGTAACATATACATATATACATATAGCTAGGCAAGACCACGGCCGCGGAACCGAGTAACGGGACAGTACGGGATCCAAGTTGCAACTGGCGGGAGCACAGGGGGAGACCCAAGTCAGTTGATCAGACTGACAAGGATGTCCAAGCTTAGTGGTGCCGACTCTTAGGTTACATGATAAATCAAAACATATGCAAAACTATATCATTATAAAACATACGGGCAGGCGGGGCATGGTGCTCGTAGGCACACATTTCATATCATTAACAGTTCATGTATACACGGGCTGGCAGGACACATCGGGTGTACAAATCGGAATTTGAGAGAAAATCAGTAGATTCGGGTTATTATACAAATAACTGAATAAAACAATGCAATGAATCCTTATGCCATTAGGGGCTATGTATTGGGGCTTCTATATTCAAACGACCTGTATAAGGATCTTGTATGTCTAAATTACCCTTAGTATGGTACTCAAATGATAGAGGACATACTAAGTTTCCTTATGCACGTTGATGAATCTAAAGGTCCCAATACCTTTTCCGAAATGGTTTTTCTTTCTATGTCAATCTCCTTATGTCATCCCCTGGGTCTTTCCAAGGTGGTAGGGCATCAGAACAACCCATCCAAACCTTTAAATACCCTATTTGAAACCAATAGAAAAGACTCAGGAATTCTGGGTAAAACTCGGTCACCTAACGGTCAGATGGCGGTTAGCCGCCGAGGTGATCGGCGGTTAGCCGCTTGCTGACCGCGGGGCTGACCGCGGTTCCCCTGCTAAAATGTAGCATTCTGTGTTTCTAACCGCGCCTCTCGGCTACCTAGCGGTCACTGGGGTTTTTGGTTGGCGGTTAGCCGCGAGCTGACCGCGCGGCTGACCGCGGTTCGCCTGTCAAAATGCAGCATTCTGTGTTTCTAACCGCATCTGGGTCGGCTAGCCGCCGGTCACCTGTCGGCTAGCCGCCGAGGTGACCGCCCGCTGACCGCCCAGCTGCGGGGACTACACATCAGGTGCAGATTTCAGTGCTTTCTTTCCCAACCATTTCACCTCAACTCCAAACCATTTCCCCACGTGGAGTGGGTCTATTCCCTTCCATTTAACATTTACTTCTTCCCACCAACCACTATTCCACCAATGCATTAATTCATCTACCAATCCAAATCTCATTTAATGCAAGTACAATACCATTTAAGAAGCTTATAATGACCCAAAATAAACTTTGGTGAGGAATGCATATATTCACATAAAACTAACTAAGGGAAAAACCATGTCAATAAATACATTTCTAAAACATTATGGAACATGATAAACCAAATGACATATGAATAGTAAAAATCCACATTTTTGACAAAGTAAGAACTTATTCAAATTGAATCCATTCATCCACTTGCCTTGGTCTCCAAAGTATGCTAACCAAGCTCTAATCCACTATCAAGCTCAAAATCTACAATCTACACAAAAATCCCCAAATACAATCATTACAACCCTAGAATGTCAAAATCAAGAAATAGATGGAGATAGCTTCCAATAATCAAGGTGAAGCACCTCCTAGGCTAGATGAACACACACTCAAGAGATGAGAAGAGGAACTTACATGGAAAGTCCTCTAATGGCAAGAGCTTGCTCAAAGGATAGCTTGGAAAGGAAGGCTCTCTCTACAAAGGGTATCAAGATGAAGCTCTCATGGAGGGGAAGAAGACTACTACCTCCATTTTGCCTTTAGCAATAGATTTGAGAGAGATTGAGAGAAGAATAAGCAAGAAGCAATGGAAGTTGAAGAGAACCCTAGGCTGGGCTGGGATACCTTGTTCTCAAGAAATTGCAAGAAGAGGAGAAGGGGAAAAGAACTCCTCCTTATATAGACAATGGCTATGGGTCCCACAACTTAAAAGTCCAATCGAGCTAAAACATCGTTCTACGGGCTTCGGACGGATTCGACGAAGAAGGAAGAATTGATCGTCGAAATTTCTACTTTCCAAAAAGTATATAGTTTACGAGTTTCGGAGACATTGAAAATAGTGTCCAGATTTTGTGTAAAAAGACTGTTTTACCCCTATCAATGGCAAAGTAGGGTTTAGAGGTCTCGAATGGAAACGGAGCAAATACAAAAGTTGTCGGGAATCATAAAACACATTGAACGGAGCAAATTACCGAATTCCAGAATTATAACTAAATCCCCAAAACTAATCAAGACACACTAAAAAGGAACCTCCAAAGGGCCCCACTAGATCAAAAGAATTCTCAAAATTATTCAAAGCTATAAAAAGCTATTCTAATCCAGATTTACTCAATTTCCACTAATCACACTTATAGCTAAAACACGTCTTAATTAACACTAACCGGAAACTCTCGGGGCGGGGTCTTACATCCTCCACCCCTTAGGGCATTTGGTCCACCAAATGAAATAAAATAACTAACCTCGGGTAGTAGATGCGGATACTTCTTCTGAACTTGATCCCGTAATTCCCACGTTGCCTCTTCAGGTCCGTGATTTTCCCAAAGCACTTTCACCCATTGAATAGTCCTTGTCCTCAGTTCTTGTTCCTTCGTATCGATGATCTGAATAGGCTTCTCGACATAGGTGGCATCTTCTCTGATCTCTAATGGTTCATGACGGAGTACATGTGACTGGTCGGGGACGTACTTTTTCAACATAGACACATGGAACACATTGTGTACGCCGGAAAGCTCGGGTGGTAAGGCTAATCTGTAAGCCACGTCACCAATCTTGCTCACAATATCATAGGGTCCAATGTATCTCCGAGATAATTTGCCTCTCTGTCCGAATCTCAAAGTTCCTCTAGTAGGTGACACCTTCAAGAAAACCTTATCTCCTTCCTTAAAATGTAAGTCCCTTCGATGAGAGTCTGCATAACTCTTCTGTCTACTCCGGGCTACTTTCAGACGTTCTTGGATCAACTTGACTTTGTCGCTGGTTTCACTCACCATAGTCGGTCCATGAAAACTGCGAACGCCTACTTCTTCCCAACAAACTGGAGTTCTACACCTCCTACCATACAATGCCTCAAAAGGCGCCATCCCGATGCTCGAATGATAACTGTTGTTGTAGGCGAATTCGCAAAGTGGTAGGGTCTCGTCCCATTGAGTCTTGAAATCTAGTACACACGCTCGAAGCATATCTTCAAGGGTCTGAATTGTTCTTTCCGACTGACCATCTGTTTGTGGGTGATACGCTGTGCTGAACTGAAGCTTTGTTCCCATAGACTCATGCAAAGTCTTCCAAAATCTCGAGACGAATCTGCTATCTCTGTCCGAAGTAATGGTGACTGGCTGCCCATGACGGCTGACAATCTCTTTGACAAACAACTCTGCGAGAGGTAACATATGCATCTTCTCTCCGGTCTTCATAGGAATAAAATGAGCTGATTTGGTAAGACGGTCCACAATGACCCATATGGAGTTGTTCCCTTTTCTGGTCCTTGGCAATCCCGAGATGAAATCCATGGTGATATGTTCCCACTTCCATTCTGGGATCTCTAATGGCTGCAATAACCCTGGAGGTCTCTGATGTTCTGCCTTCACCAAGTGACACGTCAAACATCGGGAAACGAAAGCTGCTATTTCCCTCTTCATGTTGTTCCACCAAAATCTGCCTTTCAAGTTCTGATACATCTTCGTGCTACCCGGATGCATAGAGTACTTCGTACTGTGCGCCTCTGTCATAATGTCATTCTTCAAATCTTCAATGTTGGGCACACATAGACGATCACGATAGAATAAGACTCCATCTACAATACGGAAATCAGGACGTTCTGCTATATGCTCTGAAATTTTGGCCAACTCTGGATCTTGCAATTGGTTGTCCTTGATCTTCCGAATGAACGAGGGTTCAGACACTGACATGTTGGCTAACATCACTCCCTCGGTTAGGGGCTGAAAATCTACCCCCAACTCTTCGAATTGCTGAAAGAAGCACGTAACTCTTAGGCTTGCCACACTGGCTGACTTCCTACTCAAGGCATCGGCTACTACATTTGCCTTTCCCGGGTGGTATTTGATCGGAAAATCATAATCTTTGATGTATTCCATCCATCTTCTTTGTCTCATATTCAACTCCTTCTGAGAGAACAAATACTGTAAGCTGCGGTGATCGGAGTGGACTTCGAATTTCTCTCCGTAGAGGTAATGTCTCCACATCTTTAGCGCAAAAACGACCGCTGCTAATTCCAGATCATGCGTTGCATAGTTCTTCTCGTGGTCCTTCAACTGACGGGATCCATACGCAACGACTTTTCTATCTTGCATCAACACACAACCGAGTCCTATATTCGACGCATCAGTAAAAATGGTGTAACTGCCGCTCCCGGATGGTAAAGTGAGGACGGGTGCTGATGTTAATCTCTTCTTCAACTCTTGGAAGCTGGTCTCACATTGGTCTGTCCACACATAAGGTGCATTCTTCTTGGTCAACTTTGTCAATGAAGCTGCAATCGACGAAAATCCCTGCACAAATCTTCGATAGTAACCCGCCAATCCAAGAAAACTCCTGATTTCTGACGCGTTCTTCGGTCTTTCCCACTTCACAACTGCATCTATCTTGGCTGAGTCCACCGATAATCCTTCTTTGGAAATGATATGACCTAAAAATGCGACTTCTTCAAGCCAAAAATCGCACTTAGAGAGCTTCGCATACAATTGATTGTCTCTTAGGAGTTGCAATGCTATCCTCAAATGCTCTTCATGTTCTTCTCTAGACTTAGAGTACACCAAAATGTCATCAATAAACACCACTGTGAATTGGTCTAAGTACTCAGCGAATATTTTGTTCATCAAAGCCATGAATACTGCTGGTGCATTCGTCAGTCCAAATGGCATCACTAGAAACTCATAGTGTCCATATCTCGTCCGGAACGCCGTCTTCGATACATCTGAATCTCTAACTCTCAGCTGATGGTAACCGGATCTTAGATCGATCTTCGAAAAGTAAGCAGCACCTTGCAATTGGTCAAACAATTCATCTATCCTTGGCAATGGATACCTGTTCTTGATGGTAGCTTGGTTCAATTTCCGGTAATCAATACACATTCTCATGGAACCGTCTTTCTTCTTGACGAATAAAACTAGAGCTCCCCAAGGTGAGACGCTCGGTCT
Source organism: Persea americana (assembly GCA_029852735.1). Lineage (NCBI taxonomy): Eukaryota > Viridiplantae > Streptophyta > Magnoliopsida > Laurales > Lauraceae > Persea > Persea americana. The sequence goes on from CM056820.1 coordinate 471,612, forward strand.
TATAAAACCTTTATCCAACAATTCTTGCAACTGAATCTTCAACTCTCCTAATTCCGCTGGAGCCATTCTGTATGGTGGGATAGATATCGGAGCGGTCCCTGGTAACAATTCGATGGTGAAGTCAATCTCCCTAACAGGTGGTAAGCCTGGGATTTCTTCTGGAAAAATGTCTGGGAATTCGCAAACGATTGGGATCTCCTCCACCCCTTGGGACCGTTTATCCTCCGTGATAAACGCTAAATAGCATTCACATCCACTTCTCACTAGTCGATCAGCCTTCAATGCTGAGACGAATCTTGGACAAGAATTTCTCCTCTCCCCATGGAACAATACACCTGCTGGGGTCTCCTCTAATTTGAACGTGAGGGTCTTATGGAAACAGTCCATCGTAGCATGGTATCCTGCTAACCAATCCATTCCTAGAATGATATCGAAATCATACATCTCCAACAAAATGAGATTTGCCGGTAACACCACATCTCCTATCTTAATAGCACATCTAGGATAATACTTCCTACACGCAACTTGTTTGCCTACGGGAGTGGACACCGTCAACACATACTCAAGTTCTCTAGCAGGCATATCAATCAACTTAGAAAATTTTGGAGACAAGAAGGAGTGCGTAGAGCCAGGGTCAAACAAAATCTTAGCTTCAAATCCACAAACTAGGAGTGTACCTTCCACCACGTTATCTGCCGCCTCTGCATCAGCTTGGTTAATTGCATAGACTTGTCCTCGCTGTTGAGGCCTGTTCTGAGCTTGTTGCTGCCTTCCTTGCTGTGCATTCCTATCCTGCTGAGGAGGACGCTGATTCTGATTCTGTCCTTGCTGACGAGCTTGATGCTGCTGTGGAGGTCTATATTGTTGTTGTGGAGCCTGTTGCTGGAGTGGCCTGGGCTGGTTCTGTACGGCTAGTGCATTCTGAGGTGGTGCCTGGCGCTGTGTTCCTTGTTGTTACTGATTATGTCTGTTGTTACCTTGTCCAGCTTGCCTTGGGCAGTCTTTGAGCTGGTGTGCCATGGATCCACATCTGAAACATGCTCCCGTAATCGTACGGCATTGAGCACTCTCATGGTTTTTACCACAATGAACGCAAACTAGTGCATTCTGCCCGTTTTGTTCATGCCTCTGTCGTTTGTTCTGTTGGTTCCTTGGTTGGTGATTCTGTTGGTGAGCTGGTGCCTTTCCTTGGATCTTGAGGATCTTGTTGTTCAGGTTCTCGAATTTATAGGCTCTCCTCACAGCCTCTTCAAAAGTGATAGGTGGTACAACGCCCGTGGCATCCCTCTCAATGATCGGGTTAAGTCCTTCAAGGAACTTCGCTATTTTTTTCTCCACAGTGTCAATTAACTCGGAGGCATATCGAGACAACCTTTCGAACTTCGTGAGGTACTCTTGCACGGTCGTGCTACCTTGTACGAGCTGCTGGAATTCAATGGCCTTTTGCCTCTTCACATGTGTCGGTACATACTTGTCACCGAATTGTCTCTTGAAACTTGTCCAAGCCTCTGCGTCTGCTATGGTCCTATACTCAGCCTTGATCGTTTTCCACCATATATCTGCTAGGCCGGTGAACATAGAAGCGGTGAGTTGCACTTCCTGTCTACCGGTACATCTAAATATCTCAAAAATGTTCTCCGTATGCTCCAACCAGTCATCTGCAGCTAATGGGTCCTCATGCCCAGTGAACTCCTTGGGACCCCTCTTCCTAAACTTTTCATACAACGCATTGGGATCATGTTCCCTATTGTTAATGACAATCTGAGTGCCTAGAGGTTGCGCTGGTGCCGGTTCAGGTCTCCTTTCCAACACTTCTAACAACTGTCTTTGCATTGTAGCCATCTCCCTAGCATGCTCTTCATCCTTCCTGGCCATTTGCTCTTGCAATCTAGCTTGATTTTCATTGGCTTGACGTTGCTGGTCAAGCATGGCTTGCATCATTTGTTGAAATTGATTCTGCATGTTTGGATCCGGAGTACCGTTTCCTAGTGGCCCGGTGTGTTCACTATTGCTTGCGGTGGGATTGTCGGTTACGGGTCTTTTTCGAGGTGGCATATCACTGTAAAACAAATTGTTAGCACATAAAGTCATATAAGGGTTACACATTGCTCACACGAGTCTAACTAACGAAAAGTCTAACGGATCCTCGCCACGTCCTTAGGATTTCTAGTTTCTTTTAATTGCCTGAAACACGTCTCGCTCTGATACCAGCCTGTCGCGACCCCGGACAGGGGGCCCCGGGACCGCGACGGGGTGGTGTGGATAATGAACCACCCCTTGTTGATAATTAATGATTTGATTATACATTCCCTTAATTTCCCACAGGTTTCCGCGGTGAGGATTCCACATTCACTCGTAGAACATTTATATTGGTGCGGAAGCGTGTAGCAAATCAAACTCTTAATCCATTCACATCATATGAGACTGATAATAAACAAGTATAGCATGATGTCAGAGTGAGCAATGATCTCATTAGCATTCCCAAAATATTAAGTTAAAGTTTAACAAAAGAACAAGTTAATTAACATTCCCCAAAAATAATGGCCAACAAAGGCCAGGACAACCAAAGATATAAATCAATAACATCCCAAAATGTTCGCAGCTCGAAGCTAGACCAAATGTCTACATGACATCGTCAGCTTGCCACTCTACTAATCGTTGCGGTTCACTGACCGCCTCCTCTGTCTCCTCCTCAAGGGCAAAGACGGGAGCTGGACCTGAGTACCACAAAAATGGGTCAGACACGACGGTCTGGCAGGTGGGTGAATAGATATACCAAGAAAGAAATCAAAGCATTTCATAGACATAACGAAAACTATCATAAAACAGGATGCATAGTTCATTTAAAGTACAGATGCAATATAAATCATGCGGGGTATTCAAGGTACAGGAACTGACTAGATGGCAACCACACTAGAGCTAAATCCTCTCCATCACTAAGGTGATGAGAGCACATTCAGTGCGTTGGGCTCGAACACACGAAGTGACGAGAACCAACATTGTAACATATACATATATACATATAGCTAGGCAAGACCACGGCCGCGGAACTGGGTAACGGGACAGTACGGGATCCAAGTTGCAACTGGCGGGAGCACAGGGGGAGACCCAAGTCAGTTGATCAGACTGACAAGGATGTCCAAGCTTAGTGGTGCCGACTCTTAGGTTACATGATAAATCAAAACATATGCAAAACTATATCATTATAAAACATACGGGCAGGCGGGGCATGGTGCTCGTAGGCACACATTTCATATCATTAACAGTTCATGTATACACGGGCTGGCAGGACACATCGGGTGTACAAATCGGAATTTGAGAGAAAATCAGTAGATTCGGGTTATTATACAAATAACTGAATAAAACAATGCAATGAATCCTTATGCCATTAGGGGCTATGTATTGGGGCTTCTATATTCAAACGACCTGTATAAGGATCTTGTATGTCTAAATTACCCTTAGTATGGTACTCAAATGATAGAGGACATACTAAGTTTCCTTATGCACGTTGATGAATCTAAAGGTCCCAATACCTTTTCCGAAATGGTTTTTCTTTCTATGTCAATCTCCTTATGTCATCCCCTGGGTCTTTCCAAGGTGGTAGGGCATCAGAACAACCCATCCAAACCTTTAAATACCCTATCTGAAACCAATAGAAAAGACTCAGGAATTCTGGGTAAAACTCGGTCACCTAACGGTCAGATGGCGGTTAGCCGCCGAGGTGATCGGCGGTTAGCCGCTTGCTGACCGCGGGGCTGACCGAGGTTCCCCTGCTAAAATGTAGCATTCTGTGTTTCTAACCGCGCCTCTCGGCTACCTAGCGGTCACTGGGGTTTTTGGTTGGCGGTTAGCCGCGAGCTGACCGCGCGGCTGACCGCGGTTCGCCTGTCAAAATGCAGCATTCTGTGTTTCTAACCGCATCTGGGTCGGCTAGCCGCCGGTCACCTGTCGGCTAGCCGCCGAGGTGACCGCCCGCTGACCGCCCAGCTGCGGGGACTACACATCAGGTGCAGATTTCAGTGCTTTCTTTCCCAACCATTTCACCTCAACTCCAAACCATTTCCCCACGTGGAGTGGGTCTATTCCCTTCCATTTAACATTTACTTCTTCCCACCAACCACTATTCCACCAATGCATTAATTCATCTACCAATCCAAATCTCATTTAATGCAAGTACAATACCATTTAAGAAGCTTATAATGACCCAAAATAAACTTTGGTGAGGAATGCATATATTCACATAAAACTAACTAAGGGAAAAACCATGTCAATAAATACATTTCTAAAACATTATGGAACATGATAAACCAAATGACATATGAATAGTAAAAATCCACATTTTTGACAAAGTAAGAACTTATTCAAATTGAATCCATTCATCCACTTGCCTTGGTCTCCAAAGTATGCTAACCAAGCTCTAATCCACTATCAAGCTCAAAATCTACAATCTACACAAAAATCCCCAAATACAATCATTACAACCCTAGAATGTCAAAATCAAGAAATAGATGGAGATAGCTTCCAATAATCAAGGTGAAGCACCTCCTAGGCTAGATGAACACACACTCAAGAGATGAGAAGAGGAACTTACATGGAAAGTCCTCTAATGGCAAGAGCTTGCTCAAAGGATAGCTTGGAATGGAAGGCTCTCTCTACAAAGGGTATCAAGATGAAGCTCTCATGGAGGGGAAGAAGACTACTACCTCCATTTTGCCTTTAGCAATAGATTTGAGAGAGATTGAGAGAAGAAGAAGCAAGAAGCAATGGAAGTTGAAGAGAACCCTAGGCTGGGCTGGGATACCTTGTTCTCAAGAAATTGCAAGAAGAGGAGAAGGGGAAAAGAACTCCTCCTTATATAGACAATGGCTATGGGTCCCACAACTTAAAAGTCCAATCGAGCTAAAACATCGTTCTACGGGCTTCGGACGGATTCGACGAAGAAGGAAGAATTGATCGTCGAAATTTCTACTTTCCAAAAAGTATATAGTTTACGAGTTTCAGAGACATTGAAAATAGTGTCCAGATTTTGTGTAAAAAGACTGTTTTACCCCTATCAATGGCAAAGTAGGGTTTAGAGGTCTCGAATGGAAACGGAGCAAATACAAAAGTTGTCGGGAATCATAAAACACATTGAACGGAGCAAATTACCGAATTCCAGAATTATAACTAAATCCCCAAAACTAATCAAGACACACTAAAAAGGAACCCCCAAAGGGCCCCACTAGATCAAAAGAATTCTCAAAATTATTCAAAGCTATAAAAAGCTATTCTAATCCAGATTTACTCAATTTCCACTAATCACACTTATAGCTAAAACACGTCTTAATTAACACTAATCGGAAACTCTCGGGGCGGGGTCTTACACTTGATCTTGGAGCACTCTTGAAGGTTCTTGCAAAAAAAGAGAGCAATAGCAACAAGAGATCCAATCCCCTTGCTTTTATAGAAGAAAGCAAACCAAAAGAGGAAAGGAGGAGAAAAGAAAGGAGGTAAGTGCTACAAATTAACAAACTTCCTAAAAGAAAGGAATTATGGGATATTCTTTCCCAATGAGGAGATCTTTTGAGAAATTCTCTCCAAAAAGAGAGGAATTATGAGAAACTTTCTCCCAAAGAAAGATACTTTGAGAAAATCTCTCCCAAAATCAAGGAAACTTGAGAGATTCTCTCCAAGTAAGAATATTTTTAGATATTCTCTACCAAAAGGAGATATTTTTAGATATTCTTAACAAAATGACACCACATGAGATCTAAGTCATCTTTAAAGCTTAAAGTCCCATGGGTTAGCCACATGAGCCAGGTTTGACCACCTAGGCACTAAAAGTGGCTTTTAGTCAAAATTCCTCCTACTAAGAGCATACAAAAATGGTTCCATGCCTCCTTTGAGTTGATTGGACCATACAAAAAATCCAAGCCTCATGAGTTTCAAAAAATCCAAACCATCCCACCTCATGAACCAAATTAAGCCAAAACCCTGAAATTGACATTCCACAAAAACCCAAACCACTCCAACGGACCCAAAGTTGTCCCAAAGAGTGACCAAAATCCAAACCATGGTCTCCTAACTCGCCACATACAGCTTGTTGGGTCACAAGGCCAAAACCAAAACCAAATCCCGGTCCCCTAACTTGCCACATACAGCTTGTTAGGTCACAAGGTCAAAAACCAAAAACCTTCTTGACCGCCTGATGCGCAACACAAAGCCTTTAGGTTCACAAGGTCAAAAAGAAAATCCAAAACCCAAAAACCCAACCCAAATGTCATTTTCAAAATTTTGCCTTGAGATGGTACGTGATGTCTCTCACTGCCATAAAATTCCCTTGGAAACTCAAAAGGCTACACTATTAAGAAATATGCTCAGAGACTCTTGGTCAAGTCAGAAGCTCTCCTTCAAAGTTTTCTTCAAGGCACATCGACTGCAAAGGCTATCCAATTCATCGCTGTACCTCAAGGGGGCATTTGTTGACACCAAAAATGTCACTTTGCCTCATCAACATCAAAATCTATATGGAGTCGCATCCTACTAAAAACAGGCAAAGCCGCTTCAAGCATTAGATCTTGACAGAACCAAACAAAAACTACAAGATCTTTCAAAGTAGCCAAAAGAAGGGTACACATGAAGTTTCGGGCCATTACAACACTATTTGGCCTAACTTCAATCCTCCAACAGCTGAGCCAGAGCTCCCGACGGCGACAGTGTCAAAAACATCGAATCTTCGATCAGAGCCTATGGATGGTCTCAAAATACCTCCAAAAGGCTCCATGTCGAATTTCAAGTCAAACCGACACCGTTTGACCCTCCATCAACTCTCGAACGACAAAATCAAGCCTCCCGGCGGTGAGAACCTCTGATGCCGCCACTCATCAAACAAAACACATGAGTAGCTTCTGCATGCTTCCAAAGGGCTGCATGTCAAATTTCAGGTCATTCCGACAACGTTTGACCCGGTTTTGATGCTCCGAAGCAAAATCAAGCCTACCGGCGGCGAAGCTCCCCGGGACCATGGCACCCAAATCGGAGCTAATGGATCATCTCAAAATGACTCCAATAGGCTTCCCGTGAAATTTCAGGTCAATCGGACATCGGATGACCGTACATCAAAGCTCGACATCTTCCGCACGGTGAAATCAAGTCAAGCATTGACGGGACCCCAAAGGGCTTCAAAACTCAAATAAAAGCCCATGGTTGGTCCTATCTAATCCCCAAGAAGCTTCACCTCAAATTTCAGGTCATTCCGACATCGTTTGACCCAGTTTCAACTCTTGGCGGAAAATCGGCTACAGAGTCTTCGGCTTTTCAAAAAATAGGAAACTTTGTGCTCTGATTTGCACAGCCTTTCGACATGTTTTCTTTAGAGGAATTAAGCCAATAAATGAGGAGAAATGTCAAAGAAAAATACAGGAGAAAACAGAAGCGAAAAAGCCCGAGAAACGACCAAGAAACGGCGACCGGAAGGCGACCGGAAAATGGACCAAAGTCCAAGGTCGCCCGCCCCATGGTCGCCGGCGACCATGGGTGCATGGTCGCCGGTGACCCTGGAAATCCGGGTCGCCGGATTTCAGCCGAAACGTCCGTTTTTCCGATTCTTTTCGCATTTTGCGATGTTTGGCCCCTGTGATTTTCTTAAAATCTGATTTTTGAGACATGATATCCATCGATCTTCGTCAACATCACGGATCCGCCATCGAAATCATTTGATCATCATCGGACACTCCGAAACTGCCAACTGGCCGACCAAGAAAGCACACTTTCTGCCCGACCGATCAAGAAATCGACTGGACAGATGTTGCCGGCCCATTTGTGGCAACCAATGTCTGAATTTTCATCGTCATCCGACATCAAGCAGCGTACGGATCCATCGATGATCATCGCAAGAAGAATTCCAAAAGACGCGGCGCGGCCCGCGACTCGGCAGCCAATTAATGAAGTAAAATGACCCTTTTATGGCAATTTATTAGGGTCACTAACTCATTATTTTGAACGGCCCAATCAGAAGCCAAGAAATGGGAGTTACAAGTCCAATTAACCATGTAACTCCTATCATTATGGAGATTAATCATGGTAATTAATCATGAAACTCCCATCATCATGGAGATTAAATGCCCATTATTCTCCATCGGCCAATCAAAATCCAAGAAAAAGGAGTTACAATATAAAGAATTAAATCTTGTAACTCCTCCCATCATGGAGCATTAATATCATCAATGCCCATAAAACCCTCCTAATGGCCACCAAAAGCCTATAAATAGGCGGTCATTCCAAGGAGAAAGGGTCCAAAAAAAATTGTCGGAAGTGGTCCAGAAAAAATTGTTAGAGATCCAAAGAAAAATTGTCAAAAAACTATCCTGAAGAATTCTCTGTAAAAAGGAAGCTCTCTCATTTTGAAGAAACTCTGTTGCAAGTTCTACAAGGTGATCGAAGTCCCTTGGGGGGCCACCCCCCCAAGATCTCCTCTCTTCTTCTATCCAACATGGCCTAGATGCGGCTTTTCAGCCCGTCTACTTGGTTTCTTATTGGATATAAGACCTTCTCTTGGTCTTTGTCCTCTAAAAATCTGAGGTCCAAGCCAAGCCAAGTGAATCAAAGCATCAAGTGTTCTCATCTGAAGGACGATGGCGGAGTCCATACATGACTCGCGACCGTCGATCTGAACGAGTCCCCACAATCGCTTGAGAAGTCAGATTCCTTTTCTTACTTTTCTGTTGTATTGTGTATTTTTTTTAAAGAGACATAAAAATCACATTTCTTGTCTTTACATTTTGATGAGATTTGTAAACTGCCTTTTATGGCACAAAATCGCCTTCTACGGCACAAAACTGCCTTTCACGGCAAATTAAACAAAACTGCCTTTCACGGCAAATTAAACAAAACCGCCTTTCACGGCATTAAAAATTTTTGTCTCTTTCTTTAAAATATATGTGCAATGGAAAGTTAGAAAAAAGTTGATTTCCTTTTCTACTTGTGAAGGTGAATCTCCGGATCACCATTTCAAATTCCAAGTAGAGTAGGAAATCTGGCATACTCGTACAAAAAAAAAAAATGTTGATGTTTGCTGTTTTTTTTCTCTTCGCCCCGCCGCACCCCGGCGGACCCGGGACGGAGGAAGGCAAGAGAAAGAAAAAGTCGAGTCCATCAATACTGTCTTGGTGACTGAGCTGGAGCTCATTCTTTTAGATGAAGAGTCTGAGGAATGATCACTCCGATGTCCCTGGCTTGAAGGAGTGGGAGAGTCTTCCTGATGTCTTCTCGTCCGGGAGACGCTGCGAGTCACCGGTCGTCTGACATTTATTTTCGTCGCTGACTTCTGGCGTCTTCTGGTTTTGCCAACCATGTGGACAGCAGCAACTTGGTCGGGTCTTTCTTTTTCGACCCATTTTTGGGAGATTTGAAGCTCAGAATGCTGGGTTCTTTGCTTCTCTAATCTCTTTTGTCGATATGCCGCGCGGTGACGTATGCGACGAGCAATTTGAGCTTTGGTTAGCTCGGGTTGTGCTCTGGCAATGAAGGACGTGGTCCCTCGTGCGCAGCAACCGAGCTTGTCTTCCTTGAAGACTGGCATGGACAGGATTTGGACGCGGTCCTTAGCCTGTCGCAGCGAAGCTTTAAATTTTGCAAGCTCGTTCCCTGTTGAGATGAAGGGTCGAGTTGCAGGAGAGCAGGCCCTGACAAGTTCTTGTCGAGGCCTTGTGATGCATGACTTGATTTTGGGCTTGTATGAGCAAGCTGGCTCGTGCTGAGTAGTTTTTGTTGTTCGATGGAGGGTAGGTTTCTCTCCTTTGATGTAAGCAAGAGGATAAAACCTATTCTCCTTGAGAGGAGCCAGGTATGCTGGCTTTCCAGATGTCTGGGACCTTCTTTGTTTTGGTGAAGATCGTGGGGACCAAGTCTTGGGATAGACTTGGTTTTTTGTAGGTCGAGGCCTCATGGGATTGCCACGAGCCTCAAGTTTCTTGGTGACCGCCTTTGGTGTCGGGGGTAGCGACACGTTGGGGGGCGGTCTTCTGCTTCTTAGCAGGCACCGTCTCTTCTGTGGGTAGTGGGAATGGTCCCAGTGACCCGAAGACGATGGTCCGGGGAGTGGAGGTCGACCCGGTGTTTTGGGAGTTGCCGAGGGAGGTGATGCTTCGGCAGCTGGCGGGGCGCTTGAAAGTGCCCTTGCTTTGCTTCTCTTGAAGCATGACTTGGTACTTGTTCTCATTGAAGGTGATGGTCAACGAAGCTGCCATTGTTAGTTTTGAAAAACTTTTCTGAAACAAGACCACATCCATTAGTAATCACAAGAATATGGTGATCATAAATGGGCTATACTATGGTTTTCTCTTTTCAAATCGCTCAGGGGCATGGCCCGTTCTGAGCGTAATGAAGAACGCCAAAAGCCATAGATGGTACAATTGTTCTAAACGCAAGTATGGTCGGCTCGAAATGAGCGTTCCAGGGACCGCTAGAAGCACTTGTAAACCTTAATTCAAATTACCAAGAAGCGAAGCTCACTCCAGGTAAAATGATATAAGGTTGGAGATACAAATGTCTCGGTCGCGAATACAGTAGACCCGAAAGGGCGTACTAGCACCGCTAGACACAAATTTAGTAAATCGCATCCTTGAAGGACACGAGATGGGATTTTTTGAAATGTCAAGACTGGATTCGCAAAAGAGAGCAAATGGTATTCCAATCCGAATACAGGTTCAAACATTTCTGCGAGCCTATATCCGAAAAAGGAAAGAACCAGGATTTCTCAGATTTGAATCCAATAGTGACGAGAGTTTTTTTTTTTGAAAAGTCAAGATTGAATTCATAAAATAGGGCAAATGGTATTCCAATCTGAGTACAGGTTCAAACATTTCTGCGAGCCTAAATCCGAAAAGGAAAGAACCAAAATTCCTCCAATTTGAACACAATAGTGACATAAATTTATTTTTTTTTATAAGTTTTTAATATTATTTTCAAAAAAACTTTAATGCTCACTCTTTTTTTTTTGAAAGACCTCCAATGGACTCATCAAAGAGAGGAAAATGGCCCCTCCCAATCCGAACATTGGCTCAAACATTTCTGCGAGCCATTGTACGAAAAGGAAAAGAACCAAAGTTTCTTTAATTTGAATCCAAAAGAGAGAAATTTGAAAAGTTTTTTTTTTTTAACTTTTTTTTTTTGAAAGATCTCCGATGGATCCATCAAAGAGAGGGAAATGGCCCCTCCCAATCCGAACGTTGGCTCAAACAATTATGCGAGTCATTGCACGAAAAGGAAAAGACCAAAGTTTCTCTAATTTGAATCCAAAAGAGAGAAATTTGAAAAGGTTTTTTTTTTTAAAATTTTCTTTATTTTTTTGAAAGATCTCGAATGGACCCATCAAAGAGAGGAAAATGGCCCCTCCCAATCCGAACGTTGGCTCAAACATTTCTGCGAGCCATTGCGCGAAAAGGAAAGAACCAAAGTTTCTCTAATTTGAATCCAAAAAAGAGAAATTTGAAAAGTTTTTTTTGAACTTTTCTCTTCTTTTTTTTTGTAAGATCTCCAATGGACCCATCAAAGAGAGGGAAATGGCCCCTCCCAATCCGAACGTTGGCTCAAACATTTATGCGAGCCATTGCACGAAAAGGAAAAGACCAAAGTTTCTCTAATTTGAATCCAAAAGAGAGAAATTTGAAAATTTTTTTTTTTTGAACTTTTCTTTTTTCTCTTTTTTTTTTTCTTTTTGAAAGATCTCCAATAGACCCATCAAAGAAAGGGAAACGGCCCCTCCCAATCCGAACGTTGGCTCAAACATTTCTGCGAGCCATTGCACGAAAAGGAAAGAGCCAAAGTTTCTCTAATTTGAATCCAAAAGAGAGAAATTTGGAAAGTTTTTTTTTTTAACTTTTCTTTTTTTTTTTTTTTTTGAAAGATCTCCAATGGACCCATCAAAGAGAGGGAAATGGCCCCTCCCAATCCGAACGTTGGCTCAAACATTTCTGTGAGTCATTGCACGAAAAGGAAAGAACCAAAGTTTCTCTAATTTGAATCCAAAAGAGAGAAACTTGAAAAGTTTTTTTTTTTAAAACTTTTTTTTTTTTTAAAGATCTCCAATGGACCCATCAAAGAGAGGAAAAATGGCCCCTCCCAATCCGAACATTGGCTCAAACATTTCTGCGAGCCATTGCACGAAAAGGAAAGAGCCAAAGTTTCTCTAATTTTAATCCAAAAGAGAGAAACTTGAAAAGTTTTTTTTGAACTTTTCTTCTTGTTTTTTTTTTTTTGAAAGATCTCCAATAGACCCATCAAAGAGAGGAAAATGGTCCCTCCCAATCCGAACGTTGGCTCAAACATATCTACGAGCCATTGTACGAAAAGGAAAAGAACCAAAGTTTCTCTAATTTGAATCCAAAAGAGAGAAATTTGAAAAGTTTTTTTTTTTAAACTTTTTTTTTTGAAAGATCTCCGATGGATCCATCAAAGAGAGGGAAATGGCCCCTCCCAATCCGAACGTTGGCTCAAACATTTATGCGAGCCATTGCACGAAAAGGAAAAGACCAAAGTTTCTCTAATTGGAATCCAAAAGAGAGAAATTTGAAAAGTTTTTTTTTTTTAAACTTTTCTTTATTTTTTTGAAAGATCTCCAATGGACCCATCAAAGAGAGGAAAATGGCCCCTTCCAATCCGAACGTTGGCTCAAACATTTCTGCGAGCCATTGCACGAAAAGGAAAGAGCCAAAGTTTCTCTAATTTTAATCCAAAAGAGAGAAACTTGAAAAGTTTTTTTTGAACTTTTCTTCTTGTTTTTTTTTTTTTGAAAGACCTCCAATGGACTCATCAAAGAGAGGAAAATGGCCCCTCCCAATCCGAACTTTGGCTCAAACATTTCTGCGAGCCATTGTACGAAAAGGAAAAGAACCAAAGTTTCTTTAATTTGAATCCAAAAGAGAGAAATTTGAAAAGTTTTTTTCTTTTAACTTTTTTTTTTTGAAAGATCTCCGATGGATCCATCAAAGAGAGGGAAATGGCCCCTCCCAATCCGAACGTTGGCTCAAACAATTATGCGAGTCATTGCACGAAAAGGAAAAGACCAAAGTTTCTCTAATTTGAATCCAAAAGAGAGAAATTTGAAAAGGTTTTTTTTTTTTAAATTTTCTTTATTTTTTTGAAAGATCTCGAATGGACCCATCAAAGAGAGGAAAATGGCCCCTCCCAATCCGAACGTTGGCTCAAACATTTCTGCGAGCCATTGCGCGAAAAGGAAAGAACCAAAGTTTCTCTAATTTGAATCCAAAAAAGAGAAATTTGAAAAGTTTTTTTTTGAACTTTTCTCTTCTTTTTTTTTGAAAGATCTCCAATGGACCCATCAAAGAGAGGGAAGTGGCCCCTCCCAATCCGAACGTTGGCTCAAACATTTCTGCGAGCCATTGCACGAAAAGGAAAAGACCAAAGTTTCTCTAATTTGAATCCAAAAGAGAGAAATTTGAAAAAAAAAATTTAACTTTTCTTTTTTTTTTGAAAGATCTCCAATAGACCCATCAAAGAGAGGGAAATGGCCCTCCCAATCCGAACGTTGGCTCAAACATTTCTGCGAGCCATTGCACGAAAAGGAAAGAGCCAAAGTTTCTCTAATTTGAATCCAAAAGAGAGAAATTTGAAAAGTTTTTTTTTTTGAACTTTTCTTTTTTTTTTTTTTTTTTTTTTTTTTTTGGAAAGATCTCCAATGGACCCATCAAAGAGAGGGAAATGGCCCCTCCCAATTCGAACGTTGGCTCAAACATTTCTGTAAGCCATTGCACGAAAAGGAAAGAACCAAAGTTTCTCTAATTTGAATCCAAAAGAGAGAAACTTGAAAAGTTTTTTTTTTAAAAACTTTTTTTTTTTTTAAAGATCTCCAATGGACCCATCAAAGAGAGGAAAATGCCCCTCCCAATCCGAACGTTGGCTCAAACATTTCTGCAAGCCATTGTACGAAAAGGAAAAGACCAAAGTTTCTCTAATTTGAATCCAAAAGAGAGAAATTTGAAAAGTTTTTTTTTTTAAAAACTTTTTTTTTGAAAGATCTCCAATGGACCCATCAAAGAGTGGAAAATGGCCCCTCCCAATCCGAACGTTGGTTCAAACATTTCTGCGAGCCATTGTAAGAAAATGAAAGAACCAAAGTTTCTTTAATTTGAATCCAAAAGAGAGAAAACCCTTTTTTTTGTTGAGCAAAGAAAGAATGGAAGCAAGTTCAAAGAAAGAAGTTTCCAAAGAATCCCGTCTCATGTTTTTTTTTTAGATACAAGATCCAACATAGGCCACCAACTAGAAGGCAGCCAAGGATTCTAAGCATCATGTTCTCAATTGAACAAGTCCCACCGGGTGTGCCAACTTGATGGACCCGTCTTTTTCTTTCTCGCCTTCCTCCGTCCCGGGTCCGCCGGGGTGCGGCGGGGCGAAGAAAAAAAAAAGAGCAAGCATCAACTTTTTTTTGTACGGGTATGCCAGATTTTCTATTCTACTTGGAATTTGAAGTAGTGATCCGGAGATTCACCTTCACAAGTAGAAAAGGAAATCAACTTTTTCTAACTTTCCATTGCACATATATTTTAAAGAAAGAGACAATTTTTTAATGCCGTGAAAGGCGATTTTCATTTGTTTGCCGTGATAGGCGATTTTGTGCCGTAGAAGGCAGTTTACAAATCTCATCAAAATGTAAAGACAAGAAATGTGATTTTTATGTCTTTAAAAAAATACACAATACAACAGAAAAGTAAGAAAAGGAATCTGACTTCTCAAGAGATTGTGGGGACTCGTTCAGATCGACGATCGCGAGTCAAGTATGGACTCCGCCATCGTCCTTCAGATGAAAACACTTGATGCTTTGATTCACTTGGCTTGGCTTGGACCTCGGATTTTTAGAGGATAAAGACCAAGAGAAGGTCTTATATCCAATAAAAAACCAAGTAGACGGGCTGAAAAGCCGCATCTAGGCCATGTTGGATAGAAGAAGAGAGGAGATCTTGGGGGGGGTGGCCCCCCAAGGGACTTTGATCACCTTGTAGTGCTTGCAGCAGAGTTTCTTCAAGGCAAGAGAGCTTCTTTTTGTGTAGAGATTTCTAGGACAATTTCTTCAGAACTCTTCAGATGATTTTTCGGACAATTTTCAGGACCCTTTCTCCTTGGAATGACCGCCTATTTATAGGCTTTTGGTGGCCATTAGGAGGGTTTTATGGGCATTAATGGTATTAATGCTCCATGATGGGAGGAGTTACAAGATTTAATTCTTTATATTGTAACTCCTTTTTCTTGGATTTTGATTGGCCGATGGAGAATAATGGGCATTTAATCTCCATGATGATGGGAGTTTCATGATTAATTACCATGATTAATCTCCATAATGATAGGAGTTACATGGTTAATTGTCATGATTAATTGGACTTGTAACTCCCATTTCTTGGCTTCTGATTGGGCCGTTCAAATTAATGAGTTAATGACCCTAATAAATTGCCACAAAAGGGTCATTTAGTTTCATTAATTGGTTGCCGAGTTGCTTGAAGAGTCGCGGGCCGCGCCGCGTCTTTTGGAATTCTTCTTGAGATGATCATCGATGGATCCGTACGTTACTTGATGTCGGATGACGATGAAAATTCAGACATTGGTTGCCACTAATGGGCCGGCAACATCTGTCCAGTCAATTTCTTGATCGGTCGGGCAGAAAGTGCGCTTTCTTGGTCGGCCGGTTGGCGGTTTCGGAGTGTCCGATGACGATCAAATGATTTTGATAGCGGATCCGTGATGTTAACGAAGATCGACGGATATCATGCCTCAAAAATCAGATTTTAAGAAAATCACAGGGGCCAATCATCGCGAAACGCGAAAAGAATCGGAAAAACGGACGTTTCGGTGGAAATCCGGTGACCCGGATTTCCAGGGTCGCCGGCGACCATGCACCCATGGTCGTCGATGACCATGGGCCAAGGTTGCCGGCGACCTTGGACTTTGGTCCACTTTTCGGTCGCCTTCCGGTGGTCGTTTCTTGGTCGTTTCTCGGGCTTTTTCGCTTCTGTTTTCTCCTGTATTTTTCTTTGACATTTCTCCTCATTTATTGGCTTGATTCCTCTGAAGAAAACCCATCGAAAGGCTGTGCAAATCAGAGCACAAAGTTTCTTATTTTTTGGAAAAGCCGAAGACTTTGTAGCCGATTTTCTGCCAAGAGTTGAAACTGGGTCAAACGATGTCGGAATGACCTGAAATTTGAGGTGAAGCTTCTTGGACATTAGATAGGACCAACCATGGGCTTTTATTTGAGTTTTGAAGCCGTTTGGGGTCCCGTCGATGCTTGACTTGATTTCACCGTGCGGAAGATGTCGAGCTTTGATGTACGGTAATCCGATGTCCGATTGACCTGAAATTTGACGGGGAGCCTATTGGAGTCATTTTGAGATGATCCATTAGCTCCGATTTGGGTGCCATGGTCCCGGGGAGCTTCGCCTCCAGTAGGCTTGATTTCGCTTCAGAGCATCAAAACCGGGTCAAACGTTGTCGGAATGACCTGAAATTTGACGTGCAGCCCTTTGGAAGCATGCAGAAGCTACTCATGTGTTTTGTTTGATGAGTAGCGGCATCAGAGGTTCTCGCCGCCGGGAGGTTTGATTTCGCCGTTCGAGAGTTGATGGAGGGTCAAACGGTGTCGGTTTGACTTGAAATTCGACATGGAGCCTTTTGGAGGTATTTTGAGACCATCCATAGGCTCTGATTGAAGATTTGATGTTTTTGACACTGTCGCCGTCGGGAGCTCCGGCTCAGCTGTTGGAGGATTGAAGTTAGGCCAAATAGTGTCGAAATGGCCCGAAACTTCATGTGTACCCTTCTTTCGGCTACTTTGAAAGATCTTGTAGATTTTGTTTGGTTCTGTCAAGATCTGATGCTTGAAGCCGCTTTGCCTGTTTGTAGTAGGATGCGGCTCCATATAGCTTTTGATGTTGATGAGCCAAAGTGACATTTTTGGTGTGAACAAACGCATTTCGAACAAAAGACTCGACCGTAATACCCTGATATGACCTAGAGTCGTCCGGCACGCACTTTTATTAAAATACGGGCTACTGATTGCACAAGATTCTTTTGTCAGTCAGGAAGGTGGCAGAGTCCCAACATATTAGCACTTCCGCCCTATTTTTCCTAAAACCCGTTTTGAAGTAAAAGAAATCAAAGAATTTTTCAGAGCGCGTTTCCAATCTACGAATTCCGTGAAATGAGTCCCGCAGCCCATAGGTTCACAGATCTGCCTAGAATTACGAATGAACTGCTCGAAAGACGGTTCTCATTCTTAAAGGACCTTGAAACCCCTGCAATGCGTTCCTAACCGCATAATCGCTCGAAACACATTTGTAAGAAAAACGTGTCCCAAAACATCCTAAAATGCGTTTTTCCACCTTGAATCGTATGTAACACATCGCAAACCAAGAGACCAAATAAGAACACCCCGAAACGCCCAAGAATCATCCAACACGTGTTTTTATCCAAATATAGCCTATTGAAGGCACGGGATACGTTTTTCTTTTGGAAATGGGGCGGAATCCCACGAAATCAGTTCCTAAGCACTGATTTGCCTGAAATCCGTTTTAAAGTAAAAAACAATCACCGCCTTTTCCAGAGAGAGTCCTTCAACCGCGAGTTTCTTGAGAAGCCGTTAACAACCTACATTTTCCCAGAGGCGCCTGAAATTCCAAACAAACCGTCCGGAGGACGGGATTCAGTGTTAGAAAACCTTGAATCCCACGCTCTTCTTTGCTAACCCTAGAATCCCGTGAAACTAATTTGAAAGCAAAATGTGGATCGGAATATCTTAAAACGCGTATTTCATCCTAGAATCATATGAAAAGCATTTCAAAGAAGGACTGCAGACAATAACCCCCTGAAATACCCTAGAATCATCCTTGAAGCGTTTTTATCAAAATATAGGCGATTGTTTGCAATAAATACGGGTTTCATTCAGAAACGGCTCTGAGCCCCGCCTTAAGGGACACGGGATTCCCAGTACCTCCTCGAGCGCTTCTTCGAACCGTCGACTTCGTGAAGAGCAGTTTGGAGGCAGTGTATCCCCAGACTCACACAGAACGAGGTTTCATAGTAAAATAGATTAGGCGCTGCCCGAAGCACATTTTTCATACCCAAACAACCCTAAAGCCCATCTCAGCATTACTTACCCTTGAATCGCCCGAAACCCTCTTTAAAGCGAAAAGTACCTCAGATTATCATGAAATGCGTATTTCTGCATATAATCGCTGTAAACGCATTTCGAACCAAAAGACTCGACCATAATACCCCGATATGACCTAGAGTCATCCGGCACGCGCTTTTATCCAAATACGGGGTATTGATTGCAGAAGATTAAGGGGACTGAATCCCACGAGATTTATTCTTAAGCACTAAGTTGCCTAAACCCTATCGCTTGGGATTCCATATGCCAACCCATTGCTATGGGTGGTTTGGGTATTATATCGATTCATGGAGCAGCGAAGGCAGCCCTCTTAAGGGGAGTTTGGAATGTGGTTAGTAACAAAAACACTTGCCGGAACTTATGGGTAAATGCCAAGTACTTGCGTGGAGAGTCTTTTTGGGACGTTATGATTCTTAAAAATGCCTCTTGGGGTGGGAAGAGCATTTTAACGCTTAGGCCAATTGCTATACCTAACATAAAATTTCTAGTTGGCAATGGGGGGCGCCTAAAAGATTGTTATGGAGATAGAGCACTATATGATCTAGGCATGGGGGCTGATACTAAAGTCCATCAATTTATTCAAACTGATGGGTGGAGGTTTCCTATTCCCACGTCCAATGCATCGATGGATATCTTCCAATCTATTCCAAATGAGATTGAGCCATGGCCTAACTTCGAAGATGAACTTGTTTGGACTCGAGAAGATCATGGAAATTTCACTTTAAAGTCTGCTTACAATCTAGTATGTAGGAATTAGGACCAATCCCTCCAATGGCCTTCTATGATTCGGTTCAGAGGGCGTACTAAAAAACACTCTATTTGTGCTTGGATGCTACAGAGGGGAAGGCTTAAAACAAAAGGTTTTCTCCTCCAGATAAATGTTGCATGTGATTCTTGCTGTGTTCTTTGTAATTGCACTTGGGAGACAGCTATTCATTTAATGACCAGAACATCCAAAAATACGTTTTTCCACCTAGAATCGTATGTAACACATCGCAAACCAACAGACCAAATAAAAAACACCCCGAAACGCCCAAGAATCATCCAACACGTGTTTTTATCCAAATATAGCCTATTGAAGGCACGGGATACGTTTTTCTTTTGGAAACGGGGCGGAATCCCATGAAATCCGTTCTTAAGCACTGATTTGCCTGAAATCCGTTTTAAAGTAAAAAACAATCACCGCCTTTTCCAGAGAGAGTCCTTCAACCGCGAGTTTCGTGAGAAGCCGTTTACAACCTACATTTTCCCAGAGGCGCCTGAAATTCCAAACAAACCGTCCGGAGGACGGGATTCAGTGTTAGAAAACCTTCAATCCCACGCTCTTCTTTGCTAACCCTAGAATCCTACGAAACTAATTTGAAAGCAAAATGTGGATCGGAATATCTTAAAACGCGTATTTCATCCTAGAATCATATGAAAAGCATTTCAAAGAAGGACTGCAGACAATAACCCCCTGAAATACCCTAGAATCATCCTTGAAGCGTTTTTATCAAAATATAGGCGATTGTTTGCAATAAATACGGGTTTCATTCAGAAACGGCTCTGAGCCCCGCCTTAAGGGACACGGGATTCCCAGTACCTCCTCGAGCGCTTCTTCGAACCGTCGACTTCGTGAAGAGCAGTTTGGAGGCAGTGTATCCCCAGACTCACACAGAACGAGGTTTCATAGTAAAATAGATTAGGAGCTGCCCGAAGCACATTTTTCATACCCAAACAACCCTAAAGCCAATCTCAGCATTACTTACCCTTGAATCGCCCGAAACTCTCTTTAAAGCGAAAAGTACCTCAGATTATCATGAAATGCGTATTTCGGCATATAATCGCCGTAACCGCATTTCGAACCAAAAGACTCGACCATAATACCCCGATATGACCTAGAGTCATCCGGCACGCGCTTTTATCCAAATACGGGGTATTGATTGCAGAAGATTAAGGGGACTGAATCCCACGAGATTTATTCTTAAGCACTAAGTTGCCTAAACTCTATCGCTTGGGATTCCATATGCCAACCCATTGCTATGGGTGGTTTGGGTATTATATCGATTCATGGAGCAGCGAAGGCAGCCCTCTTAAGGGGAGTTTGGAATGTGGTTAGTAACAAAAACACTTGCCGGAACTTATGGGTAAATGCCAAGTACTTGCGTGGAGAGTCTTTTTGGGACGTTATGATTCTTAAAAATGCCTCTTGGGGTGGGAAGAGCATTTTAACGCTTAGGCCAATTGCTATACCTAACATAAAATTTCTAGTTGGCAATGGGCACAAAATCAAATTCTGGACCGACCCTTGGCATAATGGAGGGCGCCTAAAAGATTGTTATGGAGAAAGAGCACTATATGATCTAGGCATGGGGGCTGATACTAAAGTCCATCAATTTATTCAGACTGATAGGAGGAGGTTTCCTACTCCCACGTCCAATGCATCGATGGATTTCTTCCAATCTATTCCAAATGAGATTGAGCCATGGCCTAACTTCGAAGATGAACTTGTTTGGACTCGAGAAGATCATGGAAATTTCACTTTAAAGTCTGCTTACAATCTAGTATGATGGAATTAGGACCAATCCCTCCAATGGCCTTCTATGATTCGGTTCAGAGGGTGTGCGAAAAAACACTCTATTTGTGCTTGGATCCAACTGAGGGGAAGGCTTAAAACAAAAGGTTTTCTCCTCCAGATAAATGTTGCATGTGATTCTTGCTGTGTTCTTTGTAATTGCACTTGGGAGAATCTATTCATTTAATGACCCAGTGCCATTATTCTCAAGAGAAAGCTCTCCTAGTAAAACTGAATTTGGAGCCGACACGTTGTACAAATCCGTTGGAATTGTTGGCTTCAGTTACTCTTCCATTGGACTAGCAAGTAAGACGTCTTCAAACTCTTGGCAAGCTACTGTTTAATGCATTCATTTGGCGTATTTGGGCTGAGAGGAATGGAAGGATCTTCAGAAGTAATGAGCACGCAAGTAAGGTTGTGTTACAGCAAACTATTCACACTGTTTGCAGCAGGATTCTTTATCTTGACATAGCTTTACCAAGTGAAATTGCTAGTCATTGGAATCTTCCTCCAAGCAACTCCAGTATCCCTCCCAAGTCGCCTACTTTAATGGATCCTGGATGGAGAGTATCTATTTGTTCAATTGATACCCTTATAGTTGGAATTCTTTGGAGTGACGTTCATACACCAAAGGAAGGTCGTATTGAGGAGGAGTTGACTTATTTTTTAAGGTAGTGTCTCGAATTATGCAACTTATTCCAGAGAATGTCGCACATATCACTTTTCAGGCAGATTCAACACTCTATGAAGTTCTTCTCAGCCCTCAAGTTTCTGATTGGAAGGTGCGCTTCCAAGTAAGAAGATTACATGCTTTTATTAATAAATTTGAACAAATTCGGTAAATTCGATGCTTCATCCGCGATTTGCTCTGCTCAATAAAGTGTTAAGCAGATATTTAGCTACTTTCCACGTTAATCAGAATGCACTTACATATTTGTATAGGCAAAGTATAGGAAATAATGAGTAATTTGGATAGTATTTATTCATTGCTTTATTTTTCTCGTTCGTAATTAGAGGGGTACGCCCCTTTGGAAGCATCCTCCATATGGGAGACTTCATTTTCTGTACAGTATTCTTTGAGAAATAGAAGAACTAACTTATTCTTAAAAAAAAAAGATTACCGTATTTTTAAGAGCGCATCATCCAACTGCGAGTTGCGTGAGACGCGGTTTACAACCTACACTTTCCGAGAACTGCCTAAAATTCGAAACAAACTGTCCGAAGGACTGGATTCGGTCCTAAAAAACCTTAAACCCATGCATTTCTTTCCTAACCCTAGAATCACGTGAAACTTATTTTAAAGCAAAATGTAGCTCAGAATATCTTAAAATGCACATTCCAGCCTATAACCGAATGAAATGCATTTCAAACCTTAAGTGGAGACAACGCCCCCTAGAAATGCGATAGAATCATCCATGACGCGCTTTGATCAAAATATAGGCTATTGATTGCAAGAAATACGAGTCTCATTCAACAACGGTACAAAACGCCACGAGATTAGCTCTCAAGTCCGAATTTATCCGAATCCCGTCTTAAAGGAAAAAGAATTCCCCGGACTTCTTAGAGCGCTTCCTTCAACCGTGGGCTTCGTGAAATGTGGTTTGGAGCCAGTGTTTTCCTACACTGACATCGAACGAGGTTTCGTAATAAAATAGATTAGGAACTGCCCGAAGGACGTTTTTCAGACCCAAACAACCCTGGAGCCCGTACGATGCGTTCCTTACCCTTGAATCGCCTGAAACCCTTCTTAAAGCGAAAAGTATCTCAGATTATCATGAAATGAGTATTTCGGCACAGAATCGTTGTAAGCGCATTTCGAGCAAATGACTCGACCGTATTACTCTGATATGACGTAGAGTCGTCCGGCACGCACTTTTATTAAAATACGGGCTATTGATTGCACAAGATTCTTTTGTCAGTCAGGAACGTGGCAGAGTCCCAACATATTAGCACTTCCGCCCTATTTTTCCTAAAACCCGTTTTGAAGTAAAAGAAATCAAAGAATTTTTCAGAGCGTGTCTCCAATCTACTAATTGCGTGAAATGAGGCCCGTAGCCCACAGGTTCACAGATCTGCCTAGAATTACGCACTACAAGAAAGTTGGCTTTTAGTGGCAACTTTTTTTTCTGCGGTCTAAATTTCGCCACTAAAAACCCACATTTAGTGACAAATATTTGATGTCGCCACTGAAGGTATTATAATGCCCACATTTAGTGGCAACTTATATGTCGTAGCTAAATTTCGCCACTAATTCTTTGGCGGGGATTTTTGGCGCCATGGGATTTTGGAGGGAAAGAGATTTAGTGGCAAGTTTTAATTTATCGCCACTAATGGTGTGTGGTTTTAGTGACAACTTGTTATGATCGCCACTAATTTCTTATATTCTTACATTTAGCCGCGGTATATGTTTTGCCATTGTATGTTCTATTTTTTGTGGCTACCTTATATTGCCACTAAAGATATATCACAAGAAATTTGACTTTTAATGGCTACATTTTTTGCCATAATTTAATTTTTGCCACTAAAAGCTCACCTTTAGTGGTGAAGCCTGATGTTGACACTAAAGGTATTATGTGATCACATTTAATGACAACTTATATGTTGTAGCTAAAGGTCATTTTGGAGGGGAAGGAGATTTAGTGGCAAGTTTTCTTTTTTTGCCACTAATGGTCTACAAGTTTAGTGGCAACTTTTATTTTCGTGGCTAGATGCTTAGTTATCTTATTTTCGTCACCTTTTGCTGCGACTTTCTATTGCCACTAAAAATATATTATATGCAAGCCAACTTTTAGTGGCAACACTTTTAGCCACAATGTTATTTTTGCCACAAAAGACTCATTTTAGTGAAGGTATTATAGTGATCACATTTAGTAGCAACTTATATGGCGTGGCTAAAGGTCATTTTGGAGGGGAAAGAAAATTAGTGGGGAGTTTTAATCTTTCACCCCTAATGTGGTCTAGGAGTCTAGGAGTTTAGCAACAACCTTTTTTTCATTGCTGATTTCTTAGGTGTGTTACTTTTATCTATACTTTTTTATCGGGCATCGTCAAATTTTACTTTGAATGGGGTGGGTCCACTGCACGACTGACCACACACTATCAAAGATGCCAACATAGTCTTCTAGAATAATCAATGAGTCTTAAAATCAAGTTGGGTTGATATTTGAGCTAAAAAATATACTGATGAGCGAAATTGAGGGCGTCAGTAGACTACGCGTGTGACTGAAATACGTGCAGAGCTCCATTATAAATCAACCATCTTTTTAATTACGCTAAGGCATGGATGAGAATCACGGTATTGGTTGATCCCAATAAATGACACCATTACGGTATCGACCATGTAATGTTCTCTATCCGACGCAGTCGTTGTGGCGTAAATGTTTTTATCCAAAAAAATTTGAGAAAATATCCAAAGTAATCCATAACATTATAAAATGCTAGAGAATGCTGTTGATTTCCATTAGTAACAACTATAAAGTAAAATATTGGCCCCTAAATCATACCATCCAGTATCACTGTTTAATCTTTATCAATTTAATATGCTCATATGATAATTATTTCTGGTCTTCTTTTTAATTTACAGATCAATTATGTAGCCCACATTGACTAAAAGAACACTACTTGAACCTTTTCTTAATAATTTATTGACATTTTTTAAAATAATAAATATGACATTGAACCCATCTCCTATAGGAATAAAATCTATTTGAGTGCTTATTAGGGAGGCATTTGTTATGAGTGATTTAGTTTTTTTATAAGTGTGCTCTATTACAAGAGTGTAGGTCAAGAAAAAATTTTGATACCCGATGGGATTTTCATTAGATGGACTAGTATAAAGCGTTTGAATTTTACCTTTTAAAATTTTAATTCAGGTTACTTAATAAGTGACAAATCCAATGGGTTTAATTTTAGTTTCGATAAAAATTTGTTGAGGACCCACATCAAGAGGAGGCATTTATTTTTATTGCCTTATATTTTTATAAGTAGGCTCACTATAAAATCTTTCAATTAAAAAAATTAACTTGGGTCATTAGTTAAAAGAGGGGGATTCTCCAAGGACTTGGTCCTACCATCATATATATTTTTTATTCAGATGGCTTAAAAGTGTTTGATGGACCCAATTTTAGTTTGATTAAAATTTGTTTAGGGCCAATATCAAGAGGAGGCATTTATTTTTAATGGCTTATGTTTTTATTAATAGACCTACGTGATAAAGTATTTCAATTAACAAAATAACTTCGGTTCACTAAAATAAGGGTGAGTTCCGAAAGACTTTGGTCTCCTAATCCTACCATCATATACCTTTCATTGCTCAATTAATAAATCCCGCCATACACCCAGTCCTTCCCGCGCCCACAATTTTATTCTCTAAGCGTAGAAAGAAACTTCTCTCAATCTCTGTCTCTCTCTCAATTCCGAAAAGCATATGGGGAGAAACTCTACTCTCGGTCTCTGTCTTTGTCTCTCTCTCTCAATTCAGAAAAGCAAAAGGGGAAACACTCTCTCGGTCTTGATCGGTCTCTGTCTTTCTCTCCGATCTAAAGCCGCGGTGCCCGGGTATCCTCCCTAGCAGATCCAAACCCTCTCTCTATCTCGGTAACCCTCCCTGCATAACTCTTTTTTCGTTTTTGTAAACCCCTCTCTATCTCAGTAATCGTCTCCTCTATTTTTGTTGGCTTTTGGTTTCTTGGGTTCGCTTTTTATGTAGCCTTTTGTCTTTTGGGCTAGCATTTTTTGTAATCCTTCCCTTGTTGTTCTTTCCTTGTTTTTTGGGGGCTCTTTGCCCTGTTCCCTCTTTTCTTTTTAATTCAATTACCTTTTAGCAAAAAAAAGGTTATTAGCATTGGATGTTCTGTCTTCAATGGTGCCGAGAGTGCTTGAATAGTACAAGAGGTGGGCTTTGGCATAGATCACAGGCTCCATGACCATTCAAATGGCTCTTCTTCTCTGATTTTTTTTTCCTCTACCTTTTCAACAATTGCAAAACTGAAAATTATTGGATGATTGAATTCTGATTTCATTGGTTTTAGGTGTGGTTATTTGTAATATGATATTTCAATGAAAAACAGTTGCTTTCAGCCTAAACAAGAGAAATCTTTAAATATACTTGTGCATTTAGATTACTGAATGAATTGTTGTAATATTGCTCTGTCGTTGTGTTACTTGATTATAGGAAAGCATGGGTTAACATTGAATGAGAACCCAGAGTTCATCTTTAAATATACTTGTGCATTTAAAAGATACCAGAGTTCATCTTTTTTGCAACTTGATGATCCTTTTTATTATTTTTGTGCTGCTGATCTGATACCTAAATTCAATTCTACATGATGTCCAACATGATCAACAGTTACTATTGCCATACAAAATGCCATATGTTTACAGATGGATATATATTATATAGTGATTCACGCTTCAATGATCTTCACCAAGCACACACATCATTGTAGACATTATTTTCTACTTGGGACTTCTGCTGTTGTTTACATCACCTAGTCTAGTTTTTCTGTACCAGCCGGACCATTTTCAATGATCTAGAATTCCAGATCATTCATCAGGTGGGCCACACAATGGATGGGTGATGGACCAAGAGTTGTTTTCTCTACTCTTGTTGTATTGGATTCATGTCCCCTACTAACTCTTGGCCACAAGAAGGGGATTCCTCCTGATTATCATCAAGCATTTTGGTATCTTGTCCTAAACATTCCAATGATTGATGTTGGAGTTAAGGTAGCATTCATCGTTCTATGCACGCCTCCCATGTGGTCTGTCGGGCCGTCAACACTATAGGAGCTATTGCCACAGTTGTAAAAGCACTCATTCCTAACAGAGCCAGCTGCATCCATTGTATCTGCATAAAACATACAGGATCAATAGGTTTTTGTTTCCATAACTTGTCTCTTGAGTATAAAACATTTAGTCAGTCCTACATTGATGGGATAAAGCATGAATATGATGTAATTTTAAAGATTAATGTGCTTCTAAAGATATAAGCACAAGGGCAAGAACCAAAAATATAGGTAACTAATAAAGGTTTTATCCACAACAAAAATGAGAAGATTTAAAGTGTTTTTCAGTCACTGTTACTTTGCATGCTGCCAATATAGACTATGATGGCAAGAAATAATGTCTTCAGGAAACTAAGGACCCACCACCTAAGCAAGAAAAATGACCTGTGATGAATGCAAGTCCATAATTTAATCATTTGATTATTACCAAGCAACCATGGTAACATTCCTTGCCCTTACATTTAAGAAAGACTCTGCCTCTCATCAAGAAGATTACAAGGTTTCTTTATGACTTACTCCTCATTTCTGAATTATTCATAATTGGTTGGCATCCTTGAAGGGCTCATTACCATTGAATGGTGAAATTCTAATTTTCTGCATTATCTTCTGTTTGGTGAGATGTTAATCATAAAACTTGGGTTGCTGCATGGAACCAACTGAAAACTAGTTTTTTTCAGCAAAGTATAGCCCACCTGGACTAAAGGTATCTTCTACTAATCCATGGGCGTAGTGTGTATGAGGGGAATAACTTGATTATAGCTTGCCCAAGTGGATTCCTTGCATTTTCATTGCTTTACAAGTTCAGTGCACCAGATCATGAGACTTGAATTGAGATTGCTGCTTATGAAGCTTTCTTCTAGGGCATGTATACTTTTTGTTAGTTTCTTGACCTACCCATCTTCAGTCCTTGGGAGGCCCCCAGAATACCAAAGATTCTTCTCAATATAGAGTATTGCTTGTAGCTATCTACCACATGGAGACTACATTAGATTAAAAGACTATGAGTTGATCAAAATGAGTTTACACAGAGGATCTCCAACCATTCATATTTAAATTAAAGTTGCTTCCAATGCCATTATAGTCTAGCATCTATGTCATTGTTGTATGGTATGAAGTGTGTAACAACTGAGTTTCTTTATTAGTCCATGTTGACTTTACTTGTAACATCTATGTCCTTGGTCTTTCATAGAATGCCATTATAGTATTCCATTGATCTTGATGAATATAGATAGAATGAGATCAGATTGTGATAACAATATTTCAAAAAAAATAAAAATTCCATGTCCAGGCAGGCGTCCTTATTGATGTTGTGATCTTTATACTCACTAGATCTCATTTGATATGATGAAAATTTGTTATTTGCTTTCTTAGGCAGGTCAGCTCTTTTTATTGTCATAAATATTTGGTAGTAAGGTGGCATGCACGTAAACTAGAATATTTAATCTAGAAGAGTTTATATTATATCAAGACATTCTTTTTTGTTGTTTCTGGATGAGGGCACTTGCAGTCTACTGAACCTGAATTGATGCACATTTTCTTGATAGCTTTCACTTCATTGGACATTAGTAGGAAATAAATATAAACCATTTTTAGTATGGCTTTCTTACGTATGCACCCTTATTCCAACATGCTTAAAAAAAGGACGACTGAAAGTTAAATTGCACATCAATAATTTTTTCATTAACTAAGCATGTGGTTAATTGTAGCTAAGGCTCTGCCATCGGTGGTGGTGTTAGGGGCAGATCAAAGGAAAGAATAGTCGTCAGCAACTAGTACCAAAACTTGGGTGCATAAGAAGTTGGATGCTAGAAACAAGAGCATAAAGAGATTGTGAAGGATGTTGGGACTTTGTATCACTATTAATTTTGTTGTATCATGATAAATCCCTAATGCCTTGTTGGGAAAATCTTATTTGTATGAATCAGACTTATGGATAACAGATGTGGGGTAATTGATCTATGTAAAACAAATGTTTTATATTTATATTGTTTTGTAAGACCATTTTACTATTTGAAATAGATGTTTTAGGATCCTCCAGTTCAATGGTTTTTATGAGTTTCACAAGATCCACAAGGAATTAAGGACTTAAATTTGGCCCTAAAAATGCTCTTGGGCTTAGGAGGAGGATTGATGGTTCGGATCTTGAGATTTGGGTTCGCAAGTGAAACCAAGTTAGTTTAAAAAGCATTGGCATCAATGGTCCCACTGTTTTCCATCATTTTTCTCAAGATTATTAAGGGACTCATCTGATGATTCCAATTATCTAGGAAAATCATTTGGATCTATAGGAGTGCTAGAATGTTTAATCTCATGCCACTTATGTGCCTATATATAGCATCTTCAGTCTATCTTTTATTATTGCATATGCCTCCTTTTTCAACTATCTCCATGTTGTTTTGTTGTCTAGGGGACCAGCGAATGCAATTTTTTATTTATAGTTCAAATTGTGTTAGGTACATCGACATGGATAAGAGTTGGATGAAAATTGAGGATAGACGACACCCTCAGTACATAGATGGAGTTAAACAGTTTTTGGAGTTTGCGTATGCACATATTGAGCCAGGGAAAAAGATTCGGTGTCCGTGTGTCAAATGCAACAATATCTATTTCCATACTCGGGATGATGTGGAAGCGGATCTGTATTATCATGGTATAGTTAAGTGTTACATTCCATGGGTATTGCATGGGGAGGAGTTTGAGGCAAGCACCGATGAAGATGATGATGAGGAGCCCAGCAAAGAAGATGAAGATGATCATGATGATATGCAAGAAATGCTACATGATCATTACACAGCAACAACTATAAATGCTTGGACAGGAGAGGATTCTAGTAGTAATGAGAATGCGGTGCCTGACTGGAAAGTAGATAAATTTATGAGATTGTTGAAGGATGCCAAACAGAAACTATATCCGGGTTGCGAGAAGTTCTCTAAGTTGTCGTTCATTGTGAAGTTGTTGCACCTAAAGACACTTAATCATTGGAGTAGCAAATCCTTCACCATGTTGCTTGAGTTGTTAAAGGAGGCACTTCCTGATGCTAATACGCTCCCTAAATCATTTTACGAGGCTAAAAATATAATTCGTGACCTAGGACTTGACTATGTGAGGATTCATGCATGCAAAAATGACTGTACACTATTTTGGAAGGAGCATCAACATAAAGAAGAGTGTCCAAAATGCAAAGAGCCTAGATATATATTTACCGATGCCAAACGGAAGAAGATTCCTCAAAAAATATTGCACTACTTCCCACTAAAACCAAGGCTACAAAGGTTATTTATCTCAAATAAGACAGCATCAGACATGAGGTGGCATAAAGAGAAGCGCGTCAATGATGGGGTTTTAAGGCATCCAGCTGATGCTGAAGCCTGGAAAGAATTTGACAAAATGCATAACTCATTTTCCCAAGACCCTCGTAATGTTAGGCTTGGGCTAGCAAGTGATGAATTTAATCCCTTTTCAAACATGAGCACTTCTCATAGCACATGGCCAGTTCTTCTTGTGCCATACAACCTACCACCGTGGAAATGTATGAAAAGTCCTTTTTTCATTATGTCGCTACTTATTCCTGGACCCAAGTCTCCAGGAAATGAGATTGATGTATATTTGCTACCATTGATAGATGAGCTGAAAGAGTTATGGGAAGATGGCATCCAAACTTATGATGCCCACACTGGTACCAATTTTCGGTTGCATGCGGCGGTGATATGGACCATCAATGACTTCCCTGCATACGGCAACTTATCGGGTTGGAGCACTAAAGGGTTTTTGGCTTGTCCTTCATGCAATGAGGAGACATCACATATGTGGTTGAAGAATGGAAGAAAGACTTGTTACATGAGTCATCGTCGTTTCTTATCGACGGATCATATATGGCGACATAGAAAGAGCTCTTTTGATGGAAAGTGTCGCGACCCCGGACCGAGGTTCCCCCAAGTCCAGGCCCCGCGACGGTTATGTCCATCCAACTATGATTAACCCACAGGTTTCCGCGGTGAGGATTTCCAAAGACGAAGATGTAACAATCTCACTCGAGCAATGATTTGCGGAAGCGTGAAAGTAATCTCATCACAACTTAATCACATAAACCTTGTGATTCCGAATTGCATAAGTTAAGTCATCATTAAGATAATAATCAGAGGAGAAAATGTAAGCATAGCATTACCAAATTCAGTTCAAGTTTCAAGGTAACCAAAAAGCGTTAAGTTACAAAAATCCCAAAAGTGTAAAAAGAAAAAGCCAACAAAGGCCATACATTCCAAAATAACAAAATAACCCCATCTAAGTGTATCGTACTCAAGACCCCGCCCAACGTCTAGAGGACGTCGTCGGGTTGCCACTCACGGGCTGGGGGTGGCTCAAAAGCCTCCTCCGGGCGCTCCTCCGCAATGGCAACGGCGCCTGCATCTAAACACCAAAACAAAGGGGTCAGACACGACGGTCTGGTAGGTGAATAGTTTAGACATAATACAAGTCAGTTAATATAAAAGTAATCAGCACTTAAAACATGGCATGAGTTCTGAACAAAACATGTTTAAGGTGTAATTCAAAACTAATATGCTTTTCAATAAAATAACATGATTCACGGATCCACATTGAGCTCGTCCTTTCTCCGTCATACGTAATGACAAGAGCAAGCGAAACAAAACAAAGCGACACGAAACGAAACAAAAGTCCGAGCCACACGAGGTGGGCGGAACACCGGCCGCGGAACCGGACAGAACAAAGATGTGTATAAATACACGGCTAATCTGCAGATTGCCCTTATGTTTAAGGACCCCCGAACTAGTGGATCAGACTGAAAGGGCAGTCCAAGCTCAGTGGTATTCTATGATATCCATGTATGCATAAAACATATCAATGCTCGTACAAAACTTAGCGAAAAATGGGGAAAAACACTTGTCAAAACAATGCAAGACGAGACTAAACAAGAATAGCATAAGCTATAACAAGCAAGGCTGGAAAAGTGTCCCCATTATAGTTCATGAAACAAATCTAAAGTTAAACACATGCTTGTAAATCAAAACAGGAACAAAACGGTATTCTTCGTGCCAAAATTTAAGATTTCGAAACAATTATGTCAAGTATATGCTAAGACTCTTTATTTGATTCTTGTGAAGTTGAAACCCAAATGTTGGAGTTAAAAATACATTGGTGTCTCCGAAGCTAGACATCATTTCATGTTTCAATTGCACAACATCAAGCTAAAGACCCCTTAACATATTCTAGTTTTTCTCTCCCATCTAAACCCCTTCAAAATTCCCCTTCTGAGCACTTGGTCACCTCGCGGCTACCTGGCGGCTGGCCGCCGGGTGCTGGTCGGCTGACCGACCAACCGACCGACCGCTGACCGACTGATCAGGAGAATACTACTTTTCAATTTCTTGCGCAGGTCGGCTAGCCGCCTGCTGACCGCCCGCGGGCCGACCACGCCCTGTGCAGAAATTGAGTTACTGTAATTCTGACCGACACAGGGTCGGTTAGCCGTGGGTCAACAGTCGGCTAGCCGACTTCTGACCGACTACTGACCGCCGGTGTGCGGCAGCTTCAGTTAGATTCAGAATTCACACTCCCTTTTCACCATTTCTTTCCTTTGTCAAATCCCTGCATATCCCCTGAGCCTCATGCTCTCCAAGGGCAATTTCCATTCAAATTATACAATCCACACTTCCAAATCACCTCACAACATTTCCTCCATTCTTTCATCCATTTATAAAACACATTGGCAAGATAAAAGCAACTTCAAATGAATGAAAAACCATTAACACAAACCATTAGCATATGCATTTCAATTAAAACAAGATTTCAGACTATATCACATCCTTAAAACAATATATTACTCAAATTAGAATGGAAAAAGAAATCAAATCATGAAAGTTGAAGTAATCAAATATTGCATGCATCATGAATCTAAGTTGATCACTTGCCTTTACCAAAGTCCTAGCCCAACAATCTCAGAACAAATCCTACCAAATGTACTCCACGAAATCTACAAGAAACCCATGAAAAGAACTTCAAAAATCCACCAAAAAGAGAAGACAATGACCCATTTCGAAATGGGTGTTGCATGCTTGAAAAATGGGTTCCTAAGGAACTCAAAAGACTACATTGAAGAGGAGGAAGAGATCCATTACCTGAAGCTTGTTAAACAAGAAGAGGAGAAGAAAATGGAGTGGGAACACAGCTGGGATCTCCAAGAAAATGGTAGCAATGGATTCCTTGAGTGGAGAGGAAGAAGATGGTATGATTGGTTTTTGATTTGGAGCTCTCTAGCTTAGGCATGCAAAGAGAAGAAGGGAGGGGAAGAAGAAGAAGAAACCACAGCTGAGTTGAGGGAAATTGCAGGGAAGAACCGAAGTGAAGCAATGAAGGAGGGGTTGACTCATTTCAAATGGGTTCTTGTGGGCCCCATTGCTCAAAGCTTGCAATGGTTAAAACACTGACTTGGGGGCCTCGGATGAAAACGACGAAGAAGTCTAAAATGATTGCCGAAAAATCTAGTTTCCAAAAAGTATAAATTTGGCATAGTTTTGAGATTTCGAAATTTGAGTCCAGACTTGGTGTGAAAAGACTGATTTACCCCTTTGGGCCAAAACTTGGGTTTCTGAGCCTAAAACACAAACAAGCTGAACACAAAAGTTTATCAATAAAATAAAACCATTCAAAAGAGATCGAAATCACAATTAAAATCAGAAAACTAGAATTTCCTCCCAAGCTTACACGTACTCTCAAGGCACCCTTAAGTGTGACCAAATAGCACAAAACGCTCTCAAAATTCCCCAAAGCTAATTCTAGACCAACTTGGACCAATTTCTAATCCCACGTACACTAAACTCACATTACAACTAAACACGCACTTAGTTAACACTAATCGCGTTAATCCTGGGTCGGGGTTTGACATCCTCCACCCCTTAGGTTATTTGGTCCTCCAAATAAAAATAAGTATACCTCTGGTAATAGTTCAGGATACTTTCTCTGGACTTGCTCTCGTAGTTCCCATGTCGCTTCTTCTGGCTCATGATTTTTCCACTGTACTTTGACCCAGTGAATTGTCCGATTTCTTAATTCTTGTTCTTTGGTGTCCACAATTCTAACCGGCTTCTCCACGTACGACGCATCTTCTCGAATTTCCAATGGTTCATGCCGTAGAACATGTGAAGGATTTGGGACGTATTTCTTCAACATAGAGACATGAAAAACATTGTGTACTCCGGAGAGTTCCGGTGGTAACGCAAGTCTATAGGCAACGTCTCCTATCTTGCTCAAAATCTCATACGGTCCGATGTACCTTCTCGCAAGCTTGCCTTTCTGTCCAAATCTTAGAGTTCCTCTAGCCAGAGATACTTTCAAAAATACCTTGTCCCCTTCTTTAAACTGCAAATCTCTTCTGCGAGTATCAGCATAACTCTTTTGTCTACTTCGAGCAACTTTTAACCGTTCTTGAATCAACTTGATCTTATCACTTGTCTCTCCCACTATTGTCGGTCCGTAAAAGCTACGAACACCGACTTCTTCCCAGCAAACAGGAGTTCTGCATCTCCTACCATAGAGTGCTTCAAACGGTGCCATCCCAATACTGGAATGGTAGCTGTTGTTATATGCAAACTCACACAGAGGTAAGTACTCATCCCATTGAACCTTGAAATCTAGCACACAAGCCCGTAGCATGTCCTCTAAAGTCTGTATAGTTCGCTCTGACTGGCCATCAGTCTGAGGATGGTATGCAGTGCTGAATTGCAACTTAGTGCCCATAGATTCGAATAGGGTCTTCCAAAACCTCGAAACAAATCTGCTATCTCTGTCGGAAGTGATGGAGACGGGCTGTCCATGTCTGCTGACTATCTCAGTCACAAATAAATCTGCAAGTGGTGCCATATGCATCTTACTCCCTGTCTTCATAGGAATGAAGTGAGCAGACTTCGTAAGGCGATCTACTATAACCCATATAGCATTGTTCCCTTTCTTGGTAGTAGGCAAACCGGAGACAAAATCCATAGTGATGTGTTCCCATTTCCACTCCGGAATGTCCAATGGTTGCAACAACCCTGGAGGTTTTTGGTGTTCTGCCTTAATCTGCTGACACGTGAGGCACCGAGATACAAAAGCTGCAATCTCACGCTTCATGTTATTCCACCAGAATCGGTTCCTCAAATTTTGGTACATCTTTGTACTTCCAGGATGCATGGAGTATCTCGCGTTATGAGCTTCAGTCATAATTTCATTCTTCAAGTCCTCGAGGTTAGGCACACACAAACGGTCACGGAAGTACAACACTCCATCTACAATCCTGAAGTCTGGACGTTCGGGAATGTGTTCCACAATCTTGGCCAAGTCCGGGTCCTGCAATTGACTGTCTTTGATTTTCTGGATGAAAGTAGGTTCAGACGCTATCATACTTGCCAACATCACGCCCTGCCTTAACGGATGCACTTCTACTCCCAGTTCTTCAAATTGATACAAAACACTGACTCCTCTCAAGCTAGCCATAACCACTGATTTTCTGCTCAATGCATCAGCTACTACATTCACCTTACCCGGATGATACTTAATTGGAAAGTCATAGTCTTTGATGTACTCCATCCATCGTCTCTGCCTCATGTTCAACTCTTTCTGCGAAAATAGATACTGTAGACTCCGGTGATCTGAATGTACTTCAAATTTCTCTCCATATAGGTAATGTCTCCACATTTTCAAAGCAAATACAACCGCTGCTAGTTCCAAATCATGAGTTGTGTAATTCTTTTCATGCCCTTTCAACTGCCTTGAACCATAAGCAACTACTTTGTCATTCTGCATCAACACACAACCCAATCCTACATTTGAAGCATCTGTATAGATAACAAATCCTCCACTTCCCGACGGTAAAGTGAGGATCGGAGCTGTAGTCAATCTTTTCTTCAGCTCTTGAAAACTTTCTTCACAATGGTCTGTCCATATAAAAGGCACATTTTTCCTAGTTAACTTTGTCAATGGTGCTGCAATAGATGAAAATCCCTGGACAAACCTCCTGTAGTAACCTACTAGTCCCAAAAAGCTTCTGATTTCCGTCACACTGCTTGGCCTTTTCCAACTGACAACTGCTTCCACTTTGGACTGATCCACTGCTAAGCCTTTTTTCGAAATAACGTGGCCTAGAAAATCCACTTGCTCTAACCAAAATTCACATTTACTTAGCTTTGCATAGAGCTGGTTGTCCTTCAAAAGCTGTAATGATGTCCTCAAGTGCTCTTCATGCTCTTCCTTACTCTTGGAATACACGAGAACGTCATCAATAAACACCACTGTAAAGTGATCCAAGTACTCCGCAAAGACTTTGTTCATGAGAGCCATAAATACCGCGGGTGCATTAGTCAACCCAAATGGCATCACCAGAAACTCATAGTGCCCGTATCTTGTTCGAAAAGCTGTTTTAGGCACGTCTGACTCTCTAACTCGCAGCTGATAATACCCAGACCTCAAATCTATCTTGGAAAAATACGCTGCTCCTTGCAATTGATCAAACAATTCATCTATTCTCGACAACGGATACTTGTTCTTGACAGTCATGTGGTTCAGTCTTCTATAGTCTATGCACATTCTCCAGCTTCCATCCTTCTTTTTCACAAACAACACTGGTGCTCCCCAAGGTGAAACGCTTGGTCTAATGAAACCTTTACTCAATAGTTCTTGCAATTGGAGTTTTAGTTCGCCTAATTCTGCTGGAGCCATCCTGTAAGGTGCAATAGAAATTGGAGCTGTCCCTGGAAGGAGCTCAATCGTGAACTCAACCTCTCGAATTGGTGGTAATCCTGGGATTTCTTCCGGAAAAACATCTGGAAACTCACATACAACGGGGATTTCCTCCACCCCTTGGAACCGTTTATCCTCCGTGATAAACGCTATAAAAGCTTCACAACCACTAGACACCATTCTGCTTGCCTTTAGTGCTGAAATAATCCCCACTTGGCCTTTCTTCCTGTTTCCCTGAACAATCAAATCTGCCTGTTCTCCTTTCAACTTAAAAGTAATAGTTTTACTAAAGCAATCCATGGTTGCATGATACTTCTCTAACCAATCCATGCCTAAAATGACATCGAAATCATGCATGTCTAAAATAATAAGATCTGCTGGAAGGTTGACTTCTCCTAATAGAACTGAACAATTTGGGTAATAGAGTCTACAAACGGCCTGCTTACCTACTGGTGTAGTGACAGTCAAGATATAATCAAGAATTTTAAATGGCATAGCAATCAGCTTCGCAAACACAGGGGATAAAAAGGAATGAGTGCTTCCAGGATCAAATAAAATTTGAGCTTCTACTCCACAGATGAAAAGTTTACCTTCCACTACATCACCCGCAGCATCGGCATCGACACGATTAAGATTGTATGCCCGCCCTTGCTGCCGTGGTCTATTCTGCCTTCCTTGTGCAGTTCTGTTCTGCTGCTGCTGCTGAGGTGGACGAGCATTCTGATTTTGAACTTGTTGCCTGCCTTGCTGCTGCTGAGGTGGTCTTGCTTGGTTCTGGGCTGGAGCCTGTGGTGCTGCTTGCCTTTGTGGCTGGTTCCTGTTGGCCTGATTTTGTACTTGTGGGCAATCTCGAATGGCATGATCCATAGCCCCACATCTAAAACAAGCTCCCGTGGCTTTACAACATTGTGCAGTCTCATGATTTTTGCCACAATGTGCACACGCCCCTTGCCTAGGAGGGTTTTGTTCTTGTCTTGGCTTCTTGTTTTGTGACCTTTGGTTCTGTTGGTGGTACTGTTGCTTTCTATCCCTGATGATCTGATTGTTGATGTCCTCGAACTTGTATGCTCTCTTGACCGCTTCATCGAAGGTAGCGGGTGGAACTACTCCTGTAGCATCCCTCATGATGATGGGGTTCAGCCCTTCTAAGAAGTTAGTGATCTTCTTCTGCTCGGTGTCTATCAACTCTCGGGCATATCTAGCAAGTCTTTCAAACTTTGTCACATACTCCAAAACTGTCATGTTACCCTGCTTGAGCTGCTGAAACTCTATAGCTTTCTGCCTCTTGACATGAGAAGGGACATACTTATCAGTAAACTGAGTCTTAAAAGTCTCCCATGTAGCCCCATCTGGCATAATCTGATACGGTTCCTTAACCGTTTGCCACCAAGTGTCCGCTAATCCAAAAAATAGAGAAGCTGTGAGGTTAACCCTCTGTATGCCTGTACAAGTGAATACATCAAAGATCTTCTCTACATTAACTAGCCAGTCATCTGCAGCCAACGGGTCTTCTTGACCTGAGAACTCCTTGGATCCTCTCTTCCTGAACCTCTCGAACAAAATGTTAGGGTCTTGTTCTCGATTGTTGATGATGATATTCGGTCCCCCAGGTTGCCTAGGCGGGGGTAGAGGCCTAGTTTGTAAAACTTCCAAAAGCTGTCGTTGAACTTGTGCCATTTCCTCATCGTTCTTAGCTAGCTGTTCTTGGAACCGAGCTTGGTTCTCATTGGCCTCTCTTTGTAGCCTAGCTTGGACTTCATTAGCTTCCCTCTGCAGTCTTGTCTGACTTTCATTAGCTTGCCTCTGTTGTTCTAACATGGCTTGCATGAGTGCCTGAAACTGAGTCATTGTAGGTGGTTGTTCATGAAGTGTTTCACTGTTATCATTATTGGTATTGCTCCCTGAAGCATTCTGATTCGGAGTTCTTTTTGGAGGCATGATGCTGTAAAACAAATTGTCAGTACATATTAGCAAATTGGGGTTTGGTTTCTAAGTCCCCACTACTGATCTAACGTGCTCATGGATCCTCGCCACGTCCCTAAGAGTTTCTAGTTTCTTTTAATTGCCTGAAACATGTCCCGCTTTGATACCAGTCCTGTCGCGACCCCGGACCGAGGTTCCCCCAAGTCCGGGCCCCGCGACGGTTATGTCCATCCAACTATGATTAACCCACAGGTTTCCGCGGTGAGGATTTCCAAAGACGAAAATGTAACAATCTCACTCGAGCAATGATTTGCGGAAGCGTGCAAGTAATCTCATCACAACTTAATCACATAAACCTTGTGATTCCGAATTGCATAAGTTAAGTCATCATTAATGTCAAACCCCGACCCAGGATTAACGCGATTAGTGTTAACTAAGTGCGTGTTTAGTTGTAATGTGAGTTTAGTGTGCGTGAGATTTGAAATTGGTCCAAGTTGGTCTAGAACTAGCTTTGGGGAATTTTGAGAGCGTTTTGTGCTTTTTGGTCACACTTAGGGTGCCTTGAGAGTACGTGTAAGCTTGGGAGGAAATTCTAGTTTTCTGATTTTAATCGTGATTTCGATCTCTTTTGAATGGTTTTATTTTATTGATAAACTTTTGTGTTCAGCTTGTTTGTGTTTTAGGCTCAGAAATCCAAGTTATGGCCCAAAGGGGTAAATCAGTCTTTTCACACCAAATCTGGACTCAAATTTCGAAATCTCAAAACTATGCCAAATTTATACTTTTTGGAAACTAGATTTTTCGGCGATCATTTTAGTCTTCTTCGTCGTTTTCATCCGGGGCCCACAAGTCAGTGTTTTAAACATTGCAAGTTTTGAGCAATGGGGCCCACAAAAACCCACTTGAAGCAAATCTCCTTCTCCCTCATTTTTCTTCACTCACGAGTCAAGCTCTCCCTGCAACTTCTGAACCCAGCTGAAGACTCTTCTTCTTCCCTTCCTTTCTTCTCATTGCATGCCTAAGCTAGAGAGCTTCAAAGCACAAACCAACCCTACCATCTTCTTCCTCTCAACTTTAGGAATCCATTGCTACTATTTTCTTGGAGATCCCAGCTGTGTTTCCACTCCGTTTTCTTCTCCTCTTCTTGTTTAGCAAGCTTCAGGTAATGGATCTCTTCCTCCTCTTCAATGTAGTCTTTTGAGTTCCTTAGGAACCCATTTTTCAAGCATGCAACACCCATTTCGAAATGGGTCATTGTCTTCTCTTTTTGGTGGATTTTTGAAGTTCTTTTCATGGATTTCTTGTAGATTTCGTGGAGTACATTTGGTAGGATTTGTTCTGAGATTGTTGGGCTAGGACTTTGGTAAAGGCAAGTGAACAACTTAGACTCATGATGCATGCAATGTTTGATTACTTTAGCTTTCATGATTTGATTTCTCTTCCATGATAATTTGGGCAATGTATGTTTCCAAAGGTGTGTTATAGTCTGAAATTTTGTTTTAATTGAAATGCATATGCTAATGGTTTGTGTTAATGGTTTTCCTTCATTTGAAGTTGCTTTTATCTTGCCAATGTGTTTTATAAATGGATGAAAGAATGGAGGAAATGTTGTGAGGTGATTTGGAAGTGTGGATTGTTAGAATTTGAATGGAAATTGCCCCTTGGAGAGCATGGAGGCAGGGGATATGCAGGGATTTGACAAAGGAAAGAAATGGTGAAAAGGGAGTGTAAATTCTGAATCTAACTGAAGCTACCGCACACCGGCAGTCAGCAGTCGGTCAGCAGTCGGCTAGCCGACTGTTGACCCACGGTTAACCGACCCTGTGTCGGTCAGAAT
Organism: Persea americana; assembly: GCA_029852735.1. Classification (NCBI taxonomy): domain Eukaryota; kingdom Viridiplantae; phylum Streptophyta; class Magnoliopsida; order Laurales; family Lauraceae; genus Persea; species Persea americana. The sequence goes on from CM056820.1 coordinate 511,598, forward strand.
TACAGTAACTCAATTTCTGCACAGGGCGTGGTCGGCCCGCGGGCGGTCAGCAGGCGGCTAGCCGACCTGCGCAAGAAATCGAAAAGTAGTATTCCTCCTGATCAGTCGGTCAGCGGTCGGTCGGTCGGTCGGTCAGCCGACCAGCAACCGGCGGCCAGCTGCCGGGTAGCCGCGAGGTGACCGAGTGCACAGAAGGAGAATTTTGAAGGGGTTTAGATGGGAGAGAAAAACTAGAATATGTTAAGGGGTCTTTAGCTTGATGTTGTGCAATTGAAACATGAAATGATGTCTAGCTTCGGGGACACCAATGTATTTTTAACTCCAACATTTGGGTTTCAACTTCACAAGAATCAAATAAAGAGTCTTAGCATATACTTGTCATAATTGTTTCGAAATCTTGAATTTTGGCACGAAGAATACCGTTTTGTTCCTGTTTTGATTTACAAGCATGTGTTTAACTTTAGATTTGTTTCATGAACTATAATGGGGACACTTTTCCAGCCTTGCTTGTTATAGCTTATGCTATTCTTCTTTAGTCTCGTCTTGCATTGTTTTGACAAGTGTTTTTCCCCATTTTTCGCTAAGTTTTGTACGAGCATTGATATGTTTTATGCATACATGGATATCATAGAATACCACTGAGCTTGGACTGCCCTTTCAGTCTGATCCACTAGTTCGGGGGTCCTTAAACATAAGGGCAATCTGCAGATTAGCCGTGTATTTATACACATCTTTGTTCTGTCCGGTTCCGCGGCCGGTGTTCCGCCCACCTTGTGTGGCTCGGACTTTTGTTTCGCTTCGTCTCGCTTTGTTTTGTTTTGCTTGCTCTTGTCATTACGTATGACGGAGAAAGGACGAGCTCAATGTGGATTCGTGAATCATGTTATTTTATCGAAAAGTATATTAGTTTTGAATTACACCTTAAACATGTTTTGTTCAGAACTCATGCCATGTTTTAAGTGCTGATTACTTTCATATTAACTGTCTTGTATTATGTCTAAACTGTTCACCTGCCAGACCGTCGTGTGTGACCCCTTTGTTTTGGTGTTTAGATGCAGGCGCCGTTGCCATTGCGGAGGAGCGCCCGGAGGAGGCTTTTGAGCCACCCCCAGCCCGTGAGTGGCAACCCGACGACGTCCTCTAGACGTCGGGCGGAGTCTTGAGCACGATGCACATAGATGGGATTATTTTGCTATTTTGGGAATGTATGGCCTTTGTTGGCCTTTTTCACTTTTGGGGTTATGTAACTTAACACTTTGTTATTTTGAAACTTGAACTGAATTTGGTAATGCTATGCTTGCATTTTCTCCTCTGATTATTGTCTTAATGATGACTTAACTTATGCAATTCGGAATCACAAGGTTTATGTGATTAAGTTGTGATGAGATTACTTGCACGCTTCCGCAAATCATTGCTCGAGTGAGATTTTTACATCTTCGTCCTTGGAAATCCTCACCGCGGAAACCTGTGGGTTAATCATAGTTGGATGGACATAGCCGTCGCGGGGCCCGGACTTGGGGGAACCTCGGTCCGGGGTCGCAACAGGACTGGTATCAAAGCGGGACATGTTTCAGGCAATTAAAAGAAACTAGAAACTCTTAGGGACGTGGCGAGGATCCGTGAGCACGTTAGATCAGTAGTGTGGACTTAGAAACCAAACCCCAATTTGCTAATATGTACTGACAATTTGTTTTACAGCATCATGCCTCCAAAAAGAACTCCGAATCAGAATGCTTCGGGGAGCAATACCAATAATGATAACAGTGAAACACTTCATGAACAGCCACCTACAATGACTCAGTTTTAGGCACTTATGCAAGCCATGTTAGAACAACAGAGGCAAGCTAATGAAAGTCAGACAAGAATGCAGAGGGAAGCTAATGAAGTCCAAGCTAGGCTACAAAGAGAGGCCAATGAGAACCAAGCTCGGTTCCAAGAACAGCTAGCTAAGAAGGATGAGGAAATGGCACAAGTTCAACGACAGCTTTTGGAAGTTTTACAAACTAGGCCTTTACCCCCGCCTAGGCAACCTGGGGGACCAAATATCATCATCAACAATCGAGAACAAGACCCTAACATTTTGTTCGAGAGGTTCAGGAAGAGAGGACCCAAGGAGTTCTCAGGTCAAGAAGACCCGTTGGCTGCAGATGACTGACTAGTTAATGTAGAGAAGATCTTTGATGTATTCACTTGTACAGGCATACAGAGGGTTAACCTCACAGCTTCTCTATTTTTTGGATTAGCGGACACTTGGTGGCAAACGGTTAAGGAACCGTATCAGACTATGCCAGATGGGGCTACATGGGAGACTTTTAAGACTCAGTTTACTGATAAGTATGTCCCTTCTCATGTCAAGAGGCAGAAAGCTATAGAGTTTCAGCAGCTCAAGCAGGGTAACATGACAGTTTTGGAGTATGTGACAAAGTTTGAAAGACTTGCTAGATATGCCCGAGAGTTGATAGACACCGAGCAGAAGAAGATCACTAACTTCTTAGAAGGGCTGAACCCCATCATCATGAGGGATGCTACAGGAGTAGTTCCACCCGCTACCTTCGATGAAGCGGTCAAGAGAGCATACAAGTTCGAGGACATCAACAATCAGATCATCAGGGATAGAAAGCAACAGTACCACCAACAGAACCAAAGGTCACAAAACAAGAAGCCAAGACAAGAACAAAACCCTCCTAGGCAAGGGGCGTGTGCACATTGTGGCAAAAATCATGAGACTGCACAATGTCGTAAAGCCACGGGAGCTTGTTTTAGATGTGGGGCTATGGATCATGCCATTCGAGATTGCCCACAAGTACAAAATCAGGCCAACAGGAACCAGCCACAAAGGCAAGCAGCACCACAGGCTCCAGCCCAGAACCAAGCAAGACCACCTCAGCAGCAGCAAGGCAGGCAACAAGTTCAAAATCAGAATGCTCGTCCACCTCAGCAGCAGCAGCAGCAGAACAGAAATGCACAAGGAAGGCAGAATAGACCACGGCAGCAAGGGCGGGCATACAATCTTAATCGTGTCGATGCCGATGCTGCGGGCGATGTAGTGGAAGGTAAACTTTTCATCTGTGGAGTAGAAGCTCAAATTTTATTTGATCCTGGAAGCACTCATTCCTTTTTATCCCCTGTGTTTGCGAAGCTGATTGCTATGCCATTTAGAATTCTTGATTATATCTTGACTGTCACTACACCAGTAGGTAAGCAGGCCGTTTGTAGACTCTATTACCCAAATTGTTCAGTTCTATTAGGAGAAGTCAACCTTCTAGCAGATCTTATTATTTTAGACATGCATGATTTCGATGTCATTTTAGGCATGGATTGGTTAGAGAAGTATCATGCAGCCATGGATTGCTTTAGTAAAACTATTACTTTTAAGTTGAAAGGAGAACAGGCAGATTTGATTGTTCAGGGAAACAGGAAGAAAGGCCAAGTAGGGATTATTTCAGCATTAAAGGCAAGCAGAATGGTGTCTAGTGGTTGTGAAGCTTTTATAGCGTTTATCGCGGAGGATAAACGGTCCAAAGGGGTGGAGGAAATCCCCGTTGTATGTGAGTTTCCAGATGTTTTTCCGGAAGAAATCCCAGGATTACCACCAATTCGAGAGGTTGAGTTCACGATTGAGCTCCTTCCAGGGACAACTCCAATTTCTATTGCACCTTACAGGATGGCTCCAGCAGAATTAGGCGAACTAAAACTCCAATTGCAAGAACTATTGAGTAAAGGTTTCATTAGACCAAGCGTTTCACCTTGGGGAGCACCAGTGTTGTTTGTGAAAAAGAAGGATGGAAGCTGGAGAATGTGCATAGACTATAGAAGACTGAACCATATGACTGTCAAGAACAAGTATCCGTTGCCGATAATAGATGAATTGTTTGATCAATTGCAAGGAGCAGCGTATTTTTCCAAGATAGATTTGAGGTCTGGGTATTATCAGCTGCGAGTTAGAGAGACAGACGTGCCTAAAACAGCTTTTCGAACAAGATACGGGCACTATGAGTTTCTGGTGATGCCATTTGGGTTGACTAATGCACCCGCGGTATTTATGGCTCTCATGAACAAAGTCTTTGCGGAGTACTTGGACCACTTTACAGTGGTGTTTATTGATGACGTTCTCGTGTATTCCAAGAGTAAGGAAGAGCATGAAGAGCACTTGAGGACATCATTACAGCTTTTGAAGGACAACCAGCTCTATGCAAACCTAAGTAAATGTGAATTTTGGTTAGAGCAAGTGGCTTTTCTAGGCCACGTTATTTCAAAAAAAGGTTTAGCAGTGGATCAGTCCAAAGTTGAAGCAGTTGTCAGTTGGAAAAGGCCAAGCAGTGTGACGGAAATCAGAAGCTTTTTGGGACTAGCAGGTTACTACAGGAGGTTTGTCCAGGGATTTTCATCTATTGCAGCACCATTGACAAAGTTAACTAGGAAAAATGTGCCTTTTATATGGACAGACCATTGTGAAGAAAGTTTTCAAGAGCTGAAGAAAAGATTGACTACAGCTCCGATCCTCACTTTACCGTCGGGAAGTGGAGGATTTGTTATCTATACAGATGCTTCAAATGTAGGATTGGGTTGTGTGTTGATGCAGAATGACAAAGTAGTTGCTTATGGTTCAAGGCAGTTGAAAGGGCATGAAAAGAATTACACAACTCATGATTTGGAACTAGCAGCGGTTGTATTTGCTTTGAAAATGTGGAGACATTACCTATATGGAGAGAAATTTGAAGTACATTCAGATCACCGGAGTCTACAGTATCTATTTTCGCAGAAAGAGTTGAACATGAGGCAGAGACGATGGATGGAGTACATCAAAGACTATGACTTTCCAATTAAGTATCATCCGGGTAAGGTGAATGTAGTAGCTGATGCATTGAGCAGAAAATCAGTGGTTATGGCTAGCTTGAGAGGAGTCAGTGTTTTGTATCAATTTGAAGAACTGGGAGTAGAAGTGCATCCGTTAAGGCAGGGCGTGATGTTGGCAAGTATGATAGCGTCTGAACCTACTTTCATCCAGAAAATCAAAGACAGTCAATTGCAGGACCCGGACTTGGCCAAGATTGTGGAACACATTTCCGAACGTCCAGACTTCAGGATTGTAGATGGAGTGTTGTACTTCCGTGACCGTTTGTGTGTGCCTAACCTCGAGGACTTGAAGAATGAAATTATGACTGAAGCTCATAACACGAGATACTCCATGCATCCTGGAAGTACAAAGATGTACCAAAATTTGAGGAATCGATTCTGGTGGAATAACATGAAGCGTGAGATTGCAGCTTTTGTATCTCGGTGCCTCACGTGTCAGCAGATTAAGGCAGAACACCAAAAACCTCCAGGGTTGTTGCAACCATTGGACATTCCGGAGTGGAAATGGGAACACATCACTATGGATTTTGTCTCCGGTTTGCCTACTACCAAGAAAGGGAACAATGCTATATGGGTTATAGTAGATCGCCGTACGAAGTCTGCTCACTTCATTCCTATGAAGACAGGGAGTAAGATGCATATGGCACCACTTGCAGATTTATTTGTGACTGAGATAGTCAGCAGACATGGACAGCCCGTCTCCATCACTTCTGACAGAGATAGCAGATTTGTTTCGAGGTTTTGGAAGACCCTATTCGAATCTATGGGCACTAAGTTACAATTCAGCACTGCATACCATCCTCAGACTGATGGCCAGTCAGAGCGAACTATACAGACTTTAGAGGACATGCTACGGGCTTGTGTGCTAGATTTCAAGGTTCAATGGGATGAGTACTTACCTCTGTGTGAGTTTGCATATAACAACAGCTACCATTCCAGTATTGGGATGGCACCGTTCGAAGCACTCTATGGTAGGAGATGCAGAACTCCTGTTTGCTGGGAAGAAGTCGGTGTTCGTAGCTTTCACGGACCGACAATAGTGGGAGAGACAAGTGATAAGATCAAGTTGATTCAAGAACGGTTAAAAGTTGCTCGAAGTAGACAAAAGAGTTATGCTGATACTCGCAGAAGAGATTTGCAGTTTAAAGAAGGGGACAAGGTATTTTTGAAAGTATCTCCGGCTAGAGGAACTCTAAGATTTGGACAGAAAGGCAAGCTTGCGAGAAGGTACATCGGACCGTATGAGATTTTGAGCAAGATAGGAGACGTTGCCTATAGACTTGCGTTACCGCCGGAACTCTCCGGAGTACACAATGTTTTTCACGTCTCTATGTTGAAGAAATACGTCCCAAATCCTTCACATGTTCTACGGCATGAACCATTGGAAATTCGAGAAGATGCGTCGTACGTGGAGAAACCGGTTAGAATTGTGGACACCAAAGAACAAGAATTAAGAAATCGGACAATTCACTGGGTCAAAGTACAGTGGAAAAATCATGAGCCAGAAGAAGCGACATGGGAACTACGAGAGCAAGTCCAGAGAAAGTATCCTGAACTATTACCAGAGGTATACTTATTTTTATTTGGAGGACCAAATAACCTAAGGGGTGGAGGATGTCAAACCCCGACCCAGGATTAACGCGATTAGTGTTAACTGAGTGCGTGTTTAGTTGTAATGTGAGTTTAGTGTGCGTGAGATTTGAAATTGGTCCAAGTTGGTCTAGAACTAGCTTTGGGGAATTTTGAGAGCGTTTTGTGCTTTTTGGTCACACTTAGGGTGCCTTGAGAGTACGTGTAAGCTTGGGAGGAAATTCTAGTTTTCTGATTTTAATCGTGATTTCGATCTCTTTTGAATGATTTTATTTTATTGATAAACTTTTGTGTTCAGCTTGTTTGTGTTTTAGGCTCAGAAATCCAAGTTATGGCCCAAAGGGGTAAATCAGTCTTTTCACACCAAATCTGGACTCAAATTTCGAAATCTCAAAACTATGCCAAATTTATACTTTTTGGAAACTAGATTTTTCGGCGATCATTTTAGTCTTCTTCGTCGTTTTCATCCGGGGCCCACAAGTCAGTGTTTTAAACATTGCAAGTTTTGAGCAATGGGGCCCACAAAAACCCACTTGAAGCAAATCTCCTTCTCCCTCATTTTTCTTCACTCACGAGTCAAGCTCTCCCTGCAACTTCTGAACCCAGCTGAAGACTCTTCTTCTTCCCTTCCTTTCTTCTCATTGCATGCCTAAGCTAGAGAGCTTCAAAGCACAAACCAACCCTACCATCTTCTTCCTCTCAACTTTAGGAATCCATTGCTACTATTTTCTTGGAGATCCCAGCTGTGTTTCCACTCCGTTTTCTTCTCCTCTTCTTGTTTAGCAAGCTTCAGGTAATGGATCTCTTCCTCCTCTTCAATGTAGTCTTTTGAGTTCCTTAGGAACCCATTTTTCAAGCATGCAACACCCATTTCGAAATGGGTCATTGTCTTCTCTTTTTGGTGGATTTTTGAAGTTCTTTTCATGGATTTCTTGTAGATTTCGTGGAGTACATTTGGTAGGATTTGTTCTGAGATTGTTGGGCTAGGACTTTGGTAAAGGCAAGTGAACAACTTAGACTCATGATGCATGCAATGTTTGATTACTTTAGCTTTCATGATTTGATTTCTCTTCCATGATAATTTGGGCAATGTATGTTTCCAAAGGTGTGTTATAGTCTGAAATTTTGTTTTAATTGAAATGCATATGCTAATGGTTTGTGTTAATGGTTTTCATTCATTTGAAGTTGCTTTTATCTTGCCAATGTGTTTTATAAATGGATGAAAGAATGGAGGAAATGTTGTGAGGTGATTTGGAAGTGTGGATTGTTAGAATTTGAATGGAAATTGCCCCTTGGAGAGCATGGAGGCAGGGGATATGCAGGGATTTGACAAAGGAAAGAAATGGTGAAAAGGGAGTGTAAATTCTGAATCTAACTGAAGCTGCCGCACACCGGCGGTCAGCAGTCGGCTAGCCGACTGTTGACCCACGGCTAACCGACCCTGTGTCGGTCAGAATTACAGTAACTCAATTTCTGCACAGGGCGTGGTCGGCCCGCGGGCGGTCAGCAGGCGGCTAGCCGACCTGCGCAAGAAATCGAAAAGTAGTATTCCTCCTGATCAGTCGGTCAGCGGTCGGTCGGTCGGTCGGTCAGCCGACCAGCAACCGGCGGCCAGCTGCCGGGTAGCCGCGAGGTGACCGAGTGCACAGAAGGAGAATTTTGAAGGGGTTTAGATGGGAGAGAAAAACTAGAATATGTTAAGGGGTCTTTAGCTTGATGTTGTGCAATTGAAACATGAAATGATGTCTAGCTTCGGGGACACCAATGTATTTTTAACTCCAGCATTTGGGTTTCAACTTCACAAGAATCAAATAAAGAGTCTTAGCATATACTTGTCATAATTGTTTCGAAATCTTGAATTATGGCACGAAGAATACCGTTTTGTTCCTGTTTTGATTTACAAGCATGTGTTTAACTTTAGATTTGTTTCATGAACTATAATGGGGACACTTTTCCAGCCTTGCTTGTTATAGCTTATGCTATTCTTCTTTAGTCTCGTCTTGCATTGTTTTGACAAGTGTTTTTCCCCATTTTTCGCTAAGTTTTGTACGAGCATTGATATGTTTTATGCATACATGGATATCATAGAATACCACTGAGCTTGGACTGCCCTTTCAGTCTGATCCACTAGTTCGGGGGTCCTTAAACATAAGGGCAATCTGCAGATTAGCCGTGTATTTATACACATCTTTGTTCTGTCCGGTTCCGCGGCCGGTGTTCCGCCCACCTTGTGTGGCTCGGACTTTTGTTTCGCTTCGTCTCGCTTTGTTTTGTTTTGCTTGCTCTTGTCATTACGTATGACGGAGAAAAGACGAGCTCAATGTGGATTCGTGAATCATGTTATTTTATCGAAAAGTATATTAGTTTTGAATTACACCTTAAACATGTTTTGTTCAGAACTCATGCCATGTTTTAAGTGCTGATTACTTTCATATTAACTGTCTTGTATTATGTCTAAACTGTTCACCTGCCAGACCGTCGTGTCTGACCCCTTTGTTTTGGTGTTTAGATGCAGGCGCCGTTGCCATTGCGGAGGAGCGCCCGGAGGAGGCTTTTGAGCCACCCCCAGCCTGTGAGTGGCAACCCGATGACGTCCTCTAGACGTCGGGCGGAGTCTTGAGCACGATGCACATAGATGGGATTATTTTGCTATTTTGGGAATGTATGGCCTTTGTTGGCCTTTTTCACTTTTGGGGTTATGTAACTTAACACTTTGTTATTTTGAAACTTGAACTGAATTTGGTAATGCTATGCTTACATTTTCTCCTCTGATTATTGTCTTAATGATGACTTAACTTATGCAATTCGGAATCACAAGGTTTATGTGATTAAGTTGTGATGAGATTACTTGCACGCTTCCGCAAATCATTGCTCGAGTGAGATTTTTACATCTTCGTCCTTGGAAATCCTCACCGCGGAAACCTGTGGGTTAATCATAGTTGGATGGACATAGCCGTCGCGGGGCCCGGACTTGGGGGAACCTCGGTCCGGGGTCGCGACAATTAAGATAATAGTCAGAGGAGAAAATGTAAGCATAGCATTACCAAATTCAGTTCAAGTTTCAAGGTAACCAAAAAGCGTTAAGTTACAAAAATCCCAAAAGTGTAAAAAGAAAAAGCCAACAAAGGCCATACATTCCAAAATAACAAAATAACCCCATCTAAGTGTATCGTACTCAAGACCCCGCCCAACGTTTAGAGGACGTCGTCGGGTTGCCACTCACGGGCTGGGGGTGGCTCAAAAGCCTCCTCCGGGCGCTCCTCCGCAATGGCAACGACGCCTGCATCTAAACACCAAAACGAATGGGTCAGACACGACGGTTTGGCAGGTGAACAGTTTAGACATAATACAAGTCAGTTAATATGAAAGTAATCAGCACTTAAAACATGGCATGAGTTCTGAACAAAACATGTTTAAGGTGTAATTCAAAACTAATATGCTTTTCAATAAAATAACATGATTCACGGATCCACATTGAGCTCGTCCTTTCTCCGTCATACGTAATGACAAGAGCAAGCGAAACAAAACAAAGCGAGACGAAACGAAAAAAAAGTCCGAGCCACACGAGGTGGGCGGAACACCGGCCGCGGAACCGGACAGAACAAAGATGTGTATAAATACACGGCTAATCTGCAGATTGCCCTTATGTTTAAGGACCCCCGAACTAGTGGATCAGACTGAAAGGGCAGTCCAAGCTCAGTGGTATTCTATGATATCCATGTATGCATAAAACATATCAATGCTCGTACAAAACATAGCGAAAAATGGGGAAAAACACTTGTCAAAACAATGCAAGACGAGACTAAACAAGAATAGCATAAGCTATAACAAGCAAGGCTGGAAAAGTGTCCCCATTATAGTTCATGAAACAAATCTAAAGTTAAACACATGCTTGTAAATCAAAACAGGAACAAAACGGTATTCTTCGTGCCAAAATTTAAGATTTCGAAACAATTATGTCAAGTATATGCTAAGACTCTTTATTTGATTCTTGTGAAGTTGAAACCCAAATGTTGGAGTTAAAAATACATTGGTGTCTCCGAAGCTAGACATCATTTCATGTTTCAATTGCACAACATCAAGCTAAAGACCCCTTAACATATTCTAGTTTTTCTCTCCCATCTAAACCCCTTCAAAATTCTCCTTCTGAGCACTTGGTCACCTCGCGGCTACCTGGCGGCTGGCCGCCGGGTGCTGGTCGGCTGACCGACCAACCGACCGACCGCTGACCGACTGATCAGGAGAATACTACTTTTCAATTTCTTGCGCAGGTCGGCTAGCCGCCTGCTGACCGCCCGCGGGCCGACCACGCCCTGTGCAGAAATTGAGTTACTGTAATTCTGACCGACACAGGGTCGGTTAGCCGTGGGTCAACAGTCGGCTAGCCGACTTCTGACCGACTGCTGACCGCCGGTGTGCGGCAGCTTCAGTTAGATTCAGAATTTACACTCCCTTTTCACCATTTCTTTCCTTTGTCAAATCCCTGCATATCCCCTGAGCCTCATGCTCTCCAAGGGCAATTTCCATTCAAATTATACAATCCACACTTCCAAATCACCTCACAACATTTCCTCCATTCTTTCATCCATTTATAAAACACATTGGCAAGATAAAAGCAACTTCAAATGAATGAAAAACCATTAACACAAACCATTAGCATATGCATTTCAATTAAAACAAGATTTCAGACTATATCACATCCTTAAAACAATATATTACTCAAATTAGAATGGAAAAAGAAATCAAATCGTGAAAGTTGAAGTAATCAAATATTGCATGCATCATGAATCTAAGTTGATCACTTGCCTTTACCAAAGTCCTAGCCTAACAATCTCAGAACAAATCCTACCAAATGTACTCCACGAAATCTACAAGAAACCCATGAAAAGAACTTCAAAAATCCACCAAAAAGAGAAGACAATGACCCATTTCGAAATGGGTGTTGCATGCTTGAAAAATGGGTTCCTAAGGAACTCAAAAGACTACATTGAAGAGGAGGAAGAGATCCATTACCTGAAGCTTGTTAAACAAGAAGAGGAGAAGAAAATGGAGTGGGAACACAGCTGGGATCTCCAAGAAAATGGTAGCAATGGATTCCTTGAGTGGAGAGGAAGAAGATGGTATGATTGGTTTTTGATTTGGAGCTCTCTAGCTTAGGCATGCAAAGAGAAGAAGGGAGGGGAAGAAGAAGAAGAAACCACAGCTGAGTTGAGGGAAATTGCAGGGAATAACCGAAGTGAAGCAATGAAGGAGGGGTTGACTCATTTCAAATGGGTTCTTGTGGGCCCCATTGCTCAAAGCTTGCAATGGTTAAAACACTGACTTGGGGGCCTCGGATGAAAACGACGAAGAAGTCTAAAATGATCGCCGAAAAATCTAGTTTCCAAAAAGTATAAATTTGGCATAGTTTTGAGATTTCGAAATCTGAGTCCAGATTTGGTGTGAAAAGACTGATTTACCCCTTTGGGCCAAAACTTGGGTTTCTGAGCCTAAAACACAAACAAGCTGAACACAAAAGTTTATCAATAAAATAAAACCATTCAAAAGAGATCGAAATCACGATTAAAATCAGAAAACTAGAATTTCCTCCCAAGCTTACACGTACTCTCAAGGCACCCTTAAGTGTGACCAAATAGCACAAAACGCTCTCAAAATTCCCCAAAGCTAATTCTAGACCAACTTGGACCAATTTCTAATCCCACGTACACTAAACTCACATTACAACTAAACACGCACTTAGTTAACACTAATCGCGTTAATCCTGGGTCGGGGTTTGACAGAAAGAAAGAACTTCGGGAGAGGCCAAAGTCATTGTCTGGGGATGATGTGCTTGAGCAGTTGAGTCATGTTGGACATGTGAAATTTGGGAAGACACAACCGAAGAAAAGGAAGCGTGCAGAGGATTTAAATTGGACGAAGCATAGTATTTTCTTCGAATCGCCTTATTGGAGAAACCTTAAACTGCGCCAAAATTTGGATGTCATGCACATAGAGAAAAATATATGTGATAATGTTCTGGGGACATTGATGAACATTGAAGGTAAAACAAAGGACAATGTCAAGGCTCGTTTAGATTTGCAGGTGATGGATATAAGGCATCAATTACATGTGAAACATGATGGTAATTCCTATAAAACGCCCCCTGCATGCTACACAATGTCCCTTGCCGAGAAAAAGGATATTTGTGAATTCTTGGCTTCGGTGAAGTTTCCTGACGGCTATGCCTCAAACATATCTCGACGTGTGAACATCAAAGAATGTCGAATTGCAGGCATGAAGAGTCATGATTGCCACATATTTTTACAAAGATTACTTCCACTTGCACTACGTGGGTCCTTAAGCGATGATGTGTGTGATGCACTAATTGAGCTTAGCCATTTCTTTAAGGAGTTGTGTTCTAGGACATTAACAAAAGATGTCTTGGAACGTCTAGAAAGCCAGATTGCTATAACACTTTGTAAGTTGGAAAGGATATTCCCACTGTCATTCTTTGATATTATGGTGCACTTGCCCATTCATCTCGCGCTAGAGGCGATTCTCGGTGGACCAGTGCAATATCGATGGATGTATCCAATTGAAAGGTACTGTATTTGATTATTTTTCCGTTAATTATCCACTTATCATGTTTACATCATATTGCTACTTTGATTATCATCCTGAATTTATATTTCATTAGGTACTTATATACACTGAAGCGTTATGTGAGCAATAAAGCTTTTCCAGAAGGGTCAATCACAAAAGGTTACATTGCCGCAGAATGCCTGACGTTCTGTTCAATGTATTTGCATGGGATTTAGACCAAATTCAATAGAGTAGAAAGAAATTATGATGGAAGTAACAGACAAACGCATCAAGGTTTATCCCTTTTTTCAAAGAATTGTCGTCCATTAGGGAAAGGAGAATACGGATATATTGATGACAAAGCTTGGGAGCAAGCTCGCATTTACGTATTGAAGAACTGTGATGAGGTTCTGCCATTTCTTACGTATGACACTTATCCCAGTGTATTTGATGCATATTTAGTGTTTTTCAATTGTCCGTTTTTATCTCTCTTTTAATGTATTTCCTTGGGGCTATAATTGTATGTCTTTTTGTATAGTGAACACAAGGAACAGATGGAGAGAGAGAGTCTAAGGAATGTAGTAAAGAGGCACGAAGAGAAGTTTCCTAAATGGTTTGAAGAACGTGTAGGTGTCATTAAACATAAATCTTATTACATCACACATTAGTTCCATCATAACATATTGATTTTATTCACATATATGAACAGGTTACACAGTTGTACAATCAAGGAAATGCACGTGTCAATAAGCAACTTCTGGACTTAGCACGAGGTCCTGATAGAAGAGTGACCCGATACAAGGGTTGTGTCATTAATGGTCTACGATTTCATACAAAAGATCGTGAGATGTTTCGGAAAACTCAGAATAGTGGTGTGGTTGTGAAGGGAGATGATGAAACAGGAAACCAAGATTACTATGGTGTCCTTACAGACATCATTCAATTGGATTATTTTGGAGACAACAATGTTTTTTTGTTCAACTGTGATTGGTGGGATGTCGGCAAAGAAGGTAGAGGAATACAAACAGATAAACACAACTATACAAGTGTCAATTTCACAAAGAAATGGAATACCAATGAGCCATTTGTGCTAGCATCTCAAGCATTACTAGTTTTTTACGTCAAAGACTCCAAATTAGGCAATAATTGGCAAGTCGTGGTGAAGACACAAGCTCGAGACTTGTATGATGTACCAGAAGATGAAGATAAAGAGTCGATCGGTGATGATGAGCCATACCAACAAAATGAGTCATTTAGTGTAGCTGATACATTGAGAGTTAGTGATGACGACTTCGTGGCGTGGCAAAGAGATGATATTCCTCCAATTCTTATTGATGCAAATCTTGTTGTGCATGAAGAAGTAGAAGATGAGGATGTTGATACTTTCATTAATGATGAAAGTAAGGAGGATGATACCTCCATTGATTATGATAATGAGGAAGATGAAATGAGCACTGATAATGATAGTGAGACCAATAGCTTTATGTAATTTGTATAATATGTTCATTATCATTCTTGATGAATAAATACATTAAGGAAAGCTTATTTTTCATGCTCATATAATAATCCTTCTTCGATGTAAGACATGTGCTTGATGTGTATGCATATATGGTTAATCAGTAATCAATTTAATGCAAAGTGTTGCAGGATAGATCATTGACATGGCCAATAGAGGTCAAGGTGGAGGTAGACGAGGAGGAGCTCGGGCAAGCCAGTCCTCACAAATAGGACAACCTACATTAGAGGTAGGACCTTCAGACCCCACACAGGTTGAGTCATTTGTTCGCGATGAGGTCGCCGTCGACAACGCCGGTATGTTTAACAACCATTTTAAATTATGCATGTACTTTTTTTTTATAGTTTATGCAACAATATATAAATTTGTGTTGATGAAAGCTAATAAATTTAATCGTATTTTGAGTGAACAGGGCCGTGTGCATCCAGGAAGAGAGGACGAGGGAAGACTAGTGGTATTACACTCACAAAAAGGAGGCGTGATGGGGAAAAGCTAGCGGTAGACATTCCACCAAACCTAATGCGAGTTGTAGGAAACAATGCTCAAGCATTAATAACTGAGTGTGGCATTATTGTCAGACAGATGGCTCCACTCCGGTTTTCCAAATGGAAGACAATCCCAGATGTTGAGAAGACTAAGATGTGGCAAGCTACACAAGTGAGTTATTTAAATTAAAAAGCTTATGTCAGTTCGAGAAACTCTATGTAGATTTGGTGTTACTAACTTACATCTATGTTTACTTACTCATACAATAATGTGCAGCAAAAATTTACTCTCTAGGATGAACCCCATATCAAGGAAGTTGTGTATCAACAGCTAAATCGCCAATATAGGGATTATCGGCACAGGTTGCATAAGGATTATTATTGCAAGTATGGCACCGATGAGATGAGACTGGAGAATCCCCCCTCGTGTGTGAGCAACGATGATTGGGTCGATCTCGTTAGGTATTTCGGATCTGATGACTTTAAGGTATGCATGTTAATTAAGTTATATTGTCTGCCCTTTTAATATATCTATCATACATGTATTGCTTATAATTTATGGTACCCAAATGCAGAAAATGAGTAATAGAAATAAGGAGAACCGGCAAAAGCAGAAAATCGGCCATGTTGCTGGGACGAAGGCTTTTACTCGAATCAGCTATGATAGTGTAAACTTCTCTCATAATGTTTTTGGGAATTTATTATTAAATATAGATTATTTGTGTTAACTTGTATAATGACAGCGTAATCTTGAGACGGGGGACGAGCCTTCTCGGACTAGCTTGTGGTTCACTACCCGGTATAGCACGAAGAAAAAAGTTTGGGTGGATTCGACTTCGCAAAAAGTCTATGTAACTTATCGTTCCCTTCTCTTTTTTCTTATCAATTTTCTTATATTATATATAATACTAAATTGATAAATAATAACAATTGGTTTTTGAATGTAGGATGAGCTTAAGAGATTAGAGTCTCATCCAACAGAGGAGGGCACTCCTCCCATGACTGTGGACCAGAGGTTTGAGGTAGTGCTCGGACCAGAGCGATCAGGATACATACGTGGTCGTGGGGCGGGACCAAAACCCAAGACCTCTACAGTTGGGCAGCGAATCCATGCCCAGCTAGAGAGAGAGAGAATGAGGAGTTTAGGAGGCGAGCTGAGGCGGATACAAGGCGCTTGGAGTTGTTGGAAAAGGAGAATAGTGAGATGGCTTCGCGAATGGAGTCCTTAGAGTCCCAACTAGCCTCGCAGCAGACACAAGTGCAAGCTCAGGTACAGGCAGCGCTCCAGTCCCAGGTAGAATCGCAACAGACACAGGTGCATGCTTAGGTGCAAGCTGCGTTACAGTCCCAGCTTAATATCCTCCTCCAACAGTTCAAGAAGTCAGGCCAAATTCCAATGTGATGCATAAGTACTCAAAAGCCGGATGGTAACGATTTTTTTTGTTTTATTTATATTGTTTCTACGCTGATGTAAACTTTACTCTTGCTACTCAAGTACCTTAGAACTTAATGTTTTTAAATCTGAGGTTATTTTCTAATACTTGACGGTGATGAAGTTTCCATTTTCTCATATTATATAAGCAGGTTCATGAAAATTTGAAAAGGGATCAATAAATTAATTTTATTCTTCCTTTTAAATAATTTTAACCTTTTAGTCGCGGGAACAAGTCGTCGGTAGAACTATTATACTTAATACATTTAGTGATGACTTGTTGTCATAGCTAAAAGTAAAACATTTAGCTGCGTTGCAAGTCGCCGCTAAAACTACTACTAAAGGTGCTATACCTAGTACTTGTAGTGGCGATTTGCGTCGTAGCTAAAATTTAAACATTTAGCCACGATAACAAGTTGCCACTAAAAATACTATACACAATACTTTTAGTGGCGACTTATAGTTGCCGCTAACATTAAACTTTTAGCCGCGATTTAAGATCGCCCCTAAAACTCTACTTTCATATGTTTATAATAAATTTTTAGCGGCGATTTTACACTTTTAGTGACAAATTTTTTTTAAATAAGCGGCGTTAAAGCTTCTAGCTAATTATTAGACTTTCGGCTACAATTTTGGAGTTGCAGGTAAAAGTCCAACTTTTAGCCGCAATGTTTTAAAATCGCGGCTAAAACAATTAGTGACAGCACTTTTAACAACGACTCAGCGGCGGTCAAAATATTGCCGCTAAAACTTTTAGCCGCGACTTTAAGGCCTTTAGCCGCGAAAAATTTCGCGGCTAAATGTCAAGCTTCTTGTAGTGACGAACAAACTGCCCGAAACACGGTTCTTGTTCTTAAAGGACCTTGAAGCCGCTGCAATGCGTTCCCAACCGCATAATCGCTCGAAACACATTTGTAAGAAAAACGTGTCCCAGAACATCCTAAAATGCTTTTTTCCACCTAGAATCATATGTAACACATCGCAAACCAAGAGACGAAATAAGAACACCCCGAAACGCCCAAGAATCATCCAACACGTGTTTTTATCCAAATATAGGCTATTGAAGGCACGGGATACGTTTTTTTTTATGTAAACGGGGCGGAATCCCACGAAATCAGTTCTTAAGCATTGATTTGCCTGAAATCCGTTTTAAAGTAAAAAACAATCACTGCCTTTTCCAGAGCGCGTCCTTCAACCGCGAGTTTCGTGAGAATCCGTTTACAACCTACATTTTCCAAGAGGCGCCTAAAATTCCAAACAAACCGTCCAGAGGACGGGATTCAGTCTTCGAAAACCCTGAATCCCACGCGCTTCTTTGCTAACCCTAGAATCCCGTGAAACTAATTTGAAAGCAAAATGTGGCTCGGAATATCTTAAAACGCGTATTTCATCCAAGAATCATATGAAAAGCATCTCACAGCAAGACTGCATACAATAACCCCCTGAAATACCCTAGAATCATCCATGAAGTGTTTTTATCAAAATATAGGCGATTGATTGCAATAAATACGGGTTTCATTCAGAAACGGCTCTGAGCCCCGCCTTAAGGGACACGGGACTCCCAGTACTTCCTCGAGCGCTTCTTCGAACCGTCGACTTCGTGAAGAGCGGTTTGGAGCCAGTGTTTCCCCAGACTCACACAGAACGAGGTTTCATAGTAAAATAGATTAGGAGCTGCCCGAAGCACGTTTTTCATACCCAAACAACCCTAAAGGCCATGTCAGCATTACATACCCTTGAATCGCCGGAAACCCTTTTTAAAGCGAAAAGTACCTCAGATTATCATGAAATGCGTATTTCGGCATATAATCGCTGTAAACGCATTTCGAACCAAAAGACTCAACCATTATACCCCAATATGACCTAGAGTCATCCGGCACGCGCTTTTATCCAAATACGGGGTATTGATTGCACAAGATTAAGGGGCTTGAATCCCACGAGATTTGTTCTTAAGCACTAAGTTGCCTAAACCCTATCGCTTGGGATTCCATATGCCAACCCATCGCTATGGGTGGTTTGGGTATTAAATCGATTCATGGAGCAGCGAAGGCAGCCCTCTTAAGGCAAGCTTGGAATGTGGTTAGTAACAAAAACACTTGCCGGAACTTATGGGTAAATGCCAAGTACTTGCGTGGAGAGTCTTTTTGGGACGTTATGATTCTTAAAAATGCCTCTTGGGGTTGGAAGAGCATTTTAACACTTAGGCCAATTGCTATACCTAACATAAAATTTCTAGTTGGCAATGGGCACCAAATCAAATTCTGGACCGACCCTTGGCTTAATGGAGGGCGCCTAAGAGATTGTTATGGAGATAGAGCACTATATGATCTAGGCATGGGGGCTGATACTAAAGTTCATCAATTTATTCAGATTGATGGGTGGAGGTTTCCTATTCCCACGTCCAATGCATCGATGGATAGCTTCCAATCTATTCCAAATGAGATTGAGCCATGGCCTAACTTCGAAGATGAACTTGTTTGGACTCGAGAAGATCATGGAAATTTCACTTTAAAGTCTGATTACAATCTAGTATGCAGGAATTAGGACCAATCCCTCCATTGGCCTTCTATGATTCGGTTCAGAGGGTGTACTAAAAAACACTCTATTTGTGCTTGGATGCTACTGAGGGGAAGGCTTAAAACAAAAGGTTTTCTCCTCCAGATAAATGTTGCATGTGATTCTTGCTGTGTTCTTTGTAATTGCACTTGGGAGACAACTATTCATTTAATGACCCAGTGCCATTATTCTCAAGAGGTGTGGAAAGCTCTCCTAGCAAAACTGAATTTGGAGACACACACGTTGTACAAATCCGTTGGAATTGCTGGCTTCAGTCACTCTTCCATTGGACCAGCAAGCAAAAGGTCTTCAAGCTCTTGGCAAGCTATTTTTTAATGAATTCATTTGGCGTATTTGGGCTGAGAGGAATGGAAGGATCTTTAGAAGTAATGAGCACTCAAGTAAGGTTGTGTTACTGCAAACTATTCACACTGTTTGCAGCAAGATTCTTTATCTTGACATAGCTTTACCAAGTGAAATTGCTAGTCATTGGAATATTCCTCCAAAAACCTCCAGTATCCGTCCCAAGCTGCCTACTTAAATGAATCCTGGATGGAGAGTATCTATTTGTTCAATTGATACCCTTATTGTAAGACCCCGCCCCGAGAGTTTCCTTTTAGTGCTAATTAAGACGTGCCTTAGTTATAAGTGAGATTAGTGGAATTTGGTTAAATCTAGATTAGAATAGTTTTTATAGCTTTGAATTATTTTGGGAACTCTTTTGATTTAGTGGGGCCCTTTGGGGGTTCCTTTGGGGGTTCCTTTATTGTGTTTTGCGTAGTTTTGGAATTTATTTAATAATTCTGGAAATCTGTAATTTGTTTCGTTTAATGTATTTTATTATTCCCGACAACTTTTGTATTTGCTCCGTTCTCGTTCGAGACCTCTAAACCCTACTTTGCTAATGATAGGGGTAAAACAGTCTTTTTACACAAAATCTAGACACTATTTTCAATGTCTCCGAAACTCGTAAAATATATACTTTTTGGAAAGTAGAAATTTCGACGATCAATTCTTCCTTCTTAGTCGAATCCGTCCGAATCCCGTAGAGTGATGTTTTCAGCCCTAGAAGTTGAGTAAGTTGTGGGACTAAGTTGTGGGACCCATGGCCATTGTCTATATAAAGAAGAGTCTTCTTCTCTTCTCCCCTTTTCTTGCTACTCTCATTGAGAAAAGAGAGGTTCCAGCCCTAGGGTTTTTCTACGTTTCTTCTTGCTTCCCCATCTCTCAATCTCTCTCAAATCTATTGCCAAAGGTAAAATGAAGGTGATAATCTTCTTCCCCTCCATGAGAACTTCATCTTGATACCATTTTTAGGGAGAGCCTTCCATTCCAAGCTACACTTTGATCAAGCTGTTGCCATTAGAGGACTTTCCATGTAAGCTCTTCTTCTCATCTCTTGGTTGTGTGTTCTTCTAGTCCTTGAGATGCTCCATCTTGGTTATTGGAAGTTATCCCTTTCTATTTCATAGTTTTGGCATTTTAGGGCTTGTAATGAATGTATTTTGGGGATTTTTGTGTAGATTGTGGATTTTGAGCTAGAGAGTGTGCTTAGAGCTTGACTAGCATATTTGGAGACCAAGGCAAGTGAATGAATGGGTTTGATTTGAATGAGTTCTTGTTTTATTGAAAATGTGGATTTTACTATTCATCTTCCTTTAGTTTCCTATGTTTCATAATGCCTTTGGAAATGTAATTATTGATAAGATTTCCTTTCAATTAATTTTATGAGAATGTATGCATTCATTCATTAAAGCTTATTTTGGCCATTATGGACTTCTTAAATGATATTTGTACTTCCATTGAATGGGGTTTGTATTGGAAGAAGAATTAATGCCTTGATGGAAGGATGGTTGGAGAATAGGATTGATGTTGAATGGAAAGGAATAGACGCATTTCATGTTAGGAAATGGATGAAGTTGAGGTGAAAGGGTTTGGGAAAGAAAGAGCTAAAATCTACACCTGATGTGTAGTTCCCGCAGCTGGGCGGTCAGCGGGCGGTCACCTTGGCGGCTAGCCGACAGGTGACCGGCGGCTAGCCAACCCAGATTTGGTTACAAACACAGAATGATGTGTTTTGACAGGTGAACTGCGGTCAGCCCCGCGGTTAGCTTGCGGCTAACCGCCACCCAAAAGCCCTGTGACCGCCAGGTAGCCGAAATGCGCGGTCAGAAATACAGAATGTTATATTTTAGCAGGGTGAACCGCGGTCAGCTAGCGGCTAACCGCCAAACACCTCGGCGGCTAACCGCCAGCTAACCGACAGGTGACCGAATTTCACCCAGAATTCCTGAGTCTTTTCTATTTATTTCAGATATGGTATTTAAAGGTTTGGATGGGGTTGTTCTGATGCCCTACCACCTTGGAAAGACCCAGGGGATGACATAAGGAGATCGACTTAGAAAGAAACTCCATTTCGGAAATGTATTGGGAATTTTGGATTCATCAACTTGTATAAGGAAACTTGATATGTCTTCTATCATTCGAGTACCATACTAAGGGCAATAATAGACATACAAGATCTTTATACATGTTGTTTGAATACGGAAGCCCCAATATATAGTCCGTAACTGTATAAGGATTCACTTCATTGTTTTAACTCTGATTTATGCACCTGACATGTCCTGCCTGCCCCGTTTATGCATGAAAAGATAATGATATGAAATGTGTGCCTATGAGCACCATGCCCCGCCTGCCCGAGTGTTTTATACTGATATAGATATGTACATGTTTTGATTTCTCATGTAACCTATGAGTCGGCACCACTAAGCTTGGACGTCCTTGTTAGTCTGATTAACTGACTTGGGCCTCCCCCTTGTGCTCCCGCCAGTTGCAAATTGGATCCTGTCCTGCCCCATTACCCGGTTCCGCGGCCGTGGTCTTGCCTAGCTATATGTATATGTATATAATGTTGGTTCTCGTCACTTGGTGTGCTCGAGCCCAACGCACTGAATGTGCTCTCATCACATTAGTGATAGAGAGGATTTAGCTTTAGTGTGGTTGCCATCTAGTCAGTTCCTGTACCTTGAATATCCTACATGATTTATATTGCATCTGTACTTTAAATGAACCATGCATCCTGTTTTAAGACAGTAGTTGTTTTAATAAGATTTCATTATGTTTAAGATGTTCTTTGATTTCTTTCTTGGTATTATCTATTCATCCACCTGCCAGACCGTCGTGTCTGACCCATTTTTGTGGTACTCAGGTCCAGCCCCCGTTATTGCCTTCGAGGAGGAGCCTGAGGAGGCGGTCGGCGAACCGCAACGATTAGTGGAGTGGCAAGCTGACAATGTCATTTAGACATTTGGTTTAGCTTTGAGCTATGTAACATTTTGGGGAGATTATAGAATGATACATGATTTATACATTTGGTTGTACTGTCCTTTGTTGGCCATTATTTTTGGGGAATGTTAATTTAACTTGATCTTCTGTTTAAACTCTAACTTCATATTTTGGGAAATGCTAATGAGATCATTGCTCACTCTGACATCATGTCATACTTATGTATTATCAGTCTTATATGATGATGATGGATCAAGAATTTGATTTGTTACACGCTTCCGCACCAATGTAAATGTTCTATGAGTGTGTGTGAAATCCTCACCGCGGAAACCTGTGGGAAATTAAGTGTACATTCATATAATCATTCATCCACCTCATCGCGGGCCCGGATCCCGGTCTGGGGTCGCGACACTTATAGTTGGAATTCTTTGGAGTGACGTTCATACACCAAAGGAAGGTCGTATTGAGGAGGAGTTGACTTACTTTTTAAGGCAGTGTTTCGAATAATGCAACTTATTCCAGATAATGTCGCACATATCACTTTTCAGGCAGATTATCAAGTTCTTCTCAACCCTCAAGTTTCTGATTGGAAGGTGCGCTTCCAAGTAAGAAGATTACATGCTTTTATTAAGAAATTTGAACATATTCGGTAAATTTGATGCTTCATCCGCCATTTACTCTGCTCAATAAAGTGTTAAGCACATATTTAGCTACTTTCCACGTTAATCATAATGCACTTACATATTTGTATAGGCAAAGTATAGGAAAAAATGAGTAATTTGGATAGTATTTATTCATTGCTTTATTTTTCTCGTTCGTAATAAGAGGGGTACGCCCCCTTTGGAAGCATCCTCCATATGGGAGACTTCCTTTTCTGTACAGTATTCTTTGATAAATAGAAGAACTAACTTATTTAAAAAAAAAAAAGATTACCGTAATTTTCAGAGCGCATCATCCAACCGCGAGTTGCGTGAGACGCGGTTACAACCTACACTTTCCGAGAGCCCCCTAAAATTCCAAACAAACTGTCCGAAGGACGGGATTCAGTCTTAAAAAACCTTGAACCCATGTATTTCTTTCCTAACCCTAGAATCTCGTGAAACTTATTTTAAAGCAAAATGTAGCTCAGAATATCTTAAAATGCACATTTCAGCGTATAACCGAATGAAATGCATTTCAAACCTTAAGTTGAGACAACGCCCCCTAGAAATGCGATAGAATCATCCATGATGCGCTTTGATCAAAATATAGGCTATTGATTGCAAGAAATACGAGTCTCATTCAACAACGGTACAAAACGCCACGAGATTAGCTCTCAAGTTCGAATTTATCCGAATCCCGTCTTAAAGGAAAAAGAATTCCCCGGGACTTCTTAGAGCGCTTCCTTCAACCGCGGGCTTCGTGAAATGTGGTTTGGAGCCAGTGTTTTCCTACACTCACATCGAATGAGGTTTCGTAATAAAATAGATTAGGAACTGCTCGAAGAACGTTTTTTCATACCCAAACAACCCTACAGCAAACTATTCACACTGTTTGCAGCAGGATTCTTTATCTTGACATAGCTTTACCAAGTGAAATTACTAGTCACTGGAATCTTCCTCCAAGCAACTGCAGTATCCGTCCCAAGTTGCCTACTTTAATGAATCTTGGATGGAGAGTATCTATTTGTTCAATTGATACCCTTACAGTTGGAATTCTTTGGAGTGACGTTCATACACCTAACAAGTGAAGGTCGTATTGTCGCGACCCCGAACCGGGATCCGGGACCGCGACGGTGGGTGTGGTGTGGATAATGAACTACTCCTAATAATGATTATACATTTCCTTAATTTCCCACAGGTTTCCGCGGTGAGGATTCCACATACACTCATAGAACATTTATATTGGTGCGGAAGCGTGTAGCAAATCAAACTCTTAATCCATTCTCATCAAATAAGACTGATGATACACAAGTGTGACATGATGTCAAAGTGAGCAATGATCTCATTAGCATTCCCAAAATATGAAGTTAAAGTTTAAACAAAAGATCAAGTTAAATTAACATTCCCCACAAATAATGGCCAACAAAGGCCAGTACAACCAAAAGTATAAATCAAGAATCAGTCTATAATCTCCCCAAAATGTTCGCAGCTCAAAGCTAAACCGAATGTCTACATGACATCGTCAGCTTGCCACTCCACTAATCGTTGCGGTTCATCAACCGCCCCCTCTGGCTCCTCCTCAAAGGCAATAACGGGAGCTGGACCTGAGTACCACAAAAACGGGTCAGACACGACGGTCTGGCAGGTGGGTGAATAGATAATACCAAAAAAGAAATCAAAGCATATCATAGACGTAACGAAAAACTGTCATAAAACAGGATGCATAGTTCATTTAAAGTACAGATGCAATATAAATCATGTGGGGTATTCAAGGTACAGAAACTGACTAGATGGGAACCACACTAAAGCTAAATCCTCTCCATCACTAAGGTGATGAGAGCACATTCAGTGCGTTGGGCTCGAACACACGAAGTGACGAGAACCAACATTATAAACATATACATATACATATAGCTAGGCAAGACCACGGCCGCGGAACCGGGTAACGGGACAGAACGGGATCCAAGTTGCAACTGGCGGGAGCACAAGGGGGAGGCCCAAGTCAGTTGATCAGACTGACAAGGACGTCCAAGCTTAGTGGTGCCGACTCATAAGTTACATGAGAAATCAAAACATATACAAAACATATCAGTATAAAACATTCGGGTAAGCGGGGCATGGTGCTCGTAGGCACACATTTCATATTATAAAACATTCGCATAAACGGGGCTGGCAGGACATATCAGGCGTATAAATCAAAATTTGAGTAAAACAATACAATGAATCCTTATATCATTAGGGATTATATATTGGGGCATCCATATTCAAATGACATGTATAAGGATCTTGTATGTCTATATTACCCTTAGTATGGTACTCAAATGATAGAGGACATACTAAGTTTCCTTATGCACGTTGATGAATCCAAAAGTCCCAATACCTTTTCCGAAATGGTGTTTCTTTCTATGTCAATCTCCTTATGTCATCCCTTGGGTCTTTCCAAGGTGGTAGGGCATCAGAACAACCCATCCAAACCTTTTAAATACCATATCTGAAACCAATAGAAAAGACTCAGGAATTCTGGGTAAAACTCGGTCACCTGTCGGTTAGCTGGCGGTTAGCCGCCGATGTGATCGGCGGTTAGCCGTTGGCTGGCCGCGGGGCTGACCGCGGTTCACCCTGCTAAAATGTAGCATTCTGTGTTTCTAACCGCGCATCTCGGCTACCTTGCGGTCACATGGTTTTTGGATTGGCGGTTAGTCGCGAGCTGACCGCGCGGCTGACCGCAGTTCGCCTGTCAAAATACAGCATTCTGTGTTTCTAACCGCATCTGGGTCGGCTAGCCGCCGGTCACCTGTCGGCTAGCCGCCAAGGTGACCGGCCGCTGACCGCCCAGCTGCGGGAACTACACATCAGGTGCAGATTTCAACCCTTTCCTTCCCAAACCATTTCACCTCCATTCCAACCATTTCCTAACTTGGAATGGGTCTATTCCCTTCCATTTAACATTTAATTCTTTCCACCAACCACCATTCCATCAATGTATTTAATTCTCCTACCAATACCAATCTCATTTAATGCAAGTACAAATATCATTTAAGAAGTTTGAAATGGTCAAAATAAACTTGATGATGAATGCATTTATTCTCATAAAACTAACTAAGAGAAAACCATGTCAATAAATACATTTCCAAAAGCATTATGAAACATAATGAACCAAATGAAATAGGAATAGTAAAACTCCACATTTTCAACAAAATAAGAATTTATTCAAATCGAATCCATTCATCCACTTGCCTTGGTCTCCAAGTATGCTAGTCAAGCTCTAATCCTTCTATCAAGCTCAAAATCTACAATCTACACAAAAATCCCCAAAATACAACATTACAACCCTAGAATGACAAAATCAAGAAATAGATGGAGATAGCTTCCAATAATCAAGGTGAAGCACCTCCATGGCTAGAAGAATACACAACCAACAGATGAGAAGAGGGACTTACATGAAGAGTCCTCTAATGGCAAGAGTTTGCTCAAAAGGTAGCTTGGAATGGAAGGTTCTCTCAAAAAAAGAATATCAAGAGGAAGCTCTCATGGAGGGGAAGAAGATTATCACCTCCATTTTGCCTTTAGCAATAGATTTGAGAGAGATTGAGAGATGGGGAAGCAAGGAGCAAGGTAAGTTGAAAAGAACCCTAGGGCTGGGCTGGGATTTCTTGTTCTCAAGAAAGTTGCAAGAAGAGGAAGAGAGGGAAAATGACTCCTCCTTATATAGATAATGGCAAGGGGTCCCACAACTTAAAAGTCCAATCGAGCTAAAACATCGTTCTACGGACTTCGGACGGATTCAACGAAGAAGGAAGAATTGATCGTCGAAATTTCTACTTTCCAAAAAGTATATATTTTACGAGTTTCGGAGACATTGAAAATAGTGTCCAGATTTTGTGTAAAAAGACTGTTTTACCCCTATCAATGACAAAGTAGGGTTTAGAGGTCTCGAATGGAAACAGAGCAAATACAAAAGTTGTCGGGAATCATAAAATACATTAAACGGAGTAATTTACAGATTTCCAAAATTATAACTAAATCCCAAAACTAATCAAGGCACAATAAAAAGGAACCCCCAAAGGGCCCCACTAGATCAAAAGAGTTCCCAAAATTATTCAAAGCTATAAAAAGCTATTCTAATCCAGATTTAACCCATTTCCACTAATCTCACTTATAGCTCAAACACGTCTTAATTAACACTAAAAAGAAACTGTCGGGGCGGGGTCTTACATCCTCCACCCCTTAGGGCATTTGGTCCACCAAATGAAATAAAATAACTAACCTCGGGTAGTAGATGCGTATACTTCTTCTGAACTTGATCCCGTAATTCCCACGTTGCCTCTTCAGGTCCATGATTTTCCCAAAGCACTTTCACCCATTGTATAGTCCTTGTCCTCAATTCTTGTTCCTTCGTATCGATAATCTGAATAGGCTTCTCGACATAGGTGGCATCTTCTCTGATCTCTAATGGTTCATGACGGAGTACATGTGATGGATCGGGGACGTACTTTTTCAACATAGACACATGGAACACGTTGTGTACGCCGGAAAGCTCAGGTGGTAAGGCCAATCTGTAAGCCACGTCACCAATCTTGCTCACGATATCATAGGGTCCAATGTATCTCCGAGATAATTTGCCTCTCTGTCCGAATCTCAAAGTTCCTCTAGTAGGTGACACCTTCAAGAAAACCTTATCTCCTTCCTTAAAATGTAAGTCCCTTCGATGAGAGTCTGCATAACTCTTCTGCCTACTCCGGCTACTTTCAAACGTTCTTGGATCAACTTGACTTTGTCGCTGGTTTCACTCACCATAGTCGGTCCATGAAAACTGCGAATACCTACTTCTTCCCAACAGACTGGAGTTCTACACCTCCTACCATACAATGCCTCAAAAGGCGCCATCCCGATGCTTGAATGATAACTGTTGTTGTAGGCGAATTCGCAAAGCGGTAGGGTCTCATCCCATTGAGTCTTGAAATCTAGTACACACGCTCGAAGCATATCTTCAAGGGTCTGAATTGTTCTTTCCGACTGACCATCTGTTTGTGGGTGATACGCTGTGCTGAACTGAAGCTTCGTTCCCATAGACTCATGCAAAGTCTTCCAAAATCTCGAGATGAATCTGCTATCTCTGTCTGAAGTAATGGAGACTGGCTGCCCATGACGGCTGACAATCTCGTTGACAAACAACTCTGCGAGAGGTAACATATGCATTTTCTCTCCGGTCTTCATATGAATAAAATGAGCTGATTTGGTAAGACGGTCCACAATGACCCATATGGAGTTGTTCCCTTTTCTGGTCCTTGGCAATCCCGAGATGAAATCCATGGTGATATGTTCCCACTTCCATTCTGGGATCTCTAATGGCTGCAATAACCCTGGAGGTCTCTGATGCTCTGCTTTCACCAACTGACACGTCAAACATCGGGAAACGAAAGCTGCTATTTCCCTCTTCATGTTGTTCCACCAAAATTTGCCCTTCAAGTTCTGATACATCTTCGTGCTACCCGGATGCATAGAGTACTTCGTACTGTGCGCCTCTGACATAATTTCATTCTTTAAATCCTCAATATTGGCCACGCATAGACGATCACGATAGAATAAGACTCCATCCACAATACGGAAATCAGGACGTTCTACTATATGCTCTGAAATCTTGGCCAACTCTGGATCTTGCAATTGGTCGTCCTTGATCTTCCGAATGAACGAGGGTTCAGACACGGACATGTTGGCTAACATCACTCCCTCGCTTAGGGGCTGAAAATCTACCCCCAACTCTTCAAATTGGTGAAAGAAGCACGTAACTCTTAGGCTTGCCACACTTGCTGACTTCCTACTCAAGGCATCGGCTACTACATTTGCCTTTCCCGGGTGGTACTTGATCGGAAAATCGTAATCTTTGATATATTCCATCCATCTTCTTTGTCTCATATTCAACTCCTTCTGAGAGAACAAATACTGTAAGCTGCGGTGATCGGAGTGGACTTCGAATTTCTCTCCGTAGAGGTAATGTCTCCACATCTTTAGTGCAAAAACGACCGCTGCTAACTCCAGGTCATGCGTTGCATAGTTCTTCTCATGGTCCTTCAACTGACGGGATCCATAAGCAACGACTTTTCCATCCTGCATCAACACACAACCGAGTCCAATATTCGAAGCATCTGTAAAAATGGTGTAACCGCCGCTCCCGGATGGTAAAGTGAGGACGGGTGCTGATGTTAATCTCTTTTTCAACTCTTGGAAGCTGGTCTCACATTGGTCTGTCCACACATAAGGTGCATTCTTCTTGGTCAACTTCGTCAATGAAGCCGCAATCGACGAAAATCCCTGCACAAATCTTCGATAGTAACCCGCCAATCCAAGAAAACTTCTGATTTCTGACGCGTTCTTCGGTCTTTCCCACTTCACAACTGCATCTATCTTGGCTGAGTCCACAGATAATCCTTCTTTGGAAATGATATGACCTAAAAATGCGACTTCCTCAAGCCAAAAATCGCACTTAGAGAGCTTCGCATACAATTGATTGTCTCTTAGGAGTTGCAATGCTATCCTCAAATGCTCTTCATGCTCTTCTCTAGACTTAGAGTATACCAAAATGTCATCAATAAACACAACTGTGAATTGGTCTAAGTACTCAGCAAATATTTTGTTCATCAAAGCCATGAATATTGCTGGTGCATTCGTCAGTCCAAATGGCATCACTAGAAACTCATAGTGTCCATATCTCGTCCGGAACGCCGTCTTCGATACATCTGAATCTCTAACTCTCAGCTAATGATAACCGGATCTTAGATCGATCTTCGAAAAGTAAGCAGCACCTTGCAATTGGTCAAACAATTCATCTATCCTTGGCAATGGATACTTGTTCTTGATGGTAGCTTGGTTCAATTTCCGGTAATCAATGCACATTCTCATGGAACCGTCTTTCTTCTTGACGAATAAAACTGGAGCTCCCCAAGGTGAGACGCTCGGTCTAATAAAACCTTTATCCAACAATTCTTGCAACTGAATCTTCAACTCTCCTAATTCCGCTGGAGCCATTCTGTATGGTGCGATAGATATCGGAGCGGTCCCCGGTAACAATTCGATGGTGAAGTCAATCTCCCTAACAGGTGGTAAACCTGGGATTTCTTCTGGAAAAATGTCTGGGAATTCGCAAACAATTGGGATCTCCTCCACCCCTTGGGACCGTTTATCCTCCGTGATAAACGCTAAATAGCATTCACATCCACTTCTCACTAGTCTATCAGCCTTCAATGCTGAGACGAATCTTGGACAAGAAGTCTTCTTCTCCCCATGGAACAAAACGCCTGCTGGGGTCTCCTCTAATTTGAACGTGAGGGTCTTATGGAAACAGTCCATCGTAGCATGGTACCCTGCTAACCAATCCATTCCTAGAATGACATCGAAATCATACATCTCCAACAAAATAAGATTCGCCGGTAACACCACATCTCCTATCTTAATAGCACATCTAGGATAATATTTCCTACACACAACTTGTTTGCCTACGGGGGTGGACACCGTCAATACATACTCAAGTTCTCTAGCAGGCATATCAATCAACTTAGAAAATTTTGGAGACAAGAAGGAGTGCGTAGAGCCAGGGTCAAACAAAATCTTAGCTTCAAATCCACAAACTAGGAGTGTACCTTCCACCACATTATCTGCTGCCTCTGCATCAGTTTGGTTAATTGCATACACTTGTCCTCGCTGCTGAGGCCTGTTCTGAGCTTGTTGCTGCCTTCCTTGCTGTGCATTCCTATGCTGCTGAGGGGGACGCTGATTCTGATTCTGTCCTTGCTGACGAGCTTGATGCTGCTGTGGAGGTCTATATTGTTGCTGTGGAGCCTGCTGCTGGAGTGGCCTGGGCTGGTTCTGTACGGCTAGTGCATTCTGAGGTGGTGCCTGGCGCTGTGTTCCTTGTTGTTGCTGGTTCTGTCTGTTGTTACCTTGCCCAGCCTGTCTTGGGCAGTCTTTGAGCTGGTGTGCCATGGATCCACATCTGAAACATGCTCCCGTAATCGTACGGCATTGAGCACTCTCGTGGTTCTTACCACAGTGAACGCAAACTAGAGCATTCTGCACGTTTTGTTCATGCCTCGGTCGTTTGTTCTGATGGTTCCTTGGTTGGTGATTCTGTTGGTGAGCTGGTGCCTTTCCTTGGATCTTGAGGATCTTGTTGTTCAGGTTCTCGAATTTGTAGGCCCTTCTCACAGCCTCTTCAAATGTGATAGGTGGTACAACACCCGTGGCATCCCTCTCAATGATCGGGTTAAGTCCTTCAAGGAACTTCGCTATCTTTTTCTCCACAGTGTCAATCGACTCGAGGGCATATCGAGACAACCTTTCGAACTTCGTGAGGTACTCTTGAACGGTCGTGTTACCTTGTACGAGCTGCTGGAATTCAATGGCCTTCTGCCTCTTCACATGTGTCGGTACATACTTGTCACCGAATTGTCTCTTGAAACTTGTCCAAGCCTCTGCGTCTGCTATGGTCCTATACTCAGCCTTGATCGTTTTCCACCATATATCTGCCAGGCCGGTGAACATGGAAGCGGTGAGTTGCACTTGCTGTCTACCGGTACATCTAAATATCTCAAAGATGTTCTCTGTATGCTCCAACCAGTCGTCTGCAGCTAATGGGTCCTCATGCCCAGTGAACTCCTTGGGACCCCTCTTCCTAAACTTTTCATACAACGCATTGGGATCATGTTCCCTATTGTTAATGACAATCTGAGTGCCTAGAGGTTGCGCTGGTGCCGGTTCAGGTCTCCTTTCTAACACTTCTAACAACTGCCTTTGCATCGTAGCCATCTCCCTAGCATGCTCTTCATCCTTCCTGGCCATCTGTTCTTGCAATCTGGCTTGGTTTTCATTGGCTTGACATTGCTGGTCAAGCATGGCTTGCATCATCTGTTGAAATTGATTCTGCATGTTTGGATCCGGAGTACCGTTTCCTAGTGGCCCGGTGTGTTCACTATTGCTTGCGGTGGGATTGTCGGTTACGGGTCTTTTTCGAGGTGGCATATCACTGTAAAACAAATTGTTAGCACATAAAGTTATATAAGGGTTACACATTGCTCACACGAGTCTAACTAACGAAAAGTCTAACAAAAAGTCTAACGGATCCTCGCCACGTCCTTAGGATTTCTAGTTTCTTTTAATTGCCTGAAACACGTCTCGCTCTGATACCAGTCTGTCGCGACCCCGAACCGGGATCCGGGACCGCGACGGTGGGTGTGGTGTGGATAATGAACTACTCCTAATAATGATTATACATTTCCTTAATTTCCCACAGGTTTCCGCGGTGAGGATTCCACATACACTCATATAACATTTATATTGGTGCGGAAGCGTGTAGCAAATCAAACTCTTAATCCATTCTCATCAAATAAGACTGATGATACACAAGTGTGACATGATGTCAAAGTGAGCAATGATCTCATTAGCATTCCCAAAATATGAAGTTAAAGTTTAAACAAAAGATCAAGTTAAATTAACATTCCCCACAAATAATGGCCAACAAAGGCCAGTACAACCAAAAGTATAAATCAAGAATCAGTCTATAATCTCCCCAAAATGTTCGCAGCTCAAAGCTAAACCGAATGTCTACATGACATCGTCAGCTTGCCACTCCACTAATCGTTGCGGTTCATCAACCGCCCCCTCTGGCTCCTCCTCAAAGGCAATAACGGGAGCTGGACCTGAGTACCACAAAAATGGGTCAGACACGACGATCTGGCAGGTGGGTGAATAGATAATACCAAGAAAGAAATCAAAGCATATCATAGACGTAACGAAAAACTGTCATAAAACAGGATGCATAGTTCATTTAAAGTACAGATGCAATATAAATCATGTGGGGTATTCAAGGTACAGAAACTGACTAGATGGCAACCACACTAAAGCTAAATCCTCTCCATCACTAAGGTGATGAGAGCACATTCAGTGCGTTGGGCTCGAACACACGAAGTGACGAGAACCAACATTATAAACATATACATATACATATAGCTAGGCAAGACCACGGCCGCGGAACCGGGTAACGGGACAGAACGGGATCCAAGTTGCAACTGGCGGGAGCACAAGGGGGAGGCCCAAGTCAGTTGATCAGACTGACAAGGACGTCCAAGCTTAGTGGTGCCGACTCATAGGTTACATGAGAAATCAAAACATATACAAAACATATCAGTATAAAACATTCGGGTAAGCGGGGCATGGTGCTCGTAGGCACACATTTCATATTATAAAACATTCGCATAAACGGGGCTGGCAGGACATATCAGGCGTATAAATCAAAATTTGAGTAAAACAATACAATGAATCCTTATATCATTAGGGATTATATATTGGGGCATCCCTATTCAAACGACATGTATAAGGATCTTGTATGTCTATATTACCCTTAGTATGGTACTCGAATGATAGAGTAATTTACAGATTTCCAGAATTATAACTAAATCCCAAAACTAATCAAGGCACAATAAAAAGGAACCCCCAAAGGGCCCCACTAGATCAAAAGAGTTCCCAAAATTATTCAAAGCTATAAAAAGCTATTCTAATCCAGATTTAACCCATTTCCACTAATCTCACTTATAGCTCAAACACGTCTTAATTAACACTAAAAAGAAACTCTCGGGGCGGGGTCTTACACGTATTGAGGAGGAGTTGACTTACTTTTTAAGGCCGTGTTTCGAATAATGCAACGTATTCCAGATAATGTCGCACATATCACTTTTTAGGCAGATTCAACACTCCATCAAGTTCTTGTCAACCGTCAAGTTTTTGATTGGAAGGTGCGCTTCAAAGTAAGAAGATTACATGCATTTATTCATAAATTTGAACATATTCGGTAAATTCGATGCTTCCTCCGCGATTTGCTCTGCTCAATAAAGTGTTAAGCAGATATTTAGCTACTTTCCACGTTAATCAGAATGCACTTACATATTTGTATAGGCAAAGTATAGGAAATAATGAGTAATTTGGATAGTATTTATTCATTGCTTTATTTTTCTCGTTCGTAATTAGTGGGGTATGCCCCTTTGGAAGCATCCTCCAAATGGGAGACTTCCTTTTCTGTACAGTATTCTTTGAGAAATAGAAGAACTAACTTATTCTTACAAAAAAAAAAAGAAAAAGAAAAAGATAAAAAAGATTACCTTATTTTTCAGAGCGCATCATCCAACCGCGAGTAGCGTGAGAGGCGGTTTACAACCTACACTTTCCGAGAGCCGCCTAAAATTCCAAACAAACTGTCCGAAGGACGGGATTCTGTCTTAAAAAACCTTGAACCCATGCATTTCTTTCCTAACCCTAAAATCTCGTGAAACTTATTTTAAAACAAAATGTAGCTCAGAATATCTTAAAATCAACATTCCAACCTATAACCGAATGTAATGCATTTCAAACCTTAAGTGGAGACAACGCCCCCTAGAAATGCGATAGAATCATCCATGACGCGCTTTGATCAAAATATAGGCTATTAATTGCAAGAAATACGAGTCTCATTCGACAACGGTACAAAACGCCACGAGATTAGCTCTCAAGTTTGAATTTATCCGAATCCCGTCTTAAAGGAAAACGAATTCTCCGGACTTCTTAGAGTGCTTCCTTCAACCGTGGGCTTCGTGAAATATGGTTTGGAGCCAGTGTTTTCCTACACTCACATCGAACGAGGTTTCGTAATTAAATAGATTAGGAACTGCCCGAAGAACATTTTTCAGACGCAAACAACCCTGGAGCCCGTACGATGCGTTCCTTACCCTTGAATCGCCTGAAACCCTTCTTAAAGCGAAAAGTATCTCAGATTATCATGAAATGCGTATTTCGGCACAGAATCGTTGTAAACGCATTTCGAACAAAAGACTCGACCGTAATACCCTTATATGACCTAGAGTCCTCCGGCACGCACTTTTATTAAAATACAGGCTATTGATTGCACAAGATTCTTTTGTCAGTCAGGAACGTGGCAGAGTCCCAACATATTAGCACTTCAGCCCTATTTTTCCTAAAACCCGTTTTGAAGTAAAAGAAATCAAAGAATTTTTCAGAGCGCGTCTCCAATCTACGAATTGCGTGAAAGGAGGTCCGTAGCGCACAGGTTCACAGATCCGCCTAGAATCACGAACGAATTGCCCGAAACACGGTTCTCGTTCTTAAAGGACCTTGAAACCCCTGCAATGCGTTCCTAACCGCATGATCGCTCTAAACACATTTGTAGGAAAAACGTGTCCCAGAACATCCTAAAATGCGTTTTTCCACCTAGAATCGTATGTAACACATTGCAAACCAAGAGACCAAATAAGAACACCCCGAAACGCCCAAGAATCATCCAACACATGTTTTTATCCAAATATAGGCTATTGAAGGCACGGGATACGTTTTTCGTATGGAAACGGGGCAGAATCCCACGAAATCAGTTCTTAAGCACAGATTTGCATGAAATTCGTTTTAAAGTAAAAATCAATTGCCGCCTTTTCTAGTGCGCGTCCTTCAACCGCGAGTTTCGTGAGAAGCCTTTTACAACCTACATTTTCCAAGGGGCGCCAAAAATTCCAAACAAACCTTCCGGAGGACGGGATTCAGTCTTAGAAAACCTTGAATCCCGCGCTCTTCTTTGCTAACCCTAGAATCCCGTGAAACTAATTCGAGAGCAAAATGTGGCTCGGAATATCTTAAAACGCACATTTCATCCTAGAATCATATGACAAGCATTTCACAACAAGACT
The DNA here is from genome assembly GCA_029852735.1 of Persea americana. Taxonomy (NCBI): domain Eukaryota; kingdom Viridiplantae; phylum Streptophyta; class Magnoliopsida; order Laurales; family Lauraceae; genus Persea; species Persea americana. The sequence goes on from CM056820.1 coordinate 547,237, forward strand.
GCAGATAATAACCCCCTGAAATACCCTAGAAACATCCATGAAGCATTTTTATCAAAATATAGGCGATTGATTGCAATAAATACGGGTTTCATTCAGAAACGGCTCTGAGCCCCGCCTCAAGGGACACGGGATTCCCAGTACTTCCCCGAGCGCTTCTTCGAACCATCGACTTCGTGAAGAGCGGTTTGGAGCCAGTGCTTCCCCAGACTCACATAGAACGAGGTTTCATAGTAAAATAGATTAGGAGCTGCCCGAAGCACGTTTTTCATACCCAAACAACCCTAAAGCCCATGTCAGCATTAGTTACCCTTGAATCGCCTGAAACCCTTTTTAAGGCGAAAAGTACCTCAGATTATCATGAAATGCGTATTTCGGCATATAATCGCTGTAAACGCATTTCGAACCAAAAGACTCGACCACAATACCCCGATATGACCTAGAGTCATCCGGCACCCGCTTTTATCCAAATACGGGGCATTGATTGCACAAGTTTAAGGGGGCTGAATCCCACGAGATTTGTTCTTAAGCACTAAGTTGCCTAAACCCTATCGCTTGGGATTCCATATGCCAACCCATCGCTATGGGTGGTTTGGGTATTAAATCGATTCATGGAGCAGCGAAGGCAGCCCTCTTAAGGCAAGTTTGGAATGTGGTTAGTAACAAAAACACTTGCCGGAACTTATGGGTAAATGCCAAGTACTTGCGTGGTGAGACTTTTGGGGACGTTATGATTCTTAAAAATGCCTCTTGGGGTTGGAAGAGCATTTTAACGCTTAGGCCAATTGCTATACCTGACATAAAATTTCTAGTTGGCAATGGGCAGCAAATCAAATTCTGGACCGACCCTTTGCTTAATGGAGGGCGTCTAAAAGATTGTTATGGAGATAGAGCACTATATGATCTAGGCATGGGGACTGATACTAAAGTCCATCAATTTATTCAGACTGATGGGTGGAGGTTTCCTACTCCCACGTCCAATTCATTGATGGATATCTTCCAATCTAATCCAAATGAGATTGAGCCATGGCCTAAATTCGAAGATGAACTTGTTTGGACTCGAGAAGATCATGGAAATTTCACTTTGAAGTCTGCTTACAATCTAGTATGCAGGAATTAGGACCAATCCCCCCAATGGCCTTCTATGATTTGGTTCAGAGGACGTATTAAAAAACACTATATTTGTGCTCGTATGCTACTGAGGGGAAGGCTTAAAACAAAAGGTTTTCTCCTCCAGATAAATATTGCATGTGATTCTTGCTGTGTTCTTTGTAATTGCACTTCGGAGACAGCTAATCATTTAATGACCCAGTGCCATTATTCTCAAGAGCTGTGGAAAGCTCTCCTAGAAAAACTGAATTTGGAGCCGACACGTTGTACAAATCCGTTGGAATTGCTGGCTTCAGTCACTCTTCCATTGGACCAGCAAGCAAAAGGTCTTCAAACTCTTGGCAAGCTACTGTTTAATGCATTCATTGGGCGTATTTGGGCTGAGAGGAATGGAAGGATCTTTAGAAGTAATGAGCACTCAAGTAAGGTTGTGTTACAGCAAACTATTCACACTGTTTGCAGCAGGATTCTTTATCTTGACATAGCTTTACCGAGTGAAATTGCTAGTCATTGGAATCTTCCTCCAAGCAACTCCAGTATCCGTCCCAAATTGCCTACTTTAATGAATCCTGGATGGAGAGTATCTATTTGTTCAATTGATACCCTTATAGTTGGAATTCTTTGGAGTGACGTTTATACATCAAAGGAAGGCCGTATTGAGGAGGAGTTGACTTACTTTTTAAGGCAGTGTTTCGAATAATGCAACTTATTCCAAATAATGTCGCACATATCACTTTTCAGGCAGATTCAACACTCCATCAAGTTCTTCTCAACCCTCAAGTCTCTGATTGGAAGGTGCACTTCCAAGTAAGAACATTACGTGCTTTTATTCATAAATTTGAACATATTCGGTAAATTTGATGCTTCATCCGCGATTTGCTCTGCTCAATAAAGTGTTAAGCAGAGATTTAGCTACTTTCCACATTAATCAGAATGCACTTATATATTTGTATAGGCAAAGTATAGGAAATAATGAGTAATTTGGATAGTATTTATTCATTGCTTTATTTTTCTCGTTCGTAATTAGAGGGGTACGCCCCTTTGGAAGCATCCTCCATATGGGAGACTTCCTTTTCTGTACAGTATTATTTGAGAAATAGAAGAACTAACATATTTTTCAAAAAAAAAAAAAAAAAAAAAGATAAAAATGATTACCGTATTTTTCGGAGCGCATCATCCAACTGCGAGTTGCGTGAGACGCGGTTTACAACCCACACTTTTCGAGAGCCGCCTAAAATTCCAAACAAACTGTCCAAAGGACGGGATTTAGTCTTAAAAAACCTTGAACCCATGCATTTCTTTCAGAACCCTAGAATTTTGTGAAACTTTTTTTAAAGCAAAATGTAGCTCAGAATATCTTAAAATGCATATTCTAGCCTATAACCGAATGAAATGCATTTCAAACCTTAAGTGGAGACAACGCCCCCCAGAAATGCGATGGAATCATCCATGACGCGCTTCGATCAAAATATAGGCTATTGATTGCAAGAAATACGAGTCTCATTCAACAACGGTACAAAACGCCTGGGCTCTCAAGTTCGAATTTATCCGAATCCCATCTTAAGGGAAAAAGAATTCCCCGGACTTCTTAGAGCGCTTCCTTCAACCGTGGGCTTCGTGAAATGTGGTTTGGAGCCAGTGTTTTCCTACACTGACATCGAACGAGGTTTCGTAATAAAATAGATTAGGAACTGCCCGAAGAACGTTTTTCAGACACAAACAACCCTGGAGCCCGTACGATGCGTTCCTTACCCTTGAATCGCCTGAAACCCTTCTTAAAGGGAAAAGTATCTCAGATTATCTTGAAATGCGTATTTCGGCACATAATCGTTGTAAACGCATTTCGAACAAAAGACTCGACCGTAATACCCTGATTTGACCTAGAGTCGTCCGGCACGGACTTTTATTAAAATATGGGCTATTGATTGCACAAGATTCTTTTGTTAGTCAGGAACGTGGCAGAGTCCCAACATATTAGCACTTCAACCCAATTTTTCCTAAAACCCGTTTTGAAGTAAAAGAAATCAAAGAATTTTTCAGAGCGCGTCTCCAATCTACGAATTGCTTGAAATGAGACCCGTAGCCCACACGTTCACAGATCCGCCTTGAATTACGAACGAACTGCCGGAAACACGGTTCTCGTTCTTAAAGGACCTTGAAACCCCAGCAATGCGTTCCTAACCGCATAATCGCTCGAAACACATTTGTAGGAAAAACGTGTCCTAGAACATCGTAAAATGCGTTTTTCCACCTAGAATCGTATGTAAAACATCGCAAACCAAGAGACCAAATAAGAACACCCCGAAACGCCCAAGAATCATCCAACACACTTTTTTATCCAAATATGGGCTATTGAAGGCACGGGATACGTTTTTCTTATGGAAACGGGGCGGAATCCCACGAGATCAGTTCTTAAGCACTGATTTGCCTGAAATCCATTTTAAAGTAAAAAACAATCACCGCCTTTTCCAGAGCGCGTCCTTCAACCGCGAGTTTCGTGAGAAGCCGTTTACAACCTACATTTTTCCAGAGGCGCCTAAAGTTCCAAACAAACCGTCCAGAGGACGGGATTCAGTCTTAGAGAACCTTGAATGCCACGCTCTTCTTTGCTAACCCTTAAAATCCCGTGAAGCTAATTTGAAAGCAAAATGAGGCTCGGAATATCTGAAAAAGCGTATTTCATCCTAGAATCATATGAAAAGCATTTCAAAGCAAGACTGCAGACAATAACCCCCTAAAATACCCTAGAATCATCCATGAAGCGTTTTTTTCTCAAAATATAGGCGATTGATTGCAATAAATACGGGTTTCATTCAGAAACAGCTCTGAACCCCGCCTTAAGGGACACGGGATTCCCAGTACTTCCTCGAGCGCTACTTCGAACCGTCGGCTTCGTGAAGAGCGGTTTGGAGCCAGTGTTTCCCCAGACTCATATAGAACAAGGTTTCATAGTAAAATAGATTAGGAGCTGCCCGAAGCACATTTTTCATACCCAAACAATTCTAAAGGCCATGTGAGCATTACTTACCCTTGAAGCGCCTGAAACCCTTTTTAAAGCGAAAAGTACCTCAGATTATCATGAAATGCGTATTTCGGTATATAATCTTTGTAAATGCATTTCGAACCAAAAGACTCGACCATAATACCCCGATATGACCTAGAGTCATCCGGCACGCGCTTTTATCCAAATATGGGGTATTGATTGCACAAGATTAAGCTACCTGAATCCCGCGAGATTTGTTCTTAAGCACTAAGTTGCCTAAACCCTATCGCTTGGGATTCCATATGCCAACCCATTGCTATGGACGGTTTGGGTATTAAATCGATTCATGGAGCAGCGAAGGCATCCCTCTTATGGCAAGTTTGGAATGTGGTTAGTAACAAAAACACTTGTCGGAACTTATAGGTAAATGCCAAGTACTTGCATGGAGAGTCTTTTTGGGACGTTATGATTCTTAAAAATGCCTCTTGGGGTTGGAAGAGCATTTTAACGCTTAGGCCAATTGTTATACCTAACATAAAATTTCTAGTTGGCAATGGGCACCAAATCAAACTCTGGACCGACCCTTTGCTTAATGGAGGGCGTCTAAAAGATTGTTATGGAGATAGAGCACTATATGATCTAGGCATGGGGGCTGATACTAAAGTCCATCAATTTATTCAGACAGATGGGTGGAGGTTTCCTACTCCCACGTCCAATTCATCGATGGATATCTTCCAATCTAATCCAAATGAGATTGAGCCATGGCCTAAATTCGAAGATGAACTTGTCTGGACTCGAGAAGATCATGGAAATTTCACTTTAAAGTCTGCTTACAATCTAGTATGCAGGAATTAGGACCAGTCCCTCCAATGCCCTTCTATGATTTGGTTCAGAGGGCGTACTAAAAAACACTCTATTTGTGCTCGTATGCTACTGAGGGGAAGGCTTAAAACAAAAGGTTTTCTCCTCCAGATAAATGTTGCATGTGATTCTTGCTGTGTTCTTTGTAATTGCACTTCGGAGACAGCTATTCATTTAATGACCCAGTGCCATTATTCTCAAGAGGTGTGTAAAGTTCTCCTAGCAAAACTGAATTTGGAGCCGACACGTTGTACAAATACGTTGGAATTGCTGGCCTCAGTCACTCTTCCATTGGACTAGCAAGCAAAAGGTCTTCAAACTCTTGGCAAGCTATTGTTTAATGCATTTATTTGGCGTATTTGAGCTGAGAGGAATGGAAGGATCTTCAGAAGTAATGAGCACTCAAGTAAGGTTGTGTTATAGCAAACTATTTACACAGTTTGCAGCAGGATTCTTTATCTTGACATAGCTTTACCAAGAGAAATTGCTAGTCATTGGAATCTTCCTCCAAGCAACTCCAGTATCCGTCCCAAGTTGCCTACTTTAATTAATCCTGGATGGAGAGTATCTGTTTGTTCAATTGATACCCTTATAATTGGAATTCTTTGGAGTGACGTTCATACACCAAAGGAAGGTCGTATTAAGGAGGAGTTGACTTACTTTTTAAGGCAGTGTCTCGAATAATGCAACTTATTCCAGATAATGTCGCACGTATCACTTTTCAGGCACATTCAACACTCGATCAAGTTCTTTTCAACCCTCAAGTTTCTGATTGGAAGGTGCGCTTCCAAGTAAGAAGATTACGTGCTTTTATTCATAAATTTGAACATATTCGATAAATTTGATGCTTCATCCGCGATTTGCTCCGCTCAATAAAGTGTTGAGCGGAGATTTAGCTACTTTCCACATTAATCAGAATGCACTTACATATTTGTATAGGCAAAGTGTAGGAAATAATGAGTAGTTACATTCCTGTGTGCACTATGTTTGGTTTGTCAATTCCGTGTCATTGTATCCCGAAGACATTTCATCTCGTTGTGTGTCAAGGAAGGTCTACTTCAAGAAACTGTTCATGCTTTTGGAAGACCTGGATGTGTCAAAGAAGACTCCACTTGTGTGCAAATCATCTCAGGTATTTTGGACCCAAAACCATTGCCTACCTGGACCCTAGGATCCTTGCTTACCTTAGCCTATATTAAGTGTTTCATCTAATGTTCTCTCCATTATGTTCTGTCAAGAAATAGGGGGTTCGGTGACCTTTCGGTCACCTGGCGGCTAGCCTCTTTGCAAAAAGAGGGTAACCGCTAGGTAACCGAAATACCACGGTTACATTTCCAGAATGCTGTTCTCTGTAAAAAAGTGATTCGGCCACCTTGTGGTCAGCATTCGGCTAACCGCAGTGTGGACTGGCGGCTAACCGCCAGGTAACCGAGGTTCACGGTTACATTTCCAGAATGCTGTTCTCTGTCAAAAAGTGATTCGGCCACCTTGCGGTCAGCATTCGGCTAACCGTAGTGTGGACTGGCGGCTAACCGCCAGGTAACCGAGGTTCACGGTTACATTTCCAGAATACAAACTTCTCAACTGTTGTGGAAGTTCGGTCACCTTGCGGTTACCTTTCGGCTAACCTCCATATGGGCTGGCGGGTAACCTCCATGTAATTGAAATCCCACGGTTAGCTTTCCAGAACGCTATAGGTTTTTGAGATGCAGATTCGGTCACCATGCGGTCACCTCACGGCTAGCCGCTATGTCTACCGTCGGCTAACCGTGAGTTGACCGAATTAGAAAAACTAGCCGTTACCACATAGAAATTGAAATGAGGCTAGCCGAACTACCAAGAGGCTAGCCGCCAAAACTAGCCGTTGGGAACTTCTCTATATATATCTGGAGCCAGTTTTACACTGTAGAGAGGACATTTTTGAAGAGCTTACTTTCCTACTTTTACCCATCTTTTCTAAGCCTTCAAACAATCTTCCAAATACACTATTAACCCAATCTAGAAAATGGATGAGATATTTTAGTCTCTAGAAAAGTGTGTTTGGAAAAAGGATTCTAGTTTGATTTTCAAATGATATATATTTAGGAAAATCTAGAACCCAACCTCTTGACCCTTGATTGTGCATTACAATGGAGCATCTCTATCAACATCAAGCATGCATAAAGAGGATAAAGCTTCAACTTCGGTTAGAGCTTCGATAAACACTTCCGACTACATCAAAGGCAAGTGTTTGGTGTCTCATCATCTTTTAAATCTTGTGTATCCAGTGATAGTGGTTTGAATATGTGTGACTCAACCAGTCTAAAATGTATGTGGGGGATTAGATCTATGTGATCGAACCTCGTTACCAAAATTGTGATGTTCAAGTGATTGAAATCATTACTTGTGTAGTTTTGATTCATCATAGTGGAACCAAGGGACCGTGTGAACCTTGTGAGTGGCTGTAGGACATATGGTCCGAACCACTATAAATCTCTGTGCACTTATTTATGTTATTTCTCTAAATTTTTTGATCTAGTTTACATGCCTTCTTTACCATTGAACATTGCTTGATAATCACACTTGGTCTACATATCAATTGCTAACTTATAAATCTTGATTAATAGGTTAAAAATGGATTTAAAGTTTGATAAACCTATTCACCACCCCCCCCCCCCCCCTCTAGGATGAGAACATTGGCCCTAGGTGAACTTTCAATTGGTATCAGAGCAAGGTTACTCCTTTAGGTTTTACAACCCGGAGTTGATCTATTTTTTCTTGTGCCAATGTCTAATCCAGAAGGTAGTGCTGTAAACAGACCACCACTATTTGATGGTACTAACTATGCCTTTTGGAAAGCCCGAATGTCCGTATTTCTAAAATCTCTTAGTGGAGAAATATGGGATGCTGTTGAGGATGGATGGACTCCTCCTTCCTTCACAGCTGAAGATGGCATTGTCAAACCTCTCCCAAAGGACAAATGGACAGCTAGTCAAAAAGCTGTGAGAGACTATGATGCAAAGGCATTAAATGCCATAACCTGTGCCATGAATGCTGAAGAATACAAAAAGATTATGACATGTAAGACACCTAAGCAAGCTTGGGAGCTTTTGGAAACATATTATGAAGGAACAACCATTGTTAAAAGAGCCAAGCTCCAGATGTTAACTTCTCAATTTGAATCTCTAAGAATGAGAGAAGATGAAATGTTTGATGAGTTTCGAACAAAGCTAATGGTTATCGTTAATGAGATGTGGTCGCTTGGTGAGAAAATCCCTGAAGGCAACGTTTGTAGCAAAATCCTTAGGCCTCTACCTGAAAGATTTCACCTCAAAGTAACTTCTATAGAAGAATACAATGACCCTGAAACTATGAAAGTAGAAGAACTGACGGGTAACATTAGAACCTTTGAGATGAAGATGAACAATGCTTCCAACAAATCCAAAGATAAGAAATCAATAGCCTTAAAGGCCTCTCAACCATCTCCACCTAAAGAAGAATCAGGGAATGAGAATGAAAGTGATGCTGAAGATGTTGCATTGCTTACTAAAAGATTATTAAGACAATTTAAGAAGAAGACTTCAAAGTTTAATAGAAAAGAGAAAGAGAAACCTTTTGATAAAGGTAAAAACAAAGTCAGCTCCTCCTCCAAGTATCAATCTAGAAATGTGAAATACTATAACTGTCAAAAGTTTGGACACATATCTACTGAGTGTCCAATGGAAAGGAAAGTGAAGAAAAAGACCCTTGTGGTTACATGGGATGACTCATCTGAAGCCGAAACAGATTCAGATGAATCACACAAAGATGAGACAGAAAATTACACTGTATTGATGGCCAAAACTGTGTGTGATTCATTACTTGAGACAATGGAAAAGTCTAAAGAAAATGATGTTGAGAGCTTGGAGAGTGAATCTGAATCTGAATATGACAGCTTAGATAATGAAAAAGATTATGAAGATTCACAAGTAACATATGATAGACTCTATGAGGAGAGTTGCAAATTGATTGAAGTCTTGAACAAACAAAAATCCAAAAACGAAATCTTAAAAGACAAAATTGAAACGTTAACTAATGAAAAGAATATCTTAGCAATTGAACTAAATAAAAGTAATTCTAAATTTCATGTTGCTAGTAAAGAATTCAACAAGATCAAGAGTTATGAAAAAGAAGCTGAAACTCTAAACAAAATAAATGTACTTTTAAGAGATGAAGTCACTCAACTGAAATGGTTCAAAGAAAAGTATGAGTATTCATTTACCCATAGAGAAGAAAATTTTGAAAGACTTTTTAAAATGGGAAAATATCATAGAGACAAAACCGGATTAGGGTACAACAAAATAGACAAACATAATCCTAATGTCTCTACTGTGTTTGTGAAAGGAGAAACTTCCTCTAGTAGTCAAAACATTTCTGAAATTACATGTCATTCATGTGGAAGCAAAGGACATGTCAAGTATGATTGCAAAATTGAACAAATTAAAAGACAGACCACTATGACATGTGTCAATTCTCAAACAAAAAAAACTGTTCATAACAATAAAATCAAATACTCTGTCACTCAACAATTAAATGAGATGATGAAACAAATTGGTCGTCTAAAGTTACAACTCCACAATCACACAAAAACTGTTAAATCAACTGAAATCTACTCTAAGAAACATTTTCATCAACAAAATCACAACAAAGCTAAATCTCAAGGTTTTGGTAAAACCCCTATCACACAAAGATACATTTGGATTCCTAAGAACAAAGGCTTATTGGTTCACACAGCCCTTAAAGCAGTTGATCATTCCTTGTGGTACCTAGATAGTGGATGTTCTAGACACATGACTGGGGATAGAGCACACCTATCCACAATAATTGATTATGAATGTGGAACTGTCACATTTGGTGATGGAAATATTGCTAAAGTAGTTGGTAAGGGTACTTTGAATGTTCCCAACATGCCTGTTATTGAAGATGTTTTATATGTTGATGGTTTGAGACATAACTTGCTAAGCATTTCTCAAATATGTGATAAAGATCATGTTGTTAACTTTAGTAGTCTTGGTTGTGAGATTTCCAAAAATGGAAAGATTGTTCTAAGAGGCCTTAGAACCAAAGAAAACTGTTATGTTATCGGTAACCAGAAAGAATCATCTAGTTCAGCCTGTTACATTGCTCATCTTGATGAAGCTCAACTATGGCATCAAAGACTTGGTCATGTAAATTTTAGGGACTTGTCCAAACTACACAAGTATGTAAAGGGTCTTCCTAAAATCAGCAGGAAATAAAAAACAATCTGTGGAGAATGTCAAAAGGGTAAACAAATTAGAAATTCTCACAAAAAATCCAAGTCTCTAAAAACTTCTAGACCCTTAGAACTTCTCCATATGGACTTGGTTGGTCCAACTAAGAAAGAGAGCAGGGGTGGCAGAAAATACTTCCTGGTTATTGTTGATGATTACTCTAGATTCACTTGGGTTGCGTTTCTAAGAGAAAAATCTGATGCATATGTTGAATTTAAAAAGATTGTAAAAAGAATCCAAGTTGAAAAAGGAAGAGCAGTCTCTCGGATAAGAAGTGATCATGGTGGTGAATTTGAAAATATTAAGTTTGAAAAATTTTGCAAGAAATATGGAATTCACCATGAATTTTCTACCCCTAAAACTCCTCAACAAAATGGTATTGCTGAGAGAAAGAACCGTGTCTTACAAGAGATGGCCACCATTACGCTTCATGGAAAGAATGTTCCTAGAGATCTATGGGCTGAAGCAGTTAGCACGGCATGTCACATCATAAACAGGGTATACTTGAGAACTGGCTTGGATAAAACTGCATATGAGTTATGGCATGGAAAAAGGCCCAACATTAGCTATTTTAAAATTTTTGGTAGCAAATGCTATATACTTAAGGATAGAGAACACTTGCGCAAATTTGATTCAAAAAGTGATGAAGGCATTTTCATTGGCTTTTCTCTAAACAGTCGTGCATATAGAGTGCTGAACAAAAACACTGGAGCCATACAAGAATCTATAAATGTTGTCATTGATGACAAACAAAATGATTTCAGATTTCAAGAAAACTCTGATATTGATGAGATAGATGTCCAAACTGAAAAACTAAACAAGTCTCCAATCTCTAGTGATTTGGTGAATGTGAAACCTCACCCTATGGACCAAATTCTGGGAGATCCTTTGGCTGGTGTCAAGACTAGAAGACAATTAGAAAACATTGTTAGCTATCTTTGCTTTACTTCTACTCTTGAACCTAAAAATGTGGATGAAGCTTTTACTGATGATAATTGGATAAATGCAATGCAAGAAGAGCTAAATCAGTTTGCTAGAAGTGAAGTGTGGGACCTAGTGCCTAGGCCAAATGACAAAAATGTTGTAGGTACTAAATGGATTTACAAAAATAAACTTGATGAAAATGGTACCATTGTTAGAAACAAGGCCAGGCTGGTTGCCCAAGGATATTCTCAAATTAAAGGAATAGATTTTGAAGAAACCTTTGCTCCTGTTGCTAGACTTGAGTCCATTAGAATCTTACTTGCCATTGCTTGCGCTTTAAAATTTAAATTATACCAAATGGATGTCAAAAGTGCCTTTCTAAATGGTCTTTTGGAAGAAGAAGTTTATGTGGAGCAACCTAAAGGATTTGAAGACGCAAAGAAGCCTAATCATGTGTATCATCTCAAAAAGGCCCTCTATGGTCTCAAACAAGCCCCTAGAGCTTGGTATGAAAGGCTTACTCAATTTTTAATTAATCAAAATTCTGAAAGGGGAAGTGTGGATAAAACTCTATTAAAAAAAAAATGATTCTATTTTGATTGCTCCAATTTATGTTGATGATATAGTGTTTGGATCTACTTGCAATAACTTCACAGAAGAGTTTGCTAATCTAATGAAATCTGAATTTGAAATGAGCATGGTTGATGAACTTAATTTCTTTTTAGGATTACAAGTTAAACAATTGACTGATGGAATGTTTATTTCCCAAACCAAATATGCAAAAGAATTGATCAAAAGATTTGGATTAGATTCATCCAAACACATGAACACTCCCATGAGCACAACTCTGAAATTGTCTAGAGAATCGAGTGGTAAGAGTGTAGATCCCAGTTTGTATAGGAGCATGATAGGCAGCCTATTATATCTTACAACTAGTAGACCCGATATTGCATTCAGTGTGGGAGCTTGTGCCAGATATCAATCTGATCCCAAAGAAATCCATTTGAAAGCAGTTAAAAGAATCATTAGATATGTTTCACGAACTTCAGGGTATGGCTTATGGTATCCATATGATTCACCTACTTGTATTGCTGGATGCTCAGACGCCGATTGGGCTGGAAATGTAGATGATAGAAAATCTACTAGTGGTGGATGTTTCTATCTAGGAAACTGTTTAGTTGCTTGGCACAGCAAGAAACAATCATCCATCTCCTTATCTACAGCTGAAGCAGAATATATAGCAGCTGGTAGTGGATGTACTCAGATGCTTTGGATGAAACAAATGCTCACAGACTATGGTATTGAACAATGTAGCATGAACTTGTATTGTGATAACACTAATGCTATCAATATCTCCAAAAATCTTGTTCAACACTCTAGAACTAAGCATATTGACATTAGACATCATTTCATTAAAGAATTGGTTGAAGGAGTCATAGTATTGGAGCATATATCTACAGAGAAACAACTAGCAGACATTTTAACAAAACCCTTGGATGTTTCAAAATTTGAAAATATGAGAAAATCCCTTGGTGTTTGTGCTATTCGATAAAATTAAAAAAAAAAAAAAGGGGAATTTCGGCTAGCCGTGGACCCTCTCGGGGGCTAACCGCCGTGGTGGGCCCGTGATTTTAAATCTAGGTTTTGTCATTTCGTTTGGTTTCTTCTCTTCTCTCGTCAGTTTCGTCTCCACCGTAGCTGAGTGTCTGGGGTTCAGTTTCTTCACTCCTCAAGGCCATTTCTTCTTATTCCTCTCTTTCTTTTATTTTGAATTTGCTGTTCTTGTTTTTTTTCCCTTGTTTCCTTGTTATTTTGCATTTCCTGTTCTTGTTTCCGTGTTCCCTTGTTTCTTTTCTCTATTGCACAGATTCTCCTTCTCTGGTGTGTGTTGTTTTCCCTCCTGTGGGCACTCCAACTGTTCGAAACAATGCCTCCTAGAATGAAATCGGCTGTAAATCGTCCCTCTAAAAGAGGACGCTCTACTGGAGGCTCCTCGTCTCGTCAAGAAAGACCTCCTCCATCACCTCCATCTTCACCTTCACATTCATCCTCTATTTCCCCTTCTTCTCCTCCTCCTCCATCTATGCCTATGAGTCTCAAACCAAATGCTCAAATGCTAAACGTCATAAAAAAAAGGTTGATTATGGTTGAGCGTCGCACCCTCCGCGAAGTTATTGAATCTCATGAAATGGCCATTATTCTTGCTCAAATCAATTGGAGTAACATTCTGGATTGGGGGGACAAGGCTTATCCCTCTCTTGTTTATAGCATGTATGCGTCTATTACTGATGCTATTTCAACTATTGACTCTTGCTCTTTCAATGTAGCATTTAGAAATCAAGTAGTCACAATTGACCCCAATCGTATTTCCTCTATTATGAACATCCCTGTTAGTGAAAATGGCCTAACTATGGTTGCCGACACACTCACTGAGGCTGAAAAGGCTGAAGCAACCCTCCGTATCTGCGGATATGATGCTGAGTGGAATCGTAAAAAGAATTTTCTTCCTCTAGCTGCTTTGATTCCCAAGTATAGACTCCTACACAATCTGTTCACATTTAATGTCTATCCTCGTAAAGGCAATAGGACCGAATTAACTTCTTATATGGTCAATATCCTTCATAAAGTCATTACCGGTGTTCCCATGTGTCTTCCATCGCTGATTTGTCGTACAATCGTGCGGTTTCACTTCTCAAATGCTTCAAAGACTGCTGCCCCGTTTGGGTTTCTTATGACTCAGCTAGCTCGTTCTTATGGTGTTCCTCGGCCTACTGATACTCCTCTCTACCATGCCCCCTTTGGTAAAGCGAACCTTATTCAGATGAATCTTCTTCCTAATGTCGAAGCTGGGCCAGTTCCCCCTCATGCAGGTGATCAAGCTTCACAGCAGCCAGCTCCATCAGTGCCTCCTATGCAAGTTCGTGGGGCTACTTCTTCTGGTGCATCACGGAGTGTTGGAGATCGTTTGGATGCTATAGAGCAACGACAGTCCAAGACAGAGAAGCTGTTGAAAAAGACTCTACGATACTTAGGTGCTCTGTCCAAGGGATGTCGAGGACATGATTTCAACGACATGCCTCCCTCTCCATCCCCTCCATCTGATTAGTTTTTAGTGGGTCTCTTAGCCACATTTGTCTGATTGGTTCTCTTTTTGGTGGTGCTGTGTTGACAAGTGGCTGCCTTCCCCTATGTGTTTAACATACTTATACTAATTCCTTTTAACTTGGGATGTATGACCTTTGATGTCTGACTTTTATATCATATTCATGCTATATACTTTTGTGACTTCCTGATATATTTTTCTATCGCATTGTTATCTTTCTTATTGCATGGTCCTACCCTTGTCAATTTGTGACAAAAAGGGGGAGAGAGAATTCCTAGGATTTCAGGTTTTCAGCTACATTCTAAGGGAAAATGTGTGTTTGTCTCAAAGAATGCTTCTAACTCATTTGAACATGTTATTTTTGGCTAATGATTAAGGGGGAGTTGCAATCCCTCCATAGAATGTGTTTCTTCTTGTCCTATGCAGGTATATCATTCAAATTCAAGCACATTCATAGGGGGAGTTATTATTTGAGTTGTAATTATTGCATTTCCTCGTAAAGTTCTCGTACTCTTGTAATCTTGAGTGTTATTGGGTTCATTTATTGTAAGAGTATATAGAATATGTATTTTGCCACGAAATTGTCAAAGGGGGAGATTGTTAGTGTCACATTCCTGTGTGCACTATGTTTGGTTTGTCAATTCCGTGTCATTGTATCCCGAAGACATTTCATCTCGTTGTGTGTCAAGGAAGGTTTACTTCAAGAAACTGTTCAAGCTTTTGGAAGACCTGGATGTGTCAAAGAAGACTCCACTTGTGTGCAAATCATCTCAGGTATTTTGGACCCAAAACCATTACCTACCTGGACCCTAGGATCCTTGCTTACCTTAGCCTATATTAAGTGTTTCATCTAATGTCCTCTCCATTATGTTCTGTCAAGAAATAGGGGGTTCGGTGACCTTTCGATCACCTGGCGGCTAGCCTCTTTGCAAAAAGCGGGTAACCGCTAGGTAACCGAAATACCATGGTTACATTTCCAGAATGCTGTTCTCTGTCAAAAAGTGATTCGGCCACCTTGCGGTCAGCATTCGGCTAACCGCAGTGTGGACTGGCGGCTAACCGCCAGGTAACCGAGGTTCACGGTTACATTTCCAGAATGTTGTTCTCTGTCAAAAAGTGATTCGGCCACCTTGCGGTCAACATTCGGCTAACCGTAGTGGGGACTGGCGGCTAACCGCCAGGTAACCGAGGTTCACGGTTACATTTCCAGAATACAAACTTCTCAACTGTTGTGGAAGTTCGGTCACCTTGCGGTTACCTTTCGGCGAACCTCCATATGGGCTGGCGGGTAACCTCCATGTAATTGAAATCCCACGGTTAGCTTTTCAGAACACTACAGGCTTTTGAGACGCAGATTCGGTCACCATGCAATCACCTCACGGCTAGACACTATGTCTACCGTCAGCTAACCGTGAGCTGACCGAATTACAAAAATTAGTCGTTACCACAGAGAAATTGAAATGAGGCTAGCCGAACTACCAAGAGGCTAGCCGCCAAAACTAGCCGTTGAGAACTTCTCTATATATATCTGGAGCCAGTTTTACACTGTAGAGAGGACATTTTTGAAGAGCTTACTTTCCTACTTTTACCCATCTTTTCTAAGCCTTCAAAACAATCTTCCAAATACACTATTAACCCAATCTAGAAAATGGATGAGATATTTTAGTCTCTAGAAAAGTGTGTTTGGAAAAAGGGTTCTAGTTTGATTTTCAAATGATATATATTTAGGAAAGCCTAGAACCCAACCTCTTGACCCTTGATTGTGCATTACAATGGAGCATCTCTATCAACATCAAGCATGCATCAAGAGGATAAAGCTTCAACTTCGGTTAGAGCTTCGATAAACACTTCCGACTACATCAAAGGCAAGTGTTTGGTGTCTCATCATCTTTTAAATCTTGTGTATCCAGTGATAGTGGTTTGAATATGTGTGACTCAACCACTCTAAAATGTATGTGGGGGATTAGATCTATGTGATCGAACCTCGTTACCAAAATTGTGATGTTCAAGTGATTGAAATCATTACTTGTGTAGTTTTGATTCATCATAGTGGAACCAAGGGACTGTGTGAACCTTGTGAGTGGATGTAGGACATATGGTCCGAACCACTATAAATCTCTGTGCATTTATTTATGTTATTTCTCTAAATGTTTTGATCTAGTTTACATGCCTTCTTTACCATTGAACATTGTTTGATAATCACACTTGGTCTACATATCAATTGCTAACTTATAAATCTTGATTAATAGGTTAAAAATGGATTTAAAGTTTGATAAACCTATTCACCCCCCCCCCCACCCTCTAGGATGAGAACATTGGCCCTAGGTGAACTTTCAATTTGGATAGTATTTATTCATTGCTTTTATTTTCTCGTTCGTAATTAGAGGGGTACGCCCCTTTGGAAGCATCCTCCATATGGGAGACTTCCTTTTCTGTACAGTATTCTTTGAGAAATAGAAGAACTAACTTATTCTTCAAAAAAAAAAAAAAGATTACCGTATTTTTCAGAGCGCATCGTCCAACCGCGAGTTGCGTGAGACGCGGTTTACAACCTACACTTTGCGAGAGCCGCCTAAAATTCCAAACAAATTGTCCGAAGGACGGGATTCAGTCTTAAAAAACCTTGAACCCATGCATTTCTTTCCTAACCCTAGAATCTCGTGAAACTTATTTTGAAGCAAAATGTAGCTCAAAATATCTTAAAATGCATGGAATGCATTTCAAACCTTAAGTGGGGACAACGGCCCCCAGAAATGCAATAGAATCATCCATGACGCGCTTCGATCAAAATATAGGCTATTGATTGCAAGAAATACGAGTCTCATTTAACAACGGTACAAAACGTCACGAGATTAGCTCTCAAGTTCGAATTTATCCGAAACCCGTCTTAAAGGAAAAAGAATTCCCCGGACTTCTTAGAGCGCTTCCTTCAACCGTGGGCTTTGTGAAATGTGGTTTGGAGCCAATGTTTTCCTACACTCACATCGAACGAGGTTTCGTAATAAAATAGATTAGGAACTGCCCGAAGAACGTTTTTCAGACCCAAACAACCCTGGAGCCCGTACGATGCGTTCCTTACCCTTGAATCGCCTGAAACCATTCTTAAAGCGAAATGTATCTCAGATTATCATGAAATGCGTATTTCCGCACAGAATCGTTGTAAACGCATTTCGAACAAAAGACTCCACTGTAATACCCTGATATGACCTAGAGTCGTCCGCGACGCACTTTTATTAAAATACGGGCTATTGATGGCACAAGATTCTTTTGTCAGTCAGGAACGTGGCAGAGTCCCAACATATTAGCACTTCAGCCCTATTTTTCCTAAACCCCGTTTTGAAGTAAAAGAAATCAAAGAATTTTTCAGAGCGCGTCTCCAATCTACGAATTGCGTGAAATGAGGTCCGTAGCCCACAGGTTCACAGATCCGCCTAGAATTACGAACGAACTACACAAAACACGGTTCTAATTCTTAAAGGACCTTGAAACCCCTCCAATGCGTTCCAAACCGCATAATCACTCGAAACACATTTGTAGGAAAAACGTGTCCCAGAACATCCTAAAATGCGTTTTTCCACCTAGAATCGTAAGTAACACATCGCAAACCAAGAGACCAAAAATAAGAACACCCCGAAACGCCCAAGAATCATCCAACACGTGTTTTTATCCAAATATAGGCTGTTGAAGGCACGGGATACGTTTTTCTTATGGAAACGGGGCGGAATCCCACGAAATCAGTTCTTAAGCACTGATTTGCCTGAAATCCCTTTTAAAGTAAAAAACGATCACCGCCTTTTCCAGAGCGCGTCCTTCAACCGCGAGTTTCATGAGAAGCCGTTTACAACCTACATTTTCCAAGAGGCGCCTAAAGCTCCAAACAAACCGTCCGGAGGACGGGATTCAGTCTTAGAAAACCTTGAATGCCACACTCTTCTTTGCTAACCCTAGAATCCCGTGAAACTAATTTGAAAGCAAAATGTGGCTCGGAATATCTTAAAATGCGTATTTCATCCTAGAATCATATGAAAAGCATTTCAAAGCAAGACTGCAGACAATAACCCCCTGAAATACCCTTGAATCATCCATGAAGTGTTTTTTTTTATCAAAATATAGGCGTTTGATTGCAATAAATACGAGTTTCATTCATAAACGGCTCTGAACCCCGCCTTAAGGGACACGGGATTCGCAGTACTTCCTCGAGCGCTACTTCGAACCGTCGGCTTCATGAAGAGAGGTTTGGAGCCGGTGTTTCCCAGACTCACTTAGAACGAGGTATCATAGTAAAGTAGATTAAGAGCTGCCCGAAGCACGTTTTTGATACCTAAACAACCCTAAAGCCCATGTCAGCATTACTTACCCTTGAATCACCTGAAACCCTTTTTAAAGCGAAAAGTACCTCAGATTATCTTGAAATGCGTATTTCGGCATATAATCGTTGTAAACGCATTTCGAACCAAAAGGCTCGACCATAATACCCCGATATGACCTAGAGTCATCCGGCACTCGCTTCTATCCAAATACGGGGTATTGATTGCACAAGTTTAAGGGGGCTGAATCCCACGAGATTTGTTCTTAAGCACTAAGTTTCCTAAAACCTATCGCTTGGGATTCCATATGCCAACCCATTGCTATTGGTTGTTTGGGTATTAAATCGATTCATGGAGCAGTGAAGGCAACCCTCTTAAGGCAAGTTTGGAATGCAGTTAGTAACAAAAACACTTGCTGTAACTTATGGGTAAATGCCAAGTACTTGCGTGGAGAGTCTATTTGGGACGTTCTGATTCTTAAAACAAAAGGTTTTCTCCTCCAGATAAATGTTGCAGGTGATTCTTGCTGTGTTCTTTGTAATTGCACTTGGGAGACAGCTATTCATTTAATGACCCAGTGCCATTATTCTCAACAGGTGTGGAAAGCTCTCCTAGCAAAACTGAATTTGGAGCCGACACGTTGTACAAATCCGTTGGAATTGCTGGCTTCAGTCACTCTTCCATTGGACTAGCAAGCAAAAGGTCTTCATACTCTTGGCAAGCTATTGTTTAATGCATTCATTTGAAGTATTTGGGCTGAGAGGAATGGAAGGATCTTCGGAAGTAATGAGCACTCAAGTAAGGTTGTGTTACAACAAACTATTCACACTGTTTGCAGCAGGATTCTTTATCTTGACATAGCTTTACCAAGTGAAATTGCTAGTCATTGGAATCTTCCTCCAAGCAACTCTAGTATCTGTCCTAAATTGCCTACTTTAATGAATCCTGGATGGAGAGTATCTATTTGTTCAATTGATTGATACCCTTATAGTTGGAATTCTTTGGAGTGACGTTCATACACCAAAGGAAGGTCGTATTGAGGAGGAGTTGACTTACTTTTTAAGGCCATGTTTCGAATAAAGCAACTTATTCCAGATAATGTCACACGTATCACTTTTCAGGCAGATTCAACACTCCATCAAGTTCTTCTCAACCCTCAAGTTTCTGATTGGAAGGTGCGCTTCCAAGTAAGAAGATTACGTGCTTTTATTCATAAATTTGAACATATTCAGTAAATTTGATGCTTCATCCGCGATTTGCTCTGCTCAATAAAGTGTTAAGTATCTCGGACAACCCTGGAGCCCATACGATGCTTTCCTTACCCTTGAATCGTCTGAAACCCTTCTTAAAGCGAAAAGTATCTCAGATTATGTTGAAATTCATATTTCGACACAGAATCGTTGTAAACGTATTTCGAACAAAAGACTCCATCGTAATACCCTGATATGACCTAGAGTCGTCCGGCACGCACTTTTATTAAAATACGGGCTATTGATTGCACAAGATTCTTTTGTCAGTCAGGAACGTGGCAGAGTCCCAACATATTAGCACTTCAGCCCTATTTTTCCTAAAACCCGTTTTGAAGTAAAAGAAATCAAAGAATTTTTCAGGGCGCGTCTCCAATCTACGCATTGCGTGAAATGAGGCCCGTAGCCCACAGGTTCACAGATCCGCCTAGAATTACGAACGAACTGCCTGAAACACGGTTCTCGTTCTTAAAGGACCTTGAAACCCCTGCAATGCGTTCCTAACCGCATAATCGCTCGAAACACATTTGTAGGAAAAACGTGTCCCAGAACATCCTAAAGTGCGTTTTTCCACCTAGAATCGTATGTAACAAATCGCAAACCAAGAGACCAAATAAGAACACCCCGAAACGCCCAAGAATCATCCAACACGTGTTTTTATCCAAATATAGGCTATTGAAGGCACGGGATACGTTTTTCTTATGGAAACGGGGCGGAATCCCACGAAATCAGTTCTTAAGCACTGATTTGCCTGAAATCCCTTTTAAAGTAAAAAACGATCACCGCCTTTTCCAGAGCGCGTCCTTCAACCGCGAGTTTCATGAGAAGCCGTTTACAACCTACATTTTCCAAGAGGCGCCTAAAATTCCAAACAAATCGTCCGGAGGACGGGAATCAGTCTTAGAAAACCTTGAATGCCATGCTCTTCTTTGCTAACCCTAGAATCCCGTGAAACTAATTCGAAAGCAAAATGTGGCTCGGAATATCTTAAAATGCGTATTTCATCCTAGAATCATATGAAAAGCATTTAAAAGCGAGACTGCAGACAATAACCCCCTGAAATACCCTAGAATCAATGAAGCGTTTTTTATCAAAATATAGGCGATTGATTGCAATAAATACGGGTTTCATTTAGAAACAGCTCAAGACCCCGCCTTAAGGGACACGGGATTCGCAGTACTTCCTCGAGCGCTACTTCGAACGGTCGGCTTCATGAAGAGCGGTTTGGAGTCGGTGTTTCCTCAGACTCACATAGAATGAGGTTTCATAGTAAAATAGATTAGGAGCTGCCCGAAGCACGTTTTTCATACCCAAACAACCGTAAAGCCCATTTCAGCATTACTTACCCTTGAATCGCCTGAAACCCTTTTTAAAGCGAAAAGTACCTCAGATTATCTTGAAATGCGTATTTTGGCATATAATCGTTGTAAATGCATTTCGAACCAAAAGGCTCGACCATAATACCCCGATATGACCTAGAGTCATCCGGCACGCGCTTTCATCCAAATACGGGGTATTGATTGCACAAGATTAACGGGGTTGAATCCCACGAGATTTGTTCTTAAGCACTAAGTTGCGTAAACCCTATCGCTTGGGATTCCATATGCCAACCCATTGCTATGGGTGGTTTGGGTATTACATCTATTCATTGAGCAGCGAATGCAGCCCTCTTAAGGCAAGTTTGGAATGCGGTTAGTAACAAAAACACTTGCTGGTACTTATGGGTAAATGCCAAGTACTTGCGTGGAGAGTCTTTTTGGGACGCTATGATTCTTAAAAATGCCTCTTGGGGTCGGAAGTGAATTTTAACGCTTAGGCCAATTGCTATACCTAACATAAAATTTATAGGTTCCAGTGGGCACCAAATCAAATTCTGGACCGACCGACCCTTGGCTTAATGGAGGGCGTCGAAAAGATTGTTATGGAGATAGAGCACTATATGATCTAGGCATGGGGGCTGATACTAAAGTCCATCAATTTATTCAGACCGATGGGTGGAGGTTTCCTACTCCCACTTCCAATGCATTGTTGGATATCTTCCAATCTATTCCAAGTGAGATTAAGCCATGGCCTAACTTCGAAGATGAACTTGTTTGGACTCGAGAAGATCCTGGAAATTTCACTTTAAAGTCTGCTTACAATCTAGTTTGCAGGAATTAGGACCAATCCCTCCAATGGCCTTCTATGATTCTGTTCAGAGGGCGTACTTAAAAGCACTCTATTTGTGCTTAGATGCTACTGAGGGGAAGGCTTAAAACAAAAGGTTTTCTCCTCCAGATAAATGTTGCATGTGATTCTTGCTGTGTTCTTTGTAATTCCACTTGGGAGACAGCTATTCATTTAATGACCCAGTGCCATTATTCTCAACAGGTGTGGAAAGCTCTCCTAGCAAAACTGAATTTGGAGCCGACACGTTGTACAAATCCGTTGGAATTGCTGGCTTCAGTCACTCTTCCATTGGACTAGCAAGCAAAAGGTCTTCAAACTCTTGGCAAGCTATTGTTTAATGCATTCATTTGAAGTATTTGGGCTGAGAGGAATGGAAGGATCTTCGGAAGTAATGAGCACTCAAGTAAGGTTGTGTTACAACAAACTATTCACACTGTTTGCAGCAGGATTCTTTATCTTGACATAGCTTTACCAAGTGAAATTGCTAGTCATTGGAATCTTCCTCCAAGCAACTCTAGTATCTGTCCTAAATTGCCTACTTTAATGAATCCTGGATGGAGAGTATCTATTTGTTCAATTGATTGATACCCTTATAGTTGGAATTCTTTGGAGTGACGTTCATACACCAAAGGAAGGTCGTATTGAGGAGGAGTTGACTTACTTTTTAAGGCAGTGTTTCGAATAATGCAAGTTATTCCAGATAATGTCACACATATCACTTTTCAGGCAGATTCAACACTCCATCAAGTTCTTCTCAACCCTCAAGTTTTTTATTAGAAGGTGCGCTTCCAAGTAAGAAAATTACATGCTTTCATTCATAAATTTGAACATATTCAGTAAATTTGATGATTCATCCGCGATCTGCTCGGCTCAATAAAGTGTTAAGCAGACATTTAGCTACATTCCACATTAATCGGAATGCACTTGCATATTTGTTTAGGCAAAGTATTGGAAATAATGAGTAATTTGGATAGTATTTATTCATTGCTTTATTTTTCTTGTTCGTAATTAGAGGGGTACGCCACTTTGGAAGCATCCTCCATATGGGAGACTTCATTTTCTGTACAGTATCCTTTGAGAAGTAGAAGTTCTAACTTGTACTTAAAAAATAAAAGATTACCGTATTTTTCAGAGCGCATCATCCAGCCGCGAGTTGTGTGAGACGCGGTTTACAACCTACATTTTCCGAGGGCCGCCTAAAATTCCAAACAAACTGTACTTTGGACGGGATTCAGTCTAAAAAAACCTTGAACCCACGCATTTCTTTCCTAACCCTAGAATCTCGTGAAACTTATTTTAAAGCAAAATGTAGCTCAGAATATCTTAAGATGCATATTCCAGCCTATAACCGAATGAAATGCATTTCAAACCATAAGTGGAGACAACGCCCCCCAGAAATGCGACAGAATCATCCATGACGCGCTTTTATCAAAATATAGGGTATTGATTGCAAGAAATACGAGTCTCATTCAACAACGGTACAAAACGCCACGAGATTAGGTCTCAAGTTCGAATTTATCCGAATCCCGTCTTAAAGGAAAAAGAATTCCCCGGACTTCTTAGACCGCTTCCTTCAACCGTGGGCTCCGTTAAATGTGGTTTGGAGCCAGTGTTTTCCTACACTCACATCGAACAAGGTTTCGTAATAAAATAGATTAGGAACTGCCCGAAGAACGTTTTTCAGACCCAAACAACCCTGGAGCCCATACGATGCGTTCCTTACCCTTGAATCGCTCGAAACCCTTCTTAAAGCGAAAAGTATCTCAGATTATCATGAAATGCGTATTTCGGCACAGAATCGTTGTAAATGCATTTCGAACAAAAGACTCCACTGTAATACCCTGATATGACCTAGAGTCGTCCGGGACGCACTTTTATTAAAATACGGGCTATTGATGGCAAAAGATTCTTTTGTCAGTCAGGAACGTGGCAGAGTCCCAACATATTAGCACTTCAGCCCTATTTTTCCTAAAACCCGTTTTGAAGTAAAAGAAATCAAAGAATTTTTCAGAGCGCGTCTCCAATCTACGAATTGCGTGAAATGAGGTCCGTAGCCCACAGGTTCACAGATCCGCCTAGAATTACGAACAAACTGCACAAAACACGGTTCTCGTTCTAAAAGGACCTTGAAACCCCTGCAATGCGTTCCTAACCGCATAATCG
Source organism: Persea americana (assembly GCA_029852735.1). Taxonomy (NCBI): domain Eukaryota; kingdom Viridiplantae; phylum Streptophyta; class Magnoliopsida; order Laurales; family Lauraceae; genus Persea; species Persea americana. Next base: position 571,371 of record CM056820.1, read on the forward strand.
CTCGAAACACATTTGTAGGAAAAACATGTCCCAGAACATCCTAAAATGCGTTTTTCCACCAAGAATCGTATGTAACACATCGCAAACCAAGAGAGCAAATAAGAACACCCCGAAACGCCCAAGAATCATCCAACACGTGTTTTTATCCAAATATAGGCTATTGAAGGCACGGGATACGTTTTTCTTATGGAAACGGGGCGGAATCCCACGAAATCAGTTCTTAAGCACTGATTTCCCTGAAATCCCTTTTAAAGTAAAAAATGATCACCGCCTTTTCCAGAGCGCGTCCTTCAACCGCGAGTTTCATGAGAAGCCGTTTACAACCTACATTTTCCAAGAGGCGCCTAAAATTCCAAACAAATCGTCCGGAGGACGGGATTCAGTCTTAGAAAACCTTGAATGCCATGCCCTTCTTTGCTAACCCTAGAATCCCGTGAAACTAATTCGAAAGCAAAATGTGGCTCGGAATATCTTAAAAGGCGTATTTCATCCTAGAATCATATGAAAAGCATTTCAAAGCGAGACTGCAGACAATAACCCCCTGAAATACCCTAGAATCAATGAAGCGTTTTTTATCAAAATATAGGCGATTGATTGCAATAAATACGGGTTTCATTCAGAAACAGCTCAAGACCCCGCCTTAAGGGACACGGGATTCGCAGTACTTCCTCGAGCGCTACTTCGAACGGTCGGCTTCATGAAGAGCGGTTTGGAGTCGGTGTTTCCTCAGACTCACATAGAATGAGGTTTCATAGTAAAATAGATTAGGAGCTGCCCGAAGCACGTTTTTCATACCCAAACAACCGTAAAGCCCATTTCAGCATTACTTACCCTTGAATCGCCTGAAACCCTTTTTAAAGCGAAAAGTACCTCAGATTATCTTGAAATGCGTATTTCGGCATATAATCGTTGTAAATGCATTTCGAACCAAAAGGCTCGACCATAATACCCCGATATGACCTAGAGTCATCCGGCACGCGCTTTCATCCAAATACGGGGTATTGATTGCACAAGATTAACGGGGCTGAATCCCACGAGATTTGTTCTTAAGCACTAAGTTGCGTAAACCCTATCGCTTGGGATTCCATATGCCAACCCATTGCTATGGGTGGTTTGGGTATTACATCTATTCATTGAGCAGCGAATGCAGCCCTCTTAAGGCAAGTTTGGAATGCGGTTAGTAACAAAAACACTTGCTGGTACTTATGGGTAAATGCCAAGTACTTGCGTGGAGAGTCTTTTTGGGACGCTATGATTCTTAAAAATGCCTCTTGGGGTTGGAAGTGAATTTTAATGCTTAGGCCAATTGCTATACCTAACATAAAATTTATAGGTTCCAGTGGGCACCAAATCAAATTCTGGACCGACCGACCCTTGGCTTAATGGAGGGCGTCGAAAAGATTGTTATGGAGATAGAGCACTATATGATCTAGGCATGGGGGCTGATACTAAAGTCCATCAATTTATTCAGACCGATGGGTGGAGGTTTCCTACTCCCACTTCCAATGCATTGTTGGATATCTTCCAATCTATTCCAAGTGAGATTAAGCCATGGCCTAACTTCGAAGATGAACTTGTTTGGACTCGAGAAGATCCTGGAAATTTCACTTTAAAGTCTGCTTACAATCTAGTTTGCAGGAATTAGGACCAATCCCTCCAATGGCCTTCTATGATTCTGTTCAGAGGGCGTACTTAAAAGCACTCTATTTGTGCTTAGATGCTACTGAGGGGAAGGCTTAAAACAAAAGGTTTTCTCCTCCAGATAAATGTTGCATGTGATTCTTGCTGTGTTCTTTGTAATTCCACTTGGGAGACAGCTATTCATTTAATGACCCAGTGCCATTATTCTCAACAGGTGTGGAAAGCTCTCCTAGCAAAACTGAATTTGGAGCCGACACGTTGTACAAATCCGTTGGAATTGCTGGCTTCAGTCACTCTTCCATTGGACTAGCAAGCAAAAGGTCTTCATACTCTTGGCAAGCTATTGTTTAATGCATTCATTTGAAGTATTTGGGCTGAGAGGAATGGAAGGATCTTCGGAAGTAATGAGCACTCAAGTAAGGTTGTGTTACAACAAACTATTCACACTGTTTGCAGCAGGATTCTTTATCTTGACATAGCTTTACCAAGTGAAATTGCTAGTCATTGGAATCTTCCTCCAAGCAACTCTAGTATCTGTCCTAAATTGCCTACTTTAATGAATCCTGGATGGAGAGTATCTATTTGTTCAATTGATTGATACCCTTATAGTTGGAATTCTTTGGAGTGACGTTCATACACCAAAGGAAGGTCGTATTGAGGAGGAGTTGACTTACTTTTTAAGGCAGTGTTTCGAATAATGCAAGTTATTCCAGATAATGTCACACATATCACTTTTCAGGCAGATTCAACACTCCATCAAGTTCTTCTCAACCCTCAAGTTTTTGATTAGAAGGTGCGCTTCCAAGTAAGAAAATTACATGCTTTCATTCATAAATTTGAACATATTCAGTAAATTTGATGATTCATCCGCGATCTGCTCGGCTCAATAAAGTGTTAAGCAGACATTTAGCTACATTCCACATTAATCGGAATGCACTTGCATATTTGTTTAGGCAAAGTATTGGAAATAATGAGTAATTTGGATAGTATTTATTCATTGCTTTATTTTTCTCGTTCGTAATTAGAGGGGTACGCCACTTTGGAAGCATCCTCCATATGGGAGACTTCATTTTCTGTACAGTATTCTTTGAGAAGTAGAAGTACTAACTTGTACTTAAAAAATAAAAGATTACCGTATTTTTCAGAGCGCATCATCCAGCCGCGAGTTGTGTGAGACGCGGTTTACAACCTACATTTTCCGAGGGCCGCCTAAAATTCCAAACAAATTGTACTTTGGACGGGATTCAGTCTTAAAAAACCTTGAACCCACGCATTTCTTTCCTAACCCTAGAATCTCGTGAAACTTATTTTAAAGCAAAATGTAGCTCAGAATATCTTAAAATGCATATTCCAGCCTATAACCGAATGAAATGCATTTCAAACCATAAGTGGAGACAACGCCCTCCAGAAATGCGACCGAATCATCCATGACGCGCTTTTATCAAAATATACGGTATTGATTGCAAGAAATACGAGTCTCATTCAACAACGGTACAAAACGCCACGAGATTAGGTCTCAAGTTCGAATTTATCCGAATCCCGTCTTAAAGGAAAAAGAATTCCCCTGACTTCTTAGACCGCTTCCTTCAACCGTAGGCTCCGTTCAATGTGGTTTGGAGCCAGTGTTTTCCTACACTGACATCGAACAAGGTTTCGTAATAAAATAGATTAGGAACTGCCCGAAGAACGTTTTTCAGACCCAAACAACCCTGGAGCCCGTACGATGCGTTCCTTACCCTTGAATCGCCTGAAACCCTTCTTAAAGCTAAAAGTATCTCAGAATATCATGAAATTCATATTTCGGCACAGAATCGTTGTAAACGCATTTCCAGCAAAAGACTCCATCGTAATACCCTGATAGGACCTAGAGTCGTCCGGCACGAACTTTTATTAAAATACGGGCTATTGATTGCACAAGATTCTTTTGTCAGTCAGGAACGTGGCAGAGTCCCAACATTTTAGCAGTTCGGCCTATTTTTCCTAAAACCTATTTAGAAGTAAAAGAAATCAAAGAATTTTTCAGAGCGCGTCTCCAATCTACGAATTGCATGAAATGAGGTTCGTACCCCACAGGTTCACAGATCCGCCTAGAATTACGAACGAACTGCCCGAAACACGGTTCTCGTTCTTAAAGGACCTTGGAACCCCTGCAATGAGTTCCTAACCGCATAATCGCTCGAAACACATTTGTAAGAAAAACGTGTCCCAGAACATCCTAAAATGCGTTTTTCCACCTAGAATAGTATGTAACACATCGCAAACCAAGAGACCAAATAAGAACACCCCGAAACGCCGAAGAATCATCCAACACGTGTTTTTATCCAAATATAGGCTATTGAAGGCGTGGATGCGTTTTTTTTATGGAAACGGGGCGGAATCCCACAAAATCAGTTCTTAAGCACTGATTTGCCTGAAATCCGTTTTAGAGTAAAAAACAATCACCGCCTTTTCCAGAGCGAGTCCTTCAACCGCGAGTTTTGTAAGACGCCGTTTACAACCTACATTTTCCCAAAGGCGCCTAAAATCCCAAACAAACCGTTGACGGACCTGTCTTTTTCTCTCTCTGCCTTCCTTCGTCCCGGGTCCTCCTGGGTGCAGCGGGGTGAAGAAAAAAAGAGGCAAGCATCAACATTTTTTTTTCTTTTTGTATGGGTATGCCAGATTTTTTATTCTACTTGGAATCTGAAGTGGTGATCCGGAGATTCACCTTCACAAGTAGAAAGGAAATCAAACTTTTTTTCTAACTTTCTATTGCATACATATTTAAAGAAAGAGACAAGATTTTAAAATGCCGTGAGAGGCGATTTTGTTTAGTTTGCCGTGAAAGGCAGTTTTGTGCCGTAGAAGGCGATTTTTCCATGGAAGGCGATTTACAAATCTTATCAATGATGAAAGACAAGAATTGTGATTTTTGTCTCTTTGAAAAATATAAAATACAATAGAGAAGAAAGAAAAAGGGATCTGACTTCTCAAGCGATTGTGGGGACTCGTTCAGATCGACTGTCGCGAGTCATGTATGGAACCGCCATCGTCCTTCAGATGAGAACAATTGCTGCTTTGATTCACTTGGCTTGGACCTCAGATTTTTAGAGGATAAAGACCAAGAGAAGGTCCTATATCCAAAAAAAAAATGAGTAGATGGGCTGAAGAGCCACATCTAGCCATGTTGGATAGAAGGAGGGGGGACCTTAGGGGGGTGGCTCCCCCAAGTGACTTTGATCACCTTGTGGTGTTTTCTTGCAGCAGAGTTTCTTCAGAGTAGCTGAGCTTCTTTGCGCAAAGATTTCTTCGAGAGTTTTTAGCAATTTTTCGGGGATTTTTAAGAACCCTTCAGATGACTTTTTCTTCGGGCTTTTCCCTTTGGAATGACCGCCTATTTATAGGCTTTTGGTGGCCATTTGGAGGGTTTTATGGGCATTAATGGTATTAATGCTCCATGATGGGAGGAGTTACAAGTAGTTAATTCTTTATATTGTAACTCCTTTTCTTGGATTTTGATTGGCCGATGGAGAATAATGGGCATTTAATCTCCATGATGATGGGGGTTTCATGATTAATTACCATGATTAATCTCCATAATGATAGGAGTTACATTGTTAATTGTCATGATTAATTGGACTTGTAACTCCCATTTCTTGGCTTCTGATTGGGCTGTTCAAAATAATGAGTTAATGACCCTAATAAATTGCCATAAAAGGGTCATTTAACTTCATTAATTGGCTGCCGAGTCGCTTGAAGAGTCGCGGACCGCGCCGCGTCTTTTGAAATTCTTCTTGCGATGATCATCGATGGATCCGTACGTTGCTTGATGTCGGATGATGATGAAAATTCAGACATTGGTTGCAGCTAATGGGCCGGCAACATCTGTCCAGTCGATTTCTTGATCGGTCGGGCAGAAAGTATGCTTTCTTGGTCAGCCAGTTGGCAGTTTCGGAGTGTCGGATGATGATCAAATGATTTCGATGGCGGATCCGTGATGTTGACGAAGATCGACGGATATCATGCCTCAAAAATCAGATTTTAAGAAAATCACAGGGGCCAAACATCGCGAAACGCGAAAAAGAGTGAAAAAACGGCGCTTTTGGCGGAAATCCGACGACCCAGATTTCCGGGGTCGCTGGCGACCATGCACTCATGGTTGCCGGCGACCATGGGGCTGGCGACCTTGGACTTTGGTCCACTTTCCGGTTGCCTTCCGGTCGCCGTTTCTTGGTCGTTTCTCGGGCTTTTTCGCTTCTGTTTTCTCCTGTATTTTTCTTTGACATTTCTCCTTATTGGCTTAATTCCTTTGAAGAAAACCTGTCAAAAGGCTGTGCAAATCAGAGCACAAAGTTTCCTATTTTTGGAAAAGCCGAAGACTCCGTAGCCGATTTTCCGCCAAGAGTTGAAACTAGGTCAAACGATGTCAGAATGACCTGAAATTTGAGGTGAAGCTTCTTGGGCATTAGATAGGACCAACCATGGGCTTTTATTTGAGTTTTGAAGCCGTTTGGGGTCCCGTCGATGCTTGACTTGATTCCATCGTGCGGAAGATGTCGAGCTTTGATGTACGGTCATCCGATGTCCGATTGATCTAAAATTTGACAGGGAGTCTATTGGAGTCGTTTTGAGATGATCCATTAGCTCCGATTTGGGTGCCATTGTCCCAAGGAGCTTCGCCTCCGGTATGCTTGATTTCGCTTTGGAGCATCAAAACCGGGTCAAACATTGTCGGAATGACCTAAAATTTGACGTGCAGCCCTTTGGAAGCATGCAGAAGCTACTCATGTGTTTTATTTAATGAGTGGCGGCATCAGAGGTTCTCGCCGCCGGGAGGCTTGATTTCGCCGTTCGAGAGTTGATGGAGGGTCAAACGGTGTCGGTTTGACTTGAAATTCGACATGGAGCCTTTTGGAGGTATTTTGAGACCATCCATAGACTCTGATCGAAGATTTGATGTATTTGACACTGTCGCCGCCGGGAGCTCCCGCTCAGCTGTTGGAGGATTGAAGTTAGGCCAAATGGTGTCGAAATGGCCCGAAACTTCATGTGTACCCTTCTTTTGGCTACTTTGAAAGATCTTGTAGTTTTTGTTTGGTTTTGTCAAGATCTGATGCTTGAAGCAGCATTGCCTGTTTGTAGTAGGATATGGCTCCATATAGCTTTTGATGTTGATGAGGCAAAGTGACATTTTTGGTGTCAACAAATGCCCTCTCGAGGTACAGCGACGAATTGGATAGCCTTTGCAGTGAATGTGCCTCGAAGAAAACTTTGAAGGAGAACTTCTAACTTGACCAAGAGCCTCTGAGCATTTTTGTTGATAGTGTAGCCTTTTGAGTTTCCAAGGGAATTTTATGGCAGTGAGAGACATCACGTACCATCTTAAAGCAAAATTTTGAAAACGACATTTGGAATGGGTTTTTTGGTTTTGGATTTTCTTTTTGACCTTCTGAACCTAAAGGCTTTGTGTTGCGCATCAGGCGGTCAAGAAGGTTTTTGGTTTTTGACCTTGTGACCTAACAAGCTGTATGTGGCAGGTTAGGGGGGCGGGTTTTGAATTTTTATTTTGGTCTTGTTACCTAACAGGCTGTATGTGGCAAGTTAGGGGACCGGGATTTGGTTTTGGTTTTGGCCTTGTGACCCAACAAGCTGTATGTGGCGAGTTAGGAGACCATGGTTTGGATTTTGGTCACTCTTTGGGACAACTTTGGGTCCGTTGGAGGGGTTTGGGTTTTTGTGGAATGTCAATTTCAAGGTTTTGGCTTAATTTGGTTCATGAGGTGGGATGGTTTGGATTTTTGGAAACTCATGAGGCTTGGATTTTTTGTATGGCCCAATCAACTCAAAGGAGACATGGAACCATTTTTGTATGCTCTTGGTAAGAGGAATTTTGACTAAAAGCCACTTTTAGTGCCTAGGCGGTCAACCCTGGCTCATGTGGGCTAACCCATGGGACCTTAAGCTTTTAAAGATGGCTTAGATCTCATGTGGTGTCATTTTTGTTAAGAATATCTAAAAATATCTCTTTTTGGTAGAGAATATCTAAAAATATTCTTACTTGGAGAGAATCTCTCAAGTTTCTTTGATTTTGGGAGAGATTTTCTTAAAGTATCTTTCTTTGGGAGAAAGTTTCTCATAATCCCTCTCTTTTTGGAGAGAATTTCTCAAAAGATCTCCTCATTGGGAAAGAATATCCCATAATTCCTTTCTTTTAGGAAGTTTGTTAAGTTGTAGCACTTACCTCCTTCCTTTTCTCCTCCTTTCCTCTTTTGGTTTGCTCTCTTCTATAAAAGCAAGGGGATTGGACCTCTTGTTGCTATTGCTCTCTTTTTGCAAAAGTCTTCAAGAGTGCTTCAAGATCAAGAATTCTCCTTCTTCTTCAAAGATCTTCAAGCTTTTTCTTCTTCTTCTCCATCAATGGCTTCAAGTAAGTTTCTTTTTTTTCTTAAGAAACTCCATGTAGGAATAGAAAAAGGTTTTCATTCTTTTCTTTTCTTTTCTTTTGTTTTTCTTTCTCTTCTTTTTTTTTTTTCTTTTTCACGTGCATCTTTTTTTTTTACACGTTTTTTTTTTCTTTCTTTCTTCTTTTTCTCTTTCTTCTTTTTCTTTTTTTTTTCTTTTTCTTGCACGGTTTTCTCTCTCTCTCTATTTTTTTTTATTGTGGCTCTTTTTTTTTCTCACGGTTTCTCTTTCTCTTTTTTTTTTTACCGTGTGTTTTTTTTTCTTTTTTTTTATCTTTTTTTTTTGTGTGGGGCCGTACGGGCAAGAATTTTTCTTTCTTTTTTTTGAATTCTGAGATGCGCGTGCATGACAACTTTCCTTCTATGCATTTTTTTTTAGAAAATGGAATTGGAAGTATGATAGTGCACACCTGGAAATCTTTTCGCAAGTCTTGGGATTTGGAGCTCGCAGCAATGTTGAGCCCTTTCTTGGTCTTGCGGGGATTTTCTGAGGAGCATTGCAAGTTTTGGATTCTGGAGCTCGCAGCAATGTTGAGCCCTTTTCCGATCTTGCGGATATTTGAGAAGCTTTGGCTTGATCTCGCAGCAATGTTTGAGTTCGAGCCTTCTTCAAGATCCTCGCATATTCTTCAAGATCGGGCATAGGAGCCAAATCTTCTTCTTCATTTGTCCCTTGCGGTTCGACCTGGTTGGGATCCACTAGAGCATTTGTTTGTGCTGTGTTAACAGCATTTTGGGCAGCCTCTTGGTCTTCATCATCATCAGACCAGGATCCTTGTGGCTGGAAGGGGTTATACCAGATTACTGGCATAAGGTGGGATTCCGGGATCCATTCTTCATCGTAGAGATATTCTCCGGTTTCAAGGGATTCCTCCCACTCACCGGTGTCACTGGTAGTGTCACTGGACTCGTATCCATTCATGGAGAATCCAACTACCGAGTTACAAGAGTATGATGCCCCCTGCGTAGTCTCATCTCTGAGCCGTGGTGGCATGAAATAACTGAGAGTGAATTTTCTTATCACTCTTGGAACTTTGGGGAGAGACCCCTCTGTTGCCCCCAGTGAAGCGGTAGAGGAGGTTTCTGCTTTTTCAGGGACCTCTTGTTTTGTTTGAGCCTTCTCCTGCTGTTTGAGCTTGCGGAGTTGTCTCTTGGCTTGCCTTCGCTGTTGAGCGGTCGGCTTTGTTTTGATGATCTCCCAATTTTCATCTTCTAGGAGATCGGGATGTACCCATATGGGCTGTCCCTCTGGTGTTGGGTAAGGCACCAGCTCTTAGGACGTTTGGGTCATTTTTATCACCTTAAAGGAAGTAGTGACTTTTTCCTTTGATGATTTGGATGTTTGTCCATATGACACCATGTTAACGGAGGCAGACCCATAGTTTTTGTCAAAGGTGATGACTCCGTTTTTCCACATCTCGTTGATCTTCTCTCTCACAACGAAACATTGGTTGAGAGGATGCGAGACCGTTTGGTGGTATGGACAATATCGGGGATCGTTGGTTTTGCCAACATCTCCCGGTCTTTTGGGGTCAGGCAAGGTGAGTTTTCCATTTGCCAAGAGAGCCCCAAATATTCCTTCAACATCTTCATCGAACGGGTATTTCTTTTCTACTCGTTCTTTGAAGGCATCAAAGAGTTCAGGCCTCTTACCTGCAGCTTTATTTTCAGCTTTCTTTGGTGGCTGAGGAGCTGACTTGGTTTGCACATTGAGAACCTCCTTTTTCTTTGGTTTGGAGGTCGGAATGGCGGTCTGCTCCTTCTTTGATGACTTCTGACTGTTGAGGTGTTTGATCACCGTTTCAGCCTCCACAGACGCTTCTAGGAGTTCTCCCAAGTTTTTTGATTTGTTGCCGATGATCATGGAGCAGATCCTTGCTCTCATGTTGTTTCGGCAAATGTCGACTAGCGACGCTTGTGGCAGCACATCTGAGCATTTGTATGCAATTGCTTTCCACTTGTGAATGAAGTCGTATGTCGACTCATTCTCTCCCTGTTTAAGGCTGCAGAGCTGAGCCATAGTAACAGGATGATCCTCACCTTTGAAGTGGGTCAGGAAATGTGTCTCTAGCATGGTCCAATTTTGAATGGAGTCCTCTGGCAGAGTAGAATACCAATCAAAGGCCGTACCTTTTAGGGTACTTGCAAAGAGCCGGATCTTGAGTGCATCTTGATCCGCAATCGTTCCTATCAGGATCTTGAAGTGGATGATGTAAGACCCCGACCCCTAATTTTCGGGATTAGTGTGTTTTTAGCCGTGGTTTAGTTTTCTAAGTAAGATTTGAGCCTAATTGAGTTAGATTGTGGTTTAGAATGGTTTTCCATAGCTTTGGGAAATTTTGAGAGCGGTTGGACCCGGTCTGACAGCCTGGGGATGCCATGGGCTGTACGTGTCAGCGTGAGGGATTGTTCTTGATTTTGAAAAATTACAATTTTGGTTTCTTTTGATAGGTCAAATTAGATCCAACAACTTTTGTGTTTAGACCTACCCCATTCGAAACTCAGAAAATCAGTTTTTCAGCCTGAGGGGCAAATCAGTCTTTTCACATTTAAATCTGAGCCCAGATTTCGAAATTTCAGAACCATGCCAAAAATATACTTTTTGAAAACTAGATTTTATAAGGATCATTTTAGTCTTCTTCGTCGATTTCATCCGGGGCCCGCAAGACCATGATTTAGCCATTTTAAGTTTCAGCTGTATTGGGCCCCACATTTTTACACTTTCCCCACTTAAGTCATCTCCTTCACTAATCACGTTCAGAATTCTCCTTTGTCTCCTGCAACTCTTTTCTTCAACCCAGATGAGAGGAACTTCTTCTTCTTCTTCATTTCTCTCTTTGCATGCCAAGGCTAGGGAACTCCAAATTGAAATTTGAGCATATCCTTTTCTTCCTCTCAACCCAAGCCCTCCATTGCTACCATTTTCTTGAGGATCCCAGCTGGATAGCCCCTTCATTTTTGTCCTTGCTTCATGTTAAGTAAGCTCCAGGTTAGGCTTCTTTTTTCTCCCTTTTAATGGAGTCTTTTGAGCCCATAAGGATTGAGTTTTTCAAACATGCAACACCCATTTCGAAATGGGTCCTTGTCTTCACATTTTGGTGGATTTTGAGGTTCTTTTCATGGGTTTTCTTGTAGATTTCGTGGCTGACAGTTGATAGGATTTTTCAGAGATTTTTGGGCTTGGATTTTGGTCAAGGCAAGTGATCAACTTAGCTCTTCTTATGCATGCAATGTGTGAATGTTTTAGCTTCCATGGTTTGATTCTTTTTCCATTCTAATTTGAGCAATGTATTGTTTCGAATATGTGTTATGGTTTGAATTTTTGTCTAGTTTGAAATGCATATGCTAGTGGTTTATCATGATGGTTTTCATTTAATTGAAATGGCTTTTGTCTTGCCTAAATGTTTTGCAAATGGATGAAAGAATGGAGGAGTATTTTGTGAAATGATTAGATGTGTTGGTTGTTAAAATTTAATGGAAATGGCCCTTGGAGAGCATGGAGGCTCAAGGGATGTGCAGGGATTTGACAAAGGAATGGAAGGATGTAAAATGGGTGAAATGGTGTGAAAAATCTGAACTGAATTGAAGCTGCCGCAGATGGGCGGTCAGCAGTCGGCCAGCCGACTGTTGACCCATGGCTAGCCGCCCCTGTGTCGGTCAGAATAACAACAACCAAGTTTTGCACAGGGTGTAGTCGGCCCGCGGTCGGTCAGTAGGCGGCTGGCCGACCTGCGCAGAAAAATGGAAAGTAGTATTGTTCCTGAACAGTCAGTCAGTGGTCGGTCAGCCGGTCGGCTAGCCGACCACAACCGGCGGCTAGCCGCCAGGTAGCCGCGTGGTGGCCGAGTGTACAGAAGGAGAATTTTGAAGGGTCTTCGATGGGAGAAAAAAACTAGAATATGTTAAGGGGTCTTTAGCTTGATGTTGTGCAATTAAAACATGAAATGTTGTTTAGCTTCAGGGGCACCAATCCGCTTTTAATTCCAACATTTGGGTTTCAATTACACAAGAATCGAATGAAGGGCCTTAGCATATACTTGAAAGTCTGTTTTCAGAAACTTAGTCTTGACATGAAGAATATTATTTTGCACTTGTTTTGACTTACAAGCATTGGTTTTGTCTTGGATCTCGTTTTGCACTTGTTTTGACTTACAAGCATTGGTTTCGTCTTGGATCTCGTTTTGCACTTGTTTTGACTTACAAGCATTGGTTTCATCTTGGATCTCGTTTTGCACTTGTTATTGACTTACAAGCATTGGTTTCGTTCGGGTATTGTTTTGCAATTGTTTTGACTTGCAAGTATCAGTTTTGTTTCGGGTATTGTTTTGCACTTGTTTTGACTTGCAAGTATCGGTTTTGTTATTGGTATTGCTTTGCACTTTTTTTGAGTTACAAGTATCAGCTTTGTTTCAAAGAACCCAAAAAGGGGACTACTTATTATGCTTTGACATGCATATAGCTTATGCTACCTTGTTTTGTCTTGCGTGCACCATCCACCCCGTGTGGTCGATGAGGGAAATATGAGAACTTGGTCCGGGCGGCACCCTTAACCACGGGGCGTAGCGTGTCAACCATGGGCCTCAAACGGCGAGTCTCCATTAGTTTTGTGCATTCATGAATTCCGTTGAATACCACTGAGCTTGGACTGCCCTCTCAGTCTGATCCACTAGTTAGGGGGTCCTTAAACATAAGGACTATCTGCAGATAAGTTGTGTATTTATACACATTTTGGTTTTGTTCCGGTTCCGCGGCCGGTTTTCCTGCCCACCTTGTGTGGCTCGGGCTTTCATTTCATTTTGCCTGTCTTGCTTTGTCTTTGCTTGCTCTTGTCATCATGTATGATGGAGAAAGGATGAGCTCAATGTGGATTTACGAATCATGATGTTTTCTCGTAATCATGCTAGCTTTGTCTTGCATTTTGTTCATGTACTATTTGGAAATTTATTAAATGGTTTTAAACGCTAGACCACATGTACTCATGCTAGTTTTGCCTCATATCTTGTTCGTGGACTTTTGTTTTCTCGAAGTGTATATCGTTCAAGCATCGTTTCAAGATTTGTAAACTGTTTTAAATTCAGCATATGGTTTCTTACAAATTTTAAATGATTCATACACATGCTTAAATTGATCACCTGCCAGACCGTCGTGTCTGACCTTGTTTGTTTGGTGCCTTAGGTAGCAGGTTCTCGTCTTGAGCTAGTATGTGTGCAGATGGCTATAGAGCCACGAGTTTTGCAAGTTGTTGTTTCAGTGATGTCATACAGACGTCGTGCTTGACTCCGGAGATACATTATACACCTGGGTAGTATTTGTTCTTAGCTTGCTATTTTGCAAGGCTTTTGTTAGCCTTTTCTTTTGGGATTGTAATTAATGCACTTGTTAAATTATAACTTGAATATTCTTAGGTATTGATAAGCTTGTCATTGTCAGCTCTGTATATTTTGGTATCATGTTTTGTTCCAGTCTGAGTATGATTATGCTATGACAGCTTTATGCTGACGGGTTGAGTGTGACACGGAACCCGATGGCCACGGGCTCCGGGTCGCAATGCCACGTAAGCTTCCGCGAAATGTTATTGATGTGTTTGGAAATTTTGCCTTCCTCACACACGCGGATCCCGGGGAGAAATATATTTATCACTTACTTCCCAATTCGCGTCCCCGAGGTCGGACCGCTGCAGGGATCCGGGTTTGGGGGCGCGACAGATGACATGCTGTCTTGCTGAGCCTTTCCCCGTATATGTTTGGAGAAGAGGTTGTTTGAACTTTGGGGGAAACGGAACCGAGTTCATCCATAAGGATATGGTGGCTTGATCCCATGCTCCTTCAGTGTATCCTCTTCTTTTGCTTTGGCGAGGATATTGTCCACGTCCTTTTTAGTAAGGGCGCGTGACTCATCTTGTGGAGGAACTTCCTCATTGTTTGGTGGACGCTGGAGAGTGAGAAGGAGGTTTTCCATCAGAACCTCTATTCTTTGTTGTCCTTGCTCTAGCTGCTGAATGCGTAGAGCCATGTCGTCATGTGGTGGAGGTTGCTCAGAGTTTGTGACCAAGACATTCATCCTTCGTGAGTCGAAAGAGGATACTGTCTTAGTGACTGAGCTGGAGCTCATTCTTTTAGATGAAGAGCCCGAGGAATGATCACTCCGATGTCCCTAGCTTGAAGGAGTGGGAGAGTCTTCCTGATGTCTTCTCGTCCGGGAGATGCTGCGTGTCACCGGTCGTCTGACATGTATTTTCGTCGCTGACTTCTGGCGTCTTTTGGCTTTGCCAACCATGTGGACAGCAGCAACTTGGTCGAGTCTTTCTTTTTTGACCCATTTTCGGGAGATTTGAAGCTCAGAATGCTGGGTTCTTTGCTTCTCTAATCTCTTTTGTCGATATGCCGCGCAGCGACGTATGCGACGAGCAATTTGAGCATCGGTTAGCTCGGGCTGTGCTCTGGCAATGAAGGACGTGGTCCCTTGTGCGCAGCAACCGAGCTTGTCTTCCTTGAAGACTGGCATGGACAGGATTTGGACGCGGTCCTTAGCCTGTAGCAGCGAAGCATTAAATTTTGCAAGCTCGTCCCCTGTTGAGATGAAGGGTCGAGTTGCAGGAGAGCAGGCCCTGGCAAGTTCTTGTCGAGGCCTTCTGATGCACGACTTGATTTTGGGCTTGTATGAGCAAGCCGGCTCGTGCTGAGTAGTTTTTGTAGTTCGGTGGAGGGTAGGTTTCTCTCCATTGATGTAAGCAAGAGGATAAAACCGGTTCTCCTTGAGAGGAGCCAGGTATGCTGACTTTGCAGATGTCCGGGACCTTCTTTCTTTTGGTGAAGATTGCAGGGACCAAATCTTGGGACAGACTTGGTTTTTTGTAGGTTGAGGCCTCATGGGATTGCCACGAGCCTCAGGTTTCTTGGTGACCGCCTTTGGTGTCGGGGTAGTGACACGTTGGGGGGCGGTCTTCTGCTTCTTAGCAGGCACCGTCTCTTCTACGGGTAGTGGGAGTGGTCCCAGTGACCCGAAGACGATGGTCCAGGGAGTGGAGGTCGACCCGGTGTTTTGGGAGTTGCCAGGGGAGGTGATGCTTCGGCGGCTGACGAGGCGCTTGAAAGTGCCCTTGCTTTGCTTCTCTTGAAGCATGACTTGGTACTTGTTCTCATCGAAGGTGATGGTCAATGAAGCTGCCATTGTTAGTTTTGAAAAAATTTTCTGAAACAAGACCACATCCATTAGTAATCACAAGAATATGGTGATCATAAATGGGCTATATTGTGGTTTTGTCTTTTCAAATCGCTCAGGGGCATGGCCCGTTCTGAGCGTAATGAAGAAGGCCAAAATCCATAGATGGTACAATTGTTCTAAACGCAAGTATGGTCGGCTCGAAATGAGCGTTCCAGGGACCGCTAGAAGCAATTGTAAACCTTAATTCAAATTACCGAGAAGCGAAGCTCACTCAAGGTAAAATGATATAAGGTTAGAGATACAAATGTGTCGGTCGCAAATACAGTAGACCCGAAAGGGCGTACTAGCACCGCTAGACACAAATGTTGTAAATCGCATCCTTGAAGGACACGAGATGGGATTTTTTGAAATGTCAAGATTGGATTCACAAAAGAGAACAAATGGTATTCCAATCCGAATATAGGTTCAAACATTTCTGCGAGCCTATATCCGAAAAAGGAAAGAACCAGGATTTCTCATATTTGAATCCAATAGTGACGACAGTTTTTTTTTTTTTTTTTGAAAAGTCAAGATTGAATCCATAAAAGAGGGAAAATGGTATTCCAATCCGAATACAGGTTCAAACATTTCTGCGAGCCTATATCCGAAAAAGGAAAGAACCAAAATTCCTCCAATTTGAGCACAATAGTGACAGAAGTTTTTTTTTTTTTAATTTTGTTTTTTTTTTTTTTGAAGAGTGCACATAGGTCTTCCAATTCGGTCTTATGAAACCTTAGTGGATAGATTAGCCCCCAGGTAAGGGTAGGATTACTTAATGAACCCGTTTGAAGGACCCTTACCTCGAACAGTCTAGCTGCCTCCACACTCTGGACAAGGCTTTTCTTAGATCCACTTTGGTCAAAGAACGCAATTGGTGCAACCTTAATGCTCTCTCTTTTTTTTTTTTGAAAGATCTCCGATGGACCCATCAAAGAGAGGGAAATGGCCCCTCCCCATCCGAATGTTGGCTCAAACATTTCTGCGAGCCATTGTACAAAAAGGAAAGAACCAAAGTTTTCTCTAATTTGAATCCAAAAGAGAGAAATTTGAAAAGTTTTTTTTTTTTTTGAACTTTTCTTTTTTTTTTTTGAAAGATCTCCAATGGACCCATCAAAGAGAGGGAAGTAGCCCCTCCCCATCCGAACGTTGGCTCAAACATTTCTGCGAGCCATTGTACAAAAGGAAAGAACCAAAGTTTCTCTAATTTGAATCCAAAAGAGAGAAATTTGAAAAGTTTTTTTTTTAAACTTTTTTTTTTTTTAAAGATCTCCGATGGACCCATCAAAGAGAGGGAAATGGCCCCTCCCAATCCAAACGTTGGCTCAAACATTTCAGCGAGCCATTGTACGAAAAGGAAAGAACCAAAGTTTCTCTAATTTGAATCCAAAAGAGAAAAATTTGAAAATTTTTTTTTTTTTGAACTTTTTTTTTTTTTTGAAAGATCTCCAATGGACCCATCAAAGAGAGGAAAATGGCCCCTCCCAATCCGAACGTTGGCTCAAACATTTCTGCGAGCCATTGTGTCGCGACCCCGGACCGGGGGCCCCGGGACCGCGACGGGGTGGTGTGGATAAAGAACCACCCCTTGGTGATGATTATTGATTGTACATTTATTTAATCTCCCACAGGTTTCCGCGGTGAGGATTCCACATGCACTCATAGAACATTTATATAGGTGCGGAAGCGTGTAGCAAATCAAACTCTTAATCCAATCACATCAAATAAGACTGTTAATACACAGGTATGACATGATGTCAGAGTGAGCAATGATCTCAATAGCATTCCCAAAATATAAATTAAAGTTTATACAAAAGATCAAGTTAAGTTAATATTCCCCAAAAATAATGGCCAACAAAGGCCAGTACAACCAAAGTATAAAATCAGTAATCAGTCTACAATCTCCCAAAATGTTCGCAGCTCGAGGCTAAACCCAACGTCTACATGACATCGTCAGCTTGCCACTCTACTAATCGTTGCGGTTCACCGACCGCCTCCTCTGGCTCCTCCTCAAGGGCAAGGACGGGAGCTGGACCTGAGTACCACAAAAATGGGTCAGACACGACGGTCTGGCAGGTGGGTGAATAGATATACCAAGAAAGAAATCAAAGCATATCATAGACATAACGAAAACCATCATAAAACAGGATGCATAGTTCATTTAAAGTACAGATGCAATATAAATCATGCGGGGTATTCAAGGTACAGGAAACTGACTAGATGGCAACCACACTAGAGCTAAATCCTCTCCATCACTAAGGTGATGAGAGCACATTCAGTGCGTTGGGCTCGAACACACGAAGTGACGAGAACCAACATTATAACATATACATATACATATAGCTAGGCAAGACCACGGCCGCGGAACCGGGTAACGGGACAGTACGGGATCCAAGTTGCAACTGGCGGGAGCACAGGGGGAGACCCAAGTCAGTTGATCAGACTGACAAGGATGTCCAAGCTTAGTGGTGCCGACTCTTAGGTTACATGATAAATCAAAACATATACAAAACTATATCAATATAAAACATACGGGCAGGCGGGGCATGGTGCTCGAAGGCACACATTTCATATTATTAACAGTTCATGTATAAACGAGGCTGGCGGGACATATTCAGAGTATGAATCAGAATTTGAAATCAAACTAGTAGGGTCGGGTAATTATACATGTGATCGGAGTAAAACAATGCAATGAGTCCTTATATCATTAGGGACTATGTATTGGGGCGTCCATATTCAAACGACATGTATAAGGATCTTGTATGTCTAAATTACCCTTAGTATGGTACTCGAATGATAGAGGACATACTAAGTTTCCTTATGCACGTTGATGAATATAAAAGTCTCAATACCTTCTCCGAAATGATGTTTCTTTCTATGTCAATCTCCTTATGTCATCCCCTGGGTCTTTCCAAGGTGGTAGGGCATCAGAACAACCCATCCAAACCTTTAAATACCATAACTGAAACCAATAGAAAAGACTCAGGAATTCTGGGTAAAACTCGGTCACCTGTCGGTCAGGTGGCGGTTAGCCGCTGATGTGATCGGCGGTTAGCCGCTTGCTGACCGCGGGGCTGACCGCGGTTCACCCTGCTAAAATGTAGCATTCTGTGTTTCTAACCGCGCGTCTCGGCTACCTCGCGGTCACAGGGTTTTTGGATTGGCGGTTAGCCGCGAGCTGACCGCGCGGCTGACCGCGGTTCGCCTGTCAAAATGCAGCATTCTGTGTTTGTAACCGCATCTGGGTCGGCTAGCCGCCGGTCACCTGTCGGCTAGCCGCCGAGGTGACCGCCCGCTGACCGCCCAGCTGCGGGAACTACACATCAGGTGCAGATTTCAGTCAATTCTTTCCCAAACCATTTCACCTCCATTCCAACCATTTTCTGATGTGGAATGGGTCTAATCCCTTCCATCTAACATTTAATCCTTTCCACCAACCACCATTCCATCAATGCACTAATTCACCTACCAATTCAACTCTCATTCAATGTAAGTACAACTAGCATTTAAGAGGATTATCATGCCCAAAATAAACTTGATGATGAATGCATTTATTATCATAAAACTAACTAAGGGAGAAACCATGTCAATAAATACCTTTCTAAAACATTATGGAACGTGATAAACCAAATGACATATGAATAGTAAAAATCCACATTTTTGACAAAGTAAGAACTTATTCAAATTGAATCCATTCATCCACTTGCCTTGGTCTCCAAAGTAAGCTAGTCAAGCTCTAATCCACTATCAAGCTCAAAATCTACAATCTACACAAAATCCCCAAAATACAACATTACAACCCTAGAATGTCAAAATCAAGAAATAGATGGAGATAGCTTCCAATGATCAAGGTGAAGCACCTCCTAGGCTAGATGAACACACACTCAAGAGATGAGAAGAGGAACTTACATGGAAAGTCCTCTAATGGCAAGAGCTTGCTCAAAGGGTAGCTTGGAATGGAAGGCTCTCTCTACAAAGGGTATCAAGATGAAGCTCTCATGGAGGGGAAGAAGACTACTACCTCCATTTTGCCTTTAGCAATAGATTTGAGAGAGATTGAGAGAAGAAGAAGCAAGAAGCAATGGAAGTTGAAGAGAACCCTAGGCTGGGCTGGGATTTCTGGTTCTCAAGGAAGTTGCAAGAAGAGGAGGAGGGAAAAGAACTCCTCCTTATATAGACAATGGCTATGGGTCCCACAACTTAAAAGTCTAAAATGGGCTAGAACGTCAATCTACGGGCTTCGGACGGATTCGACGAAGAAGGAAGAATTGATCGTCGAAATTTCTACTTTCCAAAAAATATATATTTTATGAGTTTCGGAGACATTGAAAATAGTGTCCAGATTTTGTGTAAAAAGACTGTTTTACCCCTATCAATGGCAAAGTAGGGTTTAGAGGTCTCGAATGGAAACGGAGCAAATACGAAAGTTGTCGGGAATCATAAAATACATTCAACGGAGCAAATTACCGATTTCCAAAATTATAACTAAATCCCAAAGCTAATCGAGACTCAATAAAAAGGAACCCCCAAAGGGCCCCACTAGATCAAAAGAGTTCTCAAAATCATTCAAAGCTATGAAAAGCTATTCTAATCCAGATTTACTCAATTTCCACTAATCACACTTATAGCTAAAACACGTCTTAATTAACACTAATCGGAAACTCTCGGGGCGGGGTCTTACACATTGTACGAAAAGGAAAGAACCAAAGTTTCTCTAATTTGAATCCAAAAGAGAGAAATTTGAAAAGTTTTTTTTTTTTTTTGAACTTTTCATTTTTTTATTTTTTTTTGAAAGATCTCCAATGGACCCATCAAAGAAAGGAAAATGGCCCCTCCCAATCTGAATGTTGGCTCAAACATTTCTGCGAGCCATTGTACGAAAAGGAAAGAACCAAAGTTTCTCTAATTTGAATCCAAAAGAGAGAAACTTGAAAAGTTTTTTTTTTTTTTTGAACTTTTCTTCTTTTTTTTTTTTTTTTGAAAGATCTCCAATGGACCCATCAAGGAGAGGGAAATGGCCCCTCCCAATCCGAACTTTGGGTCAAACATTTATGCGAGCCATTGTACGAAAAGGAAAGAACCAAAGTTTCTCTAATTTGAATCCAAAAGAGAGAAACTTAAAAATTTTTTTTTTTTTTTTTGAACTTTTCTTTTTTGTTTTTTTTTTTTTGAAAGATCTCCAATGGACCCATCAAAGAGAGGGAAATGGCCCCTCCCAATCCGAACGTTGGGTCAAACATTTATGCGAGCCATTGTACGAAAAGGAAAGAACCAAAGTTTCTCTAATTTGAATCCAAAAGAGAGAAAGCCTTTTTTTTTTGTTGAGAAAAGAAAGAATGGAAACAAGTTCAAAGAAAGAAGTTTCCAAAGAATCCCATCTCATGTTTTTTTTTAGATACAAGATCCAACATAGGCCACCAAATAGAAGGGAGCCAAGGATTCTAAGCATCGTGTTCTCAATTGAACAAGTCCCACCGGGTGTGACAACTTGATGGACCCGTCTTTTTCTCTCTCTGCCTTCCTCCATCTTGGGTCGGCCGGGGTGCGGCGGGGTGAAGAAAAAAAGAGGCGAGCATCAACATTTTTTTTCTTTTTGTACGGGTATGCCAGATTTTCTATTCTACTTGGAATCTGAAGTGGTGATCCGGAGATTCACCTTCACAAGTAAAAAGGAAATCAAACTTTTTTTCTAACTTTCTATTGCATACATATTTAAAGAAAGAGACAAGATTTTAAAATGCCGTGAGAGGCGATTTTGTTTAGTTTGCCGTGAAAGGCAGTTTTGTGCCGTAGAAGGCGATTTTGCCATGGAAGGCGATTTACAAATCTTATCAGTGATGAAAGACAAGAATTGTGATTTTTGTCTCTTTTAAAATATAAAATACAATAGAGAAGAAAGAAAAAGGGATCTGACTTCTCAAGCGATTGTGGGGACTCGTTCAGATCGACGGTCGAGAGTCATGTATGGACTCCGCTATCGTCCTTCAGATGAGAACACTTGATGCTTTAGTTCACTTGGCTTGGCTTGGACCTCGGATTTTTAGAGGACAAAGACCAAGGGAAGGTTTTATATCCAATAAAACACCAAGTAGACGGGCTGAAAAGCCGCATCTAGGCCATGCTGGATAGAAGAAGAGAGGAGATCTTGGTGGGTGGCCCCCCAAGGGACTTCGATCACCTTGTAGAATTTGCAGCAGAGTTTCTTCAAAGTGAGAGAGCTTCTTTTTGCAGAGAATTCTTTAGGATAGTTTTCAGACAATTTTTCAGGATCCTTCAGTTGATTTTTTCTTCCGCTTATTCCCTTTGGAATGACCGCCTATTTATAGGCTTTTGGTGGCCATTAGGAGGGTTTTATGGGCATTAATGGTATTAATGTTCCATGATGGGAGGAGTTACAAGTATTTAATTCTTTATATTGTAACTCCTTTTTATTGGATTTTGATTGGCCGATGGAGAATAATGGGCATTTAATCTCCATGATGATGGGAGTTTCATGATTAATTACCATGATTAATCTCCATAATGATAACAGTTACATGGTTAATTGTCATGATTAATTGGACTTGTAACTCCCATTTCTTGGCTTTTGATTGGGCCGTCCAAAATAATGAGTTCATGACCCTAATAAATTGCCATAAAAGGGTCATTTAACTTCATTAATTGGCTGCCGAGTCGCTTGAAGAGTCGCGGGCCGCGCCGCGTCTGTTGGAATTCTTCTTGCGATGATCATCGATGGATCCGTATGTTGCTTGATGTCGGATGACGATGAAAATTCAGACATTGGTTGCCACTAATGGGCCGGCAACATTTGTCCAGTCGATTTCTTGATCGGTCGAGTAGAAAGTGTGCTTTCTTGGTCGGCCAGTTGGCAGTTTCGGAGTGTCCGATGATGATCAAATGATTTCGATGGCGGATCCGTGATGTTGACGAAGATCGACGGATATCATGCCTCAAAAATCAGATTTTAAGAAAATCACAGGGACCAAACATCGCGAAACGCGAAAAAGAACGAAAAAATGACACTTTTTGCTGAAATCCGGTGACCCGGATTTCCAGGGTCGCCGGAGACCATGCACCCATGGTCGCCAGCGACCATGGGGCTGGCGACCATGGGTGCGGCGACCTTGGACTTTGGTCCACTTTCCGGTTGCCTTCCGGTCGCCGTTTCTTGGTCGTTTCTTGGGCTTTTTTGCTTCTGTGTTCTCCTGTATTTTTCTTTGAAATCTTTCCTCATTTATTGGCTTAATTCCTCTGAAGAAAACCTGTCGAAAGGCTGTGCAAATTAGAGCACAAAGTTTCCTATTTTTTGGAAAAGCCGAAGACTCCGTAGCCGATTTTCAGCCAAGAGTTTAAACTGGGTCAAACGATGTCGGAATGACCTGTAATTTGAGGTGAAGCTTCTTGGGCATTAGATAGGACCAACCATGGACTTTTATTTGAGTTTTGAAGCCATTTGGGGTCCCGTCGATGCTTGACTTGATTTCACCATGCGGAAGATGTCATTTTTTATGTACAGTCATCCGATGTCCGATTGACCTGAAATTTGACGGGGAGCCTATTGGAGTCATTTTGAGATGATCCATTAGCTCCAATTTGGGTGCCATGGTCCCGGGGAGCTTCGCCGCCGGTAGGCTTGATTTTGCTTCGGAGCATCAAAACCTGGACAAACATTGTCGGAATGACCTGAAATTTGACGTGCAGCCCTTTGGAAGCACGTAGAAGCTCCTCATGTGTTTTGTTTGATGAGTGGGGCATTAGAGGTTCCCGCCGCCGGGAGGCTTGATTTCGCCGTTTGAGAGTTGATGGAGGGTCAAACGGTGTCGGCTTGACTTGAAATTCGACATGAAGCCTTTTGGAGGTATTTTGAGACCATCCATAGACTCTGATAGAAGATTTGATGTATTTGACACTGTCACCGTCGGGAGCTCCCGCTCAGCTGTTGGAGGATTGAAGTTAGGCCAAATGGTGTCGAAATGGCCCGAAACTTCATGTGTACCCTTCTTTTGGCTACTTTGAAAGATCTTGTAGTTTTTGTTTGGTTTTGTCAATATCTGATGCTTGAAGCAACTTTGCCTGTTTGTAATAGGATGCGGCTCCATATAGCTTTTGATGTTGATGAGGCAAAGTGACATTTTTGGTGTCAACACTACTCATAACAATCCTAAATTGAATGGGACACGGACATCAGATCATTGATTGGATGTTCGTGTCTTAGAATATTACTCCAGGAAGACCCAAATAAGTGACACGAAAACATAAGAGGTCCCATCACGATCGCCAGGCTGTCGGATGTGAATTTCGACCCCCCCATTTTCCTCTCTAAGAGAGGCATGGTTGGGGGAAATTTTTATTCATCTATATATGCTATTTAAATTTTACATCGAAAATGAGGATTCCAACTACCCTCAAAATCAATGGATCACGATCGCCAGCTACGGTACAGCCGCAACACCGTTCTTCGACGAAAGCCGAAGAAATATAGGGAGAAAAATAATAAGGTGGGTTCTTCCTCTCGTCTAATGTGCTGCCGGCAACACACGACGGTTGTCCTGTCACATTAATTTGGGTCTCTTTGGGTCTTTTTAATTCTTGGGTCAATTAAAGGTCATGAGTTAAAGTCCGAATAAAGGTTAATCCTCACATAGCATAATCAAAACATATCCAAGTAGAATAAAATGACTAAAATAAAGAAAATAAGATAAAAGAGGGGAGAGGTGCCAAATATTTAAGAAGAGGATCGGCCCCGTTGCTGGGTACCCCCTTCTGATCCCTTGGCAAAATAGGGTTTAAAGGCTGATTTTTCAAACCAAAATGATGATGCAAATGAGACTTTAACTTGTGATTTCTGTGTTTTTCGTGTGCGATACACGAGTAATAAAAGTAAAAGGCCGATGGGCCGTAATTGATTTGAAGGTGGCCGATGGGCCAGTGTTTGTTTTAGGGTGGCCGATGGGCCGTGATTGATAAAAGTGTGTGCGAAATCGCTCATCTCATCTCGTTATTCTCATTTATTCAATTTTAGAAATCAGTTCTTTATTCCCTTTTATCATTAAGTTCAATTAAATATCTGGCAGCTAAGGTGGAGGAAGAAATAAAAGGAAAATCTTTTTGGGTTTATTTTGTTGGTTTTATAGTTTTTTATGGCTTTTTTATATGGGGCTAGAAGGGCCTAACTAAGGGATTTTTACTTGGATTTACATGATTAGTGCTTTACTACTGATCATCGGATTAACCCTAACCTAAGGTCCTAGACCGCCCACATCAGCTCTCCCAGTCCCCTAACGGAACAGGAAAAGTGACGGGACGAAGCCTAATGCTTTAATCCATCTAATGGGGAAATTCTGATCTAATCCTAGGATATGAATAGGCTGAGTTTGATGGTTCAGCGCCTAAGCAGCTTATTAATTGTGATTTTTAATTGGTTCGGTTTGTTTTGTGTTGAAGATTGATTAAGAAGTGGATTAAATGTATTTTGGGGTTCTGTTTAAGTTATTTAAGGTTCTGGAATTTATGGTTTAATTTAAAACGTGAAGCAATGTCGAAATTAGCGAAACAGGGTTAACAGAGGACTTGGGTGCCAGGGGGGTGGCGCCTAGGTTACTCTGGTGACTTCGGCGCCCAGGCAGTGGCGCCCAAGTGGCTGCTTCTGGGTGGTTTGGCTAGTGACGATGGTATCGATATTGTTTTCGAAATCCCAGGGGTTCTTACTTGGTGAGTTTTAATGTTTCAAATTGTTTTAATTCTCTGGTGTTCAAATGTCAAAGGGATTCGGATCCGGATTTTGAGACGAAACCAAGAATTCGCGTTTTAATGCAAATGAGAGGATGGGCGCCAAGGGGGTGGTGCCCAGGTGGATGGCTTGAGATTTTCAGATATTCCGGATGGGATTTGATATTAGCCTTTGGGTCCGGGGGTTGTTTTAGGTTCTGGTTTTAAATAATTTAAGTTATAAGATGTTTAATTACTCGTTTTAAATTGAAGTTGCGAACCAAGGTTATAGTGTAGGCTAGGAGCCACAGGGGTGGTGCCTAAGTGGTTGTTCGTCGAATCGTAAGGGCTTTGAGTGCTAAGCCTGAATCAATTAAAGTTTCAAACGTTTTAAGTTAAAAGTGTTTTAATATGTTGATTCAGATTGGTTCGAATGTTAATTAATTATGTTAAGTTGTCAGTTGGGGGTTCTTTATGAAAACAGGTAGGCTGGGCGCCCAGGGTGTGGCGCCCAGGTGGATTTAGAGGGTGGGCGCCCAAGGGGTGGCGCCCAGATGAATTGTTTTGTGCTTCGGGTCGGTTTACTGTCTTTTAGGTTGATTTAAGTTTAAATTGATTAAAGGACTTAGTGTGTTTGGATGTGGGATGCTATTCGTATTCAATTGGGATTTGTTTAAACGTCAATTAATTAGGTTAAGTTGTGAATTTGGTTTTTTTTTTTAAATGGGGAAGCTGGGCGCCCAGGGTGTAGTGCCCAGGTGGATTTGACAGATGGGCGCCAAGGGTGTGGCGCCCAGGTGAACTATTCTGTGGTTCAAGTCGGTTCCATATTTTTTAGGTTGATTTGTAATTGAGCTTTTATGGTTTGATATATTTTAAATTAAAAGTGCTCTATTGCGTTGATTAAGATTAAATTCCGCTTCGATTAATTAGGCTTTAGTGACTGGGGAGGCTGGGCGCCCAGAGGGTGGTGCCCAAGTGGATTTGACAGGATGGGCGCCCTGGGGGTGGCGCCTAAGTGTCTGTCTTGTATGTTTGAGCTGGTTCGATGTTTTAAGTCTATTCGGGCTTATGGTTCCGATTGTTTTAGATTTCAAGGGTGTTCCGGTGTGTTGATCGTGATTGAATTCAAATTTAATTTCAAGTGGGGGTTTCCTAGTGATTGGGTAGGATGGGCGCCAGGAGGGTGGTGCCCAAGTGGATGCGGAAGGATAGGCACCAAGGGGGTGGCGCCCAAGTGGATAATTTTGTGGTTTATTCGTTTTGTATTTTCTAAATTGGTTTGAGTCCAAATTGGTTATGGTTTCAACCCTTTTAGGTTAACAATGTTTTAATGTGTTAATCCAGGTTTAATCAATTAAGTTTAATTAAGTGGTGGTTTCGAAGGGAATGGGATAGGATCGGCTCCAGAAGGGTGGTGCCCAAGTGTATAGGCAGGCTAGGCGCCCAGGGGGTGGTGCCCAGGTGTCTGTTTATGGTTTTTTGTTGATTTTGTGTTTTTAGGCCGGTTCAAGTCTAAATTGATTGAGGTTTCGGGTTTCTTAAATCTAAGAGTGTGTTATTATGTTAACTAGGATTAAATTCGGGTTGTGATTAATTATAAGTTTTAATTAGGGGTTCTTTAGTGATGGAATAGGTTAGGCGCCAAGAGGGTGGTGCCCAGGTGGCCGTGCAGGCTAGGCACCCAGGGGGTGGCGCCCAGGTGGACTGTTTTGGAGTTGTGTTGGTTTTGAGTTTTTTTAGTTAATTAGAGATTAAGTTGATTATGGTTTCAATTATTTCAGGTTTAAAATGTTTTACTATGTAGATTCAGATTAGTTTAAGGTCTTGACTAATTGTCTTAAGCTTTAACTGGGGTGTTTTGGAGAATGAATAGGCTGGGCGCCTAAAGGGTGGCGCCCAGGTGGCTGTCTTTCGGGGTTTTAAGTTTTTGTGTTTTTAAAGTTCTTAATTATTTCTAAATCCGAATTAATTAGGGTCTTAAGGTTTTAGGGCTCTTAATGATTTGATGTTTCTTAAGTTAGCTAATTATGATGTTTTAATTAATCTTATGATTTATCCTACTTAGGCGCTAAATTCAATAATCTAGACTATCTAACTATTCTTTTTGGGTTTTCTGGATATCTTTTAATTTGTTTTTGGTTTCTCCTCTAATTTACTAGAGAGTAAGGAAAGAGAATAAGGGATTTTATGTTTTATGACTTTTTTGGGATTTTCTATGGTTATGCGATTCAGATGATATGATGTAAAGTGTGACAAAAATGGTAATTCAAGGTTCAGAACATGTCAAACAAACAAACATATCATCATCATGCAATTTCTAAATGAACTAAGTGCGGAAGATCGGAAGTTGTGCACAAAAGTGGAGGAATCCACTTGGGCGCCACACCTGTGGTGCCTACCCTGCTCAGTCAGGGTTTTCAACGGAACACAACGAATGCACAAGAATCTCAGTATCTTTAAGACAACTTCTGATATTCAGTGCCTGATGAGAATGTTTTAATTCAAACTACTGATGATGCAACTAACGAACCTACGAGCAAACGATGCAACGGGCGGAGATCTAGAACCCGGACCCTGTCTCAGAAGGGTAGGCGCCCAGGGGGTGGTGCCTAGATGGTTCCGGAGAGGGCAGGCGCCCAGTGGGTGGCGCCCAACCTTTCTGCCAAAGGCTGTTCGCAATCTCTTCGATACAAATGATGATGATGATAATGTTAATGTGAGATTTGACCAAGCTACGCAATTAGAACTACGAAATCCAAGCAAATCTACTATATTTAAATGAACCTAAGCATGTTACTAACATAATAATGCATAAATACCATTTTTATCTCCAGTTAATGTAGATCTATGATGCTCAAATGGCCCTATGCATGTTTCTAAGCATGAATGGTAATGGAGTGTAGTAAAAGAAGGGAGTTCTAGGAATACCGGTATGATGAAACGTTTATCAAGTTCCTAGATTGAAGCTTTCGCGAAGACCCATGGCTCCAGTTGAAGATATGGAAGTCTCCTCCTCTCTTTCTTCTCCTTATTCTCTAGATCTGAAGTTCTTCTCTAATGGTGGCTACCTTTCTTCTTCTTTTTCTATTCTCTCCTTTTGTTTCTTTTCTTAGGGTTTTTGGGTAGCTTCCTCCGTAAATGAAGTTAAGAGGGATTATATAGGTTTGGGACGAGTTTAGAAGGGCTAGGGCTTCATTAATTCGTGTTTCTAGAAGGTCTCACGCATCCCTAGGCGGCTTAAGCCATTTTGGGGTGAATTAGGGTTTGCGAAAAGATGGGCGCCCATGGGGTGGCGCCTACATGGCCTGCACAGTCTGGGCGCCCATAGGGTGGCGCCTACATGGCTTGTGCTTCGCTTTTGGTCCTTGGTCCCATTTGGAGTCGAGATTGAACGGATATATCCTAAGCTGCGGGGGACCTACACTAGCATTTAATAGGCTGGGCGCCACGTGGTGCCCAGGTGAATTTAAAGGCTGGGCGCCACATGGGTGGTGCCTAGGTAGTTCGGTTCGTCTTCGATCCTTGGTCCTTATGTATGAGTGGTCCCGGTCTAATCTCGAACCAAACGAGTAAATTTTAAGGTGGGCGCCCACCATGGGGTGCCTAGGTGGCCTTCGGCTGTGTGGGCGCCACAGGGTTGGTGCCTATGTGGAACTCAGTAGGGTAGGCGCCACATGGGTGGTGCCTAGGTGGAGTCGATTCATTTTCGGAGTTCGGTCCCTATGTTGAGTGGTCCCGGGCTACTTTTAGGCTAACTAGTGGAATTTGGAGGCTGGGCGCCCACCATGGGGTGCCAAGGTGGCCTTGGACTGTGTGGGCGCCCACCATGGGGCGCCTAGATGGTTTTCCATAGGGTGGGCGCAACATGGGTGGTGCCTAGATGGAGTTTCGTCATTTTTTCTAAAGCAAACTTCGAAGACTCATAACTTTTGACTCGCTTATCGGATTTGGACGTTCTACATATCGTCAGAAAGCTCTTAAAGTGAGGAATCTAAAGGTTCAAATGTCCTGATGATTAGGGGTCAAGAAAAGTGAGGGATATCTGGATCAATGGATTTGGTTTCCTAACTTCGGTGATCAGGTGACATTTGGGCAAAGTAATCATAGTCTTTGTAGGGGATTGGCCTAAGCATGTCTTAAGTGGTCCGGAAAAGGTTTGATTGGTGTCACGGTTCACTACTTGCGTAAGTAGTGGGTTGGACTCGAGATCTCGACGCGACTTGGCTTTTCTCTCACGAATTTTTAGAAATCATCGAACTAAGTCTAGGATTATCAACAAGCATCTTCATCGTCATTAATTAATCTGAATTATGTCATTAATCATTCAATTGTGGGTGAAATGGGGGCACCGCTATATATGATAGGTATTTAAGGCTATCATAGGGGCCAAATGAGGTGTCTACAGTAGGTCTCCAATTCGGTCTTATGAAACCTTAGTGGATAGATCGGCCCCCAAGTAAGGGTATGATTACTTAATGAACCCGCTTAAAGGACCCTTGCCTCGAACAGTCTAGCTGCCTCCATACTCTAGACAAGGCCTTTTATAGATCCACCTTGGTCAAAGAACACAATTGGTGCAACCTTAGTGTTTTTTTTTACCCCCGTTTCTTTTGAAAGATCACTAATGAATCCATCAACGAGAGGAATTGGCCCCTCCCAATCCGAACGTTAGCTCAGCGATTTCCGCGAGCTATTGTCCGAAATGGAAAGAACCAAAGTTTCTCCAATTTGAATCCAAAAGAGAGAAATCTTTTTCCTCAAAATCTAAAAAGCTTGAAATCAGATTTTGTATTTTTATTTTTATTTTTAAGATCCCTATTGGACTCATCAAAGAGAAAAGATGTCCTATCCCCCAATATGAACAATAGCTACAAACATTTCTGTGAACTATCAAGTTCAAAGAGGAAAGGATCAAAGTTTCTCAAAGTTGAATCCAAAAATGAGAAATCTGAAATTTTTGTTTTTTTTTTTAATGAGAAAGATTGGAAATAAACTCTGTGAGATCCCGACCCCTAATTTCTGGGATTAGTGTTTTCTTAATTTTGGACTAGTTTTCTAAAGTGAGATTAGTGAGTTTTGGTTAAGATTGGATTAGAATAGCTTTTATAGCTTTGAATTATTTTGGGAACTCTTTTGATTTAGTGGAACCTTTGGGGGTTTCCCTTGTTGAGTTTTGTGTGATTTTGGAATTTGTATGGTATTTGGAAAAATCTATATTTTGCCCCATTTGACTTATTTTACTGTTCCCGACAACTTTTGTATTTGCTCCGTTTCCATCCGAGACCTCTAAACCTTACTTTGCTAGTTATAGGGGTAAAACAGTCTGTTTGCATAAAATCTGGACACTAATTTCGATGTCTCCGAAACTAGTGAAATATATACTTTTTGGAAACTAGAAACTTCGATGATCAATTCTTCCTTCTTCGTCGAATCCATCCGAGGCCTAGAAGTTTGTGTTTTAAGCTCAAGTAATTGTCCAAGTAGTGGGACCCATGGCCATTGTCTATATAAGGAAGAGCCCATTCCTTCTTCCCCTTTCTTGCAGCTCTCATGGAGGAGGAGGGTGTTCCAGCCCAGCCCTAGGGTTTTCTTCAAGCCTCCTTACTCCTCCATCTCTCAATCTCTCTCAAACTCTTGCTAAAGAAGAAATGGAGGGTGCAATCTTCTTCCTCTCCTTCTAGGCTCTCTATTGGTATCATTGTCAAAAGAAGACCTCCACTCCAAGACCTACTTTGAGCAACTTCTTGCCATTTGAGGACCTTCCAAGTAAGCTTTCCTTTCCATCTCTTAGATGTGTGTTCTTATGGCCTTAGAGAAACTCCACCTTGATTATTGGAAGCTTTCTCTTCCTATTCCTTGTTTTACCATTTTTAGGGCTTGATATGTATGCTATTTTGGGGGTTTTGTGTAGATTGTGGGATTTGAGCTTGGGAGAAGTGATTAGAGATTGATTAGCTTGTTTGGAGGCCAAGGCAAGTAGATGATTAGATTGTTTTGAATATTGGCATATTTTGTGAGAAAAGCTTGATTTTATCAATGATTTTGATAATTTAATACTTGCTAATTACTATAACTTTTATGAGCTTTAAAATGACATATTGATGAGCTTTTCCCTCTTATTTAATCTCTTGAAAACACATGCATTGCTATTTTGTAAATCTTGTCTTTTTTGTATACATATGGATTTCCATAGATGATGAGTCTTTTGCATTGAATGAGGTTGGAATTGGAAGGAGAATTAATGCCTTGATGGAAGGATGGTTGGAGGATAGGAGTGATGTTGAACGGAAGGGAATAGACCCATTTCATGTTAGGAAATGGTTGAAGTTGAGGTGAAAGGGTTTAGGAAAGAAAGAGCTTGTCAAACCCCGACCCATGATTAGCGCGATTAGTGTCAACTAAGTGCGTGTTTAGTTGTAATGTGAGTTTAGTGTTCGTGGGATTAGAAATTGGTCCGATTTAGTCTAGAATTAGCTTTGGGGAATTTTGAGAGCGTTTTGTGCTATTTGGTCACACTTAAGGGTGCCTTGAGTGTACGTGTAAGCTTGGGAGGAAATTCCAGTTTTCTGATTTTAATCGTGATTTCGATCTCCTTTGAATGGTTTTATTTTATTGATTAACTTTTGTGTTCAGCTCGTCTATGTCTGAGGCCCAGAAACCCAAGTTTTGGCCCAAAGGAGTAAATCAGTCATTTCACACCAAATCTGAACTCAAATTTTGAAATCTCAAAACTATGCCAAATTTATACTTTTTGGAAACTAGATTTTTCAGCAATCATTTTAGTCTTTTTCGTCGTTTTCATCCGGGGCCCACAAGTCAGTGTTTTAACCATTGCAAGTTTTGAAAAATGGGGCCCACAAAAACCCATTTGAATTAAGTCTTCTTCTCCCTCATTTTTCACTCACGATTCTAGACTCATTCCCTGCAACTCTCTTCAACTCAGCTGAGACTTCTTCTTCTTCCCCTCCCTTCTTCTCCTTGCATGCCTAAGCTAGAAAGCCTCAAATCAAAAACTGATCATACCTTCTTCTTCCTCTCAACTCAAGGAATCCATTGCTAACATTTTCTTGGAGATCCCAGCTGTGTTTCCACTCCATTTTCTTCTCCTCTTCTTGTTTAGCAAGCTTCAGGTAATGGATCTCTTTCTCCTCTTCAATGTGGTCTTTTGAGTTCCTTAGGAGCCCATTTTTCAAGCATGCAACACCCATTTCGAAATGGGTCATTGTCTTCACTTTTTGGTGGATTTTTTAAGTTCTTTTCATGGGTTTTCTTGTAGATTTCGTGGAGTACAATTAGTAGGATTTTTCTGAGATTGTTGGGCTTGGATTTTGGTAAAGGCAAGTGATCAACTTAGCTTCATGATGCATGCAATGTTTGATTGTTTTAGCTTTCATGGTTTGATTCTTTTTCCATTCTAATTTGGGCAATGTATTGTTTCAAAGATGTGTTATAGTTTGAAATCTTGTTTTAATTGAAATGCATATGCTAATGGTTTGTCTTAATGGTTTTCATTCATTTGAAGTTGCTTTTATCTTGCCAAAATGGTTTATAAATGAATGAAAGAATGGACGAGTATGTTGTGAAATGATTTAAGTGAGATGGTTAACATTTGAATGGAAATTGCCCCTTGGAGAGCATGGAGGCTCAGGGGATGTGCAGGGATTTGACAAAGGAATGAAATGGTGGAAAAGGGGTGAAAAGGGGTGTGAAATCTGAATCAAATTGAAGCTGCCGCAGATCGGCGGTCAGCCGTCAGCCAGCCGTCGGCTAGCCGACTGTTGATCCACGGCTAGCCGCCCTTTTGTCGGTCAGAATAACAGTAGGCGGCTAGCCGACCTGCGCAAGAAAACTGAAAAGTAGTATTGCTCCTGATCAGTCGGTCAGCGGTCGGTCAGTTGGTCGGCCAGCCGTCCAGTCAATCGGCGGCTAGCCGCCAGGTAACCGCGTGGTGACCGAGTGTACAAAAGGTGAATTTTGAAGGGGCTTCGATGGGAGAGAAAAACTAGAATATGTTAAGGGGTCTTTAGCTTGATGTTGTGCAATTGAAACATGAAATGTTGTCTAGCTTCGGGGACACCAATTCATTTTAAACTCCAACATTTGGGTTTCAACTTCACAAGAATACAATAAAGAGTCTTAGCATATACTTGACATAATTGTTTCGAAATCTTGAATTTTGACACGAAGAATACCGTTTCATACCTGTTTTGATTTACAAGCATGTGTTTAGCTTTTGATTTGTTTCAAGAACTATAATGGGGACACTTTTCCAGCCTTGTTTGTTATAGCTTATGCTATTCTTGCTTAGTCTCGTCTTGCATTGTTTTGATAAGTGTTTTTACCCATTTTTCGCTAAGTTTTGTACAAGTATTGATATGTTTTATGCATACATGGATATCATAGAATACCGCTAAGCTCGGACTGCCCTCTCAGTCTGATCCACTAGTTAAGGGGTCCTTAAACCTAAGGGCAATCTATAGATTAGTCGTATATTTATACACATCTTTGTTTTGTCCGGTTCCGCGGCCGGTTTTTCCGCCCACCTTGTGTGGTTCGGACTTTTGTTTCGTTTCGTCTCGTTTTGTTTCGTTTCGCTTGCTCTTGTCATCACGTATGGCGGAGAAAGGATGAGCTCAATGTGGATTCGTGAATCATGATGTTTTATTGAAAAGCATATTAGTTTTGAATTGCACCTCATACATGTTTTGTTCAGAACTCATGTCATGTTTTAAGTGCTGATTACTTTCATATTAACTGACTTGTATTATGTCTAAACTGATCACCTGCCAGACCGTCGTGTCTGATCCTTTTGTTTTGGTGTTTAGATGCAGGCGCCGTTGCTATTGCGGAGGAGCGCCCGGAGGAGGCTTTCGAGCCACCCCCAGCCCGTGAGTGGCAACCCGACGACGTCCTCTAGACGTTGGGCGGGGTCGTGAGTACGTTACACATAGATGGGATTATTTTGTTATCTTGGGATGTATGGCCTTTGTTGGCCTTTTCATACTTTTGGGGTTATGTAACTTAACACTTTTTGTTATCTTGAAACTTGAACTAAACTTGGTAATGCTATGCTTACGTTCCCTCCTCTGATTATTGTCTTAATGATGATTTAACTTATGCAATTTGGAATCGTAAGGTTTATGTTATTAAATTGTGATGAGATTACTTGCACGCTTCCGCAAATCATTGTTCGTGTGAGATTGTTACATGTTCGTTTTTGGGAATCCTCACCGCGGAAACCTGTGGGTTAATCATAGTTGGATGGACATCACCGTCGCGACAGGGCCCGGACTGGGGAAATCTCAGTCCGGGGTCGCGAGAGGACTGGTATTAGAGCGGGACATGTTTCAGGCAATTAAAAGAAACTAGAAACTCTTAGGGACGTGGCGAGGATCCGTGAACACATTAGATCATTAGTGTGGACCTAGAAACCAAACCCCAATTTGTTAATATGTACTGACAATTTGTTTTACAGCATCACACCTCCAAGAAGAGCTCAGAATCAGAATGCTTCAGGGAGCAATACCAATAATGATAACAGTGAAACAGTTCATGAGCAGCCACCAGCAATGACTCAATTTCAGGCACTCATGCAAGCAATGCCAGAACAACAGAGGCAAGCTAATGAAAGTCAGACTAGAATGCAGAGAGAAACTAATGAAGTCCAAGATAGGCTACAAAGAGAGGCCAATGAGAACCAAGCTAGGTTCCAAGAACAGCTAGCTAAGAAGGATGAGGAAATGACACAAGTTCAAAGACAGCTTTTGGAAGTTTTACAAACTAGGCCTCAACCCCCGCCTAGGAAACCTGGGGGACCGAATATCATCATCAACAATCGAGAGCAAGACCCTAACATTTTGTTTGAGAGGTTCAAGAAGAGAGGACCAAAGGAGTTCTCAGGTCAAGAAGACCCGCTGGCTGCAGTAAATATAGAGAAGATCTTTGATGTGTTCACTTGTACAGGCATACAGAAGGTCAACCTCACAGCTTCTCTATTTTATGGATTAGCGGACACTTGGTGGCAAACGGTTAAAGAACCGTATCAGACTATGCCAGATGGGGCTACATGGGAGACTTTCAAGACTCAATTCACTGATAAGTATGTCCCTTCTCATGTCAAGAGGCAGAAAGCTATAGAGTTTCAGCAGCTCAAGCAGGGTAACATGACAGTTTTGGAGTATGTGACAAAGTTTGAAAGGCTAGCTAGATATGCCTGAGAGTTGATAGACACCGAGCAGAATAAGATCACTAAATTCTTAGAAGGGCTGAACCCCATCATCATGAGGGATGCTACAGGGGTAGTTCCACTAGCCACCTTCGATGAAGCAGTCAAAAGTGCATACAAGTTCGAGGACATCAACAATCAGATCATCAGGGATAGAAAGCAACAGTACCACCAACAGAACCAAAGGTCACAGAACAAGAAGCCAAGACAAGAACAAAACCCTCCAAGGCAAGGTGCATGTGCACATTGTGGCAAAAATCATGAGACTGCACAATGTCGTAAAGCCACGGGAGCTTGTTTTAGATGTGGGGCTATGGGCCATGCCATTCGAGATTGCCCACAATTGTAAAATCAAGCCAACAGGAACCAGCAACAAAGGCAAGCAGCACCTCAGGCTCCAGCCCAGAACCAAGCAAGACCACCTCATCAGCAGTAGCAGCAAGGCAGGCAACAAGTTCAGAATCAGAATGCTCGTCCTCCTCAGCAGCAGCAACAGAACAGAAATGCACAAGGGAGGCAGAATAGACCACAGCAGCAAGGGCGGGCATACAATCTTAATCGTGTCGATGCCGATGCTGCGGGCGATGTAGTGGAAGGTAAACTTTTCATCTGTGGATTAGAAGCTCAAATTTTATTTGATCCTGGAAGCACTCATTCATTTTTATCTCCTGTGTTTGCGAAGCTGATTGCTATGCCATTTAAAATTCTTGATTATATCTTGACTGCCACTACACCAGTAGCTAAGCAGGCCGTTTGTAACACCTATTACCCAAATTGCTCAGTTCTATTAGGAGAGGTCAACCTTCCAGCAGATCTTATTATTTTAGACATGCATGATTTTGATGTCATCTTAGGCATGGATTGGTTAGAGAAGTATCATGCCACCATGGATTGCTTTAGTAAAACTATTACTTTTAAGTTGAAAGGAGAACAGGCAGATTTGATTGTTCAGGGAAACTGGAAGAAAGGCCAAGTGGGGATTATTTCAGCAATAAGGCAAGCAGAATGGTATCCAGTGGTTGTGAAGCTTTTATAGCGTGTATCACGGAGGATAAACGGTCCCAAGAGGTGGAGGAAATCCCCGTTGTATGTGAGTTTCCAGATGTTTTTCCTGAAGAAATCCCGGGATTACCACCAATTCGGGAAGTTGAGTTCACGATTGAGCTCCTTCCAGGGACAACTCCAATTTCTATTGCACCTTACATGATGGCTCCAGCAGAATTAGGTGAACTAAAACTCCAATTGCAAGAACTTTTGAGTAAAGGTTTCATTAGACCCAGCGTTTCACCTTGGGGAGCACCAGTGTTGTTTGTGAAAAAGAAGGATGGAAGCTTGAGAATGTACATAGACTATAGAAGACTGAACCACATGACTGTCAAGAACAAGTATCCGTTGCCAAGAATAGATGAATTGTTTGATCAATTGCAAGGAGCAGCGTATTTTTCCAAGATAGACTTGAGGTCTGGGTATTATCAGCTGCGAGTTAGAGAGTCAGACGTGCCTAAAACAGCTTTTCGAACTAGATACGGGCACTATGAGTTTCCGGTGATGCCATTTGGGTTGACTAATGCACCCGCGGTATTTATGGCTCTCATGAACAAAGTCTTTGCAGAGTACTTGGATCACTTTACAGTGGTGTTTATTGATGACGTTCTCGTGTATTCTAAGAGTAAGGAAGAGCATGAAGAGCACTTGAGGACATCATTACAGCTTTTGAAGGACAACCAGCTCTATGCAAAGCTAAGTAAATGTGAATTTTGGCTAGAGCAAGTGGCTTTTCTAGGCCACGTTATTTCAAGAAAAGGCTTATCAGTGGACCAGTCCAAAGTCGAAGCAGTTGTCAGTTGGAAAAGGCCAAGCAGTGTGACGGAAATCAGAAGCTTTTTGGGACTAGCAGGTTCTTACAGGAGGTTTGTCCAGGGATTTTCATCTATTGCAGCACCATTGACAAAGTTAACTAGGAAAAATGTGCCTTTTATATGGACAGACCATTCTGAAGAAAGTTTTCAAGAGCTGAAGAGAAGATTGACTACAGCTCCGATCCTCACTTTACCGTCGGGAAGTGGAGGATTTGTTATCTATACAGATGCTTCAAATGTAGGATTGGGTTGTGTATTGATGCAGAATGACAAAGTAGTTGCTTATGGTTCAAGGCAGTTGAAAGATCATGAAAAGAATTATGCAACTCATGATTTGGAATTAGCAGCGGTTGTATTTGCTTTGAAAATGTGGAGACATTACCTATATGGAGAGAAATTTGAAGTACATTCAGATCACCGGAGTCTACAGTATCTATTTTCGCAGAAAGAGTTGAACATGAGGCAGAGACGGTGGATGGAGTACATCAAAGACTATGACTTCCCAATCAAGTATCATCAGGGAAAGGTGAATGTAGTAGCTGATGCATTAAGCAAGAAATCAGTGGTTATGGCCAGCTTGAGAGGAGTCAGTGTTTTGTATCAATTTGAAGAACTGGGAGTAGAAGTGCAACCGTTAAGGCAGGGCGTGATGTTGGCAAGTATGATAGCGTCTGAGCCTACTTTCATCCAGAAAATCAAAGACAGTCAGTTGCAAGACCCGGACTTGGCCAAGATTGTGGAACACATTTCCGAACGTCCAGTCTTCAGGGTTGTAGATGGAGTGTTGTACTTATGTGACCGTTTGTGTGTGCCTAACCTCGAGGACTTGAAGAATGAAATTATGACTGAAGCTCACAACACGAGATACTCCATGCATCCTGGTAGTACAAAAATGTACCAAAATTTGAAGAACCGATTCTGGTGGAATAATATGAAGCGAGAGATTGCAGCTTTTGTATCTCGGTGCCTCACGTGTCAGCAGATTAAGGCAGAACACCAGAAACCTCCAGGGTTGTTACACCCATTGGACATTCCGGAGTGGAAATGAGAACACACCACTATGGATTTCGTCTCCGGTTTGCCTACTACCAAGAAGGGGAACAATGCTATCTGGGTTATAGTAGATCGTCTTACGAAGTCTGCTCACTTCATTCCTATGAAGACAGGGAGTAATGGGGACACTTTTCCAGCCTTGTTTGTTATAGCTTATGCTATTCTTGCTTAGTCTCATCTTGCATTGTTTTGATAAGTGTTTTTACCCATTTTTCGCTAAGTTTTGTACAAGTATTGATATGTTTTATGCATACATGGATATCATAGAATACCGCTGAGCTCGGACTGCCCTCTCAGTCTGATCCACTAGTTAGGGGGTCCTTAAACCTAAGGGCAATCTGCAGATTAGTCGTGTATTTATACACATCTTTGTTTTGTCCGGTTCCGCGGCCGGTTTTTCCGCCCACCTTGTGTGGTTCAGACTTTTGTTTCGTTTCGTCTCGTTTTGTTTCGTTTCGCTTGCTCTTGTCATCACGTATGGCGGAGAAAGGATGAGCTCAATGTGGATTCGTGAATCATGATGTTTTATTGAAAAGCATATTAGTTTTGAATTGCACCTCATACATGTTTTGTTCAGAACTCATGTCATGTTTTAAGTGCTGATTACTTTCATATTAACTTACTTGTATTATGTCTAAACTGATCACCTGCCAGACCATTGTGTCTGATCCTTTTGTTTTGGTGTTTAGATGCAGGCGCCGTTGCTATTGCGGAGGAGCGCCCGGAGGAGGCTTTCGAGCCACCCCCAGCCCGTGAGTGGCAACCCGACGACGTCCTCTAGACGTTGGGTGGGGTCGTGAGTACGATACACATAGATGGGATTATTTTGTTATCTTGGGATGTATGGCCTTTGTTGGCCTTTTCATACTTTTGGGGTTATGTAACTTAACACTTTTTGTTATCTTGAAACTTGAACTAAACTTGGTAATGCTATGCTTAAGTTCCCTCCTCTGATTATTGTCTTAATGATGATTTAACTTATGCAATTTGGAATCGTAAGGTTTATGTTATTAAATTGTGATGAGATTACTTGCACGCTTCCGCAAATCATTGTTCGTTTGAGATTGTTACATGTTCGTTTTTGGGAATCCTCACCGCGGAAACCTGTGGGTTAATCATAGTTGGATGGACATCACCGTCGCGACAGGGCCCGGACTGGGGAAATCTCGGTCCGGGGTCGCGATAGAGCTGAAATCTGCACCTGATGTGTAGTTCCCACAGCTGGGCGGTCAGCGGGCGGTCACCTTGGCGGCTAGCCGATAGGTGACGGGCAGCTAGCCGACCCAGATTCGGTTACAAACACAGAATGCTGTGTTTTGACAGGTGAACCGCGGTCAGCTAGCGGGTAACCGCCACCCAAAAACCCTGTGACCGCCAGGTAGCCGAAATGCGCGGTCAGAAACACAGAATGCTATATTTTAGCAGGGTGAACCGCAGTCAGCCAGCGGCTAACCGCCGAACACCTCGGCGGCTAACCGACAGGTGACCGAATTTCACCCGGAATTCCTGAGTCTTTTCTATAGTTTTCAGAGATGGTATTTAAAGGTTTGGATGGGTTGTTCTGATGCCCTACCACCTTGGAAAGACCAGGGGATGACATAAGGAGATCGACTTAAAAAGAAACTTCGTTTCGGAAATGTATTGGGAATTTTGGATTCATCAACTTGCATAAGGAAACTTGGTATGTCCTCCATCATTCGAGTACCATACTAAGGGCAATAATAGGCATACAAGATCTTTATACTTGTTATCTGAATACGGAAGCCCCAATATATAGTTCGTAACTGTATAAGGATTCATTTCATTGTTTTACTCAGATTATATGTATCCTTACCCGATATCACTGGTTTTATCGCAAACTCTGATTTATGCACCTGACATGTCCTGCCAGCCCCGTTTATGCATGCAAAGATAATGATATGAAATGTGTGCCTACGAGCACCGTACCCCGCCTACCCGAGTGTTTTAAACTGATATAGTTATGTACATGTTTTGATTTTCTTGTGACCCATGTGTCGGCACCACTATGCTTGGACGCCCTTGTCAGTCTGATCAATTGACTTGGGCCTCCCCCTCGTGCTCCCGCCAGCTGCAGCTTGGATCCTGTCCCGTTACCCGGTTCCGCGGCCGTGGTCTTGTCTAGCTATATGTATATGTATATATAATGTTGGTTCTCGTCACTTCGCGTGTTAGAGACCAAAGCCCCGATCGTGCTCTTATCACATTTGTGATGGAGGATTTAGCTTAAGTGTGGTTGCCAATCTGTTCCCCACGATTGTGGCTCCCTTGAAGAAGGGCAATTTGCAGGGTCCGCCTATGGACTGGGTTTGCAATGTGAGGAATACCCGTTTTGCCAGATATCCATGTTTTATATTTGTTCCAAATGAATACATGTTTTACCAGATATATATGTTTTACACATGCTTCAAAATGAATACATGTTTTGTCAAGTATACAAGTTTTACACTGGTTTTAAATCTATGCAACTCTTGATCAAATACCATGATTTATCATATGTTTTATTATTCAGATTATCGTTTATATCTTTTCACCCACCTGCCAGACCGTTGTATCTAACCCACTCTTTTGGTACTCAGGTCCAGATCTCTTCACTCCGAGCTGAGTGCACGTGTTGGCTGTGGAGCCATGAGTTGCAGATTTGTCGCATCGGCTATGTGATGTAGATATTTAGTTTGACATCTGAGTTATGTCACAAGTGGGGTAGTGTTTATTTAGCTTGTATTTGTATGGCTTTTATTAGCCTGTTCTCCGGGATTTTTAATTAATGCACATCGATACTTGTAACTTGAACATATGTGGGAATGAAATATCCTGTTACTGTCAGCTCTGTATTTTAATGTGATGGTTTGTTCCAGTCTGATATGATTCTTGATACGATAGCTATATGCTAGCGGTTGAGTGCGATGTGGAATCCGATGGCAACGGAATCCGAGTCGCAACTCAACGTAAGCTTCCGCAAAATATTCAGAATGTGTTGGAATTGTCATCCTCACTCACGCGGATCCTGGGAGAAATATAATTGTTACTTAAATCCCAATTTCACGCTCCCCGAGGTCGGGCCGCGGTAGGGTCCGGGTTTGGGGTCGTGACAAACTAAAAGAAAGAAATTTCCAAAAAATCCATCTCATGTTTTTAGATGCAATATCTAATATAGGCCACCAACTAGAAAGGAGCCAAAGAATCCAAAGCATCAAGTTCTCAAATGAACGGCGTCCCACCGGGTGTGCCAACTTGATGGACCCGGCTTCTCGCCTTCCTCCGCCCTGGGTTCGCCGGGGTACGGCGGGGCGGAAAAGCGGGCATCGACATTTTTTGTATGGGTATGCCAGATTTTCTATTCTACTTAGAATTTAGAAATGGTGATCTGGAGATCCACCTTCACAAGTAGAAAGGAAATCAAACTCTTTTCTAACTTTCCATTGCACATATATTTTTAAGAAAAGAGACAGATTTTAAATGCCGTGAAAGGCGATTTTGTACCGTAAGTGGTGATTTTGCCGTTAAAGGCTATTTACAAATCTCATCAATGAAGAAAGACAAGAGTTGTGATTTTTTTTGTCTCTTAAAAAAAATAAAAAAAAATAGAAGAAGTAAGAAAAGGGATCTAACTTCTCAGGAGATCGTGGGGACCTGTTGAGATCGACGGTCTCGAGTCAAGTATGGACTCCGCCATTGTCCATTGGATGAGAACAGTTGATGCCTTGATTCATTTGGCTTGGCTTGGACCTCAGATTTTTAGAGGATAAATGTCGCGACCCCGGACCAAGGTCCCCGAATTCGGGCCCGTGACTGAAGGGTTTATGTGTTGCATCCAACCAACTGTCCTTCTGTGATTAACCCACAGGTTTCCGCGGTGAGGATTCTCAAAACAACATGAAACTTATCTCACATGAACAATGGTCTACGAAAGAGTGCAAGTAATCTTATACATAATATTCATGTATCATAACATCAATTTACATAAGTTAAATCATCATCAAGATAATTAATCAAAGGAGGAAACATAAGCATGGCATTCCCAAGATTAGTTCAAGTTTCGAGATAACAAAAGTAAGTTAAGTTTAAGATTACATTTCCCCAAAGTATGAAAAGGCCAACAAAGGCCAACCAACCCAAAACAAGAAAAAGAACTATTCCCATCCATGTATCGTGCTCAAGACCCCACTCGACGTCTAGAGGACGTCGTCGGGTTGCCACTCTCGGGCAGGGGGTGGCTCAAAAGCCTCCTCCGGGCGCTCCTCCTCAGGGGCAACGGCTCCTGCATCTAAACACCAAAGCAAAAGGGGTCAAACACGACGGTCTGGCAGTTGATCAATTTAGACATAATAAAAATCAGTTGAAATATGAAATAATCAATGCTTAAAACATGACATGAGTTCTGAACAAAACATATTTAAAGTCCAAAGCAAAACTATCATGATTTCAAGAAAATAACATGATTCATTAATCCAAATTGAGCTCATCCTTTCTCCATCATACTTGATGACAAGAGCAACCAAAGCGAAACAAGACAAAACGAAAGCCCGAGCCACACAAGGTGGGCGGGAAAAAAACTGGCCGCGGAACCAAACAAAACAAGAATGTGTACAATTACACGACTAATCTATAGATTGTCCTTATGTTTAAGGATCCCCTAACTAGTGTATCAGACTGAGAGGGCAATCCAAGCTCAACGGTATTCAATGATATTCATGTATGCACAAACATGTCGATACGTGTACAAAACTTATCTAAAATGGGGGAAAACACTTATCAAAACAATGCAAAGCGAAACTAACAAGAGTGACATAAGCCATAGCGAAATAAGACTGAAAAGTGTTCCCCAACAAAGTTCTTGAACAATTCAAAACAAAACTTATACTTATAAAACACAGCAAGGACTAACGACATTCATCGTAGCAAATCACGATCCCAAAGCGAAGTTGCCAAGCATGTTAAGACCTTTCATTTGATTTTCATGTGATTGAGACCCAAATGTCTTAAGGACAGAGATTGGTGTTTCGAAAGGTAAAAGGACATTTTAAGGCCTCAAGCATACAAACTCAAGTTTGAAAGTCCCTAGTCATATTCAGGTTTTCAATCCCAAGAACCTCCCACAAGACAAATCAATTTTGAAAACTCGGTCAGCTCTTGGTTACCTGTCAGCTAGCCGAGTAGGTGTCTGTCGGTTAGCCGTCAGTTGACCGACGGCTAACCGCCAGGTCTCCTGACAGGAAAATCACCATTCTAGAAATGGAACCGAATGTCGCTCAGTTAGCTGTCGGTCGACCGAGGTTGTGCATGTCGGTTGGCCGACAGCTGACCGATGATTCCCTGTCACAAAACATGCTTTGGGAAGTGGAACTGAACTGGACTCGGCTGGCTGTCGGCTGACTGAAATGGACATCTCGGTTAGCCGCTAGCTGACCGCCAGCTGACCGACTGTGCTCGACAGCCCAGTTTAAGTCAGATTTTGCAATTCTTTCCTCTTCCATTCTTGCTCCATTCCACCTCTTTTCTTCCTTTGTCAAATCCCTACATTCCCCTTGAGCCTCCATGCTCTCCAAGGGTCATTCTCACAAAATTTTAAGAACCATTGCATTCATCCATTTTACAACATACTCCTCCACTCTTTCATCCATTTACAAAACATTTAGACAAGATAAAAGGCACTTAAATTGAATGAAAACCAGCAAGATAAAGCTACTAGCATATGCACTTCAAACTAAACAAAATTTCTAACCACAACATATATTTGAATGAATACGTTGTTCAACTAAAATGGAGAAAATACCAAAACATTGAAATCAAATCATTCAAACATTGCATGCATCAAGAAAAGCTAAGTTGATCACTTGCCTTGACAATAGCTAATCCAAAGGTTCCTCAAGCTCCTACCCAAAAGAGAACCACACAATCTACACAAAAGCCCCAAAAAAACATTCCAAAAATCATCATTTTGGGCAACCAAAACCCCCATTTCGAAAATGGAAGAGAACCACACAATCTACCCAAAAGCCCCAAAAAAACATTCCAAAAATCATCATTTTGGGCAACCAAAACCCCCATTTCGAAAATGGGTTTGCATGTTAGAGAAATGGGACCCTAATGGGTTCAAAAGACCACATTGAAGGGGGGAAGAAGATCCCTTACCTGAAGCTTGCTAAACGAGGGGAAGAGGAGAAAATGGAGTGCAACCACAACTGGAAACTCAAAGGAAATGGTAGCAATGTAATCCTTGAGTTGAGAGGAAGAAGAGGATGGTTTCAGATCTTGATTTGG
The DNA here is from genome assembly GCA_029852735.1 of Persea americana. NCBI lineage: Eukaryota > Viridiplantae > Streptophyta > Magnoliopsida > Laurales > Lauraceae > Persea > Persea americana. The sequence continues at coordinate 615,782 of CM056820.1, forward strand.
AAGTCTCTAGCTATGGCATGCAAGGAGAACAAGGAGGAGGAAGAAGAACTTTTTCTCAGATCGTTCAAGAGAAGAAAACTACAGGAGAAGACGTCTGATCGTGAGGTGAGTTGGGAGAGAAGAAGGCAACCCACTTAAGTCAAATGGGTTGTGGGTCCCATTGACTTCAAATTTTGCGATGGATAAAACACTGACTTACGGGTTCCGGATGAAATCAACCCAGAAGACAAAATCAATCACCGAAAAATCTAGTTTCCAAAAAGTACAAATTTGGCATAGTTTTGAGATTTCAAAATTTGGGTCCAGATTTTGTGTGAAATGACTGTTTTACTCTTTTGGGCCAAAACTTAGGTTTCTGGGCCTCAAACATAGACAGGCTGAACACAAAAGTTGAAAGGTAAAATAAAACCATTCAAAAGAGATCGAAATCACGATTAAAATCAAGAAAACTAGAATTTCCTCCCAAGCTTACACGTACACTCAAGGCACCCCTGAGTGTGACTGAATAGCATAAACGCTCTCAAAATTTCCCAAAGCTAATTCCAAACTAAGTTGAACCAATTTCTAACCCCCAAACACTAAACCCACATTATAACTAAGCACACACTTAATAAGTACTAATCGCGCTAATCTTGGGTTGGGGTTTGACATCCTCCACCCCTTAGGTTATTTAGTCCTCCAAATAAAATGGTTATACCTCAGGTAACAAGTGCGGGTACTTTCTCTGGACTTGAACTCTCAATCCCCAAGTAGCTTCTTCCGGCTCATGATTTTCCCACTGTACTTTGACCCAATGGATGGTCCGGTTTCGCAATTCTTGCTCTTTTGTGTCCACAATTCTAACCGGCTTCTCCACATACGACGCATCTTCTCAAATTTCCAGTGGTTCATGCTACAGTACATGTGAAGGATTTGGGACGTATCTCTTCAACATAGAGACATGAAAAACATTGTGCACCCCGGAGAGTTCTGGCGGTAACAGAAGTCTATAGGCAACGTCTCCAATCTTGCTAAAGATCTCATATGGTTTGATGTACCTCCTTGCTAGCTTGCCCTTCTGACCAAATCTTAGTGCTCCTCTGACCGGAGACACTTTCAAAAATACCTTGTCACCTTCTTTAAACTCTACATCTCTTCTACGAGTATCAGCATAACTCTTCTGTTTGCTTCTGGCGAGCTTTAATCGTTCATAGATCAGCTTGATCTTGTCACTTGTTTCTCCAACTATTGTTGGTCCGTGGAAGCTATGAACACCGACTTCTTCCCAACAAACATGGGTTCTGTATCTTCTACCGTAGAGTGCTTCGAAAGGTGCCATACCAATGCTGGAATGATAGTTGTTGTTATACGCGAACTCACAAAGGGGCAAGTACTCATCCCATTGAACCTTGAAATCTAGTACACAAGCACGTAGCATGTCCTCTAAAGTCTGTATGGTTCTCTCTGATTGGCCATCAGTCTGAGGATGGTATGCAGTGCTGAACTGTAACTTGGTGCCCATAGATTCAAATAGGATCTTCCAAAACCTAGAAACAAATCTGCTATCCCTGTCGGAAGTGATGGAGACGGGCTGTCCATGTCTGCTAACAATCTCAGTCACGAATAAATCTACAAGTGGTGCCATATGCATTTTACTCCCTGTCTTCATAGGAATGAAGTGAGCAGACTTCGTGAGACGATCCACTATAACCCAACTGGCATTGTTCCCCTTCTTGGTAGTAGGCAATCCGGAGACGAAATCCATAGTGATGTGCTCCCATTTCCACTCCGGAATGTCCAATGGCTGTAACAACCCTGGAGGCTTCTGATGTTCCGCTTTAATCTACTGACAAGTGAGGCACCGAGATACAAAAGCCGCTATCTCATGTTTCATGTTATTCCACCATAATCGATTCTTCAAGTTTTAATACATTTTGGTGCTACCGGGATGCATGGAGTATCTTGTACTGTGAGCTTCGGTCATTATCTCATTCTTCAAGTCTTTGATGTTACGCACACACAAATGGTCTCGGAAATACAACAGTCCATCTACTACTCTGAAATCTGGACGGTCTGAGATATGATCAACAATTTTGGTCAAATTTGGGTCTTGCAATTGATTGTCTTTGATCTTCCAGATAAAGGTAGGCTCAGACGCTATCATACTTGCCAGCATCACACCCGTCCTTAACGGTTGCATTTCTACTCCAAGTTCTTCAAACTGGTGTAAGACACTAGCTCCCCTTAAGCTGGCCATAACTACTGATTTTCTGCTCAACGCATTAGCTACTACATTCACTTTGCCCGGATGATACTTGATTGGGAAGTCATAATCTTTAATGTACTCCATCCACCGTCTCTGCCTCATATTCAACTCTTTCTACAAAAATAGATACTGTAAACTCTGGTGGTCTAAATGTACTTCAAATTTCTCTCCGTATAAATAGTGTCTCCATATCTTCAAGGCGAATACAACTGCTGCTGACTCCAAATCATGAGTGGCATAATTCTTTTCATGATCTTTGAACAGCCTCGAGCCATAAGCAATTACCTTGTCATTCTGCATCAATACACAACCCAATCCTATATTTGAAGCATCTGTATAGACAACAAATCCTCCACTTCCTGATGGTAAAGTAAGAATCGGGGCTGTAGTCAATCTCTTTTTTAGCTCTTTGAAGCTTTCTTCACAGTGGTCTGTCCATATAAAAGATACACTCTTCCTAGTTAACTTGGTCAAAGGTGCTGCAATAGATGAAAATCCTTGGACAAACCTCCTGTAATATCATGTTAGTCCTAAAAAGCTTCTGATTTCTGTCATACTGCTTGGCCTTTTACAACTGACAACTGCTTCTACTTTGGACAGATCCACCGCTAAACCTTCTCTTGATATAACATGGCCTAGAAAAGCCACTTGCTTTAGCCAAAATTCACATTTACTTAGCTTTGCATAGAGCTGGTTGTCCCTCAAAAACTGCAATGATGTCCTCAAGTGCTCTTCATGTTCTTCCTTACTCTTAGAATACACGAGAACATCATCAATAAACACCAGGGTAAAGTGATCCAAGTACTCTGCAAAGACCTTGTTCATAAGAGCCATAAACACCGCAGGTGCATTTGTCAATCCAAACGGCATCACCAAAAACTCATAGTGCTCATATCTGGTTCGGAAAGCTGTTTTAGGTACATCTGACTCTCTAACTCGCAACTGATAATACCCAGACCTCAAGTCTATCTTGGAAAAATACGCTGCTCCTTATAATTGATCAAACAATTCATCTATTCTCGGCAACGGATACGTGTTCTTGACGGTCATATGATTCAATCTTCTGTAGAGTATGCACATTCTCAAGCTTCCATCCCTTTTTTTTCACGAACAACACCGGTACTCCCCAAGGTGAAACACTTGGTCTGATGAAACCTTTACTCAACAAATCTTACAATTGGAGTTTTAGTTCACCTAATTCTGCTGGAGCCATCCTGTAAGGTGCAATAGAAATTGGAGTTGTCCCTGGAAGGAGCTCAATGGTGAACTCAACTTCTCGAATTGGTGGCAATCCCGGGATTTCTTCAGGAAAAACATCCGAAAATTCACACACAATGGGGATTTCCTCCAACCCTTGGGTCCGTTTATCCTCCATGATAAACGCTATAAAAGCTTCAAATCCATTCTGTACCATTCTGCCTGCTTTCAATGTTGAAATAATCCCCACTTGGTTTTTCTTCCTGTTGCCTTGAATCAACACATCTGCCTGCTCTCCTTTCAACTTGAAAGTAATGGTTTTGGTAAAACAATCCATGGTTGCATGGTACTTCTCTAACCAATCCATGCCTTAGATGACATCAAAGTCATGCATGTTTAGAATAATAAGATCTGCTGGAAGGTTGACCTCTCCTAATAGGACCGAACAACTTGGGTAATAGGTTCTATAAACAGCCTGTTTACCTACTGGTGTGGTGACAATCAATATATAATCAAGCTCCCTAAACGGCATAGCAATCATCTTTGCAAACATAGGAGACAAAAATGAATGAGTGCCGCCAGGATCAAATAAAATTTGGGTTTCTACTCCACAAATGAGAAGCTTACCTTCTACGACATCGCCCACAGCATCGGCATCAACACGGTTGAGATGATATGCACGCCCTTGCTACTGTGGTCTATTCTGCCTCCCTTATGCGTTTCTGTTATGCTGCTGCTGTGGAGGACAAGCATTCTAATTCTGTGCTTGTTGTCTGCCTTGCTGCTGTTGCTGCTGAGGTGGTCTGGCTTGGTTCTGAGTTGGTGCCTGATTCTGAGGAGCTGCTTGCCTCTGTGGCTGATTCTTATTGCCTTGGTTCTGCAATTGTGGGCAATCTCGAATGACATGGTCCATAGCCCCACATCTAAAGCAAGCGCCTGTGGCCTTACGACATTGAGCTGTTTCATGGTTTTTGCCACAATGTGCGCATGCACCTTGCCTTGGAGGGTTTTGTTCTTACCTCTGCTTCTTGTTCTGCTGCCTTTGGTTTTGCTGGTGGTACTGTTGCTTCCTATCCCTGATGATCTGGTTGTTGATATCCTCAAACATGTATGCTCTTTTGACAGCTTCATTGAATGTGACTGGTGGAACTACCCCTGTAGCATCCCTCATGAGTATGGGGTTCAGCCCTTCCAAGAATTTTGTAATCTTCTTCTGCTCGGTATCAATCAATTCTCTAGCATACCTAGCTATCTTTTCAAATTTCGTAACATACTCCAACACTGTCATGTTACTCTGCTTAAGCTACTGAAATTCTATAGCTTTCTGTCTTTTGATGTGTGAAGGGACATACTTGTCGGTGAAATGGTTCTTGAAAGTGTCCCATGCAGTCTCATCTGCCATGGCCTGATACGGTTCCTTAACCATTTGCCACCAAGTGTCCGCTAATCCATAACATAGAGAAGTGGTGAGGTTGACCTTCTGTATGCTTGTACATGTGAATACATCAAAAATTTTCTCGGTGTTCACCTACCAATCGTCTACAGCCAAAGGGTCTTCTTGACCCGAGAACTCCTTGGGTCCTCTCTTTCTGAATCTTTCAAACAATATGTTAGGGTCTTGGTCCCTATTGTTGATGATTATATTCGGACCCCCAGGTTGCCTAGGCTGGGGTTGAGGCCTGTTCTGTAAAACCTCCAATAACTGCCTTTGACTTGTGCCATTTCCTCATCCTTTCTAGCTAACTGCTCTTGGAACCTAGCTTGGTTCTCATTGGCCTCTCTCTGTAGCCTAGCTTGGACTTCATTGGCTTCCCTCTGCAATCTAGTCTGACTTTCATTAGCTTGTCTCTGTTGTTCTAACATGGCCTGCATGAGTGCCTGAAACTGTGTTACGGTAGGTGGTTGCTCGTTATTTGTTTCATTGTTATTGTTGTTGGTATTGCTGCCGGAAACATTCTGATTCGGAACGTTTCTTGGAGGCATAATGCTGTAAAACAAATTGTTAGTACATAATAACAAGTTCGGGTTTGGTTTCTAGGTCCATACTAACAATCTAACGAACTCATGGATCCTCGCCACGTCCCTAAGAGTTTCTAGTTTCTTTTAAATGCCTGAAATATGTCCCGCTCTGACAACAGTCCTGTCGCGACCCCGGACCAAGGTCCCTGAATCCGGGCCCGCGACTAAAGGGTTTATGTGTTGCATCCAACCAACTGTCCTTCTATGATTAACCCACAGGTTTCCTCGGTGAGAATTCTCAAAACAACATGAAACTTATCTCACATGAACAATGGTTTGCGGAAGAGTGCAAGTAATCTTATCCATAATATTCATGTATCATAACATCAATTTACATAAGTTAAATCATCATCAAGATAATTAATCAGAGGAGGAAATATAAGCATGACATTCCCAAGATTAGTTCAAGTTTCGAGATAACAAAAGTAAGTTAAGTTTAAGATTACATTTCCACAAAGTATGAAAAGGCCAACAAAGGCCATACAACCCAAAACAACAAAAAGAACTATTCCCATCCAAGTATCGTGCTCAAGACCCCACCCGACGTCTAGAGGACGTCGTAGGGTTGCCACTCTCGGGCAGGGGGTAGCTCAAAAGCCTCCTCCGGGCGCTCCTCCTCAAGGGCAACGACTCCTGCATCTAAACACCAAAGCAAAAGGGGTCAAACATGATGGTCTGGCAGGTGATTGTAAGACCCCACCCCGAGAGTTTCCGATTAGAGTTAATTAAGACGTGCTTTAGCTATAAGTGAGATTAGTGGAAATGGGTTAAATCTGGATTAGAATAGCTTTTTATAGTTTTGAATTATTTTGGGAACTCTTTTGATTTAGTGGGGCCCTTTGGGGGTTCCTTTTATTGTGTTTTGATCAGTTTTGGAATTTATTTAATAATTCTGGAAATCTGTAATTTGCTTCGGTTAATGTATTTTATGATTGCCGACAACTTTTGTATTTGCTCCGTTCTCGTTCGAGACCTCTAAACCCTACTTTGCTAATGATAGGGGTAAAACAATCTTTTTACACAAAATTTGGACACTATTTTCAATGTCACCGAAACTCGTAAAATATATACTTTTTGCAAAGTAGAAATTTCGACGATCAATTCTTCCTTCTTCGTCGAATCCGTCCGAAGCCCGTAGAGCGATGTTTTAGCCCAATTTGGACTTTTAAGTTGTGGGACCCATTGCCATTGCCTATATAAGGAGGAGCCCTTTTTCCTCTTCCTCTTCTTGCAACTTTCTTTGAGGAAAAGGAGTTCCAGCCCAGCCCTAGGGTTTTCTTCAAGCTACCTTGGTTCTTGCTTCTCCATCAATCTCTCTCAAATCTATTGCTAAAGGTAAAATGGAGGTGGTAATCTTCTTCCCCTCCATGAGAGCTTCATCTTGATACCATTTTTAGAGAGAGCCTTCCATTCCAAGCTACACTTTGATCAAGCTCTTGCCATTAGAGGACTTTCCATGTAAGCTCTTCTTCTCATCTCTTGGTTGTGTGTTCTTCTAGTCCTTGAGATGCTCCATCTTGGTTATTGGAAGTTATCCCTTTCTATTTCATAGTTTTGCCATTTTAGGGCTTGTAATGAATGTATTTTGGGGATTTTTGTGTAGATTGTGGATTTTGAGCTAAAAAGTGGGATTAGAGCTCATTAGCTTAATTGGAGACCAAGGCAAGTGAATGAATGGATTTGATTTGAATGAGTTCTTGTTTTATTAAAAATGTGAATTTTACTATTCATCTTCCTCTAGTTTCCTATGTTTCATGATGCCTTTGGAAATGTAATTATTGATAAGATTTCCTTTCAATTAATGTTAGGAGAATGTATGCATTCTTTTACTAAAGCTTGTTTTGCCATTATGGATTTTATAAATGAGATTTGTACTTGCATTGAATGGGGTTTGTGTGGGAAGGAGAATTAATGCCTTGATGGAAGGATGGTTGGAGGATAGGATTGATGTTGAATGGAAGGGAATAGACCCATTTCATGTTAGGAAATGGTTGAAGTTGAGGTGAAAGGGTTTGGGAAAGAAAGAGCTGAAATCTGCACCTGATGTGTAGTTCCCGCAGCTGGGCGGTCAGCGGGCAGTCACCTTGGCAGCTAGCCGACAGGTGACCGGCGGCTAGCCGACCTAGATTCGGTTACAAACACAGAATGCTGTGTTTTGACAGGTGAACCGCGGTCAGCCCCGCGGTCAGCTCACGGCTAACCGCCACCCAAAAGCCCTATGACCGCTAGGTAGCCGAAATGCGCTGTCAGAAACACAGAATGCTATATTTTAGCAGGGTGAACCGCGGTCAGCCCCGCGGTTAGCCAGCGGCTAACCCCCGATCACCTCAGCGGCTAACCGCCAGCTAACCGACAGGTGACCGAATTTCACCCAGAATTCCTGAGTCTTTTCTATTGTTTTCAGATATGGTATTTAAAGGTTTGGATGGGTTGTTCTGATGCCCTACCACCTTGGAAAGACCCAGGGGATGATATAAGGAGATCGACTTAAAAAGAAACTCCATTTCGGAAATGTATTGCAAATTTTGGATTCATCAACTTGTATAAGGAAACTTGATATGTCCTCTATCATTCGAGTACCATACTAAGGGCAATAATAGACATACAAGATCTTTATACATGTTGTTTGAATACGGAAGCCCCAATATATAGTCTGTAACTGTATAAGGATTCAGTTCATTGTTTTAACTCTGATTTATGCACCTGACATGTCTTGCCAGCCCCGTTTATGCATGAAAAGATAATGATATGAAATGTGTGCCTATGAGCACCCTGCCCCGCCTGCCCGAGTGTTTTGTACCGATATAGTTTTGTATACGTTTTGATTTCTCATGTAACCTATGAGTCGCACCACTAAGCTTGGATGTCCTTGTCAGCCTGATCAACTGACTTGGGCCTCCCCCTTGTGCTCCCGCCAGTTGCAACTTGGATCCTGTCCTGCCCCGCTACCCGGTTCCGCGGCTGTGATCTTGCCTAGCTATATGTATATGTATATAATGTTGGTTCTCGTTACTTGGTGTGCTCGAGCCCAACGCACTGAATGTGCTCTCATCACATTAGTGATAGAGAGGATTTAGCTTTAGTGTGGTTGCCATCTAGTCAGTTCCTGTACCTTGAATATCCTACATGATTTATATTGCATCTGTACTTTAAATGAACCATGCATCCTGTTTTAAGACAGTAATTGTTTTAATAAGATTTCATTATGTTTAAGATGTGCTTTGATTTCTTTCTTGGTATTATCTATTCATCCACCTGCCAGACTGTCGTGTCTGACCCATTTTTGTGGTACTCAGGTCCAGCCCCCGTTATTGCCTTCGAGGAGGAGCCTGAGGAGGCGGTCGGCGAACCGCAACGATTAGTGGAGTGGCAAGCTGACAATGTCATTTAGACATTCGGTTTAGCTTTGAGTTACGTAACATTTTGGGGGAATTTATAGAATGATACTTGATTTGCACTTTTGGTTGTACTGGCCTTTGTTGGCCATTATTTTTGGGGAATGTTAATTTAACTTGATCTTTTGTTTAAACTTTAACTTCATATTTTGGGAATGCTAATGAGATCATTGCTCACTCTGACATCATGTCATACTTATGTATTATCAGTCTTATATGACGATGATGGATCAAGAATTTGATTTGTTACACGCTTCCGCACCAATGTAAATGTTCTATGAGTGTGTGTGAAATCCTCACCGCGGAAACCTGTGGGAGATTAAATGTGTATATTCATAAAATCATTCATCCACCTCGTCGCGGGCCCGGATCCCGGTCTGGGGTCGCGACAGACTGGTATCAGAGCGAGACATATTTCAGGCAATTAAAAGAAACTAGACATCCTAAGATCGTGGCGAGGATCCGTTAGACTTTTCGTTAGTTAGACTCGTGTGAGCAACGTGTGACCCTTATATGATTTTATGTGCTAACAATTTATTTTGCAGTGATATGCCACCTCGAAAAAGACCCGTGAACGACAATCCCACCGCAAGCAATAGTGAACACACCGGGCCACTAGGAAACGGTACTCCGGATCCAAACATGCAGAATCAGTTTCAACAGATGATGCAAGCCATGCTTGACCAGCAACGTCAAGCCAATGAAAATCAAGCCAGATTGCAAGAGCAAATGGCCAGGAAGGATGAAGAGCATGCTAGGGAGATGGCTTTGATGCAAAGGCAGTTATTAGAAGTGTTAGAAAGGAGACCTGAGCCGGCACCAGCACAACCTCTAGGCCCTCAAATAGTCATTAACAATAGGGAACATGACCCCAATGCGTTGTTTGAAAGGTTTAGGAAGAGGGGTCCTAAGGAGTTCACTAGGCATGAGGACCCATTAGCTGCAGATGACTGGTTAGAGCATACGGAGAACATCTTTGAGATATTTAGATGTACAGGTAGGCAGCAAGTGCAACTCACCGCTTCCATGTTCACCGGCCTAGCGGATATATGGTGGAATACAGTTAGGGCTAAGTATAGGACCATAGCAGACGCAGAGGCTTGGACAAGTTTCAAGAGACAATTCAGTGACAAGTTTGTATCGACGCATGTGAAAAGGCAAAAGGCCATTGAATTTCAGCAGCTCGTGCAAGGTAGCACGACCGTCCAAGAGTACCTCACGAAATTTGAGAGACTGTCTCGATATGCCCCAGAATTAATTGACACTGTGGAGAAAAAGATAGCGAAGTTCCTTGAAGGACTTAACCCGATCATTGAGAGGGATGCCACGGGTGTTGTACCACCTGCCACTTTTGAAGAGGCTGTGAGAAGGGCCTATAAATTCGAGAACTTGAACAACAAGATCCTCAAGATCCAAGGAAGGAGTCAGACTCATCAACAAAACAACAAGCAGAGGAACCATCAGAACAAGCGACCGAGGCAAGAACAAAACGTACAGAATGCTCTAGTTTGCGTTCATTGTGGTAAAAACCATGAAAGTGCTCAATGCCGTACGTTTACGGGAGCATGTTTCAGATGTGGCTCCATGGCACACCAGCTCAAGGACTGCCCAAGGCAAGTTGGACATGGTAACAACAGACAGAATCAGCAACAACAAGGAACACAACGCCAGGCACCACCCCAGAACACACTAGCTGTACAGAACCAGCCCAGGCCACTCCAGCAACAGGCTCCGTAGCAACAGTATAGACCTCCACAATAGCAGCAAGCGCGTCAGCAAGGACAGAATCAGAATCAGGGTCCTCCTCAGCAGCATAGGAATGCACAGCAAGGAAGGAAGCAACAAGCTCAGAACAGGCCTCAGCAGCGAGGACAAGTGTATGCAATTAACCAAGCTGATGCAGAGGCGGCAGAGAACGTGGTGGAACGTACACTCCTGGTTTGTGGATTTGAAGCTAAGATTTTGTTTGACCCTGGCTCTACGCACTCTTTCTTGTCTCCAAAATCTTCTAAGCTGATTGTTGTGCCTGCTAGAGAACTTGAGTATGTGTTGACAGTGTCCACCCCCGTAGGCAAACAAGTTGTGTGTAGGAAGTATTATCCTAGATGTGCTATTAAGATAGGAGATGTGGTGTTACCGGCGAATCTCATTGTGTTGGAGATGTTCGACTTTGATGTCATCCTAGGGATGGATTGGTTAACAGGATACCATGCTACTATGGATTGTTTCCATAAGACCCTCACTTTTAAATTAGAAGAGACACCAGCGGGAGTGTTATTTCATGGAGAGAGGAGGAATTCTTGTCCAAGGTTTATTTCAGCGTTCAAGGCTGATAGACTTGTGAGAAGCGGATGTGAAGGCTATTTAGCGTTTATCACGGAGGATAAACGGTCCCAAGGGGTGGAGGAGATCCCAATTGTTGGTGAATTTCCAGATATTGTTCCCGAAGAGATCCCAGGATTGCCACCTGTAAGAGAAATTGACTTCACCATCGAGTTATTACCGGGGACCGCTCCGATATCTATTGCACCATATAGAATGGCTCCAGCTGAATTAGGAGAGTTGAAGATTTAGTTGCAAGAATTGTTGGATAAAGGTTTTATTAGACCGAGCGTCTCACCTTGGGGAGCTCCAGTTTTATTCGTCAAGAAGAAAGATGGTTCCATGAGAATGTGTATTGATTATCGGAAATTGAACCAAGCTACCATCAAGAACAAGTATCCGTTGCCAAGGTTAGATGAATTGTTTGACCAATTGCAAGGTGCTGCTTACTTTTCGAAGATCGATCTAAGTTCCGGTTACCATCAGCTGAGAGTTAGAGATTTAGATGTATCGAAGACGGCGTTCCGGACGAGATATGGACACTACGAGTTTCTAGTGATGCCATTTGGACTGACGAATGCACCGGCAATATTCATTGCCTTGATGAACAAAATATTCGCGGAATACTTAGACCAATTTACAGTGGTGTTTATTGATGACATTTTGGTGTACTCTAAGTCTAGAGAAGAGCATGAAGAGCATTTGAGGATAGCATTGCAACTTCTAAGAGACAACCAATTGTATGCGAAGCTCACCAAGTGCGAATTTTGGCTTGAAGAAGTCGCATTTTTAGGTCATATCATTTCCAAAGAAGGATTATCAGTGGACCCAGCCAAGATAGATGCAGTTGTGAAGTGGGAAAGGCCGAAGAATGCGTCAGAAATCAGAAGTTTTCTTGGATTGGCGGGTTACTATCGAAGATTTGTGCAGGGATTTTCGTCGATCGCAGCTTCATTGACGAAGTTGACCAAGAAGAATGCACTTTATGTGTGGACAGACCAATGTGAGACCAGCTTCCAAGAGTTGAAAAAGAGATTAACTTCAGCACCCGTCCTCACTTTACCATCCGGGAGCGGCGGTTACACCATTTTTATAGATGCTTCGAATATAGGACTCGGTTGTGTATTGATGCAAGATGGAAAAGTCATTGCTTATGGATCCCGTCAATTGAAGGACCACGAGAAGAACTATGCAACGCATGACCTTGAATTAGCAGCAGTCATTTTTGCATTAAAGATGTAGAGACATTACCTCTACGGAGAGAAATTCGAAGTCCACTCCGATCACCGCAGCTTACAGTATTTGTTCTCTCAGAAGGAGTTGGATATGAGACAAAGAAGATGGATGGAATATATTAAAGATTATGATTTCCCGATCAAGTATCACCCAGGGAAGGCAAATGTAGTAGCCGATGCCTTGAGTAGGAAGTCAGCAAGTGTTGCAAGCCTAAGAGTTACTTGCTTCTTTCAACAATTTGAAGAGTTGGGGGTAGATTTTCAGCCCCTAAGCGAGGGAGTGATGTTAGCCAACATGTCCGTGTCTGAACCCTCGTTCATTCGGAAGATCAAGGATGACCAATTGCAAGATCCAGAGTTGGCCAAGATTTCAGAGCATATAGCAGAACGTCCTGATTTTCGTATTGTGGATGGAGTCTTATACTATCGTGATCGTCTATGCGTGCCCAATATTGAAGATTTGAAGAATGACATTATGACAGAGGCGCACAGTATGAAGTACTCTATGCATCCGGGTAGCACTAAGATGTATCAGAATTTGAAGGGCGGATTTTGGTGGAACAACATGAAGAGGGAAATAGCAGCTTTCGTTTCCCGATGTATGACGTGTTAGTTGGTGAAGGCAGAGCATCAGAGACCTCCAGGGTTGTTGCAGCCATTAGAGATCCCGGAATGGAAGTGGGAACATATCACCATGGATTTCATCTCGGGATTGCCAAGAACCAGAAAAGGGAATAACGCCATATGGGTCATTGTGGACCGTCTTACCAAATCAACTCATTTTATTCCTATGAAGACCGGAGAGAAAATGCATATGTTACCTCTTGCGGAGTTGTTTGTCAACGAGACTGTCAGCCGTCATGGGCAGCCAGTCTCCATTACTTCGGACAGAGATAGCAGATTCGTCTCGAGATTCTGGAAGTCTTTGCATGAGTCTATGGGAACGAAGCTTCAGTTCAGTACAGCGAATCACCCTCAAACAGATGGTCAATCAGAGAGAACAATTCAGACCCTTGAGGATATGCTTCGAGCGTGTGTACTAGATTTCAAGACTCAATGGGACGAGACCCTACCGCTTTGCGAGTTCGCCTACAACAACAGTTATCATTCGAGCATTGGGATGGCGCCTTTTGAGGCATTGTATGGTAGGAGGTGTAGAACTCCAGTCTGTTGGGAAGAAGTAGGTGTTCGCAGTTTCCATGGACCGACTATAGTGAGTGAGACCAGTGACAAAGTCAAGTTGATCCAAGAACGTCTGAAGGTAGCCTGGAGTAGACAAAAGAGTTACGCAGACTCTCACCGAAGAGATTTGCATTTCAAAGAAGGAGATAAGGTATTCTTGAAGGTGTCCCCTACTAGAGGAACTTTGAGATTCGGGCAGAGAGGCAAATTATCTTGGAGATACATTGGACCCTATGATATCGTGAGCAAGATTGGTGACATGGCTTATAGATTGGCCTTACCACCTGAGCTTTCCGGCGTACACAATGTGTTCCATGTGTCTATGTTGAAGAAGTACGTCCCCGATACGTCGCATGTACTCCATCATGAACCGTTGGAGATCAGAGAAGATGCCACCTATGCCGAGAAGCCTATTCAGATCATCGATACGAAAGAATAGGAACTGAGGACAAGGACCATTCAATGGGTGAAAGTGCTTTGGGAGAATCATGGACCGAAAGAGGCAACATGGGAATTACGGGATCAAGTTCAGAAGAAGTATCCGCATCTACTACCCGAGGTTAGTTATTTTATTTCATTTGGTGGACCAAATGCCCTAAGGGGTGGAGGATGTAAGACCCCGCCCCGAGAGTTTCCGATTAGAGTTTGTCGAGACCCCGGACCGAGATTTCCCCAGTCTGGGCCCTGTCGCGATGGTGATGTCCATCCAACTATGATTAACCCACAGGTTTCCGCGGTGAGGATTCCCAAAAACGAACATGTAACAATCTCACACGAACAATGATTTGTGGAAGCGTGCAAGTAATCTCATCACAACTTAATAACATAAACCTTACGATTCCAAATTGCATAAGTTAAATCATCATTAAGACAATAATCAGAGGAGGAAACGTAAGCATAGCATTACCAAGTTTAGTTCAAGTTTCAAGATAACAAAAAGTGTTAACTTACATAACCCCAAAAGTATGAAAAGGCCAACAAAGGCCATACATCCCAAGATAACAAAATAATCCCATCTACGTGTTCGTACTCAAGACCCCGCCCAACGTCTAGAGGACGTCGTCGGGTTGCCACTCACGGGCTGGGAGTGGCTCAAAAGCCTCCTCCGGGCGCTCCTCCGCAATAGCAACGGCGCCTGCATCTAAACACCAAAACAAAAGGGTCAGACACGACGGTCTGGCAGGTGATCAATTTAGACATAATACAAGTTAGTTAATATGAAAGTAATCAGCACTTAAAACATGACATGAGTTCTGAACAAAACATGTATAAGGTGCAATTCAAAACTAATATGCTTTTCAATAAAACATCATGAATCACGAATCCACATTGAGCTCATCCTTTCTCCGCCATACGTGATGACAAGAGCAAGCGAAACGAAACAAAACGAGACGAAACGAAACAAAAGTCCGAGCCACGCAAGGTGGGCGGAAAAACCGGCCGCGGAACCGGACAAAACAAAGATGTGTATAAATACACGACTAATCTGCAGATTGCCCTTAGGTTTAAAGACCCCCTAACTAGTGGATCAGATTGAAAGGGCAGTCCAAGCTCAGCGGTATTCCATGATATCCATGTATGCATAAAACATATCAATACTTGTACAAAACTTAGCGAAAAATGGGTAAAAACACTTATCAAAACAATGCAAGATGAGACTAAACAAGAATAGCATAAGCTATAACAAACAAGGCTGGAAAAGTGTCCCCATTATAGTTCTTGAAACAAATCAAAAGCTAAACACATGCTTGTAAATCAAAACAGGTACGAAACGGTATTCTTCGTGTCAAAATTTAAGATTTCGAAACAATTATGTCAAGTATATGCTAAGACTCTTTATTTGATTCTTGTGAAGTTGAAACCCAAATGTTGGAGTTTAAAATGATTTGGTGTCCCCGAAGCTAGACAACATTTCATGTTTCAATTGCACAACATCAAGCTAAAGACCCCTTACATATTCTAGTTTTTCTCTCCCATCGAAGCCCCTTCAAAATTCTCCTTCTGTACACTCGGTCACCACGCGGCTACCTGGCGGCTAGCCGCCGGTTGGCTGGTCGGCTGGCCGACCAACTGACCGACCGCTGACCGACTAATCAGGAGCAATACTACTTTTCAGTTTTCTTGCGCAGGTCGGCTAGCCGCCTACTGACCGCCCGCGGGCCGACCACGCCCTGTGCAAAAACTGGGTTACTGTTATTCTGACCGACACAGGGGCGGCTAGCCGTGGGTCGACAGTCGGCTAGCCGACGGCTGACCGCCGATCTGCGGCAGCTTCAATTTGATTCAGATTTCACACCCCTTTTCCACCATTTCATTCCTTTGTCAAATCCCTGCACATCCCCTGAGCCTCCATGCTCTCCAAGGGGCAATTTCCATTCAAATGTTAACCATCATCACTTAAATCATTTCACAATATACTCCTCCATTCTTTCATCCGTTTATAAACCATTTTGGCAAGATAAAAGCAACTTCAAATGAATGAAAACCATTAAGACAAACCATTAGCATATGCATTTCAATTAAAACAAGATTTCAAACTATAACACATCTTTGAAACAATACATTGCCCAAATTAGAATGGAAAAGGAATCAAACCATGAAAGCACATGGATAGCTTCTACATGCTTCCAATGGGCTACACATCAAATTTCAGGTCATTCCGACGACATTTGACCCGGTTTTGACGCTCGGAAGCAAAATCAAGCCTATCGGCGGCAGAGCTCCCCGGGACCATGGCATCCAAATCGGAGCTAATGGATTGTCTCAAAATGACTCCAATAGGCTCCCTGTCAAATTTCAGGTCAATCGGACATCGGATGACCGTACATCGAAGCTTGACATCTTCCACACGGTGAAATCAAGTCTAGCATCGACGGGAACCCAAGCGGATTCAGAACCCAAATAAAAGCCCATGGTTGGTCCTATCTAATGCTCAGGAAGCTTCACCCCAAATTTCAGGTCTTTCCGACATCGTTTGACCTAGTTTCAACTCTTGGCGGAAAATTGGCTACAAAGTCTTCGGCTTTTCCAAAAACAAGAAACTTTGTGCCCTGATTTGCACAACTTCTCGACAGGTTTTCTTCAGTGGAATCAAGCCAATAAACGAGAACAAATGTCAAGAAAAACAAAGGAGAAAAAAGAAGCCAAAAAGCCCAAAAAACGGCCGAGAAACGACGACCGAAATGGGACCAAAAGGCCCATGGTCGCCGGCGGCCCTGGAAATCCGGGTCGTCGGATTTCCGCTGGAACGACTGTTTTTCCGTTCCTTTTCGCGTTTTGCGATGTCTGGTCCCTGTGATTTTCTTAAAATCTGATTTTTGAGGCTTGATATCCGTCAATCTTCGTCAACATCACGGATCCGCCGTCGAAATCATTCGATCATCATTGGACACTCCAAAATCGCCAACCGGCAGACCAAGAAAGCACACGTTCTGCCCGACCGATCGGGAAATCGACTGGACAAATGTTGCTGGCCCATTGGAACCAACAAATCTCTGAATTTGTATCGCCATCCTACATCAAACAACATGTGGATCCATCGATGATCATCGCAAAAAGAATTCCAAAAGACGCAGCGCGGCCCGCAACTCTTCAAATGACTTGGCGACCAATTAATGCTGTTAATTGACCCGTTTATGACAAGTTATTACGGTCATTAACTCATTATTCTGGACAGCCCAATCAGAAGCAAGCAAATGGGAGTTACAAGTCTAATTAATCATAGCAATTAACCATGTAACTCCTATCATTATGGAGTTTAATCATGGTAATTAATCATGAAACCCCCATCATCATGGAGATTAAAAGCTCATTATTCTCCATCGACCAATCAGATTCAAGGAAAAAGGAGTTACAAAATTATGAAATTAAATCTTGTAACTCCTCCCATCATGGAGAATTAATGCAATCAATGCCCATAAACCCTCCTAATGGCTACGAAAAACATATAAATAGGTGGTCATTCCAAAGGGAAGGGGTCTTGAAAAATTATCCTGAAAAGTCTCTGCATAAAGAAGCTCTCTTACTCTGAAGAAACTCTGTTGCAAACACTAAAAGGTGATTGAAGTCCCTTGGGGGGCCACCCCCCCCCCCCCCCCCAAGGTTTCCCCTCTCCTTCTATTTAACGTGGCCTAGACGCGGCTTTTCAACCCGTCTACCTGTTTTTTTATTAGATATAGGACCTTCCCTTGGTCTTTGTCCTCTAAAAATCTGGGGTTCAAGCCAAACCAAGTGAACTAAAGCATCAAGTGTTCTCATCTGAAGGACGATGGCGGATTCCATACAAGACTCCCTACTGTTGATCTGAACGAGTCCCCACAATCTCCTGAGAAGTCAGATCCCTCTTTCTTCCTCTTCTATTGTATTTTGTATTTTTTTAAAGAGACAAAAAAATCACAATTCTTGTCTTTCATTATTGATAAATTTGTAAATCGCATTTCATGGCAAAATTGCCTTCTACGGCACAAAATCGCCTCTCACGGCAAACTAAAGAAAATCACCTCTCATGGCATTCTAAATCTGTCTTTTATCTTAAAATATATGTGCAATGAAAAGTTAGAAAAAAAGTTTGATTTCCTTTCTACTTGTTAAGGTGAATCTCCGGATCACCATTTCAAATTCCAAGTAGAATAGAAAATCTAGCATACCTGTACAAAATGTTGATGCTCGCCTTTTTCTTCGCCCCGCCGCACCCCGGCGAACCCGGGGCGGAGGAAGGCAAGAAAACACGGGTCCATCAAGTTGGCACACCCGGTGGGACTCGTTCATTTGAGAACACGATGCTTAGGCTCCTTGGCTCCTTTCTAGTTGGTGGCCTATGTTGGATTTTGCATCTAAAAAAAACATGAGATGGGATTCTCTGGAAATTTCTGTCTTTCAACTTATTTCCATTCTTTCTCTTCTCAAACAAGAAAAAAAAGTTTTTTTCACGTTGGGTTCAGATTTGAGAAATTTTGGTTTCTTCCCTTTCAGATTTGGTGCTCGCGAAAATCGCTGAGCCTTTGTTCGGATTGGAATACCATTTCTTCTCTTTTGTGAATCCAATCTTAACTTTTTTTTTAAACAAAAAATTTCAGATTTCTCTCTTTTGGATTCAAATTGGAGAAATTTTGGTCTTTTCCCTTTTCGTATAATGGCTCGCAGAAATCGCTGAGCCAGAGTTCGGATTGGGAGGGGCATTTTCCTCTCTTTGATGGGTCAATTAGTGATCTTTCAAAAAAAATATATAAAACAAATGAAAAAAAAATTCAGATTTCTCTCTTTTGGATTCAAATTGGAGAAACTTTGGTTCTTTCCTTTTCGTATAATGGCTCGCGGAAATCGCTGAGCCAGCGTTCGGATTGGGAGGGTCATTTTCCTCTCTTTGATGGGTCCATTAGTGATCATTCAAAAAAAAAAAAAAAACACATAAGGTTGCACCAATTGCGTTCTTTGATCAAAGTGAATCTAAGAAAAGCCTTGTCCAAAGTGTGGAGGCAGCTAGACTGTTCGAGGCAAGGGTCCTTCAAATGGGTTCATTAAGTAATCCTACCCTTACCTAGGGGCCGATCTATCCACTAAGGTTTCATAAGACCGAATTGGAAGACCTATGTACACTCTTAAAAAAAAATCTTCAAAAAAAAAAACTTCTGTCACTATTGTGTTCAGATTCAAGAAATTTTGGCTCCTTCCTTTTCGGATTTAGTGCTCGCAAAAATGTTTGAGCATGTATTCGGATTGGAATACCATTTGCTCTCTTTTATGAATTCAATCTTGACTTTTCCAAAAAAAAAAAAAAAAAAAAAAACTTCCATCATTAGTGGATTCAAATATGAGAAATCCTACTTCCTTCCTTTTCGGATTTAGCGCTCGCGGAAATCGCTGAGCCTGTATTCAGATTCGAATACCATTTGCTCTCTTTTGCGAATTCGATCTTGACCTTTTAAAAATCTCATCTCGTGTCCTTTTCAAGGATGCGATTTACAACATTTGTGCCTAGCGGTATTCGCGACCGACACATTTGTATCTCTAACCTTATGTCATTTTACCTCGAGTGAGCTTCGCTTCTCGGTAACTTGAACGCTCATTTCGAGCAGAACATACTTGCGTTCAGAATAATTGTACCCTCTATGCCTTTTTGCCTTCTTCATTGCGCTCAAAATGGGACATGCCCGCTGAGCGATTTGAAAAGACAAAACCATAGTATTTTCCATTTATGATCACCATATTCTTGTGATTACTAATGGATGTGGTCTTGTTTCAGAAGTTTTCCAAACTAACAATGGCAGCTTCATTGACCATCACCTTTGACGAGAACAAGTACCAGATCATACTTCAAGAGAAGCAAAGCAAGCGCACTTACAAGCGTCCTGCCAGTTGCCGAAGCGTCACCTCCCTCGGCAACTCTCAAAACACCGGGTCGACCTCCACTCCCCGGACCATTGTCTTCGGGTCACTGGGACCATTCCCACTACCCGTAGAAGAGACGGCGCCTGCTAAGAAGCAGAAGACTGCCCCTGAACGTGTTGCTGCCCCGACACCAAAGGCGGTCACCAAGAAACCTGAGGCTCGTGGCAATCCCGCGAAGCCTCAACCAGCAAAAACCAGCTCTGCCCCAAGACTTGATCCCCGAGATCTTCACCAAAAC
The DNA here is from genome assembly GCA_029852735.1 of Persea americana. NCBI lineage: Eukaryota > Viridiplantae > Streptophyta > Magnoliopsida > Laurales > Lauraceae > Persea > Persea americana. The sequence goes on from CM056820.1 coordinate 636,002, forward strand.
AAAGAAGGTCCCGGACATCTGCAAAGCCAGCATACCTGGCTCTTCTCAAGGAGAATCGGTTATATCCTCTTGCTTACATCAAAGGGGAGAAATCTACCCTCCACCGAACTACAAAACCAACCTAGCACGAGCCGGCTTGTTCATACAAGCCCAAAATCAAGTCGTGCATCACAAGGCCTCGACAAGAACCTGCCAAGGCCTGCTCTCCTGCAACTCGACCCTTCATCTCTGTTGACACCAAAAATGTCACTTTACCTCATCAACATCAAAAACTATATGGAGCCGCATCCTACTACAAACAGGCAAAGCTGCTTCAAGCATCAGATCTTGAGAAAACCAAAAAAAAACTACAAGATCTTTCAAAGTATCCAAAAGAAGGGTACATATGAAGTTTCAGGCCATTTCGACACCATTTGGCCTAACTTCAATCCTCCAACAGCTGAGCAGGAGCTCCCGGCGGCAACAGTGTCAAATACATTAAATCTTCGATCATAGCCTATGGATGGTCTCAAAATACCTCCAAAAGGCTCCATGTCGAATTTCAAGTCAAACCGACACCATTTCACCCTCCATCAACTCTCGAACGGCGAAATCAAGCCTCCCCGCTGCGAGACCCTCTGATGCCGCCACTCATCAAACAAAAAACATGAGTAGCTTCTGCATGCTTCCAAAGGACTGCACGTTAAATTTCAGGTCATTCCGACAACGTTTGACCAGGTTTTGATGCTCCGAAGCAAAATCAAGCCTACCGGCGGCGAAGCTCCCTGGGACCATGGCACCCAAATCGAAGCTAATAGATCACCTCAAAATGACTCCAATAGGCTCCCCGTCAAATTTCAGGTCAATCGGACATCGGATGACCGTACATCAAAGCTCGACATCTTCCACACAGTGAAATCAAGTCAAGCATCGACGGGACCCCAAACGGCTTCAAACCACAAATAAAAGCCCATGGTTGGTCCTATCTAATGCCCAAGAAGCTTCACCTCAAATTTCAGGTCATTCCGACATCGTTTGACCCAGTTTCAACTCTTGGCGGAAAATCGGCTACAGAGTCTTCGGCTTTTCCAAAAAATAGGAAACTTTGTGCTCTTATTTGTACAGCCTTTTGACAGGTTTTCTTTAGACGAATTAAGCCAATAAATGAGGAGAAATTTCAAAGAAAAATACAGGAGAAAACAGAAGCGAAAAAGCCCGAAAAATGACCAAGAAACGGCGACCGGAAGGCAACCGGAAAGTGGACCAAAGTCCAAGGTCGCCAGCCAAAAGTGCAGTTTTTCCGTTCTTTTTCGCGTTTCGCGATGTTTGGCCCCTATGATTTTCTTAAAATCTGATTTTTGAGGCATGATATCCGTCGATCTTCGTCAACATCACAGATCCGCCATCGAAATCATCTGATTATCATCGGATACTCCGAAACTGCCAACTGGCCGACCAAGAAAGTACACTTTCTGCCCGACCGATCAAGAAATCGACTGGACAGATGTTGCCGGCCCATTAGTGGCAACCAATGTCTGAATTTTCATCGTCATCCGACATCAAGCAACGTACGGATCCATCGATGATCATCACAAGATGAATTCCAAAAGACGCGGCGCGGCCCGCGACTCTTCAAGCGACTCGGCAGCCAATTAATGAAGTTAAATGACCCTTTTATGGCAATTTATTAGGGTCATTAACTCATTATTTTGAACGGCCCAATCAGAAGCCAAGAAATGGGAGTTACAAGTCCAATTAATCATGACAATTAACCATGTAACTCCTATCATTATGGAGATTAAGCATGGTAATTAATCATGAAACTCCCATCATCATGGAGATTAAATGCCCATTATTCTCCATCGGCCAATCAAAATCCAAGAAAAAGGAGTTACAATATAAAGAATTAAATACTTGTAACTCCTCCCATCATGGAGCATTAATACCATTAATGCCCATAAAACCCTCCTAATGGCCACCAAAAGCCTATAAATAGGCGGTCATTCCAAAGGGAAAAGCGAAAGAAAAATCATCTGAAAATCATCTGAAGGATCCTGATAAATTGTCTGAAAACTATCCTGAAGAATTCTCTGCAAAAAGAAGCTCTCTCACTTTGAAGAAACTCTGCTGCAAATTCTACAAGGTGATCGAAGTCCCTTGGGGGGCCACCCCCCCAAGATCTCCTCTCTTCTTCTATCCAACATGGCCTAGATGCGGCTTTTCAGCCCGTCTACTTGGTTTTTTATTGGATATAAGACCTTCCCTTGGTCTTTGTCCTCTAAAAATCCGAGGTCCAAGCCAAGGCAAGTGAACTAAAGCATCAAGTGTTCTCATCTGAAGGACGATGGCGGAGTCCATACATGACTCGCGACCGTCGATCTGAACGAGTCCCCACAATCGCTTGAGAAGTCAGATCCCTTTTTCTTTCTTCTCTATTGTATTTTATATTTTTAAAAGAGACAAAAATCACAATTCTTGTCTTTCATCATTGATAAGATTTGTAAATAGACTTCTATGGCAAAATCGCCTTCTACGGCACAAAACTGCCTTTCACAGCAAACTAAACAAAATCGCCTCTCACGGCATTTTAAAATCTTGTCTCTTTCTTTAAATATGTAGGCAATAGAAAGTTAGGAAAAAAGTTTGATTTCCTTTCTACTTGTGAAGGTGAATCTCCGGATCACCACTTCAGATTCCAAGTAGAATAGAAAATCTGGCATACCCGTACAAAAAGAAAAAAATGTTGATGCTCGCCTCTTTTTTTCTTCACCCTGGCGGACCCGGGACGGAGGAAGGCAGAGAGAAAAAGACCGGGTCCATCAAGTTGGCACACCCGGTGGGACTTGTTCAATTGAGAACACGATGCTTAGAATCCTTGGCTCCCTTCTAGTTGGTGGCCTATGTTGGATCTTGTATCTAAAAAAAAAACATGAGATGGGATTCTTTGGAAACTTCTTTCTTTGAACTTGTTTCCATTCTTTCTTTTCTCAACAAAACAAAAAAGGTTTTCTCTCTTTTGGATTCAAATTAGAGAAACTATGGTTCTTTCCTTTTCGTATATTGGCTCGCAGAAATGTTTGAGCCAACGTTCGGATTGGGAGGGGCCATTTTCCTCTCTTTGATGGGTCCATTGGAGATCTTTCAAAAAAAAAAAAAAAAAGTTCAAAAAAGAAAATTTCAAATTTCTCTCTTTTGGATTCAAATTAGAGAAACTTTGGTTCTTTCCTTTTCGTACAATGGCTCGCAGAAATGTTTGAGCCATCGTTAGGATTGGGAGGGGCCATTTCCCTCTCTTTGATGGGTCCATCGGAGATCTTTCAAAAAAAAAAAAGTTTAAAAAAAAAACCTTTTCAAATTTCTCTCTTTTGGATTCAAATTAAAGAAACTTTGGTTCTTTCCTTTTCGTACAATGGCTCGCAGAAATATTTGAGCCAATGTTCGGATGGGGAGGGGCAATTTCCCTCTCTTCGATGGGTCCATTAGAGATCTTTCAAAAAAAAAAATGTACAAAAAAAGAAAAAAAAACTTTTCAAATTTCTCTCTTTTGGATTCAAATTAGAGAAACTTTGGTTCTTTCCTTTTCGTACAATGGCTTGCAGAAATGTTTGAGCCAACGTTCGGCTGGGGAGGGCATTTCCCTCTCTTTGATGGGTCCATCGGAGATCTTTCAAAAAAAAAAAAAACAGAGAGCACTAAGGTTGCACCAATTGCGTTCTTTGACCAAAGTGGATCTAAGAAAAGCCTTGTCCAGAGTGTGGAGGCAGCTAGACTGTTCGAGGTAAGGGTCCTTCAAACGGGTTCATTAAGTAATCCTACCCTTACCTGGGGGCTAATCTATCCACTAAGGTTTCATAAGACCGAATTGGAAGACCTATGTGCACTCTTCGAAAAAAAAAATTAAAAAAAAAAAAAAAAACTTCTATCACTATTGTGCTCAAATTGGAGGAATTTTGGTTCTTTCCTTTTTCGGATATAGGCTCGCAGAAATGTTTGAACCTATATTCGGATTGGAATACCATTTGCCCTCTTTTATGGATTCAATCTTGACTTTTCAAAAAAAAAAACTCTCGTCACTATTGGATTCAAATCTGAGAAATCCTGGTTCTTTCATTTTTTGGATATAGGCTCACAGAAATGTTTGAACCTGTATTCGGATTGGAATACCATTTGCTCTCTTTTGCGAATCCAATCTTGACATTTCAAAAAATCCCATCTCGTGTCCTTCAAGGATGCGATTTACAACATTTGTGTCTAGCGATGCTAGTACGCCCTTTCGGGTCTACTATATTCGCGACCGACACATTTGTATCTCTAACCTTATATCATTTTACCTTGAGTGAGCTTCGCTTCTCGGTAATTTGAAAGGTTTACAATTGCTTTTAGCGGTCCCTGGAATGCTCATTTCGAGCCGACCATACTTGCGTTTAGAACAATTGTACCATCTATGGCTTTTTGCCTTCTTCATTATGCTCAGAACGGGCCATGTCCCTGAGCGATTTGAAAAGACAAAACCATAGTATAGCCCATTTATGATGACCATATTACTAACGGATGTGGTCTTGTTTCAGAAAAGTTATTCAAAACTAACAATGGCAGCTTCGTTGACCATCACCTTCGATGAGACCAAGTACCAAGTCATGCTTCAAGAGAAGCAAAGCAAGGGCACTTTCAAGCACCCCGTCAGCTGCTGAAGCATCACCTCCCTCGGCAACTCCCAAAACACCGGGTCGACCTCCACTCCCCGGACCATCATCTTCGGGTCACTGGGACCATTCCCACTACCCGCAGAAGAGACGGTGCCTGCTAAGAAGCAGAAGACCGCCCCCCAACGTGTCACTACCCCGACACCAAAGGCGGTCACCAAGAAACCTGAGGCTCGTGGCAATCCCATGAGGCCTCAACCTACAAAAAACCAAGTCTGTTCCAAGACTTGGTCCCCGCAATCTTCACCAAAACAAAGAAGGTCCCGGACATCTGCAAAGCCAGCATACCTGGCTCCTCTCAAGGAGAACCGGTTTTATCCTCTTGCTTACATCAAAGGAGAGAAACCTACCCTCCACCGAACTACAAAAACTACTCAGCACGAGCCAGCTTGCTCATACAAGCCCAAAATCAAGTCGTGCATCACAAGGCCTCGACAAGAACTTGCCAGGGCCTGCTCTCCTGCAACTCGACCCTTCATCTCAACAGGGGACGAGCTTGCAAAATTTAAAGCTTCGCTGCGACAGGCTAAGGACCGCGTCCAAATCCTGTCCATGCCAGTCTTCAAGGAAGACAAGCTCGGTTGCTGCGCACGAGGGACCACGTCCTTCATTGCCAGAGCACAGCCCGAGCTAACCGATGCACAAATTGCTCGTCGCATACGTCGCCGCGCGGCATATCGACAAAAGAGATTAGAGAAGCAAAGAACCCAGCATTCTGAGCTTCAAATCTCCCAAAAATGGGTCGAAAAAGAAAGACCCAACCAAGTTGCTGCTGTCCACATGGTTGGCAAAACCAAAAGACGCCAGAAGTCAGCGACGAAAATACATGTCAAACAACCGGTGACACGTAGCGTCTCCCGGATGAGAAGACATCAGGGAGACTCTCCCACTCCTTCAAGCCAAGGACATCGGAGTGATCATTCATCGGGCTCTTCATCTAAAAGAATGAGCTCCAGCTCAGTCACTAAGACAGTATCCTCTTTCGACTCACTAAGGATGAATGTCTTGGTCACAAACTCTGAGCAACCTCCACCACATGACGACATGGCTCTACGCATTTAGCAGCTAGAGCAAGGACAGCAGAGAATAGAGGTTCTGATGGAAAACCTCCTTCTCACTCTCCAGCGTCCACCAAACAATGAGGAAGTTCCTCCACAAGATGAGGCAAACGGTGGAGAAGATGAGTCACGCGCCCTTACTAAAAAGGACGTGGACAATATCCTCGCCAAAGTAAAAGAAGAGGATACACTGAAGGAGCATGGGATCAAGCCACCATATCCCTTATGGATGGACTCGGTTCCGTTTCCCTCAAAGTTCAAACAACCTCTTCTCCAAACGTATACGGGGAAAGGTTCAGCCAAACAGCATGTCATCCACTTCAAGATCCTGACAGGAACGATTGCGGATCAAGATGCACTCAAGATCCGGCTCTTTGCAAGTACCCTAAAAGGTACGGCCTTTGATTGGTATTCCACTCTGCCAGAGGACTCCATTCAAAATTGGACCATGCTAGAGACACTTTTCTTGACCCACTTCAAAGGTGAGGATCATCCTGTAACTATGGCTCGGCTCTGCAGCCTTAAACAGGGAGAGAATGAGTCGACATACGACTTCATTCACAAGTGGAAAGCAATGGCATACAAATGCTCAGATGTGCTGCCACAAGCGTCACTAGTCGACATTTGCCGAAACAACATGAGAGCAAGGACCCGCTCCATGATCACCGGCAACAAATCAAAAAACATGGGAGAACTCCTAAAAGCGTCTATGGAGGCTGAAACGGTGATCAAAGACCTCAACAGTCAGAAGTCATCAAAGAAGGAGCAGACCGCCATTCCGACCTCTAAGCCAAAGAAAAAGGAGGTTCTCAATGTGCAAACCAAGTCAGCTCCTCAGCCACCAAAGAAAGCTGAAAATAAAGCAGCAGGTAAGAGACCTGAACTCTCTGATGCCTTCAAAGAACGAGTAGAAAAGAAATACCCGTTTGATGAAGATGTTGAAGAAATATTTGGGGCTCTCTTGGCAAATGGCAAACTCACCTTTCCTGACCCCAAAAGACCGGGAGATGTTGGCAAAACCAACGATCCCCGATATTGTCCATACCACCAAATGGTCTCACATCCTCTCAACCAATGTTTCGTTGTGACAGAGAAGATCAACGAGATGTGGAAAAACGGAGTCATCACCTTTGACAAAAACTATGGGTCTGCCTCCGTTAACATGGTGTCATATGGACAAACATCCAAATCATCAAAGGAAAAAGTCACTACTTCCTTCAAGGTGATAAGAATGACCCAAACGTCCCAAGAGCTGGTGCCTTACCCAACACCAGAGGGACAGCCCATATGGGTACATCCCGATCTCCTAGAAGATGAAAATTGGGAGATCGTCAAAACAAAGCCGACCGCTCAACAGCGAAGGCAAGCCAAGAGACAACTCCGCAAGCTCAAACGGCAGGAGAAGGCTCAAACAAAAAAAGAGGTCCCTAAAAAAGCAGAAACCTCCTCTACCGCTTCACTGTGGGCAACAGAGGGGTCTCACCCCAAAGTTCCAAGAGTGATAAGAAAATTCACTCTCAGTGATTTTATGCCACCACGGCTCAGAGATGAGACTACGCAGGGGGCATCATACTCTTGTAACTCGGTAGTTGGATTCTCCATGAATGGATACGAGTCCAGTGACACCGATGAGTGGGAGGAATCCCTTGAAACCGGAGAATATCTCTCCGACGAAGAATGGATCCCGGAATCCCACCTTATGCCAGTAATCTAGTATAACCCCTTCCAGTCACAAGGATCCTGGTCTGATGATGATGAAGACCAAGAGGCTGCCCAAAATACTGTTAACACAGCACAAACAGATGCTCTAGTGGATCCCAACCAAGTCGAACCACAAGGGGCAGATGAAGAAGAAGATTTGGCTCCTATGCCCGATCTTGAAGAATACGCGAGGATCTTGCAGCGTCTAGCCATAGAGCAGGAGCAGGATCGCATCAACCAACTTCATCAAAATCCAGAACCGGAAGTCCCGGAAAATCTACAAGCATCCCCTCCAGTGACTCCGGAAAATGAGGAAAGTTGTTGGATTGATGATCCTCTTACATCGGAGGATGAGTCTGATTCCCAACGGTTGATTATGGAGGCATCTTCTGTCAAAGTTGCCTGTAATGTGATAGTTCAGAATGATAGTGCCTATGAAGCTCCATCTGCTGAGGCCACGGACTCTCAAAATGTCTCCGGTAGCATATCTTCTGGAGCTACATATTCTCGGGTGACTTCCACTGAGATAGCACCTTCTCAACCATCGTCTCCTGAAACAGTGACATCAGAATTTAAGCCTCTTCCGACTGATCACCATGAAGAAGCTCTGGTCGATGAAGTCTTCAAAGAAAACCCAGTCAATTGGTCCCAGGTACCCAACCTCATAGGAGATGTCTGGACCGATGAAATACTGGACAAAGAAGAAAAGTTGTTGGAAGCTGTTCAGGACTTGTTCCCAGAAATGCTCCATGCAATGCAATAACTGAAGACGGCAATGCTGCTACAGAGGCGTTTTAAGCAAATCAGGAGGATCAGCCCCTTGAGCCCGAAGGGGGTCTTCCGAAAGAAGAACCACCTCTAGAAGCTTTTGAAGTTGGGAAAGGTACCCGCTCTGGCCGGGATTACCACAAAAACTATAACCAACATTCTTCTTCTTCTTATGAAAATCCTTCGGGAAAACAAGCTGTAAATGCCCCAAGCGGCGGTGATAATGAAAATGCAGGCCTAAAGGAGGCTTTCAAGTATGGCTTGATCGAGCACTTCAAACACATACCTGCACGACTGCACATCCTAGACTTATTACGAATGTCACCACAAACTCGTGATAGTCTCATTTCAGAACTGCAAAGGCTGAATCTGGATGTCGACAAACATGCCCCGCAAGTCCTGCAAATTGAAATGGACTATAGGGTCACAAAATCAAAAACCTCCTCAAAGAGAGAGGAGAAAGAAGCTAGAGGACCTTGCACTGAATGCCTCTCGGTCCAAAAAGCCGCAAGTGCTACCATTGCCTTCAATAAGGAAGACCTCCTGCTAGGCGAGACGAAGCACAACCGACCCTTGTACTTCACAGGGTACATCAAAGAGATGCCGATACACAGAGTCCAGATCGACCCGGGTTCTGCACTCAACCTCATCTCTACTTCGGCACTCGAAGAGCTGGGTATCCCACCTAGCAAACTAAGCCACACATCTGTGTCCATCTTTGGATACGATGGGAGTGCTCAAAGGCCCATTGGCAAAATCTGGTTCAGGTTGCAAATCGGCGATCTTATCTCTGAGGTCACCGTATATGCAATAAAAACCCCTTCATGCTACAACATCCTTCTTAGACGCCCTTGGATACACGAGAACGGTGTCGTTCCTTCGACTCTACATCAGTGCATCAAGTTTGTTGGCGACGACGGCTTGATACATAGAGTGTTTGCAGACAAAAAGCCCTTCAAAGGCAAGGAAGTCCATTTTGCAGACTCTCGGATGTACAAGGATGAAAAAGAAGAAAAGGAGGAGAAAACAGCATCCTTTGCCGGCAATCTCCAAAAAGATAAAGGCAAGGCTCCTCAGCAATCATCGGAAGAAAACAAACCTTCCGGCAAACTCAAAGAGAGCAATCAGTCTCCCTTCGTCATCTCCTTCAAATCTTCCAAACCTTTGGTAATCACTACTAAAGCGAAGAAGACAAAGCAAAAGACAGGGGGCAAGTTTGTTATCTCCTTCGTGTCTATCATACAAGACACGGATTCGGATTCAGAGACTAAAGACGATACATCGTCAAGCCAAGCTGATATTCAGCAAGTTCGGCCTGCTCTCACTCCATTGGAGACCCCTGCTGAAGTAGAAGATCCTGCGTCTGCTACCTTCGTCGTTCCGGAAACGTTGGCAGAAGATAAACTAATCTTCTTCCATAGATCAAACGCTTCTTCATCAAACTGCCTGCTTGAGCCTTTCCAAAATGAAGGTATGCCTCAACTATCCTTGTATAGTCCAATGGCACAAGCTATCATGAAGAAAATGGGCTATAACGCTCAAAATCCAATTGGTTTGGGAGGTGGCCGTGGTATTCTCACACCATTGGGACCCACCCTGACCAAAAGTCAGCTGGAAGATTGAAAACTCCACCGTCGTATAGACAAGTCTTCATATGGATTGGGGTATGATTCTGACACTCCGATGAGACAGCTGACACAAAGGCTGCAGAGTCGTTTTGCCGACCAAGCCTCAACATCTCATGTCAATGAAGACATCGATCTCCCTGGATATCTCTTTGAAGAGTTACCCGACAAGGACCCAGGAAGCCCATCAAATTGGTATGATTTCTCTGATGATGAAGAGGAATTGTCCGATGACACAGACGCACAGTTCTCTGATTCAGAAGAGCCATCGTCTCCAAAAGAAGTGCCTTACTTCGACCCAGTTTCAGCTGGTGATTGGAATCATCTCATAGCAAGTCTTGAGAAGAATACCGATCAAGACGACTTATGGACAGAAACGGAGCCATGGTCTGAAAACGCCCTTGGAAATCCAGAAGGTCTTGTTGAGCTGGAAGCCTCCGAAAATATTGTGGAGGAACCACCTTCAAACCTTCCGACAGAAGATTCTGTTCAAAAGATAGACTTGGGAACACCAGATAACCCACGTCTTGTATTCATAAGCAAGAATATAAAGGATGAGGAGTTACCCGAGTATATCTCTTTTCTTCGTGAGTTTGTTGATTGTTTTGCATGGTTTTACGCTGAAATACCTGGCTTAGATCCCAAAATAGCAGTTCACAAACTCAACCTACAAGAAAATGTCAGGCCTATAAAACAAGGCCAAAGAAGATTCCGTCCTGATGTGATGGACAAAATTGAACAAGAAGTTCAGAAACTCAAAAACGTTGGCTTCATCCGCGAGGAACAGCATCCTGAATGGTTGGCCAACATCATCCCTGTGACAAAGAAAAATGGGCAAATCAGAGTCTGTATTGACTATAGAGACCTGAATAATGCATGCCCCAAAGATGAATTCCCGCTCCCATACCGGAGGTAATGATTGACAACACCTGCGGGTTTGAGCGAATGACTTTCATGGACGGCTTCTCTGGCTACAACCAGATAAAGATGCATCCCGAAGATGAAAGGCATACATCCTTTCGAACCCCATTTGGCATGTATTGCTACACTGTCATGCCATTTGGTCTGAAAAATGCTGGTGCAACATATCAAAGGGCTATGATGAAGATATTCCAAGATATGCAGCACAAGACGGTCAAATGTTATGTTGATGACCTCGCCGTCAAAAGCAAAAGGAAAGAAGACCATCTCCAAGATCTTCGAGAAGTCTTCCTCCGGCTTCGCAAACACAAACTGCGAATGAATCCCCTCAAATGCTTCTTTGGTGTCTCATTGGGTAAGTTCCTCGGATTCATAGTTCGGAAGGCTGGAATAAAACTTGACCCCATCAAAGTCAAGGCAATTCTAGAAATGCCATCTCCAAGAGAACTAAAAGGGCTTCAAGGAAGATTGGCATACATCCGACGGTTCATTTCCAATCTATCAGGAAAATGCCGTCCATTTCATCGCCTGATGAAGAAAGGTGTAGACTTTGTTTGGGATGCTGAATGTGAAGCTGCATTTCAAGACATCAAGTCATACCTGACCAAGCCTCCGGTGTTGGCTGTTCCCACAACCGGAAAACCATTCATCTTGTACACAAGAGCTCTCGACTATTCTTTGGGCGCTCTACTTGTACAAGAAAATGATGGAGGAAAAGAAGCTGCTCTATACTACCTCAGTCGCATGTTGGTAGGTGCAGAGCATCGCTGCTCTCCAGTCGAAAAAGAATGCTTGGCAGTGATGTTCGTCGTACAAAAGCTACGTCACTATTTGCTGTCAAACACAGTATACCTGATATCGTGTATCAATCTCTTAAAGGTCCTTGTCACAAAAGTAGGTTCTCTCAATGCCCGGCTGGCAAAATGGTCCATCCTTCTGTCACAATTTGATATTAGGTATGTACCACAGAAAGCAATCAAAGGTCAAGCTCTGGCAGACTTTCTCGCAGAGCATCCACTACCTAAGGATTCTCCACTCAGGGATGATCTCCCAGACGAACGTGTCTACTGCGTGGAGACTTCCTCACCAAATGCCTCCTGGAACATGTACTTCGATGGTGCAACCAGGACAAATGAAAAAAGGAAAGCTGATATTGGGAATTGGCATTCTCTTTGTTAGCCCCGAAAAATACATGATTCAACATGCATTTTCGCTACTGGAACCATGTTCAAATAATGCAGCTGAGTACCAAGCTCTGATTATAGGATTGGAACTCGCCCTCGAATCTGGCATCACCATGCTGGAAGCATTTGGGGATTCTCAACTGATCGTCAACCAGATGAATCAGGAATATGAAATCAGGAAGCCTGATCTGTTGCCTTACTACAACAAGGCGCAATCGCTTCGTCAAAACTTTGACATCTGTCACATCACCCACATCCGCAGAGGTGAAAACATCCGTGCAGATGCCCTGGCTGGACTTGCTGCATCCATGGCAACCCAAGAATGGGAAAACATGCAAATTACAGTGTGTCAAAGAAGGATTCTCCTTCCTCTCAACACACACCAAGCAGTTGCTGAATGCCACCGAGTGGTCGGAGGTCGGATTTCCATCCTTAAACCTCCGATAGGCGACTGGAGGGATCCGTTCATTGATTATATTATGTTCGGAATCCTACCTGAAGATCCAAAAGAGCGGGTAAGTATCCAAAGACGAGCCCCAAACTTTCATTTGGATATTCCCTCCAAAATGCTTTACAGAAAATCCTTCAATGGAATACTTCTACGCTGCTTGTCACAACAAGAGGCGGAAGAAACTCTAAAAGAAGTTCATGTTGGTCTTTGTGGAGCCCATCAGGCTGGTCCCAAGCTCTATGATCAAATAAAATGGTTAGGTTATTATTGGCCTACCATGGTGGCTGAAGCAATACAATTTGCTAAACGTTGCCAACAATGCCAAGTTCATGGAGATTATGTACACATGCCTCCAGAAAGGCTACATCCTACAGCGATCTCATGGCCCTTTGAAGCCTGGGGTATGGACATCATAGGTCCTATCTCTCCCCCGTCAAGCAAAGGTCATCGCTTCATCTTCGCCCCTACGGATTATTTCTCCAAGTGGTCAGAAGCATTTGCGTTCAGTGAAATGAAGACCTCGTCAGTCATTCAATTCTTATGAACCAACATCATTTGTTGCTTCGGCATACCTAAAAGATTCGTCCATGATAACGGACCACAATTCCGGGATCACAGATTCTACAGGTTCTGCGACAAATACAAAATCCAAAGTTGTCCTTCGACTCCATATAACCCGGCAGCGAATGGTCTAGCAAAAGCCTTCAACAAGACACTCTGCAAAATTCTCAAGAAAATGGTCTCTACTCACAAAAGAGACTGGAGCGACAAACTGCCTGAAGCTTTATGGGCTTACCGGACTACCGTTCGAGGACCAACCCATAGCACACCATTCTCCTTGGTCTATGGATGTGAAACAGTTGTCCCCCTAGAGGTACAAATTCCTTCTTTAAGGGTATCTCTACAAAATGAAATGACGCAAGAAAGCAACGTCAAATTGAGACTCCAAGAACTGGATAATCTCGATAAAAGATGACTCGAAGCTCTACAAAGCGTTGAGCTTTACCAAGCATGCATGGCAGGATCTTTTGACAAAAGGGTCAGGTAACGCGCCCACAAAAAGGGTGACTTGGTTCTTGCGGTGAAAAGGCCAATGGTTTTTTCCCACAAATCCGAAGGCAAATTCGAACCAAAATGGGAGGGACCCTTCGTCATCGACAAAGTCTTCTCCAATGGCGCATATGCTTTTCTAAACATGGAAGGTGACAGATGTATGCTGCCCATCAATGGCAAGTTCTTGAAGCGGTACTACCCTTGAAGACTTCCTACATCGGGTCAGAGTGATGCCTGCATGGCCAAAGCCTATTCCTAGGTACTTGCTCGTCAAACCCACCCCTTTTAGAGTTTTCATCCCTATGTTGAAATTTCTAAAAAGCCAAAAACAATGCTTACTTTCAATGTTTCATTGTTAAAAAAAAAAAAAAAACCAAACCCGAAATCCAAGTTTAGGAGCCTCTTCCCTAACTTGACCAAAACTTTTAATCCTTGAACCCAAAATTCATGGTTTGAAACAAAAATCAGGACTTAGGAATTTCCACCCTAGTCCACCCTGACTTTTACCACCAAAGATGGTTTTGAGTCAAAATTTACGACCCTCATGTCTTTAAAAAAAAATGGTTTTTCAAAAAAAAAAAAACCGTGGGGAAGCGACGTTTAGTCAATATTCACACAAAACCCAAAAATCGGAAGGATGCGAACCCCATTCGATACTTCCAAAACCTCAAAATCGCAAGAAAGCGACACCTCGTCGATACTTGCAAAATTTCAAAAAAATCGTGGAGACACAACGTTTCAGTTGATATCCACAACCCAAATTTCAAAACAAAAAAAAAAGGTTCGAAAAAACCTTAAATTTCAAAAATCGTGGGGAGGCGACATTCCATCGATACCCACAAAACCAAATTTTTGAGAAAAAAGCAAGGAGGCGACATTCAGTCGATACTTGCACCCAAATCCGCGAGGAAGCGACATTCCATCGATACTCGCAACCGAATGAGCAAGGAAGCGACATTCCATCGATACTTGCAATACCATTCAGCAGGGAGGAGACTCTTAGTCGATACTTGCTTTTTTGAAAACCAAAAACCCGGCTTTCACGCCAAAACCCGGCTTTCACGCCAAAACTCGGCTTTTATGCCAAAAACCTGGCTTTCATGCCGAAAACCAAAATCTGGCTTCCATGCCAACAAAACAAAAACCTGGCTTTCATGCCAAAAATCAAAAAATCTGGCTTCCATGCCAACAAAACAAAACTTGGTTTTCAAAAAACTTGGCTTCTATGCCACAAAATCTCGCTTTCACGCCAAACAAACAAAAATCGACTTCCATGCCACAAAACAAAACTTGGCTTTCACGCCACAAAAATCGGCTCTCATGCTAAAAACCGGCTTTCATGCCAAACAAAACTTGGCTTTCACGCCACAAAAATCGGCACTCATGCAAAAAACCGGCTTTCATGCCAAACAAAATTTTGGCTTTCACGCCATCCAAAATTCGGCTTTCAAGCCATAAAAAAACCAGGCTTTTTGCCACAAAATCTGGCTTTCATGCCTAAAAACAACCATTTGACAAAAGATTTTCACAAAATGACAACCTTTTGATCAAATTTTCAAATAAACCATTCCCATTCAATTTTTGCTTATGTTTTCATCAAAAGTGAATTTAAGTGAAATAAGGGGATACAAAAAAAGAAGTGCCAAAAATGTTTATACATGGAGGTACCAAAAGAAAAGAAGAAAAAGTTTGTTACAAATCAGGAGGCTAGTCCGACATGGTCTTCAGCCATAGGCTTAACTCCTCAAGCAAACACTTGGCCTTAGCCTCCAAAGCCTCCAGGCCGCGTTTCTTCAGAATCTTCCCATAAAAAGCAGTAGGCCGTCGCGATCCATCCTCAGCACGAGGAAGCTCTTCCCAGAGAATCATCCATTGTTCATATTCTTGAGTCTTCCTCCGGAGATTGCTTTCGACCTCCTCAACTTGGCGAATGAGAGTCCTCTCTCTATTGCGAGCTTTCAAAGTGGCAATCCACTTGGCAACGGCTTGTTCTTCCAATAGCTCAAGGCGCTGTCTGGCTTCGGTGACCTCCCTATCAAGGCGGTGCCGGTCCTGTGTCAGCTCAATAATCGCCAACTCGGTGACATTCCTCTCCCGAACGAGCTGCTTCTGAGTCTGCGAGATCTCATTCAAATCAAATTTGACCTCGCTTGAAGGCTTCAAAAACATCTCGTTGAAGAAATCATCATCCGGAAAGCTCTTGGTCTCAGTCCACTTGTTGCTTAGAGCGATGACTTCATCAACAAAAGCCTTGGCATCTGTAATGTCCAGACCGACTTCTTCGCTATCGGCAAGAATGTCCTGCACATGCTTCACCATGCCAAAACCAGCCTCCAAATGGCCAGAAGAAAGAGCCTCGACCCATGAGCTCAAGACTCTCTTCAACACCTTCCTCGCAAACTGACAGGACGGCTCAGATGAAGACTCGCCATGCTCCGTTGGTCGACTACCCATGTCAGGCACCGTTGGAAGAGTAATCAAGAAGTTCTTTCCAATCGGAGCCACTGGGGAAGGAATATCAGTAGGCGGACTCCCCTCTGCCTCATCAAAATTGGTGGAAGAAGCCCCTACTCCTGGATCGGTCACAGGTACCCCCTGCTCTGGTTCTGAAAAAGATATAATAACTTCTTCTGTCACCTCACAACCTGCCAATGAAAAATGAAAAAGGTATGAATATGATCTTGTCAAAAATCAAAATATCAAGATTATCATTACAAAGTACCTTCTTCGACGACTAGTGGAATGCTTTCTGCCTCCATGAGCTCATCCGAAACATCATCAAAAGTTGTGTCCATGGATGGCTCAAAGTCGTCGGAATCCTCTGGCAAGTCAGCTAGCAAAAAAATATATATATGTCAGCAAGTGGCGGTAAAGAAAAAAAAACGAAGAAGAAAATCATACCAGGAGGAGATTCTGGATCTACTTCAGAATCTCTGGGTTCTTCCTCAGATGCCACGATAGGATCCGTCACCGCCTCATCGGTCGAAACCTCGGGCATCATCAAACCATCATCTTCTGCCAGAAGAAAGAAAGTAGTAGATCAAAACAAAAGCTCTCATGAAAGAAAAGAAACGGAAAGAGAAAAGGGAAAAGCATACCATCATCAATGGTCTCTTCCCCTCGGCTTCTCTTCTCTGGAGGCTCGTCATCATCCCCTGATGCCTCCTCAACAATGGCGGAAGGAATTTCCAGATCAAGAGAACTTTCGTGCCACCTCTGACTTCGGCGGTGTCTCCTTCTCCTTTTGCTCCTACGGGACGAACTGCTGGAAGCACCCTCCCCACCATCAAAATCAGGCCTCTCTCCAAAGTCCTCACTGGACGGTCTGCTCTTGCCAGTAGACTCCATGGAAGCCTTTGCTCGTTCTGCTTGTATCCAAGCAGCAACCTCAGCCTCCTCCTCGGCAAGCCGTTCCAAGACCTTACCAGGTATCTCTTGTGCAACTCCCGATCTGATGACATCCTGTTCCTCGAGAAAACTTGTTATGTGCCTTTCTCCAGAAAGGAAAACCAGAACTTCTTCTCGGCGGACGCCGTCTTACTTCCCAAGGCCCTTCCCGGAAGACTGCTTTACATCAAGCTCTTTCTTGGAAAGCCCCCGGTATGCTGAAAAGCTCTACACAAACCATTTTGTGAAGCCAGCCGTCCGGAAAGTAGGCAACTCAGGATAAGAAATCAGGGCAGTAGTGTCTTCCGCGCTATAAAAGGCCCATGCATTTCTCTCGTCCTGCAGACCTCCAAAACGCTTCACCTTGCTCGAAGGCGCTCCAACAACGCCTTGAGAGAAGCCCAACTGCATGGCAAAACGCGAGGGAACATATGGCTGGATGTCGACGAAAAGATATCTGCGGTACACCATCGTGCCGACACGTATGTTAAAAAGCCAACTCCTCTCTGCGTTTGTCAAAGAATAGTGTCTCCCAGACCCTGCCCTGGTCGAATCACGGGAGACACCGAAATCAAAAGCCTTCTTCCTCAAACCCGGAGAAAGCTTCACTGAAGACTGCCCCATCTCGACGTCCCAGAATCGTCGGATCCTCAAGCGGGCAGATAAAAGAGATTCGGAAACAGGCTTCCCTCTAGCCAACCGAATCATAAACGGGTCATCGTCCTGAGCAGCACCCAATCGGTGGAAACTGGGATAGTGGTATACATACCACGAATAGAAAATGTGGGCTGAAAATACCCTGTTCATGGGAAGCCCAAGCCGAACCAGGAAAGCAACAGCCTGCAGTTTGGTACACAAATAGGAGTAAAGAGCAGGCACCAAAGCAAGCCGCTCTCCGAAAGCCATCTGACAAGCCAGAAAAATGCAATGTGGCCTGATGTGCGTTCCGTCTCCTCCAGCAAAAACAGCCTCACCCAGCCAATAAGTGAGGTAGACAGTGAGATCTCTCCGCAACGCAATGTCAGAATGAATGGCGTCTGTGCTTGCGAAGAATACCCTCAAATTCTCTCGCATGACGGAGATCTTCTTCGGATCCAGGTTCTTAGCCCTGGCTTCCTAGGTCGTACTCTCAGAAGACTCCCCGCTGTCAAAGAAGTTGGAAGACAAAAAGCTACCACTCCTCCAACTGCTACACCGGACTTTCGAGCCCTCCTTCTCCTTCAAAAAATCATAGAAGGCGACGAGCTGAAAGTACAAAAGCCTGAACTCCTCAGACTGCTCCTCAAGGACACTGTCGATAGGCATAAACTCCTCATAGAGATTGCCGAGGATAGGCAGCCCAGTGATGGCATCAATTCCTTTAAAGAAAAACCAATCTCACCATTCGTGACAACGAAGGTGTTGGTTTGTGGAAGGAACGACTCCAGCATGGCCATAAAGGCCTCATCGAAGAAAACCACGGTTTGTCGAAAAGCGCAAACCGCATCAAAAATCTTGGCCTCCTTCAGAATGGCACCGTGAACCTGCAGGATGTGATCAGTCTACGGCTCCCAGCTCGAGTCAGCACTGAAACGGCCACGAAGTCGAAAAGGCTTCACCCAATTGCTGCCATCGTCCTTGAAAATGCCAAGGCCCACCGATCTCAAATCGACCGAAGAATGGTCTGAACCTTAGTAGCCGCTGGCCGGCATCAAAATGACCATACGGGAAGGAGACTTCTCTGCAAAACCAGAAGGGCCGCCAACAAAATCCCCGGTCTTGATCACATTTGTCCTCTTCATCCAGCTTGGAGGATCTTCCCTCTTCGAGCATGTGGAGGAAAGGCTCATGATCGAGATTGTCCGATCGAAGGACGACCGGGTAGAAACAGTTCTCTTATCACCATCAACTGTGAAAGAGAACTGAAAACATCTCCTTTGGTATGTTGAATCATCGGGGACGGCATCACCAAAGAAGAAGGTAGGCTTGGGCACAATGCTCTGATCGTCCGTGACCCAGGGACGGTTGCTTACCATAATCTTATAATACTCCTCATCCTTGAGGGCAATCAAACGTTGCCTCATCTCATCTTGGTTGAGCGAGTCACACTCTTCCAAGTTCCTTTCAACATACTGAACCTCCTCCCAGGCCTGCTGTACGGCCGCATTAGAGGATCTGGTAGAACGGCGAGGCACATCAGTGCCCGGCTCCTTACCCTTGTTCGTTCTAGAGGAACTACCTGCAAAGGATGGAAAGAAAAAAAAAGTCAATCATCAAAATGACAGAATTTTACTAAAAAAATTATAGTGAAATTTTGGCATGGTTCCGGGGCAATTCCGAAGAAAAGGGAAACACCTCGAAAGAAATAGGAGCTTGAAGATGGGCTCAACATCGCTGCAAGCCCGTAATCATGGAAAATTCTCGAAGAAGGCTCGAACTCAAACATTGCTGCGAGATCAAGCCAAAGCTTCTCAAATATCCGCAAGATCGGAAAAGGGCTCAACATTGCTGCGAACTCCAGAATCCAAAACTTCCAAAGCTCCTCAAAAAGTCCCCGCAAGACCAAGAAATGGATCAACATTGCTGCGAGCTCCAAATCCCAAGACTTGCGAAAAGATTTCCAGGTGTGCACTATCATACTTCCAATTCCATTTTCTAAAAAAAAAAATGCATAGATGGAAAGTTGTCATGCATGCGCATCTCAAAATTCAAAAAAAAGAAGAAAATCTGTTTTTAAAAAAATATAAAAAAAAGAAAAATTTTTGCCCACAGGCCACGTGGCCGTACGGTCTTGTCCGTACGGCCACACAAAAAAAAAGAAAAAAAAACACACGGTAAAAAAAAAAAGAAACCGTGAGAAAAATAAAATAAAATAAAATAAAAAGATCCACGGTAAAAAAAAGAGAGAGAGAGAGAGAGAGAGAAAACCGTGCAAGAAAAAGAAAAAGAAGAAAGAAAAAAAAGAGCAAGAAAGAAAAAAAAAAAAAAAAAAAAGAGATGCACGTGAAAAAAATAAAAAGAAGAGAAAGAAAAAGAAAAGAAAAGAAAAGGAAAGAATGAAAACCTTTTTCTATTCCTACATGGGGTTTCTTAAGAAAAAAAGAAACTTACTTGAAGCCATTGATGGAGAAGAAGAAGAAAAAGCTTGAAGATCCTTGAAGAAGAAGAATTCTTGATCTTGGAGCACTCTTGAAGGTTCTTGCAAAAAGAAAGCAATAGCAACATGAGATCCAATCCCCTTGCTTTTATAGAAGAGAGCAAACCAAAAAAAGAAAGGAGCAGAAAAGAAAGGAGGTAAGTGCTACAAATTAGCAAACTTCCTAAAAGAAAGGAATTATGGGATATTATTTCCCAATGAGGAGATCTTTTGCGAAATTCTCTCCAAAAAGAGAGGGATTATGAGAAACTTTCTCCCAAAGAAAGATACTTTGAGAAAATCTCTCCCAAAATAAAAGAAACTTGAGAGATTCTCTCCAAGTAAGAATATTTTTAGATATTCTCTACCGAAAAGAGATATTTTTAGATATTCTTAACAAAATGACACCACATGAGATCTAAGCCATCTTTAAAGCTTAAGGTCCCATGGGTTAGCCCACATGAGCCAGGTTTGACCACCTAGGCACTAAAAGTGGCTTTTAATGAAAATTCCTCTTACCAAGAGCATACAAAAATGGTTCCATGCCTCCTTTGAGTTGATTGGACCATACAAAAAATCCAAGCCTCATGAGTATCCAAAAATCCAAACCATCCCACCTCATGAACCAAATTAAGCCAAAACCTTGAAATTGACATTCCACAAAAACCCAAACCACTCCAACGGACCCAAAGGTGTCCCAAAGAGTGACCAAAATCCAAACCATGGTCTCCTAACTCGCCACATACAGCTTGTTGGGTCGCAAGGCCAAAACCAAAACCAAATCCCGGTCCCCTAACTTGCCACATACAGCTTGTTAGGTCACAAGACCAAAATCAAAATTCAAAACCCGACCCCCTAACCGGCCACATACAACTTGTTAGGTCACAAGGTCAAAAACCAAAAGGTTCAACACAAAGCCTTTAGGTTCACAAGGTCAAAAAGAAAATCCAAAACCCAAAAACCCAATCCAAATGTCATTTTCAAAATTTTGCTTTGAGATGGTACATGATGTCTCTCACTGCCATAAAATTCCCTTGGAAACTCAAAAGGCTATACTATCACGAAAAATGCTCAGAGACTCTTGGTCAAGTCAGAAGTTCTCCTTCAAAGTTTTCTTCGAGGCACATCGACTGCAACGGCTATCCAATTCGTCGCTGTACCTCGAGGGGGCATTTGTTGATACCAAAAATGTCACTTTGCCTCATCAACATCAAAAACTATATGGAGCCGCATCCTACTACAAACAAGCAAAGCTGCTTCAAGCATCAGATCTTGACAAAACCAAACAAAAACTACAAGATCTTTCAAAGTAGTCAAAAGAAGGGTACACATGAAGTTTCGGGCCATTTCGACACCATTTGGCCTAACTTCAATCCTCCGACAGCTGAGCGGGAGCTCCCGGCGGCGACATTTTCAAATACATCAAACCTTCAATCAGAGCCTATGGATGGTCTCAAAATACCTCCAAAACGGTCCATGTCGAATTTCAAGTCAAACCGACACCGTTTGACCCTCCATCAACTCTCGAACGGTGAAATCAAGCCTCCCGGCGGCAAGAACCTCTGATGCCGCCGCTCATCAAAATAAACACATGAGTAGCTTCTGCATGCTTCCAAAAGGCTCCACGTCAAATTTCAGGTCATTCTGACAACGTTGGACCAGGTTTTGATGCTTCGAAGCAAAATCAAGCCTACCGGCGGCGAAGCTCCATGGGACCATGGCACCCAAATCGAAGCTAATGGATCATCTCAAAATGACTCCAATAGGCTCCCTGTCAAATTTCAGGTCAATCGGACATCGGATGACCGTACATCAAAGCTCGACATCTTCCGCACGGTGAAATCAAGTCAAGCATCGACAGGACCCCAAACGGCTTCAAAACTCAAATAAAAGTCCATGGTTGGTCCTATCTAATGCCCAAGAAGCTTCACCTCAAATTTCAAGTCATTCCGACATCGTTTGACCCAGTTTCAACTCTTGGCGGAAAATCGGCTACGGAGTCTTCGGCTTTTCCAAAAAATAGGAAACTTTGTGCACTGATTTGCACAGCCTTTCAACAGGTTTTCTTCAGAGAAATTAAGCCAATAAATGAGGAGAAATGTCAAAGAAAAATACAGGAGAAAACAGAAGCGAAAAAGCCCGAGAAACGACCAAGAAACGGCGACCGGAAGGCGACCGGAAAGTGGACCAAAGTCCAAGGTCGCCGGCGACCATGGCCCAAGGTCGCCGGCGACCCTGGAAATCCGGGTCGCCGGATTTCAGCCAAAAGTGTCATTTTTCCATTCTTTTTCACGTTTCGCGATGTTTGGCCCCTGTGATTTTCTTAAAATCTGATTTTTGAGGCATGATATCCGTCAATCTTCGTCAACATCACGGATCCGCCATCGAAATCATTTGATCATCATCGGACACTCCGAAACTGCCAACTGGCCAACCAGGAAAGCACATTTTCTGCCCGACCGATCAAGAAATCGACTGGACAGATGTTGCCGGCCCATTAGTGGCAACCAATGTCTGAATTTTCTTCGTCATCCGACATCAAGTAACGTACGGATCCATCGATGATCATCGCAAGAAGAATTTCAAAAGACGCGGCGCGGCCCACAACTCTTCAAGCGACTCGGCAGTCAATTAATGAAGTGAAATTACCTTTTTATGGCAATTTATTAGGGTCACTAACTCATTATTTTGAACGGCCCAATCAGAAGCCAAGAAATGGGAGTTACAAGTCCAATTAATCATGACAATTAACCATGTAACTCCTATCATTATGGAGATTAATCATGGTAATTAATCATGAAACCCCCATCATCATGGAGATTAAATGCCCATTATTCTCCATCGGCCAATCAAAATCCAAGAAAAAGGAGTTACAATATAAAGAATTAAATACTTGTAACTCCTCCCATCATGGAGCATTAATACCATTAATGCCCATAAAACCCTCCTAATGGCCACCAAAAGCCTATAAATAGGCGGTCATTCCAAAGGGAAAAGCGGAAGAAAAATCATCTGAAGGATCCTGAAAAATTGTCTGAAAACTATCCTAAAGAATTATCTGCAAAAAGAAGCTCTCTCACTTTGAAGAAACTCTACTGCAAATTCTACAAGGTGATCGAAGTCCCTTGGGGGGCCACCCCCCCCCCCCCCCCCCCAAGATCTCCACTCTTCTTCTATCCAACATGGCATAGATGCGGCTTTTCAGCCCGTCTACTTCGGTTTTTATTGGATATAAGACCTTCCCTTGGTCTTTGTCCTCTCAAAATTCGAGGTCCAAGCCAAGCCAAGTGAACTAAAGCATCAAGTGTTCTCATCTGAAGGACGGTGGCGGAGTCCATACATGACTCGCGACCGTCAATATGAACGAGTCCCCACAATCGCTTGAGAAGTCAGATCCCTTTTTCTTTCTTCTCTATAGTATTTTATATTTTTAAAAGAGACAAAAATCACAATTCTTCTCTTTCATCATTGATAAGATTTGTAAATCGCCTTCCATGGCAAAATCGCCTTCTACGGCACAAAACTGCCTTTCACGGAAAACTAAACAAAATCGCCTCTCACGGCATTTTAAAATCTTGTCTCTTTCTTTAAATATGTATGCAATAGAAAGTTAGAAAAAAAGTTTGATTTCCTTTCTACTTGTGAAGGTGAATCTCCAGATCACCACTTTAGATTCCAAGTAGAATAGAAAATCTGGCATACCCGTACAAAAAGAAAAAAATGTTGATGCTCGCCTCTTTTTTTCTTCACCCCGCCGCACCCCGGAGGACCCGGGACGGAGGAAGGCAGAGAGAGAAAAAGACGGGTCCATCAATCTCAACAGGGGCCGAGCTTGCAAAATTTAAAGCTTCGCTGCAACAGGCTAAGGACAGCGTCCAGATCCTGTCCATGCCAGTCTTTAAGGAAGACAAGCTCGATTGCTACGCACGAGGGACCACGTCCTTCATTGCCAGAGCACAGCCCGAGCTAACCGATGCACAAATTGCTCGTCGCATACGTCGCCGAGCTGCATATCGACAAAAGAGACTAGAGAAGCAAAGAACCCAACATTCTGAGCTTCAAGTCTCCCAAAAATAGGTCGAAAAAGAAGGACCCGACCAAGTTGCTGCTGTCCACGTGGTTGGCAAAACCAAAAGACCCCAAAAGTTAGCAACAAAAATACATATTACACGACCGGTGACTCGCAGCGTCTCCCGGACACGAAGACATCAGGAAGACTCTCCCACTCCTTCAAGCCAAGAACACCGGAGTGATCATTCCTCGGGCTCTTCATCTAGAAGAATGAGCTCCAGCTCAGTCATTAAGGCAATATCCTCTTTTAACTCACGAAGAGTGAATGTCTTGGTCACAGACTCTGAGCAACCTCCACCGGATGATAACATGGCTCTACACATTCAGCAGCTAGAGCAAGGACAGCAGAGAATAGAGGTTCTGATGAAAAACCTCCTTCTCACTCTCCAACGTCCACCAAATGATGAAGTTCCTCCATAAGATGAGGCAAACGGTGGAGAAGATGAGTCACGCGCCCTTACTAAAATGGACGTTGACAATATCCTCGCCAAAGCAAAAGAAGAGGATACACTAAAGGAGCATGGAATCAAGCCACCCCATCCTTTATGGATGGACTCGGTTCCGTTCCCTCCAAAGTTCAAACAACCTCTTCTCCAAACATATACGAGGAAAGGTTCAGCTAGACAGTATGTCATCCACTTCAAAATCCTAACGGGAGCTATTGCGGATCAAGATGCTCACAAGATCCGTCTCTTTGCAAGTACCTTGAAAGGTGCAACCTTTGATTGGTACTCCACTCTGTCGGAGGATTCCATTCCAAACTGGACCATGCTTGAGACACGCTTCCTGACCCACTTCAAAGGTGAGGATCACCCTGTTACTATGGCTCAACTCTGCAGCCTAAGATTGGGAGAGAATGAGTCAACATACGACTTCATTCACAAGTGGAAGGCAATGGCGTACAAATTCTCAGATGTGCTGCCACAAGCGTCGCTAGTCGACATCTGCCGACCGCCATTCCGACCTCCAAGCCAAAGAAAAAGGAGGTTCTCAATGTGCAAACCAAGTCAGCTCCTCAGCCACCAAAGAAAGCTGAAAACAAAGCTGCAGGTAAGAGACCTGAACTCTCTGATGCCTTCAAAGAACGAGTAAAGAAGAAATACTCGTTCAATGAAGATGTTGAAGAAATATTTGGGGCTCTCTTGGCAAAAATGGAAAACTCAACTTGCCTAACCCCAAAAGACCGGGAGATGTTGGCAAAACCAATGATCCCCGATATTGTCCATACCACCAAATGGTCTCGCATCCTCTCGGCCAATGTTTCGTTGTGAGAGAAATGATCAACGAGATGTGAAAAAACGGAGTCATCACCTTTGACAAAAGCTATGGGTCTGCCTCTGTTAACATGGTGACATATGGACAAACATCAAAGTCACCAAAGGAAAAAATCATCACTTCCTTCAAGGTAATAAAAATGACCCAAATGTCCCAAGAGCTGGTGCCTTACCCAACACCAGAAGGACAGCCCATATGGGTGCATCCTGATCTCCTAGAAGATGAAAATTGGGAGATCATCAAAATAAAGTCGATCGCTCAACAGCGAAGGCAAGCCAAGAGACAACTCCGCAAGCTCAAACAGCAACAGAAGGCTCAAACCAAGCAAAAGGTCCCTGAAAAGGCAAAAAACTCCTCTACCACTTCACTGGGGGCAACAGAGGAGTCTCTTCCCAAGGCTTCAAGAGTGGTAAGAAATTTCACCCTCACTGATTTCATGCCACCACGGCCCAGAGATGAGACTACGCAAGGGGCATCATACTCTTGCAACTCGGTAGTTGGATTCTCCATGAATGGATACGAGTCCAGTGACACTTCCAGTGACACAGATGAATGGGAGGAATCCCTTGAAACCGGAGAATATCTCTCCGACGAAGAACGGATCCCGGAATCCCACCTTATGCCAGTAATCTGGTATAACCCCTTCCAGCCACAAGGATCCTGGTCTGATGATGATGAAGACCAAGAGGCTGTTCAAGAAAATGCTGTCAATCTAGCGCAAACAAATGCTCTAGTGGATCCCAACCAGGTTGAACCACAAGGAGCAGATGAAGAAGAGGATTTGGCTCCCATGCTTGATCTTGAAGAATATGCAAGGATCTTAAAGCGTCTGGCCATAGAACAAGAGCAGGATCGCATCAATCAGCTTCATCAAAATCCAGAACCGGAAGTCCCGGAGAATCTACAAGTATCTCCTCCAGTGACTCCAGAAAATGAAGAAAGTTGCTAGATTGATGTTCCTCTTACATCGGAGGATGAGTCTGATTTCCAACAGTCCATTATGGAGGCATCTTCTATCGAAGTTGCCTGCAATGTGATAGTTCAGGATGATAGTGCCTCTAAAGCTTCATCTGCTGAGGCCACTGACTCTCAGAATGCATCCGGTAGCATATCTTCCGGAGCTACATCTTCTCGGGTGGCTTCCACTGAGATAGCATCCTCCTAGCCTTCGTCTCCTGAAACTGTGACATAAGAATTCAAGCCTCTTCCGACTGATCATTATGAAGAGGCTCTGGCTGATGAAATCTTCAAAGAAAACCCAGTCAATTGGTCCCAGATACCCAACCTCATAGGAGATGTCTGGACCGTTGAAATACTGGACAAAGAAGAAAAGTTGTTTGAAGCTGTTCAGGACTTGTTCCCGAAAAATGCTCCATGCAACGCAATAACTGAAGACAGCAATGCTGCTGCAAAAGCATTTTCAGCAAATCAGGAGGATCAGCCCCTTGAGCCCGAAGAGGGTCTTCCAAGAAAGCAGCCACCTCTAGAAGCTTTTGAAGTTGGGAAAGGCACCCGCTCTGGTCGGGATTACCACAAAAACTACAACCAACCTTCTTCTTCTTCTTATGTAAATCCTTCGGGAAAGCAAGCTGTAAATGCCTCAAGCGGCAACAATAACGAAAACGCATGCCCCAAAGATGAATTCCCGCTCCCCATACCGGAGGTAATGACTGACAACACCTTCGGGTTTGAGTGAATGACTTTGATGGATGGCTTCTCTGGCTACAACCAAATAAAGATGCATCCTGAAGATGAAAGGCAAGATGAAAGGCATACATTATTTCGGACCCCATTTAGCGTGTATGGCTACACTGTCATTCCATTTGGTCTGAAGAATGCAAGTGCAACATATCAGAGGCCTATGATGAAGATATTCCAAGATATGCAGCACAAGATGGTCGAATGTTATGTTGATGACCTCGCCGTCAAAAGCAAAAGAAAAGAAGACCATCTCGAAGATCTTCGAGAAGTCTTCCTCTGGCTTCGCAAACACAAACTACGAATGAATCCCCTCAAATGCTTCTTCGGTGTCTCATCGGGTAAGTTCCTAGGATTCATAGTTCGGAAAGCTGGAATAGAGCTTAACCCCACCAAAGTCAAGGCTATCCTAGAAATGCCATCTCCAAGAACCTTAAGAGAACTCAAAGGGCTTCAAGGGAGGTTGGCGTACATCCGACGGTTCATTTCCAACCTAACAGGGAAGTGTCGTCCATTTTCTCGCCTAATGAAGAAAGGTGTGGACTTTGCTTGGGATGCTGAATGTGAAGCTGCATTTCAAGAGATCAAGTCATACCTGACCAAACCTTCGGTGTTGGCAGCTCCCACAACCAGAAAACCATTCATCTTGTACACCAGAGCTTTCAACTATTCTTTGGGTGCTCTACTTGCACAAGAAAATGATAAAGGAAAAGAACCTGCTCTATACTACCTCAGTCACATGTTGGTAAGTGCAGAGCATCGCTACTCTCCAGTCGAAAAAGAATGCCCGGCAGTGATGTTCGCCATACAAAAGCTACGTTACTATTTGCTGTCGAACACAGCATATCTGATTTCAAGGATCAATCTCTTAAAGGTCCTTGTCACAAAAGCAAGTTCTCTCAATGCTCGGCTGGAAAAATGGTCCATCCTTCTGTCACAATTTGATATTAGGTATGTACCACAGAAAGCAATTAAAGGCCAAGCTCTAGCTGACTTTCTTGCAAAGCATCCATTGCCTAAGGATTCTCCGCTGAGGGATGATCTCCCAGACGAACCTGTCTACAACGTGGAGACTTCCTCACCAAATGCCTCCTGGAATATGTACTTCGATGGTGCAACCAGGACAAATGAAAAAGGAAAGCCGATATCGGGAATTGGCATTCTCTTTGTTAGCCCCGACAAATACATGATTCCACACGCATTTTCGCTACTGGAGCCATGTTCAAACAATGCAGCTGAGTACCAAGCCCTGATCGTAGGATTGGAACTCGCCCTCGAATCCGATATCACCATGCTGGAAGCATTTGGGGACTCCCAACTGATCGTCAACCAGATAAATCAAAAATATGAAATCAGGAAGCCTGATCTGTTGCCTTACTACAACAAGGCGCAATCACTTCGTCAAAGGTTTTACATCTGTCACATCACCCACATCCGCAGGGGTGAAAACATTCGTTCAGATGCCCTGGCAGGACTCGCTGCATCGATGGCGATCCAAGAACGGGAAAACATGAAAATTACAGTGTGTCAAAGGAGGATTCTCCCTCCTCTCAACACACACCAAGCAGTCGCTGAATGCCACAAAGTGGTCGGAAGTCGGATTTCCATCCTTAAACCTCCAATCGGCGACTGGAGGGATCCGTTCATCGACTACATTATGTTCGGAATCCTACCAGAAGATCCAAAAGAGCGGGTAAGCATTCAAAGACGAGCCGCAAATTTCCATTTGGATATTCGCTCCAAAATGCTTTACAGAAAATCTTTCAATGGAGTACTTCTACGCTGCTTGTCACAACAAGAGGCGGAAGAAACTCTAAAAGAAGTTCATGCTTGTCTTTGTGGAGCCCATCAGGTTGGTCCTAAGCTCTACGATCAGATAAAAGGGTTGGGTTACCATTGGCCTACCATGGTAGCTGACGCGATGCAATTTGCTAAACGTTGCCAACAATGCCAAGTTCATGGAGATTATGTACACATGCCTCCAGAATAGCTACATCCTACAGCGATCTCATGGCCCTTCGATGCCTGGGGTATGGATATCATAGGTCCTATCTCTCCCCCATCAAGCAAAGGTCATCGCTTCATCTTCGCCGCTATGGATTGTTTCTCCAAGTGGTCAGAAGCATTTGTGTTCAGTGAAATGAAGACCTCATCAGTCCTTCAATTCTTGCTAACCAACATCATTTGTCACTTTGGCATACCTAAAAGATTTGTCCATGATAACGGATCACAATTCCGGGATCACATATTCTACAGGTTCTACGACAAATAAAGAATCCAAAGTTGCCCTTCGACTCCGTATAACCCGGCAGCGAATGGACTAGCAGAAGCCTTCAACAAGAAACTCTGCAAAATTCTCAAGAAAATGGCCTCTAGTCACAAAAGAGACTGGAGAGACAAATTGCCAGAAGCTTTATGGGCCTATCGGACTACCATTCGAGGACCAACCCATAGCACACCATTCTCCTTGGTCTATGGATGTGAAGCAATTGTTCCTCTAGAGGTACAAATTCCTTCCTTAAGGGTATCTCTACAAAATGAAATGACGCAAGAAAGCAACGTCAAATAAAGACTCCAAGAACTGGATAATCTCGATGAAAGACGGTTCGAAGCTCTACAAAGCGTTGAGCTTTACCAAGCACGCATGGTAGGATCTTTCGACAAGAAGGTCAGGCAACGCGCCCACAAAAAGGGTGACTTGGTTCTTGTGGTGAAAAGGCCAATGGTTTTTGCCCACATGTCCAAAGGCAAATTCGAACCAAAATAGGAGGGACCCTTCGTGTGAGGCCCCACCCCTGGTGGGCCCTCAGTTTGAATTTAATAATAATTAATAAGGTATGTTCTATCTTTAATATGCTATTTAATAGGGAATTAGTATAATAGTATATAATATCCCTAAGTTTTAGATATAGCTTTAATTTAATTTATGTTAGGTATGATTAGATTAGAGTTTAATTATAATTAGCACTAATGGAAGGGGCTTGAGAGTGGAACCTTCTAGAACCCACCTAATTACCCAACTACCCATGGCCCCATTTCAATTCCATTTAGAACCAAAATACCCTTTAGGTAATTAGCCTAAAACCCTAATCTATATAAACCTAAGCTATTGCAAAAGAGCCTAAAACCCTAATTGCCTCTCATCTTCCCCAATTAACCTATCTTCCTCCCCAAGCAACCCTAATTTCCCCCAAATCCCAGCACAAGGAGGCTAGAGACTCTCCCCATTGGCAACTGTCACTCCATTGGATCTCTCTCTCACCTCAATTTTCATTTTCTTCTTCATTAAGGCAAGTACCTTATGCAATTTCATTAGATGCATGCTTCTCTTTCTTGTTTCTGTAATTTCAGTTCTAGTAGATGATAATACATGTGTAGATCTTCCTTTTGAGCTAGTTTTTATGGAAATCGGCCATTGATGGATGGGTTCTCCCATTTGGAAGATCAATGGCCCTGATGGGTTGATGGATTGATGGAGGGATGGAGTATAGAAGTGTTTTCTATGTTTTGAATGCTTTTGTGATGGTTGGAGGTGAATTGGGGAGAAATTGGATTAAAATTGATTGAAAAGGGGAAATCCCAGAAAATCTGGAATTCTGCAATTTACGTGTACCCGGTCGACCGGACCCTGTCTCTGTCGACCGGGCACACTAAAATGCCTGAAAACACAAGTCTCAGTTATTTCCTGAAACAGTGCACAGACAGTGTACCCGGTCGACCGGACCCTGTCTCGGTCGACCGGGAACACAGGA
Organism: Persea americana; assembly: GCA_029852735.1. Lineage (NCBI taxonomy): Eukaryota > Viridiplantae > Streptophyta > Magnoliopsida > Laurales > Lauraceae > Persea > Persea americana. The sequence goes on from CM056820.1 coordinate 666,743, forward strand.
AAACACAGGGAATAACTGGAACCTGGATTTCTTTCCATAACAGAGCAGAAATGTAGTGTACCCGGTCGACATCACGGCCATGATGTCAACTGGATACACTGGAATTCCTGTAGAACCCCCCAGGTGCTTGACACCAGGTCTCAGTCGACCCGGTCGACATCACGGCCATGATGTCGACCGGGGACACTGCAGGATGTCGACCTGGGAGGTCAACATCTAGTTCACCCGGTCGACATCCCAGGGTGTGATGTCGGCCAGGCAAGCTGTGGACAGGCAGATTTCTAGACTTCAACACTTGTGATGTTTGATCACATGTGGGATCCATTGACCATCCAAATGACCTCCCATCAAGTGTGCCACACCACGAATCAATGGCATGGCTCAGCCTTGATTCGTGGGGTCCACCTATTGAGGATTCAGGATTCGAATCATCGTTGACTCGAACCTTAATTGTAGCCCATGGTGTCCACAACCTCAGGAGCACCAGATTTTCTATTCTTGACACCTGAGGCTACAGTTAGGGATCCAATCAAGTGATGTGGCCTGAACCAAGTGTGGACCACTACCTAGGACTGGTCCTTTGCCTATTCCCACTTGATTCCCTGTCTCTAAGGTTTTCATGAGTTGTTATTCTCTCATATCCTTGTTGTTGTCTTAAACCTAATAATTAATGGAAATTGGAGGACCTGAACCTAGGATTTCTTAGAGGTGACCCTTTATGATGTTGGAGATAATTTACCCGTGTCTGTGTCTAGGCGGGCCCTCATACGACCTAAGATTGCGGATGTGAAACCATAGTATGAAGAGGTTTAGGATAAATAGTCAGTTAGCTCACTGTGTAGGAGCATAGGGTGATTAATTTTGGAATGGACATGGTATGGTACTTGTGTTGCCTCAGGCCACGGTTGTGAGCCTTGGAGTGGATCCAATGTTGTTGGACTTGGACTTGGATATCGGACTGTATTCCACAATGTTGTACCTTAACCTCTTAGAGACATTGGGTAGGACCTTGCTCACGCAAGATTAGCCTAGACAGACACAGACCCGTACTTAGTTTCCCGAGTCGGCACCGAACATTCACTCAGTTGTTCTAAGCTCATCCAGTTGGCTGATCATCTCTGGTAGGAGCTATGTTCTGGTTACTTAGAGCTATCATGGTGAGCTGGGATTAGACGGACGGTGTGATACCGCGTCCGGGTTAATCTAATAAAGGGGTGTGATCGGTGTGATAAAGGGATGTGATCGGTGTTATGTATATTATATGTTATATTTATCAGGGTTGTTATCCCTTGCATGGTTATTACCCTTTCCCCACCACAAACTATTTATGGTATGAGACGTTTACAGTACGAGAGGGCCGCGGCATAATATCCCGCGGTGTATCTAGCTTGTGTGAATGTGCTTCTTGTTGTCTGTGTAGATTAGATACTTTATCTTTCTGATTCTAAACTGCTATTACTGCTCAACTGCTTAGATTATATACCTTGTTACTCTTATGATTATGTACCTGTCATTATTCTCTTTTGTTGTGTACATCTGGTGTTATCTACATATGGTGCCTTGCCAGATCTTTAGATCTGACCCATCTTTGGTGCTTAGGTCCAGACCACGATCCCGCGGGTGACGCAATCCATGAGACGCCTGTAGTCGGGGACTACGGATGGGGGCCGGCTGACCAGGTGGTCGAGCCGGAGGACGGAAAGCCTGCACTGGAGGGTTGAGTGCAGTTGTTTTTGGGACTTTGAGAGTTCATTTTTGTAGTGAGATGGGTAGGTTAGACTGATATGTATATACACTTGATATTCACACTTTGAGATTATTATCAGGCTTCCGCACTTTTACATCTGATATATATTCTTAATACCTTTGCTTCCGCTATCTTTTATTTCGCTTCCGCATATAACTGTTGATCATGATGTTGTTTGAAAAGTTTTAAATTTTGACCTCATTGCAGACTACGATCTTGGAAGTTCTCGGTTTATCCGGGAAGTAGCGCTCCAACTTCGGGTACCTTAGCGTTATCTTCGGTATTCGGAATTGGGGCGTTACACTTCGTCATCAACAAAGTCTTCTCCAACGGCGCATATGCCCTTCTAAATATGGAGGGCAACAAATGTATGCTACCCATCAATGGCAAGTTTTTGAAGCGGTACTACCCTTGAAGACTTCCTACATCGGGTCAGAGCGATGCCTACATGGCCAAAGCCTATTCCTAGGTACTTGCTCGTCAAACCCACCCCTTTTTAGAGTTTTCATCCCTATGTTAAAATTTCTAAAAAGCCCAAAACAATGCTTACTTTCAATGTTTCATTGTTCAAAAAAAAAAAAAAAAACCCAAAATCCAAGTTTAGGAGCCCTTTCCCTAACTTGACCAAAACTTTCGATCCTTAAACCCAAAATTCATGGTCTGAAACAAAAATAAGGACTCAGGGATTTCCACCCTAGTCCACCCCAACTTTTACCACCAAAAATGGTTTTGAGTCAAAATTTATGACCCTCATGTCTTTAAACAAAAAATGGTTTTTCAAAAAACCGTGGGGAAGCGACGTTTAGTCGATACTCACACAAAACCCAAAAATTGGAAGGATTCAAACCCCATTCAATACTTCCAAAACCTCGAAATCGCAAGAAACCGACACCTCGTCGATACTTGCAAAATTTCAAAAATCACGGAGACACAACGTTTCAATTGATATCCACAACCCAAATTTCAAAACAAAAACAAAGGTTCAAAAAAACCTCAGATTTCAAAAAATCGTGGGGAGGCGACATTCCATCGATACCCGCAAAACAAATTTTTTGAAAAAAAAAAAACAGGGAAGCGACATTCAGTCGATACTTGCACCAAAATCCGCGAGGAGGCGACATTCCATCGATACTCGCAACCGAATGAGCAAGGAAGCGACATTCCATCGATACTTGCAATACCATTCAGCAGGGAGGCGACTCTTAGTCGATACTTGCACTTTGAAAACCAAAAAAAAAAACCCGGCTTTTATGCCAAAAACCTAGCTTTCATGCCAAAAACCAAAAATCTGGCTTCCACACCAACAAAACAAAGCCTGGCTTTCATGCCAAAAATAAAAAATCTAGCTTCCATGCCAATAAAACAAAACATGGTTTTCAAAAAACTCGGCTTCCATGCCACAAAATCTGGTTTTCACGCCAAACAAACAAAAAATCGGCTTCTATGCCACAAAATTTGGCTTTTATGCCACAAAATTTGGCTTTCATGCAAAAAAAAAAAATCTTGGCTCTCATGCCACAAAACCGAAACTTGGCTTTCGCGCCACAAAAATCGGCTCTCATACCAAAAACCAGCTTCTATGCCACAAACAAAATTTTGGCTCCTATGCCACCAAAATTCAGCTTTCACGCCATCAAAAATTCGGCTTTCGAGCCATCAAATAACTAGGCTTTTTGCCATAAAATCTGGCTTTCATGCCCAAAATAACCATTTGACAAAAGATTTTCACAAAATGACAACCTTTTGATCAAATTTTCAAACAAACATTCCCATCCAACTTTTATTTATTTTCATAAAAAAAAAAAAGAATTTAAGTGAAACGACGGAATACAAAAAAAAAAGGGTGCCAGAAAAATGTTAATACATGAAGGTGCAGAACAAAAGAAGAAAAGTTTGTTACAAAATCAGAAGACTAGTCTGACATGGTCTTCAGCCAAAGACATAACTCCTCAAGCCGACTCTTGGCCTTGGCCTCCAAAGCTTCCAGGCCGCGTTTCTTCAGGATTTTCCCATAAAATGCGGTAGGCCATCGCGATCCATCTTCAGCACGAGGAAGCTCTTCCCAGAGAATTTGCCATTGTTCATATTCTTGAGTCTTCCTCCGGAGATTGCTTTCAACCTCCTCAACTTGGCCAAATGAGAGTCCTCTCTCTATCACGAGCTTTCAAAGTAGCAGCCCACTTGGCAGCAGCTTGTTCTTCCAATAACTTAAGGCATTGTTTGGCCTCAGTGACCTCCCTGTCAAGACGGTGTTGGTCCGGTGTCAACTCAATAATAGCCAACTCGGTAACGTTCCTTTCCCGAACGAACTGCTTCCGATCTGCGAGATCTCATTCAATTCAGATTTGACCTCACTAGAAGGCTTCAAAAATATCTCGTTGAAGAAGTCACCATTTGGAAAGCTCTTGGTCTCATTCCACTTGTTGCCTAGAGCGATGACTTCATCAGCAAAAGCCTTGGCACTTGCAAAACAAGTGCAAAACGATATCCGAGCAAAACCAACGCTTGTAAGTCAAAACAAGTGCAAAACGATATTCTTCATGTCAAGACTAAGTTTTTCGAAACAGACCTTCAAGTATATGTTAAGACCCTTCGTTTGATCATCGTGCACCTGAAGCCCAAATATCCGTGTTTAAAGACAGCTTAGTGCTCCGATGTTATTAGGTATTTCAAAATTCAAGTGCACAATACCAAGATATAAGTCTCTCAACATATTCTGGTTTTTAGTTCCCAAGAAAATCTCGTTAAACAGGTTGGGTTCGAAAACTCGGTCAGCTCTCGGTCACCTGTCGGCTAGCCGAGTAGGTGACAGTCGGCTAGCCGTCAGCTGACTGACAGCTGACCACCATGTCTCCTGACAGGCAAGATCACATTCTGGAAATGGAACCGAACTGAAGCTCGGTTGTCTGTCGGTCGACCGAGGCAAGAGATCTCGACCGACCGAAAGCTAACCGACACTTGACCTGACGCGAAGCAAGCTTCTGGAAATGGAACTGAAAGGGACTCGGTTGTCTGTCGGTCGACCGAGGTGTACCTGTCGGTTAACCAATAGATAACCGCAAGCTGACCGATTGAGCTCGGCAGCCCAGTTCAAGTCAGATTTTCCATTCCTTCATCATCTAATCTCTTCTCCTTTCCATTTCCTTCCCTTATTTGTCAAATACCTGCACATCCCCTGAGCCTCCATGCTCACCAGGCCATTTCCATATCATTTCAATAACCAAACATTAATGCATTCCACAACATGCTCTTCAATCTTTCATCCATTTCCAAAACATTTAACCATGGTAAAATCATCTAAATTGAGTAGAAACCATCAGAAATTAAACCATTGACACATGTATTTCAAACTAAACAAGATTTCAAACCATAATACATATTTGAAGTAAAACCCTGCTCACACAAAAATGGAAAAAAGCCAAACCATTGAAACTAAAACATTTAAACATTGCATGCATCAATAAGAGCTAAGTTGATCACTTGCCTTTGACCTAAATGTCAATCCAAAACCTTCCTCAAGACCACTCTCAAGAGCTGAACCGAAATCTACAAAAAGCCCCAAAAATAAACCTCAAAATCCAACAAAATTTGAAAAACAAGAACCCGTTTCGAAATGGGGTTTGCATGTATGAAAAACACAATCCTTGTAGGCTCAAAAGACTCCATTAGAGAGATGGGAAAGAGGTCTTACCTGAAGCTATCTAAACAAGAAGGAAACAGCTGGATGGAGGTGGAAAAGTTGCAGGATTTTTGCATAAAGAGGGTCCAGCTGAAGCTTAAAGGATGAGGAAGAAGATGGTGTGATCAGCTCATGGATTGGGGCCCTCTAACCTTGACATGCAAGGAGAGAAATGAAGAAGAAGAAGAAGAAGAAGTGGTTTTCTCTCTTGAATAATAGTTGCAGGGACACAAGAAATGGGTTCTGAAATGTTGTAGATTGTGGGAGATGACTTAAGTGCAAAAATGTGGGGCCCAATACAGCTGAAACTTAAAATGGCTAAATCATGGTCTTGCGGGCCCCGGATGAAATCGACAAAGAAGGCAAAATCAATCATCGAAATATCTAGTTTCCAAAAAGTATAAATTTGGCCTAGTTTTGAAATTTTGAAATTTGGGTTCAGATTTAAATGTGAAAAGACTGTTTTGCCCCTTGGGCTGAAAAACTGATTTTCTGGGCTTCGAATGGGGTAGGTTTAAACACAAAAGTTGTTGGGTCTAATTTGGCCTATCAAAAGAAACCAAAATTGTAATTTTTAAAAATCAAGAACAATCCCCCACGCTGACACGTACAACCCAAGGCATCTCCAAGCCACCAAACTGGGTCCAACCGCTCTCAAAATTCCTCAAAGCTATGGAAAACCATTCTAAACCACAATCTAACTCAATTAGGCTCAAATATTACTTAGAGAACTAACCCACAGCTAAAAACACGCTAATCACGAAAATTAGGGGTCGGGGTCTTACAGCTGGCAAGAAACAAAAAAGTATATGTTAGCAAGTGCGGGTAAGGAAAAACAAAAAGAAAAAAAATGATACCAGGTGGAGATTCTGGGTCTACTTCAGAGTCTTTGGGTTCTTCCTCAGATGTCACGATCGGATCCGTCACCGCCTCGTCGGCCGGAACCTGAGGCATCATCAAATCATCATCTTCTGCCAAAAGAAAGAAAGCAGTGGATCAAAACAAAGGCCTCATAAAAAAAAAGAGCGGAAAAAGAGAGAAGAAGGATCATACCATCACTACCGATCTTTTCTCCTCAGCTCCTCTTCTCTGGAGGCTCATCATCATCCCCTGACGCTTCATCAGCAGTGGTGGAAGGGACTTCTGGATTAGGAGAGTTTTCGTGCCGTCTCTTACTTCGGCATTGTCCTCTTCTCCTCTTGCTTCTAGGGGACGAAGTACCCGCCCCACCATCAAAATCGGACCTCTCGCCAGAGTCCTCACTGGATGGTCTGCTCTTGCCCGTAGACTCCATAGAAGCCTTTGCTCGCTCTGCTTGTATCCAAGCAGCGACCTCATCCTCCTCCTCTGCGAGCTGTTCCAAGACCTTACCAGGTATCTCTTGAGCAGCTCCCGATCTAATGACGTCCTGATCCTCGAGAAAGCGTATTTTGTGCTTTTCACCTGAAAGGAAAGCCAGAACTTCCTCTCGGCGGACGCCATCTAATTTCCCAAGGCCCTTCCCAGAAGACTGCTTTACATCAAGCTCTTTCTTGGAAAGCCCCTGATATGCTGAAAAGCTCTCCACAAACCATTTTGTGAAGTTGGCAGTTCGGAAAGTGGGCAACTCAGGATAGGAAATCATGGCAATAGTGTCTTCCGCACTACAAAAGGCCCATGCATTTCTCCCGTCCTGCACACCTCCAAAACGCTTCACCTTGCTCGAAGGCGCTCCAACAACGCCTTGGGAGAAGCCCAACTGCAAGGCAAAACGCGAAGGAACATACGGCTGGATGTCGACGAAAAGATATCTACGGTACACCGTTGTGCCGACACGTATGTTGAAAAGACATGTTTTCTCCACGTTTGTCAAAGAATAGTGTCTCCCCAATCCTGCCCTAGTCGAATCACGGGAGACACCAAAATCAAAAGCGTTCTTCCGCAAGCCCGGAGAAAGCTTCACTGAAGACTGCCCCATCTCGACGTCCCAGAATCGTCGGATCTTCAAGCAGGCAGATAAAAGAGATTCGGAAACAGGCTTCCCTTTAACCAACCGAATCATAAAAGGATCATCGTCCTGTGCAACGCCCAATCGGTGGAAACTGGGACAATGGTGTACATACCAGGAATAGAAAATATGAGCTGAAAATACCCTATTCATGGGAAGCCCAAGCTGAACCAGGAAAGCAACAGCCTGCAGTTCGGTACACAAATAGCAGTAAAGAGCAGGTACCAAAGCAAGTCGCTCTCCAAACGCCATCTGACAAGACGGAAAAATACAGTGCAGCCTGATGTACGTTCCATCTTCCCCGGCAAAAACAACCTCACCCAGCCAATAAGTGAGGTAAACAACGAGATCTCTCCGCAGCGCAATATCATAATGCATGGCGTCTGTGTCTGCGAAGAATTCCTTCAAATTTTCTTGCATGGCGGAGATCTTCTTCGAATCCAGGTTCTTAGTCCTGGCTTCCTGGGTTGTACTCTCAGAAGACTCCCTGTCGTCAAAGAAGCTGGAAGATAAAGAGCCGCCACTCTTCCAACTGCTACACCGGACTTTCGACCCCTCCTTCTCCTTCAAAAAGTCGTAGAAGGCGAAGAGCTGAAAGTACAAAAGCCTGAACTCCTCAGACTGCTCCTCAAGGATGGTGTCGATAGGCATGAGCTCCTCATAGAGTTTGCCGAGGATAGGTAGCCCGGTGATGGCGCTCAGTTCCTTCAAAGAAAAACCAATCTCACCGTTCGTGACAACGAAGGTTTTGGTTTGTGGAAGGAAAGACTCCAGCATGGCCAAGGAGGCATCATCGCAGAAAACCACGGTTTGCCGAAAAGCACGAACTGCGTCAAAAATCTCGGCCTCCTTCAGAATGGCACCGTCCACCTGCAGGATGTGATCAGTCCACGGCTCCCAGCTCGAGTCAGCACTGAAATGGCCCCGAAGTCGAAAAGGCTTCGCCAAATTGCTGCCATCGCCCTTGAAAATGCCAAGGCCCACTGGTCTCAAATTGACCGAAGGATGGTCTGAACCTTGGTAGCCGCTGGCCGGCATCAAAATGTCCATATGGGCAGGCAACTTCGCTGCAAAACCAGAAGGGCCGCCAACAAAAATTCCGGTCTTGATCATGTTTGTCCTCTTCACCCAGCTTGGAGGATCTTCCCTCTTTGAGCGTGTGGAGGAAAGGCTCATGATCGAGATAGTCCGATCGAAGGTCGACCGGGTAGAAACAGTTCTCTTCTCACCATCAACTGTGTCAGAAAACTGAAAACATCTCCTTTGGTATGTTGAGTCATCAGGGACTGTATCACCAAAGAAGAAGGTAGGCTTGGGCACAATGCTTTTATCGTCCGTCACCCAAGGACGGTTGCTTACCATAATCTTATAAAACTCCTCATCCTTGAGGGCAATTAAACGTTGCCTCATCTCATCTCGGTTGAGCGAGTCACACTCTTCCAAGTTCCTTTCAACATACTGGACCTCCTCCCAGGCCTGCTGTACGACCACATTAGAAGATCTGGTAGAACGGCGAGGCGCATCAGTGACAGGCTCCTTACCCTTGTTCGTTCTGGAGGAACTACCTGCAAAGGATAGAAAAAGAGGAAATCAATCATCAAAATGACGGAATTTTGCTACAAAATTCTAACGAAATTTTGCCACAAAATTCTAACGAAATTTTGCCATGGTTCCGGGGCAATTCCGAAGAAAACGGAAACACCCCGAAAGAAATAGGAGCTTGAAGATGGGCTCAACATCGCTGCAAGCTCATAATCAATGGAGAATTCTCAAAGAAGGCTCAAACTCAAACATTGCTGCGAGATCAAGCCAAATCTTCTCAAATATCCACAAGACTGGAAAAGGGCTCAACATTGCAACGAGCTCCAGAATCTAAAACTTGCAAAGCTCCTCAGAAAATCCCCGCAAGACCAAGGAAGGGCTCAACATTGCTGCGAGCTCCAATTCCCAAGACTTGCAAAAGATTTCCAGGTGTGCACTATCATATTTCCAATTCCATTTTCTAAAAAAAAAATGCATAGAAGGAAAGTTGTCATGCATGCATGTCTCGAAATCCGGGAAAGAAAGAAAAAAAGAGAGAAGAAAAGAATCTCTTTAAAAAAAAAACAAAAAAGAGACAGACCACGGGGCTGTACGGCCAAGACCGTACGGTCTTGTCCGTACGGTCACGCAAAAAAAAAAGAGAAAAGAAAAAAAAAAGAAAAAAAAGAAGAAAAACAGAAGAAAAAAAAACACAGAAAAAAAAAAAAGAAGAGAAACTGTGAAAGAAAAAAAAAAGAAAAAGAGAAAGAGAAAAAAAAGAAGAAGAGAAGAAAGAAAAAAAAAAGAAGAAGGAAAAAACGTGTGAAACAAAAAAAAATAAAAAGAAAAGAAAGCACGTGAAGGAGACAAAAGAAAAAAAAAAGAAAGAAAAGAAAAGAAAAGGAAAGAAAGAAAACGTTTTTCTATTTCTACATGGGGTTTCTTAAGAAGAAAAAACTTACTTGAAGCCATTGATGGAGGAGAAGAAGAAAGAGCTTGAAAATCCTTGAAGAAGAAGAAGAATTCTTGATCTTGGAGCACTCTTGAAGATTTTTGCAAAAAGGGAGCAATAGCAACAAGAGATCCAACCTCCTTGCTTTTATAGAAGAAAGCAAACCAAAAGAGGAAAGAACGAGAAAAGAAAGGAGGTAAGTGCTAAAAATTAGCAAACTTCCTAAAAGAGGAGGAATATGAGATATTCTCTCCTAAAGAGAAGATTCTCTGAGAAATTCTCTCCAAAAAGAGAGGGATTATGAGAAACTTTCTCCCAAAGAAAGATACTTGGAGAAAATCTCTCCCAAAATCAAGGAAACTTGAGGCTCTAAGTAAGAATATTTTTAGATATTCTCTACCAAAAAGAGATATTTTTAGATATTCTTTACAAAAATGACACCACATGAGATCTAAGCCATCTTTAAAGCTTAAGGTCCCATGGGCTAGCCCACATGAGCCAGGTTTGACCACCTAAGCACTAAAAGTAGTTTTAGTCAAAATCCCTCTTACCAAGAGCATACAAAAATGGTTCCATCCCTCCTTTGAGTTGATTGGACCATACAAAAAAATTCAAGCATCATGAGTTTCCAAAAATCCAAACCATCCCACCTCATGAACCAAATTAAGCCAAAAACCTTAAAATTGACATTCCGCAAAAACCCAAACCACTTCAATGGAGCCAAAATTGTCCCAAAAAGTGACCAAAAAACCAAACCATGGTCCCCTGACTCGCCACATACAGCTTGTTAGGTCACAAGGCCAAAACCAAAAATCAAATCCCGGTCCCCTAACTTGCCACACACAACTTGTTAGGTTACAAGACCAAAATCAAAGTTCAAAACCCGACCCCCTAACCTGCCACATACAGCTTGTCAGGTCACAAGGTCAAAAACCAAAAACTTTCTTGACCGCCTGATGCGCCACATAGAGCCTTTAGGTTCACAAGGTCAAAAAGAAAAATCCAAAACCCAAAAACCCAATCCAAATGTCATTTTCAAAATTTTGCCTTGAGAATGTACGTGATCTCTCTCACTGCCATAAAATCCCCTTGGAAACTCAAAAGGCGACTCTATCAAAAGAAAAATGCTTAGAGACTCTTGGTAAATTCAAAAGCTCTCTTTCCAAGTTTTCTTCGAGGCACATCGACTGCAAAAGCTATGCAATTCGTTGCTGTACCTCGAGGGGGCATTTGTTGACACCAGAAATGTCACTTCGCCTCCTCAACATCAAAAGCTACATGAAGCCGCATCCTACTACAAACAGGCAAATCCGCTTCAAGCATCAGACCTTGTTAGAATCAAACAAAAACTGCAAGATCTTTCAAAATAGACAAAAGAAGGGTACACATGAAGTTTCGGGCCATTTCAACATCGTTTGGCCTAACTTCAATCCTTCAACGGCTGAGCAGGAGCTCCCGGTGGCGACAGAGTCGAAGACATCAAATCTTCGATCAGAGCCTATGGATGATCTCAAAATTCCTCCAAAAAGGTCTACGTCAAATTTCAAGTCAAACCGACACCGTTTGACCCTCCATCAACTCTCGAACGGCGAAATCAAGCCTCTCGGCGGCGAGAACCACCGATGCCGCCACTCATCAAACAAAGCACAAGGATAGCTTCTACATGCTTCCAAAGGGCTACACGTCAACTTTCAAGTCATTCCGACGACGTTTGACCCGGCTTTGACGCTCGGAAGCAAAATCAAGCCCACTGGAGACAGACCTCCCCGGGACCATGGCATCCAAATCAGAGCTAATGGATCGTCTCAAAATGACTCCAATAGGCTCCCTGTCAAATTTCAGGTCAATCGGACATCGGTTGACAGTACATCAAAGCTCGACATCTTCCTTGCGATGAAATCGAGTTTAGCATTGACGGGAACCCAAATGGCTTCAAAGCCCGTGGTTGGTCCTATCTAATGCTCAGGAAGCTTCACCCCAAATTTCAGGTCATTCCGACATCGTTTGACCTAGTTTCAACTCTTGGCGGAAAATCAGCTACAAAGTCTTCGGCTTTTCCAAAAATAGGAAACTTTGTGCCGTGATCTGCACAACTTCTCGACAGGTTTTTGTCGGATGTGAATTTTGACCCCCCACCCCCCCCCCCCCCCGAGAGGGGAATCTCCATTCAACAGTGTGAGATAAAAAAATACATCGAAAATGAGGATTCCGACTACCCTCAAAATCGACGGATCACGATCCCCAGTTACGGATTCGACCGTAACACCGTCCTTCGACGAAAGCCAAAAGAATGCGGGAGGAAAATGGGGTGGGTTCTTCTTTCGTCTAATGTGCCGCCGGCGACACACGACGATTGTCTTGTCACTTAATTTGGGTCTTTCAATTCGGGTCGAACTTGGGTCAAGGGTCAAATTATGGGCTTCAAGATGGGACCATAATGAACTAGGCAGGGGAAATCAACATCCAGGGTTGAAAAGACTAATTAAAGTTAAATCCAAGTATTCTATGGGATAAGCGAATTAAAATGAAAATAAACTAAGAAAATAAGGGGAAAGGTGCCAAATATTTAGAAGAGGATCAACCCCATTCCTGGGTACCCCCTTCAATGTCCTTTGACGACCTAGGGTTTAAAGGCTGATTCTTTGAATCGAAAGAATGATGCAGACCAAACTTCGAGTTGTGATTTCTGTGGGTTTGCGTGCGATACGCAGGTGATAAAAGTGCATGGCCGATGATGGGCCAAAAGTAAGATAAAAATGGCCGATGTTGGGCCGGGATTGATTGAGGGTCGCCGATGATGGGCCGGTAGTAAATAAACTGATATTGGGGTGTGTGAAATCACTCGTCTCGTTTCGTCATTCTCATTAATTCAGGTTCTCGGAATCAGCCTCTATTCCCTTCAATCATTGAGTTCAGATAAATATTTGGCACCGGAGGTGTAGGAAAAGTGAAGAAAATATCTTTGAATTGGTTTTGTTGGTTTTATAGTTTTTTTGGATTTTAATAATTGGGGCTAGAAGGGCCTAACTAGGGGAGTTCCTACTTGGATTCAATCTAACTGTTCCATTTCCCTAATGGATCTCTACCCTATCCTAAGGTCCTAACCGCCCACATCCACTCTCCCGGTCCTTTAGCGGGGCCCGGAGAGCGAGTGGGACCTAATCAGTTGGGATTATTGAAACTGGGTAGTCTAAGCTGGCTAGGGGTAGACCTAGATCTAGGTCTGGGGTCTGACCTAATCAGTTAGGCTATAGTCTAATTTCTAACTCCAATTTATTAATATTTTTTAGAGTTTTTGATATCTTTTACTTTGTTTTTGGTCTTTTTTATTTTTATAGTTTTTATTTTATTTTTGAGTTTATTTATAGGGCCTAAAATCCTAAATTAATTTATCCTATTGAAATGGGAAGAAGAGGGGAGTGAATTTCTAATTTTAATTTTTTTTTATTAAATTTTTTTTTGAAATTTCCTAAATAATATTTCCTAATCCTAATGAGAGGAGGGATGAAAAGAACTTAATTATTAAATTTAGCCTAATTATCCTAATTAATAGGGTAGCTAAAGTCCTATTTTTAATCTTTACTTTTTACTGCTATTTTTATTTTCTTTTGGTGTTTTTTATTTTTATTCTAATTTTTATATAGAAAATAACATGAACAGATAAAGGGAATGCAGTCTCAATTTTTATAAAAAGGATAAACTGAAGAAACAAGATGTAATACGATTATAATGCATGGGTATGTTAAATGCATGTTGACATACAGATTAAGGCTAATTTTTAAAAAATAATAATAATAATAATAAAAATGGCCTACAGCACTAATCTAAATGCATGGCATGTTAGATGCATGAAGAACAAAAGACGGACCACAGTGACTGAAGAATTGAATGCAAAAAAATAGATAGTAGAATGAAACCGAGCTGTGCGTGCTTGGGCTGGATTGGTAGCTCCGATGATTGGCAATCCAAACGGGCAGGTCAGAGGTGAAGAAGGTGCAAGTGGTGCCAGCAGTGGGTGTGCGATGAAGGAGTGCAGGTGGGTGCACAGGTGTGATGCACGTGGTGCAAGTGAGCAGTGGCTCGGTCAGAGGAAATGGATGTGCAGAGGGGAGAAATGGAGAGGTGAAGGAAAGAGGGACTGAGAGAGTAGGGAGATAGGGAAAGCAGGTAGTGGGGCTAGAGGGTAGAGAGAGAACGAGAGAGAGAGTGCAAGCAGAGGAGGAAGGAGATAACGAGAGGGAGAGGTGGAGCAGAGAGGGAGAGTGGAGAGTGAGAGAGAGATGGGGAGAGAGAGAGAGAGAGGGATGAAGTACAAAAGAGAACAGGGGGTGGAGAGATGGCGAAAGAGTGAGGGAGAGTGGAGAAGGAGAGAGGGTGCAAAGATGGAGAGAGAGAGTGACAGAGAGTAGAGAGGCGGGGAGAGAGGGAATGGAGAGAAGGAGAGAGGAAGGTGAAGCAAGAGGGGAAGAGAGAATGAGAGGTGGAGCGGGGTGATGGCAGGGAGGTGGCTGCGCAGGTGGAAGAAGAGGAAGGAGAGGGAGATAGGAGAACAGGGAAGAGGGAGAGAGGAAGACCAGGAAAGGAGGGGGAGAGGGTGGTGCGCGCGAAGAGGGTGAAGGAGAGAGGGTAGAGAGAGCAGGGGCTGGCGCTGGGAAGAAAGGAAGAAGAAGCAGGGGAAACAGAGAGGATGAGCAGGTGGGTACGGGGGAGAGACAGAGCAGGGGGAGAGGGAGACAGAGAGGCAACAGAGATAGAGAAAAGAAAGGGTAGACCGAGCAGAGAGGGAAAGAGAGTGGAAGGAGAAATCGAGAGCGAGAAAGAAGGGTGCGCAGTGGGAGAGAGGGTGCAGAGATGGAGAGAGAGTGTGACAAAGAGAGGGAGAAACGGTGTGCAGTGGGTACAGGTGGTGGGGAGGAAGAGAAGAAAGAGCGTGAGAGAGGAGAGACAAAGAGAGTGAGTGAGAGATGGGGAGTGAGAAAGATGGGGAGAGAGAGAGAGAGAGACGTGCAGGTGGGTGTGGGTGCAAGGTAGTACAGAGAGGGGAAGAGGGGCGTACCTGGTGGGGAGGTCTCCAGCGGCGCTGCGTGCAGGGGAGGACGGAGAGGCGCTGTGGAAGACGAAGATGGGTGCTAGCGTGGAGGTTCGGGCTTCCGCGGTGTCTCTGTGCAGGGAGATGATGGAGGGTGTGAAGGGGAGCGGGGCTGCTGCGGCGGACGACGGCGCTGCTGTGTGAGAGGGGCTTTGAAGAAGGGAAGTTGATGGTGGCATGTAAGAAGGGTCTGGGATGGAGGGGAAGATGAGGTGGGATGCAGGTGGGTGTGGTTTCTGGGTGAAGATGGAGATGGAGAGAAGCAGAGATGGGTTGCAAGGTGAGGAGAGATGTGCGCCTGAGATGGGTTGCGGGGGTGACGGAGTTGTGAGATGGAAGGGAGAGATGGGAGATGATGCGTGATGGGTTGTGGCCAGTGAGAGGTCAGATGGAGGGAAGATGGTGATGGTGGTCAAGATGGTGGAGGCTGGTGATGGTGGGTTGTAGGGGAGAGATGAGAGATGATGATGGGGTGCTGCGTGAGGGAGATGGAGATGATGAGAGGGAATGATGGGTGAGAGAGATCTAAGAGGGAGCAGAGAAGACGGTGGAGAGGGGAGAGTGGGATGACAGAGAGGGAGAAAGGAGATCCGAGAGGGGAGAGTGGGCAGAGAGGGAGAGAAGGCGGATCCAGGGGCTTCTGCGCATTCATCCTTGAATGGGAATGGGGAGAGAGGTTTAACGGGGGTTTGGAGTGTTTCGTGGATCTGGGACTCCTCATTCCTTATCTAGGTGGCGGGTCAGGTCGGGTTCGGGTTGGTTTTGGGTCGGACCTGAGTGGGTTTGGGTGAGTTGGGTCCAAAGTTCAGCTTGGGCTAAAGCTCATTGGGCCAGGCCTGGTGGGTTTAGATTTAAAAGAAACTAATTCAGGTCTAAAAAGTATAGTCTGATGGAGATTAGTCGGGTTGTCATTATCGGGGTCCAGGTTTCGTAGATTTCAATCCGCTCGTCGGATTTCGACGTTCTACATATTGACGGAAAGCTCTCGGCGAGTAGGTCACACGATGAACCAATTTTTAGGGAAATCAGAGGTCCAGAAATGATAGGTGATTTTTCACGCGGGTGCCGCGGGGGTGGGACCCGCTGTCATGATTTTTGATCCGCCAGTCAGATCTTGGAGTTCTATACATGGGCGGAAAGCTCTCGATGAGTAGATCACAATGAACTGATTTTCAGGGCGATCGGAGGTCTAGAGATGATAGGTGATTTTTCACGCGGGCACCGCGGGGTGTGGGACCCGATGTCATGATTTTTGATCCGCCAGTCAGATCTTGGAGTTCTATATATGGGCGGAAAGCTCTCGATGAGTAGATCAAGATGTGCCAACTCCCGGGGCGATCAGAGGTCTAGAGGTGATAGGTGACTTTTGACTCGAGGCCTAATCAGGACATCATTGAATAGGGTGGACTGAAGTGCCCTTCATAGGGTGCCAAAACGAGGTGTCTACAGTTTTCTTCAGTGGAATCAAGCCAATAAATGAGGAGAAGTTTCAAGAAAATACATGAGAGAAAAGAAGCAAAAAAGCTCGAAAAACGGCCTAGAAATGGCGACCAAACGGCGACCGAAATGGGACCAAAAGGCCCATGGGCACCGACGACCATGGCCCAAGGTCGCCAGCCCCATGGTCGCCGGCGACCATGGGTGCATGGTTGCCGGCGACCCAGGAAATCCGGGTCACCGGATTTCCGCCGGAACGACCGTTTTTCCGTTCCTTTTCACGTTTCGCGATGTTTCGCCCCTGTGATTTTCTTAAAATCTGATTTTTGAGGCATGCTATCCGTCGATCTTCGTCAACATCATGGATCCGCCGTCGGAATCATTCGATTATCATTGGACACTCCAAAATCGCCAACCGGCAGACCAAGAAAGCACACATTATGCCCGACCGATCGTGAAATCGACTAAACAGATGTTGCTGGCCCATTGGTACCAACCAATCTCTGAATTTGCATCGTCATCTGACATCAAATAACATGTGGATCCATCGATGATCATCTCAAGAAGAATTCCAAAAGATGCAGCGCGGTCCGCGACTCTTCAAACGACTTGGCGACCAATTAATGTTGTTAATTGACTCATTTATGACAAGTTATTACGGTCACTAACTCATTATTCTGGACGGCCCAATCAAAAGCAAGCAAATGGGAGTTACAAGTCCAATTAATCATAGCAATTAACCATGTAACTCCTATCATTATGGAGTTTAATCATGGTAATTAATCATGAAACCCCCATCATCATGGAGATTAAAAGCCCATTATTCTCCATCGACCAATCAGATTTAAGGAAAAAGGAGTTACAAAATTATGAAATTAAATCTTGTAACTCCTCCCATCATGGAGCATTAATGCAATCAATGCCCATAAACCCTCCTAATGGCTACGAAAAGCCTATAAATAGGTGGTCATTCCAAAGGGAAGGGGTCCTGAAAAATTATCCTGAAAAGTCTCTGCATGAAGAAGCACTCTTACTCTGAAGAAACTCTGCTGCAAACACTACAAGGTGATTGAAGTCCCTTGGGGGGCCACCCCCCAAGGTTTCCCCTCTCCTTCTATTCAACGTGGCCTAGACATGGTTTTTCAGCCCGTCTACCTGTTTTTTTATTAGATATAGGACCTTCCCTTGGTCTTTGTCCTCTAAAAATCTGGGGTCCAAGCCAAGCTAAGTGAACTAAAGCATCAAGTGTTCTCATCTGAAGGATGATGGCGAAGTCCATACATGACTCGCAACCGTCGATCTGAACGAGTCCCCACAATCTCCTGAGAAGTCAGATCCCTCTTTCTTCCTCTTCTATTGTATTTTGTATTTTTTTAAATAGACAAAAAAATCACAATTCTTGTCTTTTATTATTCATAAGATTTGTAAATCGTCTTTCATGGAAAAATTGCCTTCTACGGCACAAAACCGAATTTCACGGCAAACTAAAGAAAATTGTCTTTCACGGCATTCTAAATCTGTCTCTTTTCTTAAAATATATGTGCAATGGAAAGTTAGAAAAAAAGTTTGATTTCTACTAGTGAAGGTAAATCTCCAGATCACCACTTCAAATTCCAAGTAGAATAGAAAATCTGGCATACCCGTACAAAATGTTGATGCTCGCTTTTTTCTTCGCCCCGCCGCACCCCGGCGGACCCAGGGCAGAGGAAGGCAAGAAAAGACAGGTCCATCACTGACATTTTTCTTATAGTGACCTGGAGCGTGGTCTCATAATAAAGTCGCCTAAGAACTGCTCGAAGCACCATTTTCAGTCTTAAACGGCCCTAAAGCCAATGCAATGCGCTCCTAACCCTTGAATCGCCTGAAACATTGACTAAAGCGAAATGTATCTCAAAATATAGTTGAATGCGTATTTCGGCCTAAAATCATATGTAATCCATTTCTAAGAAAAAGTGTACACCATAACCCCCTAAATGCCCTAAAATCATACACGAAGCAGTTTCTTTTTATGAATATAGGCTACTGATGGCATGAAATACGTTTTTCCGTCGGAACAACTCTATAGCCCGCAAGATTAGTTGTTAAACACAGATTACCCGTCTCCCATCTTAAAGGAAAAATGAATCTCTAGAATTCTCAAGAGCGCGCCTTCTGACTGAGCATTTCGTGAAACGCAGTTTGGAGCCGAAGTCTTCCTTAAGCGACCTAGAATGTGGTTTCATAATAAAGTCGCCTAAGAGCCGCTCGAAGCATGCTTTTCGGTCCTAAACGGCAGCCCTAAAGCCAATGCAATGCATTCCTAACCCTTGAATCGCCTGGAGCACTTGCTAAAGCGAAAAGTATCTCAAAATACAACTAAATGCGTATTTCTGCCTAAATTCCTATTAAATGCATTTCTAAGTAAAGGTAAAGACGATAGCCCCCTAAACGCCCTAGAATCATCCACGGCTCATTTTTTTTTTGTATATAGGCTACTGATCGCACTAAATAGGTTTTTAGGTTTGAACATCTCTGTAGCCAGGCAGATTAGTTGTTAACCCCAGTTTGCCCGAGTCCCGTCTTAAAGGTAAAATGAATTCCCTTAATTCTCAAGAGAGCGTCTTTCGACCGTGCATTTCGTGAAACACAGTTTGAAGCCAGCATTTTCCTAGAGCGACCCAGATGTGGTTTCATAATAAAGTCGCCTAAAAATCCCTCGAACCACACTTTCAGTCTTAAACGGCCCTAAAGTTAATGCAATGTGCTCCTAACACTTGAATCGCCTGGAACACTAATTAAAAGGAAATATTTCTCAGAATATAATTAAATGCATATTTCAACCTAAAATCCTATGAAATGCACTTCAAAGTAAAAGTGAAGACAATAACCCCATGAATGCCCTAGAATCATCCACGACGCACTTTTATCCGATTTTCGGCTACTGATCACACGAAATACGATTTTCAGTGAAAAAAATTCTCTGAAGCCGCAAGATTAGTTCATAAACCCAATTTGCACGTGTCCAGTCTTAAAGGAAAAATGAATTCTCGGAATCCTCAAGAGCGCGTCTTTCGGCCGTGCATTTTGTGAAACGCGGTTAGGAGCCGACATCTTCCCAGAGCGACATAGAATGTGGTTTCACAATTAAGTCGCCTAGGAACCGCTCGATGCACGTTTTTCAGTCTTAGACGGCCCTAAAGCCAATGCAATGGCACTCCTAACCCCTTAATCACCTGGAACACTTATTAAAGCGAAAAGTATCTCAGAATATCATAAAAAGCGTATTTCAACCTAAAGTCCTATGAAATGAATTTCAAAGCAAAAGTGAAGACCATAACCCCCTGAATGCCTTAGAATCATCCACGACGCGTTTTTATCCGAATATAGGCTAATTATCGCACGAATTACGGTTTTCAGTCAAAAACGCTGCTGAAGCTCGCATGCTTAGTGGTTAATCCCACTTTGCCCGAGTCTCATCTTAAAGGAAAAATGAATTCCCAGAATCCTCTAGAGCGCATCTTTCGATCGTGAATTTCTTAAAACGCAGTTTGGAGCCGACATCTTCCTAGGGTGACCTAGAACTTGGTTGCATAACAAAGTAGCCTAAGAACTGCTCGAAGCACGCTTTTCAGTCTTAGACAGCTTCATTTTCCAGTCAGAACATTTCTGTAGCCCGTCATATTAGTTGTTAAGCCCAGTTTGCCCGAGTCCCGTCTTTAAGGTACACTACTGAATTCCCTGATTTCTCTAGAGTGCGTCTTTTGACCGTGCATTTCGTGAAAAATGGTTTGGAGCCGACATCTTCCTAGAAGACCTAAAACGTGGTTTTATAATAAAGTCGCCTAAGAACTGCTCGAAGCATGCTTTTCATTCTTAAGCAGCCCTAAAGCCAATGCAAAGCGCTCCTAACCCTTGAATCGCCTCGAACACAAACTAAAACGAAAAGTCTGACTAAAGCGAAAAGTATCTCAGAGTATAGTTGAATGCGTATTTTGGCCTAAAATCCTATGTAATGCATTTCTAAGTAAAAGTGAAGACCATAACGCCCCAAACGCCTTAGAATCATCCACGACGCTTTTTTTTATGAATATAGGCTACTGATTGCACGAAATACATTTTTCCGTCAGAACATCTCTGTAGCCCGCAAGATTAGTTGTTAACCCCATTTTGGTCGAGTCCCGTCTTAAAGGTAAAATGAATTCCTAGAAATCTCTGGAGCGCGTCTTTTGACCGTGCATTTCTTGAAACTCAGTTCGGAGCCGACATCTTCCTAGAACAACCTAGAATGTGGTTTGATAATAATGTCACCTAAGAACCGCTTTGTCGCGACCCCGGATCGGGATTCAGGCCCACAAGCATTGATGATGCTTAGGTAGGTGAACATACCTTTAACTACGATCATACATTCACTTAATTTCCCACAGGTTTCCGCAGTGAGGATTTCACACACACTCACAAAACATTTACATTGGTGCGGAAGCGTGTAGCAAATCAAATTCTTAATCCACTCTCATCATATAAGACTGATAAATACATATGTGTGACATGTTGTCAAAGTGAACAGTGATATCGATGCCATTTCCCCAAATTGAAAAGTTATAAGTTTAACAAAAGATGAGTTAAATTAACATTTCCCAAAACAAAGGCCAATACAACCCAAACGTATATCTCAAAAGTAAACCAACAATTCCCCAAAATGTGTTCGTAACTCGAAGCTCAGACCAATGTCTACATGACATTGTCAGCTTGCCATTCGACTAGACGTTGCGGTTCGCCGACCGCCTCCTCATGCTCCTCCTCATAGTCAATAACGAGGACTGGGCCTGAGTACCACAGAAATGGGTCAGACACAACGGTCTGGCAGGTGGGTGAATAGATAATACCATTTAAGAAAACAGTGCATAACTGAAAACATAATGAAAACTTACTAAGCCAGCAATTGTCGCGACCCCGGACCGAGATCCAGGCCCGCGAGCATGGGTGGTGATGTGAACATACATTAACAATGATTATTCATCCATATAATTTCCCACAGGTTTCCGCGGTGAGGATTTCACATGCACTCACAAAACACTTACATTGGTGCGGAAGCGTGTAGCAAACTAAATTCGTGATTAAGTCCACGTCACAAGACAAGACCGATAAATACAGATAAATGACATGGTGTCAAAGTGAGCAATGATATCATTGGCATTCTCAAAATATAACATTTGAAGTTTAAACAAAAGATCATTTAAGTTAACAATCCCCAAAAATAATGGCCAACAAAGGCCAGTACAACCCAAAAGTGTAATTCAAAACATCCTATAGATTTCCCCCAAAATGTTTCGCGACTCGAAGCTCAAACCAATGTCTGCATGACATTGTCAGCTTGTCATTCCACTAATCGTTGCGGTTCACCGACCGCCTCCCCATGCTCTTCCTCATAGGCAATGACGGGAACGGGACCTGAGTACCACAAAAATGGGTCAGACACGACGGTCTGGCAAGTGGGTGAATAGATAATACAATAAGAGAAATCGAAAGATAACATTTAAAAGACGTTGAAATCTATCCACACAAGATATATCATTTGTCACAATGTATATATGAAGTAAAACATGCTGGATATCAAAGAACAGGGAACTAGCAAGATGGCAACCACACTAAAGCTAAAACCTCTCCATCACTAAAGTGATGAGAGCACATTCAGTGCATTGGGCTCGAACACGCGAAGTGACGAGAACCAATCATATATACATATACATATAGCTAGACAAGACCACGGCCGCGGAACCGGGTAACGGGACAGGACAGGATCCAAGTTGCAACTGGCAAGAGCACAAGGGGGAGGCCCAAGTCAGTTGATCAGACTGACAGGGACGTCCAACCTTAGTAGTGCCGACTCATAAGTTACATGAGAAATCAAAACATTTATCGAAACAATATCAGTATAAAACACTTAAGTAGACGAGACATGTTGCTCATAGCACACATTTCATATCACTATCTTTTCATGTATAAACAGGCTAGCAGGACATGTCAGGTGCATAAATCATAGTTTGAAATAAAACTAGTGATATCAGTAGAAATCGGGTTAAGACAAGCATAATTTGAATGAAACAGCGCAATGAGTCCTTATACGATTACGGACAATGTATTGGGACTTCCGTATTCACACAATATGTATAAAGACCTTGTATGTCTATTATTGCCCTTGGCATGGTACTCGACTGATGATAGACATCCCAAGATTCCTTGTACAGTTTGGTAAATACACAACTCTCAATACATTTCCGAAGTGGTATTTCTTTCCAGGTAAATCGCCTTATGTCATCCCCTAGGTCTTCCCAAGGTGGTAGGGCATCAAGACAACCCATCCCAGCCTTAGAACATCATATCTAGAAACAATAGAAAAGGCTTAGGAATTCTGTATAGTTCGCTCGAGCGGACAGGAGGTTCGCTCGAGCGGACTGGTTCAGTTCAGGAGGGCTCAAGCGAAGAATGGGGAGGCTTGAGCGAACATAGTTCTGTGAGGGGTTCGCTCGAGCGAACTACTCTGAATCAGGAAGGGTCGACCGAAGAACTAGGGTGGCTCAAGCGAACAACTCTCTAGAAGGGGTTCGCTTGAGCGAGTTTGGGATTCGCTCGAGCGGACTACTTCTAGTCAGAAAGGGTCGAGCGAAGAAAGGTGGAGGCTCGAGCAACCAATGTTCTGTGAGGGGTTCGCTCGAGCAATTATGGGGTCGCTCGAGCGAACTGCTCCGGAACAGGAAGGCTCGAGAGAAGGAACAGGTTGGCTCAAGTGATGGAGGTTCTGTAAAGGGTTCGCTCGAGCAAACTGCTTTAGAAACACTCCGTTTCAGCAGTCCGAACCTCAACTTCTCTTCCACTCAAAACCTCATTCAAGCCACTCCCTTGGCAATGTATTTATGGCATTTTCATCTACTCCATTCTCCATTTACTTCTCCAACAACCATACATTCACAACCATAGAAATCATAATGATTTCCAACTTCCTTCAATGCCAAGGATGGCCATCAAAATGAGAATGTAAAAATTGACAAACCCAACTCAATGTACAAAATTTCAAGAGAGCAATTATGAGAAAAGAAAGCTCATTAACATGCATGCTTCCAAAAATCAATGAAAGGTAAAAACATAGGAATGAGCCAACATTATAAAAATCCATATTTCTCTACAAAATCACAAATCATAAAACAAACCCATTCATCCACTTGTCTTAGTTTCCAATCAAGCTAATAAGCTCTAATCCCACTCTCAATCTTAAAATCCTCTATCTACACAAAATCCCCAAAATACATTCATTACAAGCCCTAAAATGGCAAAACTATGAAATAGAAAGGGATAACTTCCAATAACCAAGATGGAGCATCTCAAGGACTAGAAGAACACATAACCAAGAGATGAGAAAAAGAGCTTACATGGAAGGTCCTCTAATGGCAAGAGCTTGCTCAAAGTGTAGCTTGGAATGGAATGCTCTCTCTAAAAACGGTATCAAGATGAAGCTCTCATGGAGGGGAAGAAGATTACAACCTCCATTTTACCTTTAGCAATAGATTTGAGAGAGATTGAGAGATGGAGAAGCAAGAAGCAAGGTAGCTTGAAGAAAACCCTAGGGCTGGGCTGGAACTCATTTTCCTTAAAGAAAGTTGCAAGAAGAGGAAGAGGAAAACGGGCTCCTCCTTATATAGACAATGGCAATGGGTCCCACAACTTAAAAATCCAAATTGGGCTAAAACAACCCTCTACGGCCTTCGGATGGATTCGACGAAGAAGGAAGAATTGATCGTCGAAATTTCTAGTTTCCAAAAAGTATATGTTTTACGAGTTTCGGAGATATTGAAAATAGTGTCCAGATTTTGTGCAAAAAGATTGTTTTACCCTTATCATTAACAAAGTAAGGTCTAGAGGTCTCGGATAGAAACGGAACAAGTACGAAAGTTGTCGGGAATCATAAGATACATTAAACGAGGCAAATTACAGATTTCCAGAATTACTAAATAAATCCCAAAACTAATCAAAACCCAAATAAAGGAACCCCCAAAGGGCCCCAGTAAATCGAAAGAGTTCCCAAAATTAATCCAAAGCTATGAAAAGCTATTCTAATTCAAACTTAACCAAAACTCACTAATCACACTTATAGCTAAAGCACGTCTTAATCAACACTAATCGGAAACTCTCGGGGCGGGGTCTTACAGCAATTGTAATAAAACAGTATGCATTGATTATATAAAGTACAATGCAAGATAAATCATGAAGGTAACAAGGAATAGGAACTGACAAGATGGCAACCACACTGAAGCTAAGTCCTCCATCACTAGTGTGATGAGAGCACACTAAAGGTGTTGGTCTCGAAACACACGAGGTGACGAGAAACAACTATATACATATATTATACTGAGCAAAACCACGACCGCGGAACCGGGTGATAGAACATAACAGAATTCAAACTTCAGCTGACAGAAGCTAAAACGGGGACCCCAAGTCGGTGGATCAGACCGACAAGGTCGTCCAAGCTTAGTGGTGCCGACTCATAGGTTAAAACACATTCAAAACATATACATATCTATAGGGAGTGTGTAACACTCAAAACAAACTGAACTGAAGGCTCGAAAGCGTATTTAACACAATTACCTCTTATCAAAATGCATAAGGCTGGTCAAATACTCAATTTACAGGGTTTAGTGGTTTTGAAATGCCACTTGTGCTAATATGCAAAAACTGTCGAAAACGTATAAGGTTTGACAAAAACAAACACTATGGACACCCACATATTTCCGAACCATACATTGAGGTTTCAGGATTTAAACAATAGGTATAAGGGTCTCGTATGTCAATTTAAGTTAATAGCATGGTACTCTGGAAGGTTCGAGACACCCTGGGATCCCTATACAAATTGATAAGTCCATTATTCTCAATAAATCTCTGGAATTGGGGTTCTTTTCCAAATCAGTCTCCTCAAATCACTTCTTATTCCTTTACGTCATATTAGGGCTCCAAACCAACCTCACCGGACCTTAAAACAACCTTTTAAACATGTTTGGAACTAACCCAGAAATTCTGCACAGTTCGCTCGAGCGAACTGAAAGGTTCGTTCGAGCAAACAGTATTCTGGGAGGGGTTCGCTCAAGCGAATATAAGTTCGCTCGAGCGAACTGGTCCGAGTCAGGAAGGGTCGAGCGAACAGCTAGGATGGCTCAAGCGAACAACTCCTGGAAGGGGTTCGCTCGAGCGGATAAGAGTTCGCTCAAGCGAACTACTTCGAATCAAGAAAGGTCGAGCGAAGAAAGGTGGAGGCTCGAGCGACCAAGGTTCTGTGAGAGGTTCGCTCGAGCGATGATGAGGTCGCTCGAGCGAACTGCTCCGAAACAGGAAGACTCGAGCGAAGGAACAGGTTGGCTCAAGCGACGGAGGTTCTGTGAAGGGTTCGCTCGAGCGAACTGCTTCAGAAACACTCCTTTGCAGCAGTCCGGACCTCCACTTCCCTTCTCTTCACAACCCCATCTCAGCCAACTATTAACACCACATTTATGGCCCCCTTTCACCCACTTCATCCACATTAAGTCCTCCAACAACCATCCCATCCAAACCATCAAAATCAAAAGGGTTTCCAACCTCATTCAATGCTACAAATAGCCATCATATGTGAGAATGCAAAGTTTGACAAAATACAACTCAATGTACCAAAAACTCAAGAGAGTAATTAAGAGAAAAGAAAGCTCATTAAGATGCATGTTTCAAAAAATCAATGAAAGACATAAACATAGAAAAGAGACATCATTATCAAAATTTATGTTTCTCTACAAAATAACAAAACATAAAACAAACTCATTCATCCACTTGCCTTGGTCTCCAATTAAGCTAATAAGATCCTAATCACCCTTTCTCAAGCCAAAATCAATATCTACACAAAAAACCCCAAAATGACATTCATTTTAAACCCTAGAATGGCAAAACAAGAAATAGAGTGAGAGAGCTTCCAATAATGAAGATGGAGTTTCTCTTGGGCTAGAAGAATATATGACTAAAAGATGAGAGGGAGAGCTTACATGGAAGGTCCTCTAATGGCCAAAACTTGATCAAAGAGTAGCTTGGAATGGAGGGCTTCTTCTAAAAAGACTATCAATAGAGAGCTTAGAAGGAAAGGAAAAAGGTTGCAACCTCCATTTATCCCTTAGCACTAGCTTGAGAGAGATTGAGAGATGGAGGAGCAAGAAGACATGCTAGAAAAACCTAGGGGCTGGAACTCCTCTTCTTCTAATGAAAGTTGCAAGAAAAAGTGAGAAGGAAGAAGACTCTTCTTTATATAGACAATAGCCATGGGTCCCACAACTTAAAAATCCAATTGGGCTAAAACATCGCTCTACGGGCTTCGGACGGATTCGACGAAGAAGGAAGAATCGATCGTCGAAATTTCTAGTTTCCAAAAAGTATATATTTCACGAGTTTCGGAGACATTGAAATTAGTGTCAAGATTTTGTGTAAAAGGATTGTTTTACCCCTATAAATAGCAAAGTAGAGTTTTTAGAGGTCTCGAACGAAGAAGGAGCAAATATGAAAGTTGTCGAGAATCATAAGATACATAAAACGGGGCAAACTACAAATTTCCAGAATTAATAAGTAAATCCCAAAACTAATCAAAACACAAATAAAGGAACCCCCAAAGGGCCCCACTAAATCAAAAGAATTCCCAAAATAAGTCTAAGTTATAAAAAGCTATTCTAATCCAAATTTAACCAAATTCCACTAATCTCACTTATAGCTAAAGCACGTCTTAATTAACGCTAATCGAAAACTCTCGAGGCGGGGTCTTACACGCTTGAAGCATGCTTTTCAGTCTTAAACAACTTTAATACCAATGCAATGCATTCCTAAAATTTGAATTGCCTGAAACACTGGTTAAAGCGAAAACAATCTTAAAATATAATAAAATGCGTATTTCAACCTAAAATCTAGTGTAATGCATTTTAAAGTAAAAGTGAAGACCATATCTCCCTAAATGCCCTATGATCATCCACGGCGCATTTTTACACGAATATAAGCTACTTATCGCACGAAATACGGTTTTAAGTCAAAAACATCGCCAAAGCCCGCATGCTTCGTTGTTAACCCGTCTTAAAGATAATGAATTCCCAATATTTTCTGGAGCGCGTATTTCGACCGTGCATTTCGTGAAACACGGTTTGGAGCCGACATCTTCCTAGAGCGACCTAGAATGGGGTTTCATAATATTGTCGCCTAAGAACTGCTCGAAGCACGCTTCTCAGTCTTAAATAGCCCTAATGCAATTGCAACGCGTTCCGAAAATTTGAATCGCCTGAAACACTTACTAAAGAGAAATCTATCTCAGAATATAAAAAAAATGCGTATTTTGGCCAAAAAATCATATGTTATGCATTTTTAAGTAAAAGTGAAGACCATCACCCCCCGAACGCCCTATAATCATCCAAGACGCGTTTTTATCCGATTATAGGTTACTAATTGCACGGAATACGGTTTTCAGTGAGGAACATCTCTAAATCCCGCAAGATTTGTTGTTAACTCCAGTTCGCCTCATTCCCGTCTTAAAGGAAAAATGAATTCCCATAATTCTCAAGAGCACTTCTTTCGACCATGCATTTCGTAAAATGCGGTTTGGACCCGACATCTTCCTGAGCGGCCTAGAAGGTGGTTTCATAATAAAGTGACCTAAGAGCCGCTCGAAGCACGCTTTTTAGTCTTAAATAGTCCTAAAGCCAATGCAATGTGTTCCTAACCCATGAATCGCTTGGAACACTTACTAAAGCGAAAAGTATCTCAGAATATCATAAAACGCATATTTCTGCCTAAAGTCCTTTGAAATGCATTTCAAAGCAAAACTGAAGACCATAACCCCCTGAATGCCCTAGAATCATCCACGATGCGTTTCTATCCGAATATAAGCTACTTTTTGTACGAATTACGGTTTTCTGTCGGAAACACTGCTGAAGCTTGCAAGCTTAGTCGTTAACTCAACTTTGCTTAAATACCGTCTTTGAGGAAAAAAGAATTCCCAGAATTATGTATTGCGCGTCTATCGAGCGTGCTTTTCGAGAAACACAGTTTTGTGCCAATGTCTTCCTAGTGCCTAGTTTTGAAATGAAGTCGCCTAAGAACTGCTCGAAACACGCTTTTCAGTCTTGGACGGCCCTAAAGACAATGCAACGGCGCTCATAACCCCTGAATCGCCTGGAACACTAACAAAAGTGAAAAGTATCTCAGAATATAATTAAATGCGTATTTCAGCCTAAAATCCGATGTAATGCATTTCTAATTTAAAAGTGAAGACCATAATCCCTTGAACACCCTAGAATCATCCACGATGCGTTTTTTTTTTTTTCTGAATATCGACTACTGATCGCACGAAATACTTTTTTCCGTCGGAACAGCTTTATAGCCCGCAAGATTAGTTGTTTACCCAAATTTGGCCGAGTCCTACCTTAAAGG
Organism: Persea americana; assembly: GCA_029852735.1. Taxonomy (NCBI): domain Eukaryota; kingdom Viridiplantae; phylum Streptophyta; class Magnoliopsida; order Laurales; family Lauraceae; genus Persea; species Persea americana. The sequence goes on from CM056820.1 coordinate 695,602, forward strand.
TAAAATGAATTCCCAGAATTCTCTGGAGCGCGTCTTTCAACTGTGCATTTCGTGAAACACGGTTTGGGGCCGACAACTTCCTAGTGCAACCAAGAACGTGGTTTCATAATGAAGTCGCCTAGGAAACGCTCGAAGCACGATTTTTCAGTTTTAAACAATCCTGAAGCCAATGCAATGCGTTCCTAAAATTTGAATCATCTGAAACACTTACTAAAGCGAAAGCTATCTCAGAATATAATAAAATGCATATATCAGCCTAAAACCCTATGTAATGAATTTTTAAGTAAAAGTGAAGGCCATAACCCCTGAACGCCCTATAATCATCCACGACGTGTTTTTATCAGAATATAGGCAACTGATCGAACGGAATATAGTTTTCTGTGAGAAACATCTCTGAATCCCACAAGATTAGTTGTTGACCCCAGTTTTCCTCAGTCTCGTCTTAAAGGAAAAATGAATTCCCAGAATTCTCTAGAGCGCGTCTTTCGACTATGCATTTCGTGAAACGCAGTTTGGAGGCGACATCTTCCTTTAGCGACCTAGAACGTGGTTTCGTAAGAAAGTCACCTAAGAACCTCTAGAAGCACGCTTTTCAGTCTTAAAAAGCGCCAAACCCAATGCAATGCGTTCTTAACCCTTGAATCATGCGAAACACTTACTAAAGTGAAGACAATCTCAGAATATAATAAAATGCGTATTTTAGCCTAAAATCCTATGTAACACTTTTCTAAGTAAAAGTGAAGACCTTAACCCAATGAATACGCTAGAGTCATCCACGAAGCGTTTTTATCCGATTATAGGCTACTAATCACACGAGATTTGGTTTTCAGTGAGAAACATCTTTGAATCCCGCAATATTACTTGTTAACCACAGTTTTCCCGTGTCCCTTCTTAAAGGAAAAAACATTTCCAGAATTCTCAAGAGCGCGCCTTTCGACCGTGCATTTCGTGGAAAGTATCTCAGAATATAATTAAATGTGTATTTCGGCCTAAATTCGTATGTAATGCATTTCTAAGTAAAAGTAAAGTCAATGAATATAGGCTCCTACTCGTTTTCTTCTGAATATAGGCTACCGATCGCACGAAATACTTTTTTCAGTTACAATATCACTGTAGACCGCAGGATTAGTTGTTAACCACAGTTTGCCCAAGTCCCGTCTTAAAGGTAAGATGAATTCCCATAATTCTCTAGAGCTTGTCTTTCGACTGTGCATTTCGTGAAACACGGTTTGAAGCCAACATTTTCCATATAGTGACCTGGAACATGGTTTCATAATAAAGTCACCTAAGAACTGCTAGAAGCACCATTTTCAGTCTTAAACGGCCCTAAAGACAATGCAATGCGCTCCTAACCCTTGAATTGCCTGAAACACTAAAGCGAAATGTATCTCAAAATATAGTTCAATGCGTATTTCAGCCTAAAATCATATGTAATCCATTTCTAAGAAAAGGTGTAGACCATAACCCCCTGAATGCCCTAAAATCATACACGAAACAGTTTTTTTATGAATATAGGCTACTGATGGCATGAAATATGTTTTTCCATCGGAACGTCTCTATAGCCCGCAAGATTAGTTATTAAACACAGATTGCCCGTCTCCTGTCTTAAAGGAAAAATGAATTTCAAGAATTCTCAAGAGCGCACCTTCCGACTCTCTATTTCGTGAAATGCAGTTTGGAGCCGAAATCTTCCGTGAGCGACCTAGAATGTGGTTTCATAATAAAGTCACCTAAGAGCCGCTCGAAGCAAGCTTTTCAATCCTAAACGGCCGGCCCTAAAGCCAATGCAATGCGTTCCTAACCCTTGAATCGCCTGGAGCACTAACTAAAGCGAAAAGTATCTCAAAATACAACTAAATGCATATTTCTGCCTAAATTCCTATGAAATGCATTTCTAAGTAAAGGTAAAGACGATAACCCCCTAAACGCCCTAGAATCATCCACGTCTCGTTTTTTTTCTGTATATAGGTTACTGATCGCACGAAATACGTTTTTCGATTTGAACAACTCTATAGCCTGCCAGATTAGTTGTTAACCCCAATTCACCCGAGTCTCGTCTTAAAGGTAAAATGAATTCCCATAATTCTCTAGAGAGAGTCTTTCGACCACACATTTCGTGAAACACAGTTTGAAGCCGGCATCTTCCTAGTGCGGCCTGGACGTGGTTTCATAATAAAGTCGCCTAAGAATCGCTGGAAGCACGCTTTCAGTCTTAAACGGCCCTAAAGCAAATGCAATGTGCTCCTAACACTTTAATCGCCTGGAACACTAACTAAAGCGAAATATTTCTCATAATATAATTAAATGCATATTCCGGCCTAAAATCCTATGAAATGCATTTCAAAGTAAAAGTGAAGACCATAACCCCATGAATGCCCTAAAATCATCCACGATGCGTTTTTATCCGATTTTCGGCTACTGATCGCATGAAATACGGTTTTCAGTGTAAAACATCTCTGAAGCCCGCAAGATTAGTTCATAAACCCGATTTGCCCGGGTCTGGTCTTAAAGGAAAAATGAATTCTCGGAATTCTCAAGAGCGCGTCCTTCGGCCGTGAATTTTGTGAAACGCGGTTAGGAGCCGACATCTTCCCAGGGTGACCTAGACTGTGGTTTCCCAATAAAGTCGCGTAAGACCTGCTCGATTTGCACTTTTCAGTCTTAGACGGCCCTAAAGCCAATGCAATGGCGCTCCTAACCCCTTAATCGCCTGGAACACTTACTAAAGCGAAAAGTATCTCAAAATATCATAAAAAGCGTATTTCAACCTAAAGTCCTATGAAATGAATTTCAAAATAAAAGTGAAGACCTTAACCCCCTGAATGCCTTAGAATCAACCACGACGCGTTTTTATCCGAATATAGGCTACTTATCGCACGAATTACGATTTTCAATTAGAAGCATTGCTGAAGCTCGCATGCCTAGTGGTTAATCCCAGTTTGCCCGAGTCCCATTTTAAAGGAAAAATGAATTCCCAAAATCCTCGAGAGAGCACCTTTCGACCGTGGATTTCCTAAAACGCGGTTTGGAGCCGACATCTTCCTAGGGCGACCTAGAACTTGGTTGCATAACAAAGTTGCCTAAGAACTGCTCGAAACACGCTTTTCAGTCTTAGACGGCTTGATCGTACGAAATTCATTTTCCAGTCAGAACATCTCTGTAGCCCTCCATATTAGTTGTTAACCCCAGTTTGCCCGAGTCCCATCTTTAAGGTACACTGCTGAATTGTCTGATATCTCTAGAGTGCGTCTTTTGACCGTGCATTTCATGAAACATGGTTGAAGCCGACATCTTCCTAGAGCGACCTAAAAAGTGGTTTTATAATAAAGTCGCCTAAGAACTGCTCGAAGCACGCTTTTCATTCTTAAGCGGCCCTAAAGCCAATGCAATGCGCTCCTAACCCTTCAATCACCTCGAAGACTAACTAAAGTGAAAAGTCTGACTAAAGCAAAACGTATCTTAGAATATAGTTGAATGTGTATTTCGGCCTGAAATCCTATTAATGCATTTCTAAGTAAAAGTGAAGACCATAACCCCCTGAACGCCGTAGAATCATCCACGACGCTTTTTTTATTAATATAGGCTACTGATCGCACGAAATACGTTTTTCCATCAGAACATCTCTGTAGCCGCAAGATTAGTTGTTAATCACATTTTGCACGAGTCCTGTCTTAAAGGTAAAATGAATTCCTAGAAATCTTTGGAGTGCGTCTTTTGACCATGCATTTCTTGAAACACAGTTCGGAGCCGACATCTTCCTAGAACGACCTAGAATGTGGTTTGATAATAAAGTCACCTAAGAACCGCTCGAAGCAAGCCTTTTGGTCTTAAACAGCTTTAATGCCAATGCAATGCGTTCCTAAGATTTGAATCGCCTAAAACACGACTAATCTGCAGATTGTCCTTATGTTTAAGGACCCCCTAACTAGTGGATCAGACTGAGAGGGCAGTCCAAGTTCAACGGTATTCTATGATATTCATGTATGCACAAAATATATCGATACTTGTACAAAACTTATCGAAAATGGGGGAAAGCACTTATCAAAACAATGCAAAGCGAAACTAAACAAGAGTGTCATAAGCCACATCAAAATGAAGTTGAAAGATGTTTCCGAATATAGTTCTTGAACAATTCCAAAAAAAAACTTATACTTATAAAACAAAGCAAGTACTAAACGACATTTATCGTATCAAATCACGATCCCAAAGCGAAGTTGCCATGCATACGTTAAGACCTTTCATTTGATCTTCATGTGGTTGGGACCCAGATGTCTTAACGACAAAGAGATTGGTGTTTCGGAAGGTAAAAGGACATTTTGAGGCCCCAAGCACACAAACTCAAGTTTGAAAGTTCCTAATCATATTCAGGTTTTCATTCCCAAGAAAAATCCCACAAACAAATCTAATTTGAAAACTCGGTCAGCTCTCGTTCACCTGTTGGCTAGCTAAGTAGGTGGTTGTCGGCTAGCCGCCAACTGACCAACGGCTGACCGCCAGGTCTCCTGACAGAAAAATCACCATTCTGGAAATGGAACCGAACTGGAGCTCGGTTGGCTGTCGGCTGACCGAAGTGGACATGTCGACTAGCCGACAGCTGACCGCCAATCCCCTGTCACGAAACACGCTTCTGGAAGTGGCACCGAACTAAACTCGATTGGCTGTCGACTGACCGAAGTGGACATGTCGGCTAGCCACCAGTTGACCGCCAGCTGACCGACTGTGCACGACAGCCCAGTTCAAGTCAGATTTCTCACTTTTCTTTTCCTCCATTCTCTTCCCATTCCACTTCCTTTCCTTCTGTCAAACCCCAACCCAGGATCAGCGCGATTAGTGTCAATTAAGTGCGTTCTTAGTTATAATATGGGTTTAGTGTTCGTGGGTTAGAAAGTGGTTAGATATAGTTTGGAATTAGCTTTGGGGAATTTTGATAGCGTTTTATGCTATTCAGTCATACTCAGGGGTGCCTTGAGTATACGTGTAAGCTTGGGAGGAAATTCTAGTTTTCTTATTTTAATCATGATTTCAATCTCTTTTGAATGGTTTTATTTTATTGATCAACTTTTGTGTTCAGCCTATCTGTGTTTGAGGCCCAGAAACCCAAGTTTTGGCCCAAAAGAGGTAAACCAATCATTTCATACCAAATCTGGACCCAAATTTTGAAATCTCAAAACTATGCCAAATTTGTACTTTTTGGAAACTAGATTTTTCGGTGATCGATTTTGTCTTCTTCGTCGATTTCATCCGAGGGCCGCAAGTCAATGTTTTATCCATCACAAATTTTGAAGTCAATGGGACCCACAACCTATTTGACTTAAGTGGGTTGTGTCTTCTCCCTAATTCACACGCACGATCTAGACTCATTTTCCTGCAACTCTTCCTTCTTGAGAGAGAACTAAGAAAGCTCTTCTTCCCCTTCACTTTCTCTCCTTGCATGTCTAGGCTAGAGACCTCCAAATCAAAATCTAAGGATATAGCCTTCTTCCTCTCAACCTAAGCTTCCAATTGGTACCATTTTCTTGGAGATTCTTGTTGGAGGGAACCACTATTTTCGTCCTTGTTTCTCGTTTAGCAAGCTTCAGGTAAGGGATCTTCTTCTCCTTTTCAATGTGGTCTTTTGAGCTCCTTAGGAACTCATTCCTATAACATGCAAACCCATTTTCGAAATGGGGGCTTTGGTTGACCAAAATGGTGATTTTTGGAATGTTTTCTTCGGGTTTTGTGTAGATTGCGTGGTATATTTTTTAGTAGGATTTTTTAGGGATCTTTGGATTAGCTATTGTCAAGGCAAGTGATCATTTTAGTTCCTTTTGATGCACGCAATCTTTGAATGATTTAGCCTCAATGGTTTGTTTCTTTTTTCATGATTAGCTGAGCATTGTGTTGTTCAAATATATGTTATGGATTGAAATTCTTAATTAGTTTGGAATGCATGTGTTAGTGGTTTTATTTTTTAAGGTTTCTACTCAATTTAACTGATTTTCACCTTGTATAAATGTTTTGTAAATGGATGAATGGATGGAGGAGTATGTTGTTAAATGAATGGATGTGTTGATTGTTAAAATTGAATGGAAATGGCCCTTCGAGAGCATGGAGGCTCAGGGGATGTGCAGGGATTTGACCAAGAAGGAAAGGAAATGGAATGGGAAGAAATTTGGAGAAAGAAGAACTAGAATTCTGACTTGATCTGGGCTGTCGTGCACAGTTAGTCAGCTGGCGGTTAGCTGGCGGCTAGCCGACATGTCCACTTCGGTCAGCCGACAGCCAACCGAGTTCAGTTCGGTTCCACTTCCAGAAGCGTGTTTCTTGACAGGAAATCGTCGGTCAGGTGTCGGCCAACCGACTTGCACAACCTCGGTCGACCGACAACCAACCGAGCGAAGTTCGGTTCCATTTCCATAATGGTAATTTTTCTGTCAGGAGACCTGGCGGTCAGCCATCGGTCAACTGGCGGCTAACTGACAACCACCTACTCAGCTAGCCGACAGGTGACCGAGAGCTGACCGAGTTTTCAAATTAAAATTGTTTGTGGGATTTTTCTTGGGAATGAAAACCTAAATATGATTAGGAACTTTCAAACTTGAGTTTGTGTGCTTGGGGCCTCAAAATATCCTTTTACCTTCTGAAACACCAATCTCTTTGTCATTAAGACATTTGGGTCCCAACCACATGAAGATCAAATGAAAGGTCTTAACGTATGCTTGGCAACTTCGCTTTGGGATCGTGATTTGATACGATGAATGTCATTTAGTACTTGCTTTGTTTTACAAGTATAAGTTTTGTTTTGGAATTGTTCAAGAACTATATTGGGGAACATCTTTCAACTTCATTTTGATATGGCTTATGCCACTCTTGTTTAGTTTCTCTTTGCATTGTTTTGATAAGTGCTTTCCCCCATTTTCGATAAGCTTTGTACAAGTATCGATATGTTTTGTGCATACATGAATATCATAGAATACCGCTGAGCTTGGACTACCCTCTCAATCTGATCCACTAGTTAGGGGGTCCTTAAACATAAGGACAATCTGCAGATTAGTCGTGTAATTATACACATTCTTGTTTTGTTCGGTTCCGCGGCCGGTTTTCCCGCCCACCTTGTGTGGCTCAGGCTTTTGTTTCGTTTCATTTCGTTTCGTTTTGTTTCGCTTTGCTTTCTTTTGTCATCACGTATGACGAAGAAAGGATGAGCTCATTGTGGATTCATGAATCATGATGTTTTCTTGAAATCATGCTAGTTCTACTTTGTATTTTAAATATGTTTTGTTCAGAATTCATGTTATGTTTTAAGCATTGATTATTCAGAGTTTTAATCAAATTATTATATGTCTTAATTAATCACCTGCCAGACAGTCGTGTCTGACCCTTTTTGCTTTGGTGTTTAGATGAAGGCGTCTTGCCCCTGAGGAGGAGCGCCCGGAGGAGGCTTTTGAGCCACCCCCAGCCCGTGAGTGGCAACCCGATGATGTCCTTTAGACGTCGGGTGGGGTCTTGAGCACGACACATGGATGGGAATATTTTGTTTTGTATTTTGGGATGTATGGCCTTTGCTGGCCTTTTGATACTTTGGGAAAAATGTAATATGAAACTTAACTTACTTTTGTCCTCTTGAAACTTGAAAGTTAAATTATGGTAATGCCATGTTATATTTTCCCCTCTAAATGTTTAAGTCCTTTGAGTCATTTAACTTATGCATCTTGGAATCATAAGAATTGTGTTATTAAGTTGTGATTGAGATTACTTGCACGCTTCCGCAAATCATCATTCGTGTGAGATTGTTCTATGTTTGTTTTGGGAATCCTCACCGCGGAAACTTGTGGGTTAATCACAGATAGTTGGATGCACTTTAGTCGCGGGCCCGAGTCGGGGACCTCGGTCCGGGGTCGCGACAGGACTGGTATCAAAGCGGGACATGTTTCAGGCATATAAAAGAAACTTGTTGACACCAAAAATGTCACTTTGCCTCCTCAACATCAAAAGCTGCATGGAGCTGCATCCTATTACAAATAGGCAAAAGCTGCTTCAAGCATAAGATCTTGTCAGAATCAAACAAAAACTGCAAGATCCTCCAAAATAGCCAAAAGAAGCGTACACATAAAGTTTCGGGCCATTTCAACACCGTTTGGCCTAACTTCACTCCTCCAAACAGCTGAGCAGGAGCTCCCAACGGCGACAGTGTCGAAGACATCAAATCTTCGATCAGAGCCTATGGATGGTCTCAAAATAACTCCAAATGGCTCCACGTCGAATTTCAAGTCAAACCGACACCGTTTGACCCACCATCAACTCTCGAACGACGAAATCAAGCCTCCCGACGGCGAGAACCATGGTAGCTAACGCGATTTAATTTGCTAAACGCTGCCAACAATGCCAAGTTCACGAAGACTATGTCCACATGCCTCCAGAATGGCTACATCCTACAGCGATTTCATGGCCCTTCGAAGCCTAGGGTATGGACATCATAGGTCCTATCTCTCCCCCATCAAGCAAAGGTCATCGCTTCATCTTCGCCGCTACAGATTATTTCTCCAAGTGGTTAGAAGCATTTACGTTCAGTGAAATGAAGACCTCATTCGTCCTTCAATTCTTGTACACCAACATCATTTGTCGCTTTGGCATACCAAAAAGATTTGTCCATGATAACGGACCACAATTTCGGGATCACAGATTCTACAGGTTCTGCGACAAATACAAAATCCAAAGTTGTCCTTCGACTCCGTATAACCCAGCAGCGAATGGACTAGCAGAAGCCTTCAACAAGACACTCTGCAAAATTCTCAAGAAAGTGGTCTCTAGTCACAAAAGAGACTGGAGCGACAAACTGCTTGAAGCTTTATGGGCCTACCAGACTACCGTTCAAGGACCAACCCATAGCACACCATTCTCCTTGGTCTATGGATGTGAAGCAGTTGTCCCTCTAGAGGTACAAATTCCTTCCTTAAGGGTATCTCTACAAAATGAAATGATGCAAGAAAGCAATGTTAAATTGAGACTCCAAGAACTGGATAATCTAGATGACAGACGGCTCGGAGCCCTACAAAGCGTTGAGCTTTACCAAGCACGCATGGCAGGATCTTTCGACAAGAAGGTCAGGCAACGCACCCACAAAAAGGGTGACTTGGTTCTTGCGGTAAAAAGGCCAATGGTTTTTGCCCACAAATCCAAAGGGAAATTCTATATGCACCACTGGAGGTGTTGAACACTCCCACTTGCTGTACACTGGTGCCAGGGCTCATCACTTTGGGTGGGTGTCTTCATCACTTTCATTGGGTGCATATAGAATTTCCCCAAGTCCAAAGGCAAATTCGAACCAAAATGGGAGGGACCCTTCATCATCGACAAAGTCTTCTCCAATGGTGCATATGCTCTTCTAAACATGGAGGGTGACAGATGTATGCTGCTCGTCAATGGCAAGTTCTTGAAGCGGTACTACCCTTGAAGACTTCCTACAACGGGTCAGAGTGATGCCTGTATAGCCAAAGCCTATTCCTAGGTACTTACTCATCAAACCCACCCCTTTTAGAGTTTTCATTCCTATGTTGAAATCTCTAAAAAACCTCAAAACAGTGCTTACTTTCAATGTTTCATTATTCAAAAAAAAAAAAACAAAAAAAACAACCCAAAATCCAAGTTTAGGAGCCTCTTCCCTAACTTGACCAAAACTTTCGATCCTTGAACCCAAAATTCATGGTTTGAAACAAATATCAGGACTCAGGGATTTCCACCCTAGTCCACCCCGACTTTTACCACCAAAAATGGTTTTGAGTCAAAATTTATGACCATCGTGTCTTTAAACAAAAAAATGGTTTTTCAAAAAACTGTGAGGAAGCGACGTTTAGTCAATACTCACACGAAACCCAAAAATCGGAAGGATGCGAACCCCATTCGATGTTTCCAAAACCTCAAATCGCAAGGAAGTGGCACCTTGTCAATACTTGCCAAATTTTCAAAAAAAAAAAACGTGGAGATGCAACGTTCCAGTTGATATCCACAAAACAAAAACAAAGGTTCGAAAAAACCTCAAATTTCAAAAAAAACGTGGGGAGGCGACATTCCATCGATCCCCACAAAACAAATTTTTTGAAAAAAAGCAGGGAAGCGACATTCAGTCGATACTTGCACCAAAACCAGCGAGGAGGCGACATTCCATCGATACTCACAACCGAATGAGCAAGGAAGCGACATTCCATCGATACTTGCAATACCATTCAGCAGGGAGGAGACTCTTAGTTGATACTTGCATTTTGAAAATCAAAAATCTGGCTTTTATGCCGAAAACCTTACTTTCATGCCAAAAAATCAAAAATCTGGCTTCCATGCCAACAAAACAAAACTTGGTTTTCAAAAACTCGGCTTTCATGCCACAAAATCTAGCTTTCACGCCAAACAAACAAAAAACCGGCTCCCATGCCACAAAATCTAGCTTTCATGCCAAAAACTAAAATTTTGGCTCTCATGCCACAAAACCAAAACTTGGCTTTCACGCCACAAAAATCGGCTCTTATGCCAAAAACCGGCTTCCATGCCACAAACAAAATTTTGGCTCCTATGCCACCAAAATTCGGCTTTCATGCCATTCAAAATTCGGCTTTCAAGCCATCAAATAACCAGGCTTTTTATCACAAAATCTGGCTTTCATGCCCAAGACAACCCTTTGACAAAAGATGTTCGCAAAATGATAGCCTTTTGATCAAATTTTCAAACAAACATTCCCATCCAACTTTTACTTAGTTTCATCAAAAAAGAATTTAAGCAAAACGAAGGAATACAAAAAAAAAAAAAAAAGGTGCCAAAAAATGTTTATACATGGAGGTACCAAAAGAAAAGAAGAGTTACAAAATCAAGAGACTAATCCGACATGGTCTTCAGCCAAAAACTTGACTCCTCAAGCAAACTCTTGGCCTTAGCCTCCAAAGCTTCCAGGCCGCGTTTCTTCATAATTTTCCCATAAAAAGCGATAGGCTGTCGTGACCCATCTTCAGCACGAGGAAGCTCTTCCCAGAGAGTTTGCCATTGTTCATATTCCTGAGTCTTCCTCCGGAGATTGCTTTTAGCCTCCTCAACTTGGGGAATAAGAGTCCTCTCCCTATCACGAGCTTTCAAAATGGCAGTCCACTTGGCAGCGGTTTGTTCTTCCAATAGCTCAAGGCGCTGTCTGGCCTCAACGACCACCTTGTCGAGACGGTGTTGGTCCTGTGTCAGCTCAATAATAGCCAACTCGGTGACATTCCTCTCCTGAACGAGCTGCTTCCGAGTCCACGAGATCTCATCCAGTTCAGATTTGACCTCGCCAGAAGGCTTCAAAAACATCTCGTTGAAGAAGTCACCGTTTGGAAAGCTCTTGGTCTCAATCCATTTGTTGCCTAGAGCGATGACTTCATCAACAAAAGCCTTGGCATTTGTAATGTCTAGACCGACCTCTTCGCTATCAGCAAGAATGTCCTGCACATGCTTAATCATGCCGAAGCCAGCTTCCAAATGGCCTGAAGAAAGAGTCTCGACCCATGAGCTCAAGACTCTCTTCAACTCCTTCCTTGCAAACTGATAGGATGGCTCAGATGAAGTCTCGCCATGCTCCATTGGCCGACTGCCCATGTCATGCACCATCGGGAGAGTAATAAAAAAACTCTTTCCAATCGGAGCCGCTGGAGAAGGAATATCAGCACGTGGACTCGTTTCTGCCTGATCAAAACTGGTAGAAGAAGCCCCTACTCCTGGATCAGCCGCAGGCACCCCCTGCTCTGGCTCTGAGAATGATAGAGGAACTTCTTTTGTCGCCTCACAACCTGCCAATGAAAGATGAAAAAGGTATGAATATGATCTTGTCAAAAATCAAATATCAAGACTATTACTATATACCTTCTTCGACGACTAGCGGAATGCTTTCTGCCTCCATGAGCTCATCCAAAGCATCGTCAAAAGTTGTATCTATGGATGGCTCAAAGTCGTCAGAATCTTCCGGCAAGTCAGCTGGCAAGAAACAAAAAAAAATATGTCAGCAAGTGGCGGTAAAGAAAAACAAAAAGAAAAAAGAAATCATACCAGGTGGAGATTCTGGGTCTACTTCAGAGTCTCTGGGTTCTTCGTCAGATGCCATGATCGGATTTGTCACCGCCTCATTGGCCAGAACCTCAGGCATCATCAAATCATCATCTTCTGCCAAAAGAAAGAAAGCAGTATATCAAAACAAAAGCCACGTAAAAGAAAGAAGCGGAAAAAGAGAGAAGAAAGGCCATACCATCACTATTAATCTTTTCTCCTCAGCTCCTCTTCTCTGGAGGCTCATCATCATCCCTTGATGCTTCCTCAGCAATGGTGGAAGGGACTTCTAGATCAGGAGAGTTTTCGTGCCGCCTCTTACTTCGGCGCTGTCCTCTTCTCCTTTCGCTCCTATGGGACGACTTGCTGGAAGTACCCGCCCCACCATCAAAATCTAGCCTCTCGCTAGAGTCCTCACTGGATGGTCTGCTCTTGCCAGTAGACTCCATGGAAGTCTTTGCTCGCTCCACTTGTATCCAAACAGCAACCTCAGCCTCCTCCTCTGCGAGCTGTTCCAAGACCTCACCAGGTATCACTTGTGCAGCTCCCGATCTGATGACGTCCTGATCCTCGAGAAAGCTTATTTTGTGCTTTTCACCTGAAAGGAAAGCTAGAACTTCCTCTCGGCGGACGCCATCTGACTTCCCAAGACCCTTCGCGAAAGACTGTTTTACATCAAGCTCCTTCTTAGAAAGCCCTCGGTACACTGAAAAGCTCTCCACGAACCACTTCGTGCAGCCAGCAGTCTGAAAGGTGGGCAACTCGAGATAAGAAATCATGGCAGTAGTGTCTTCCGCACTATAAAAGGCCCATGCATTCCTCCCGTCCTGCAGACCTCCAAAACGATTCACCTTACTCGAAGGCGCTCCAACAACGCCTTGGGAGAAGCCCAACTGCAAGGCAAAACGCGAGGGAACATACGGCTGGATGTCGATGAAAAGATGTCTACAGTACACCATCGTGCCAACACATATGTTGAAAAGCCAAGCTTTCTCTGCGTTTGTCAAAGAATAGTGTCTCCCCGACCCTACCCTGGTGGAATCCCGGGAGACACCAAAATCAAAAGCCTTCTTCCGCAAGCCCGGAGAAAGCTTCACTGAAGATTGCCCCATCTCGACGTTTTCGAATCTTCGGATCCTTAAACGGGCAGAAAAAATAGATTCAGAAATAGGCTTCCCTCTAGCCAACCGAATCATAAAAGGGTCATCGTCTTATGCAGCGCCCAATCGGTGGAAACCAAGACGGTGGTATACATACCACGAATAAAGGATATGGGCTGAAAACACCCTATTCATGGGAAACCCAAACCGAACCAGGAAAGCAGCAGCCTGTAGTTTAGTGCACAAATAAGAGTAGAGAGCAGGCACCAAAGCAAGCCGCTCTCCAAACGCCATCTAACAAGCCGGAAAAATGCAGTGCGGCCTGATGTGCGTTCCATCTCCTCTAGCAAAAACAGCCTCACCCTGCCAATAAGTGAGGTAAACAGCGAGATCTCTCCGCAGCGCAATGTCAGAATGAACGGCGTCTGTGTTTGCGAAGAATTCCTTCAAATTTTCTCGCATGGCGGAGATCCTCTTCAAATCCGGGTTCTTAGCCCTGGCTTCCTGGGTCATACTCTCAGAAGACTCCCCGTTGTCAAAGAAGTTGAAAGACAAAGAGCTACCACTCTTCCAACTGCTACACCGGACTTTCGAGCCCTCCTTCTCCTTCAAAAAGTCGTAGAAGGCGACGAGCTGAAAGTACAAAAGCCTGAACTGCTCAGACTGCTCCTCAAGGACGCTGTCGATAGGCATGAACTCCTCATAGAGTTTGCCAAGGATAGGCAGCCCTGTAATGGCGCTCAGTTCTTTTTAAAAAAAAACAATCTCACCGTTCGTGACAATGAAGGTGTTGGTTTGTGGAAGGAACGACTCCAGCATGGCCATGAAGGCCTCATCAGAGAAAACCACGGTTTGCCGAAAAGCGTAACCGCATCAAAAATCTTGGCCTCCTTTAGAATGGCACCACCGACCTGCAAGACGTGATCAGTCCACGACTCCCAACTCGAGTCAGCACTGAAATGGCCACAAAGTCGAAAAGGCTTCACCCAATTGCTGCCATCGCCTTTAAAAATGACAAGGCCCACCAATCTCAAATTGACCGAAGGATGGTCTGAACCTTGGTAGCCGCTGGCCGGCATCAAAATGTTCATACGGGCAAGCGACTTCTCTGCAAAACCAGAAGGGCCGCCAACGAAAACCCCGGTCTTGATCACATTTGTCCTCTTCACCCAGCTTGGAGGATCTTCCCTCTTCGAGCATGTGGAAGAAATGCTCATGATCGAGATAGTCCGATCGAAGGTGGACCGGGTAGAAACAGTTCTCTTCTCAGCATCAACTGTGTAAGAGAACTGAAAACATCTCCTTTTGTATGTTGAGTCGTCGGTGACTGCATCACCAAAGAAGAAGGTAGGCTTGGGCACAATGTTCTGATCATCCGCGACCCAATGACGGTTGTTTACCATAATCTTATAAAACTCCACATCCTTGAGGGCGATCAAACGTTGCCTCATCTCATCTCGGTTGAGAGAATCACACTCTTCCAAGTTCTTCTCAACATACTGGACCTTTTCACAAGCCTGTTATACGGCCACATTAGAAGATCTGGTAGAACGGCGAGGCACATCGATGACAGGCTCCTTACCCTTGTTCGTTCTAGAGGAACTACCTGCAAAGGATGGAAAAGAAGAAATCAATCACTAAAGTGACAAAATTTTGCTAGAAAATCCTAACGAAATTTTGGCAAGATTCCGGGGCAATTCCGAAGAAAAGGAAAGTACCTCGAAAAAGAAAGGAAGCTTGAAGATGAGCTCAACATTGTTGCGAGCTCATAGTCAATGGAGAATTCTCAAAAAATGCTCGAACTCAAACATTGCTGCGAGATCAAGCCAAGTCTTCTCAAACCTCCGCAAGATTGGAAAAGGGCTCAACATTGCTGCGAGCTCCAGAATCCAAAACTTGCAAAGCTCCTCAAAAATCCCCTCAAGACCAAGAAAGGGCTCAACATTGCTACGAGCTCCAAATCCCAAGACTTGCAAAAAAATTTCCAAGTGTGCACTATCATACTTCCAATTCCATTTTTTTTTTTAAAAATGCATATAAGGAAAGTTGTCATGCATGCACGTCTCGAAATCCGGGAAAGAAAGAAAAAAAACAGAGAAGAAAAGAATCTCTTTCAAAAAAAGAAAAAGAAAAAAGAGGCAGGCCACGTGACCGTACGGTCACAAAAAAAGGAGAAAAAAAGAAAGAAAAGAAAAAAAAAAAGAAGAGAAAAAAACACGGTAAAAAAAAAGGGGAAACCGTGGAAGAAAAAAAAAGAAGAAAAAGAAAGAAAAAAAAAAGAGAAGGAAGAAAAACGTGTGAAAAAAAAAAAAACAAGAAGAGAACACGTGAAGAAAAAAAGAGAAGAAGAAGAAAGAAAAGGAAAAGAAAAGAAAAAAAAGAAAGAAACTTTTTTCCTACTTCTACATGGAGTTTCTTAAAGAAGAGTGAAACTTACTTTAAGCCATAGAGTAAGAAGAAGAACTTGAAGATCCTTGAAGAAGGAGAAAAGTTCTTGATCTTGGAGCACTCTTGAAGATTTTTGCAAAAAGAGAGCAATAGCAACAAGAGATCCAACGTCCTTGCTTTTATAAGAGAGAGCAAACCAAGAGGAAAGAAGGAGAAAAGAAAGGAGGTAAGTGCTAAAAATTAGCAACCTTCCCAAAAGAAGAGGAATTTGAGATATTCTCTCCTAAAGAGAAGATTTGAGAAATTCTCTCAAAAAAGAGAGGGATTATGAGAAACTCTCTCCCAAAGAAAGATATTTTGAGAAAATCTCTCCCAAAATCAAGGAAACTTGAGAGATTCTCTCCCAGTAAGGATATTTTTCGATATTCTTTACCAAAAAGAGAATCATTTCATCAAAAATCAATTTAAATGACAAATGAGAAGTATAGAATTATCTCAAAATATTATAGGCCCCAAATAATCATCATTAGTTACAATTTAATTTAAATGATTTTCTTTCTTTTCCCAACCCAAATAAAGAGGAGTGCATTTTGAAATTATAAATGTTTTTTAACTGGCCCAATCTTAGCATGGGCCTTCTCTGCTGGTTGTCCTTTGTTGCTTCGTATCTTTCTAGCATTTGGATAGTTTGTATGTAGCATTCTCATCTCAATTGCGGCTTAGTCAATGATCCTGACTTATCAGTCTTATCTACCGTCAAATCTATACCATCAGTAACGTCTATATTAGGTCAATGAGTTGATATGCTCATCCACCATTAAATCAATGCTCCATGCGAATTTAGCCATAAGGTCGATGATCTGATGCTTCATACCTTTTGATCACACCGTTCGTTCGATGATTTACACCTTTCAGCCATTACATCAACGATCTAAGACTCCTCGTTGTTGGATCTAAGGACTCCAACCTTTTTTTTATATTTTTTTTAATTTTTTTTTGAAAGGAATGTCTCCCAACTTTTTCGGTCGTTTGATTAAAGATACAAAAATTTTCAGCATGAATATTTTCTTTCTCTGAATCTATTAAAAATTGAATCTCTTTTTATTTTTAATCTACAGCCGGGCCTGTTTGAAAGATGTCTCAAAAATCAAGAGCAATTTTTAATATAACCAAAATTCAATTGAATCCCTTTCTATACTTATGGCCAAACATTGAAACTACACTGAGATTTTTCCCATTTATTCTAATGAAAAAGTTTTGAACACATTATAAAAAATAAAAAATAAAAAAAGACCTAAGCTCCAATATAATAAGGAGGGGAAATGTCCCACTTAATTATCATTCGGGAAACCAAAGTAAAACTTTACCATGCACATTGGAATTAGCTAAACTGACCCAAAATTAGACAAAGCGGGATCAGATCTCTATAAGAGGCTATTGCAATATTAATACAGTAGAGCTGATAGTCTTTTCTTTTTCATATTGCTGCGAAATACTCCTTGCTTTTCTTGGGATCTGGCTTCATTGACTTCTCACCTGGCTTCCACCCAGCTGGGCAGACCTCATCAGGGTTCTCTTGCACATACTGCAATGCCTGCATGATCAAAAGCCCAGAGAACATAGTTTATTAGTGAACAGTAGCAACTCCTGGTCCATAGGCATGATGGTAGACTATTTCATTGGCGATTGAGTTTTATACAAGTGGCACAATGCTTCATTGATCCAGACTAATGGTCTGATGGGCAGCACCTTTGTTTAACCATGACCTATGGAACAATCTAACCACTTCGGCAATGACCAAAGAACATAGTAATACAGTAATACACATTGGAACAAATCCCACAAGACTCTCCCAACTATATGTCAGACGGCAGGCTGTGGAATAAACACAAAAGGCGCCATTGGATTAACATTTTGTGTTGAAAAGCATGAGCCCTGTGCACATCCTCAACTGAAAGATCACAGAACTCCATTGTTTATATTCCAAGAAATATGATGTTTCACCGTTCTTTAATATTCTTTCCTCTTGATATCATGTCTCTAATCAAGCTAGGTCCTACAGATTTTTCTATTGCTATTGGGAACTCAACCTAGCACACTCGCACACAAACCTATGTTTTACAGCCAAGGACTAGCCGGTCCAACACTTATTATCTGAGAAATATACTATGTTCCACCCTTCGTTTTGTCTTTTTTTTCTCTTCTTTTCTTTCTCTTCTTTTCTTTTTTTTTTTACCTCTTGTGAAACATCCAACCCTAGTTAAGATAGGTCCTACAAATGGATGCCATAGTCAAAAAAGTCAAATTAGATGTACAATCTTAGCCATACAACAGAGTCCAATGTTGATGAGCCATTTTCTAAACCGCCCACTCTTCGCAACCTATGATGCCTGGATACTTCAAACAGGCAGTGAATCGCGTGGTATTGTATCCAATACTTCAGTTTTTATGTGTAAAATTCATGGCCCTGCCATATCCATGGCGTATCCCTGCCATAAAAGAGTTGTATCTGGACATCCTAGTTCACAATAGGTCCAACCAATCAAATCATTAGGATGGTCAACAAGTGTTTTCTGAGATAATGGGCATTCAAGGTAGAGCACGCCACAACTGCTTGGATCTCATACCGTTCTAAAAAAAAAAATGAAATGGCAATATAGCTTCAATGCCCTGATATACAAAATATGATTAGTGTCTATCCCTCGTCTTGTAGAAAATGTAGACAGATGGATCTATGCCATATCAGGGAATCATAGCACTAGAATCTGGAAATCATTAACCACTGTTTCTTTTATATTTATTCCTTACCTGAAGTGTTCTCATTGTCTCGTCAACACTCCGGCCAATGGCAAGATTGTTAATGGTGGAGTGCTGAATCACCCCTTCTTTGTCAATGATGAAGAGGCCTCGCAGTGCTATCCCCTGTTAAAAACATAATTCCATTAATATCAAATGCTTTGCAGAAAAATTATGAGGGGAATCTAAACCAAGACGACAAAATTTGCATTGTTCTCAAACCTGAATCTTGAATGTGCATATAAATCATAGCCAAGCTAATTTATATTAAAGCATCATTCTTGCTTATATGTGTTCATTTTTCAGCTTATATGTGTTCACTTTTCAGGTTATAGGATCTTTTCTTAGCTTTTTTTATTTGAGGATATATATATATATAATTATAAATCATTAGTGATATATTACATCATTACCACTGTAGGAGCTGAGAATGTTCTTCCAGACTTTTGGGGAAAAAAAAATTTGGTACATAACTCAAAATTGCAAACCCAAGCCTCATGGATTCAACAGTAAGCACCTTCCAAGTGTGCTATGAGCTTATGGGCCCTTGTACACATAGAGTTGTACCTTCAAAGAAATATTAGAAATCGAGTACATCAAGAAGTAAAAGATTTCCCATTTTACTAAAAGAAAGAAATAAAATTTTCCTACTAACGAAACATGGAACAAACACGGCTACAACTCAAAAGAAGGGGTCACAGGGACTATACTAGATTAGATCTTCTTTCCTTTTTATTTTCTTAAAAGATTTGGTTTTATGCCAGGGAGATCAACCATGGAAGCTATCATCTCACTTAGGCAATTAATGGAAAAATATCAAGCAAAGAGGAAAACTCTACTCATATTCATCGATTTAGAAAAAGCCTACAACGGGGTGCCTAGAGATTTAATTTGATGGGTTTTAAATAAAAGGAATATTCCAAGAGGTTATATTGAAATTATTAAAGAAATATATGAAGGAGCGGTAACGAGTGTGAGAACTACTTGATGAGAGACAGTGGAGTTCCCGGTATGTTTACATCAGGGGTCGGCCATAAGTCCTTATCTCTTTGTACTACTTATGGATGAGTTAACTGCTCATATTCAACAAGAGATGCCTTAGTGCATTTTATTTGCAAATGATATTGTGATGATCGATGAATCAAGAAATAGTGTGAATGCAAAACTTGAGAGATGGCGGGAGGCTTTAGAATCCAAAGGCTTTAAAATAAGCCATACAAAGATGGAATATATGGATTGTAACTTCGGTGGGCATATAGAAAGAGCTAAAACTGCTATGAGAATTGAAGATCATGAGATACAACAAAGTGATTCCTTCTGCTACCTTGGCTTCATAATTAGTAAGGATGGGGAGATTGACAAAGATATCGAACATAGGATAAAAGCGGGAAGGTTAAAGTGGAAATTTATTTCTGGTGTGCTTTGTGACTGACGAATGTCAACAAGATTAAATGGAAAATTTTACAGGACAACAATTAGACCAGCTATGACCTATGGAGCAGAATATTGGCCAACCAAGAAACAACATATGAACAAAACGGATGTAGCAGAGATGAGAATGTTGAGGTGGATGTGTGATGCAATCCTAGGGTTATGATCGCGGGTGCCACAACCACAATTAGGTTTTCCGCAGAAACAATACACGATAAAGATACCTCTCCAACAATAAACCCAGGCAGGGAAGTTCTATTAAATGGAAAATCTGAGATTGTGGATCTCTACAATGCCATATTTATAATAAAAGATACTTAAGCCCTAAAAAAACTAATTAAACTAGGAAATAAGATAAAATTAGAAACTAATCCTAATTACAATCTTTGCTAAAATTAAAACTTATAATAATTAAAGATTAGAATTTCATGGGTCCCACATGTGGCCCACGAGCCTTGATGCAATGATATGGTATTGCTGCTACATCATTCCCCCCAGGTTGGAAAAGAGTTCAACCCCAAACTCGGTTCTTCCTAATCTCCCATGTAGCTTCCTTTTGATCGTAATGCTCCCATAGTACCTTGACAAGTCGGAAAGTTCGCCACCGCAGCAACCTTTCCTTGGTGTCTAAAATTGCAATGGGTCTCTCCTCATAGGACAAATCGGGCTGTAAGTCCAGTGGCTCTAGGTCTAGCACATGAGACGGGTCTGGTTCATACTTTTTCAACATTGATACATGAAACACCTTATGGACTCCAGCTAACTGTGGTGGTAGTTCCAGTTTGTAAGCGTTCCCATCGCTCACGCGCCCTGTAATCTTGAATGGTCCGATGTATTTCGGGCTTAACTTCCCCTTTTTTGCCGAATCGCATCACTCCCTTTGTTGGTGAAACCTTTAGGAAGATTGAATCGCCCACCGCAAATTCTAATTCCCTTCGACGTTTGTCTGCATAACTCTTCTGGCGACTCTAAGCAGTTTTTAATCTGTCCCTGATTTTCTTAATATTCCCTGTAAAAGTTTGCACCCATTCAGGGCCTAATATCCTCCTATCGCCCACTTCTTCCCAACAAATCGGAGAGCGTCAGCTCCTGCCATACAAGGTCTCAAAAGGAGCCATCTGGATACTCGAGTGATAGCTATTATTATAAGCAAACTCTGCCAACGGTAGCTGCTCATCCCAACTGTCGATGAAATATATAGCACAAGCTCTAAGCATGTCTTCCAGTGTTTAATTTGTTCTTTCCGTCTGCCCATCTGTCTAGGGGTGATATGTTGTGCTAAAATTCAGTTTGGTACCCATAGCCCTTTGTAAGCTTTTCCAAAATTGTGAAACAAATCTAGTATCCTTGTCTGATACGATCGATGCTGGGACGCCATGCAACCTTTCAATCTCCCGAACATATGTTTTGGCCAAGTTTTCCATTGTAGTTCTTCCTTTCAATGGTATGAAGTGCGCCGACTTGGTCAACCGATCCACAATTACCCAAATTATCTCATTATGCCTTGAGGTTCTAGGAAACCCTGAAATGAAATCCATAGTGATATATTCCCATTTTCATTCTGGTATGGGTAGTGGTTGCAGTAATCCTCCCAGCTTCCTATGATCTGCCTTCACCTGTTGGCAAGTAAAACAACATCCGACAAACTCAGTAACATCATTTTTCATGCCACCCACCAAAATCTGATTTTTAAGTTTCGATACATCTTAGTGCTCCCAGGATGGATAGTATATCTTGTGTGATGTGCTTCCTTCAAAATTTCATCTTTGATTTCCTGGATATTTGGTACACAAAATCTATCTCTGAAATATAATACGCCATTAACAATTGAGAAGTCCGGTTTATTATCCATTTTGTCGAAGATTTCCACCAATGCCTTGTCGTCTCGCTGATGGTCCTTTATTCGCTGGATTAACTCGGGCAATAGTACTTTTTCACCAATAGGCCATAAATTAACATCTAAGTCCTTGATCTCTTCAAGTAGTCTCCACTTGGCAATCAAACAAGCCATCTGTGCTGATTTCCTGCTTAAGGCGTCGGCTACAACATTCACATTTCCTGGATGATAAAATATAGAGAAGTCAGTCTTTTAAGAAATCCATCCATCTACGCTGTCTCAAGTTCAACTCCTTCTGTGAAAACACGCACTTGAGGCTCTTGTGATCTGTATACACCTCGAATTCCTCACCATATAGGTAGTGCCTCCAAATTTTTAGTGCAAAAACTACAGCTGCTAACTCAAGGTCATGCGTATCATAATTTTGTTCATGGACCTTTAGTTGTCTGGAAGCGTACGCAATCACCTTTCCATGTTGCATGAGAACACACCCTAACCCTTGCAACAACGCATCACAGTAGATAGCAAAGCCTCCATTTCCAGAGGGCAAGGTGAGTATTGGTGTCGATGTTAGTTTACCTTTCAAGGTTCGGAAGCTATCTTCACATTTCTCGTCCCAAGTGAACGGAACATCCTTCCTTGTGAGTCTGGTTAATGGTCCAACAACCGTAGAAAATCTTTATACGAACCTTCGATAATTGCCAGCCAGGCCTAAGAAACTTCGAACTTCTGAAACATTTACAGGTCGTTTCCAACTCGTAACCACTTCTACCTTGGCAGGGTCTACAGATAATCCTTCGCCTGAAATAATGTGTCCCAAAATGGTCACTTGCCCTAGCCAAAAATCATACTTGCTTAGCTTAGCGTAGAGCTGGTTGTCTCTCAATAGCTGCAACGAGGTACACAGATGCTCTCCATGTTCCTGCCTTTCCTTGGAGTAAATGAGATTATCATCAACAAATACCACCACAAATTTATCCAGATATGGTTGAAAAACTTAGTTCATCAGTGCCATGAATGCAGCTGGGGCATTGGTCAAACCGAAAGGCATGACTAAAAACTCGTAATGACCGTACCGCGTCCGAAAACAGAGTCTTGGGAATGTCCTCCTCCCTCTTAGCTGATGGTAGCCGGACCTTAGATCAATCTTGGAAAAGTATTTCGCACCTTGCAGTTGGTCAAACAATTTATCAATGCGGGGTAGAGGGTACTTGTTGTTAATAGTCACCTGCTTTAACTGCCTATAATAAATGCACAATCTCAGGGTCCCATCCTTCTTCTTCACATACAAAACTGGTGCTCCCCATGAAGACACGCTAGGTCGGATGAATCCCTTGTCCAGTAATTCTTCTAATTGATCATTGAGTTCCTTTAGTTCCGTAGGAGCCATTCGATAGGGTGCCTTGGAAATCGGGGCTATACCCAGTATCAATTCAATAGTAAAATCGACCTCCCAAATTGGGGGTAACCCAGGCAAGTCATTTTATCGTCGGTAACGAAAGCTAAAAAGCCTTTGCACCCACTCCTCAATAGCTCATCGGCTTTGATGGCTGAGATAACCATTAACCTAACAAGTCTCCTTTTTCCCACCGAACTAACATGAGTAAAACCCTCCAGGTTAAACCGGACTACTTTGTTAAAGCAATCTAAACTAGCTTGGTACCTAGCAAGCCAATCCATTCCAAATATAACATCAAAGTCGTTCATACGTAACAATACCAGGTCAGCCAGCATCCGGGCTTGCCCAATTTCTAACATACAATCATAAAATATGGTTCTAGTACATATTTGCTCAACCGTGGGTGTGGACACTACTAATGCATTAGTCAAAGTCGAGGGGGAGTTTCCTTATCTTAGCAGCAAAAGTATGAGAAATAAAAGAATGCGTTGAACCATAATCAAATAAAGTACTAGCTTCATGATTGGAAATTAAAACCCTCGACCACATGGTTGGCCGCTTCCACAGCCTGATGAGTAATGGCAAAGACTCTCCAATTCACACCCCCCCCCCCCCCCCGCGATTGTTCCTGCCATGGTTGTAATGCTGTCCCTGGGGTGGGTTTTGCTGGTTTCCCCGGTTCTGATATGTCTGATTCTGCTGATAATGACGCTGGTTCTATGGACGCTCTTGCTGGCGGTCTTATTGATTTTGCCTAGGGGGTTGTCCTTGTGTCTAGGTTTGATTCCTTCCCTATTTTCTTGGGCAATCTTTAACCCGGTGCCCTTCTTGCCCACAACCATAACATCCACTCTTCCGTTTGGTTTGATTTTTCTCCCTAGTCTCCAAACAATCCTTTCCCACACCCAAAGCACACTCCAAGTCTCTTTCGACATTGATTTGTATCATGGGATCCCCCACAGTGGTTGCAGACTGATTTAGCTCCTGTTTTCTGTTTCTTATTAGAGAACTGGTGTTTGAGGTTATCAGTTCTACTTTCGGTGGACCCCATTTGGGTCTCTCTCTTTATATCCTCAATGGCTTCTTCCGAGACGAAAGCTTTCCTTAAGGCTTCTGCATAAGTCTTCGGCTCATGTAGCTTCACGTCCTTTTTAATGTCTGACCTAAGGCCATTAACAAATCGTTCCATCTTTTCTTCTTCCATAGCCACTAATGTTTCAGCAAAATGTGACAGCTTAGTGAACTTGAGAGCGTACTTGGCTACCGTCAGAATTCCTTGCACTAAGGTTTCAAACTCTCTCTTCTTCTGAGCCCTAATATGATCCGGTATAACCTTCTTTATAAATTCCCGCTTGAAGAAAGCCCAAGTGATTTGTGTTTCTTACCCGTTGAACGACCTTTTAGCCGCTTTCAACCATTCGTTCACGTCGCCTTCAAGTTTAAATGCTGCAAGTATAGCCTTTTGATGTTCTGAACATCCCATGACTTCGAAGATACCTTCCATATGTTCTGCCCATTTATTTGCATCCCAAGGATTAGTAGTTTCTTCAAAGCTCTTGGGGCGAAATTCGTTGAATCTCTTATATAGAGTATCCCTCTCATGATTTCGACCCCCATTATTGCTGCCTTCTCCCGAACCATCTCTGATACTATTGTACCCCTCGCCATTCTCACTTTGGTGATGATAAATAACAGAGATCTGCTCTTGGACCTGCGCATACGCCTTCATAAACCTCTCAAACATTTGTTGGGCGTACTCAGGCATCTCCATAGTTCCACCGTTTGGCCGAACAATTGTTGTTCTCATTCTCATTTCCAATGGCATTATCCATAGTCTAAGTTCCTCTGCAGAAGGAAACTTGTGAGCAAAGAAAAATCAATAACAACATACTCTACTCTATCTATAACATTGACACCCCAACGTCCTCACGTGACCTATGTGTTGCTATTTCTTTTAATTGCCTGAAACCTTATGCTCTAATACCACTTTGTCACGACCCAAATTCCGGGGCCTTGTCGGATTCCGGATCGTGATCATTTAGCAAATATTCACCACGCATTAGTCAAATAACTTCCACAAGGAATTAAGCATTTATTTCAAAATATAATTCTAGTTAAATTATAAATGTCAAACAATATCAATAATCTCCGAGTAATCAAAATTCTACATTTTAACTCAGTTCAAAGATGACTTAAAACAGTTAATAAAATTCCCTAAACAAGGGTTAATCCCCTTATCAACTAATTGAACTTTTTCGTTCTCTCCCATCAGCCACGCATGCCAAAATCTACGTGCTTAACGTCGTTCTGTTCTGTCCCACCCGCAACGTGATTACCTGAAGGGGGGCAACACAACATCAGTATTAATGGTGAATGAATTTTCCTAATTACACAAACAGCATAAAACATATCACATAATCACAAATCTGAATCAATAGATCAATTACCATTAAAAGTACATCCATATACATATTCGTGCCCATTCACATTACCACGCCTCCGAGGCTTATCGTATACATGTATACCGGCTACCATGGCCCTGTCTCATCAGACACGTCCAACAAGAACCAGCCGCTATAACGGCCCGGACACTTAAGTCCATAATCCCACGTCTGGGATCTCACAATCACATAACAACCAAAACTCAGTATTATTAATAATCTACATAATCAGCAGTGTGGGCCCAGGCCCTTACACAATTTACTTGTTGCCCCACTTATAGTCATGATTGGTGTTTATAGATGTTGGGGTGGCCCACTCTTCATCACAAATTGAATATTACACAGAATCACATCAAATTTCAATACAACAGTCCACATAATTAACTATAATCCACATAATACCTTGATTAATATAATTAGAATGATTAGATTCCAATCACAAATAAAATCCAGGGCTATTCCCTTTTATAAATTCCTCCCAAACCACAATTACACACAGAAAACTAGAAATACAAATATTTCACACCCGAACACCATGATGTAAAAATCTAGTGGGCCCCACATAGCCAATTCAAGATCAGACCTCAAACTCATGTTCGCCCAAGGGTGAACCTTCAAACTGATGGACTGGACTCACCATTAGACCCTTCTCTACAGCCCACAGATCTAAAACAGCTCTTGGTGTTCATCCATGCCTAGGAATGTTTGTGTACATGGAACAATGGGTCCCACTGGTCCATAACTTAGATTATCAAGATCCTCGTGATCGCCCAAGGGTAATTTTACATCTTATTGGACCTGCCCCAGACCCAAACAGTAACTGATGCGGTAACACATTCATTCACACATGGGAGTTTTTGTGACTGTTAGATAAAGAAGCATATGGGCCCACTTCCTATGGTTCCATCATCACTAGGGTCGACCAAGGGTCCCCTACAGTATGTGGGGTCCTGATCTCTGATCAACACATACAGTGGGTCTCACTAGTATTATCGACCAAACTGCCTTCTTAAAGGATTCACGCCCCAGGCTTATTGCAGAAGAATCTGGTGGGCCACACAAGGTCCACTCAGCGTGGGTTCATTACACCTAAGGTCGCCCATGGCCCCCTTACAGGATCCCTGGTCCAGATCTCCCATCTGGTGGGCCATGGGGTCCCACAACCCCAATTTCTATTCTTTAGCACTCCCGTCAGGCCTCTGTTTTCTTCAAATTCATGCCCATACGATGGGTATTTTGGATTGAACTCCATACTGGCTGAATACCACACTAATCAACAATTTAGCAATTCAAAGATTGATTTACTCCAGGTCAATGACCTCTAGTTATCATGTATCCTTCCATTACACAACACTCACACAATTCTCAACACCAAACATCCCATTCATCATCCAAATTATCACTAGACAGTAACCAGGAAGATTCACTCACCTCCTGTACGTGATCGTTGCGTTTGCAATGTGCAGGAGCGAATAGGACATCCGATGATCGTCTCCCCTCCGATTGGCTTCTTCCTTTTCCCCTGGATTCAGCCACAAACTCTCCTTAGATTTCTCTCTCAAAAGCTAGAAGATTTTTGAATGCCTAGGAAGGGTCGATGGTTGCTTAAATATACAAGGATGAGGCAGAGTCCTAGTCTTTCTCTTATATTTCTAATTAGAGTTATTATACAACTCCTCTTTCCAAAAAACAACCACACACATGATACACTTTCTAATTCAATAATAAACAATCCACTAAGGCCCTACCTGGGCCAAACTAATCCTGGGGCAGGTAACTCAGGATATTACAGTTGTTTTTATAGACATTTTGCACTTGAAGCGCCTCCTTGGTGATACGAGACCTTGACCCTTTCTTTGGTGGTGCCGGCTTCATATGACGGAGTGTGGCTTGTTTTTCACCATGCATAAATGTGTATGAGTTGTTGGGCATGCCATTAGTTCCATTCTTGTCATACATCCACGGGCAACAAGATATCACCACTATCCATTGGTACTGCATTACACCAAACTGTATCTGTATAATCTTCACCAATAGAAAAGGTAATTGAACATGCATACCTCACTTGCATTTCATCACCTGTCATTAACCAACTAGCAAAATAGGGATGATGATGCTTTCGAACTTTAAACTGCAATCGATCCACAAGAGCTTTAGATATAATGTTCCGACTACTGCCTCCATCAATGACTACCGTGCATTCTTGACCATTGACTGTTCCTTTTGAGCGAAAAACATTATTTTGCAATCACTTCTTCTCAGTAGCTGATGTAGTCTCATTGATGACCATGAGAGATTCACCTTCAACTGCATGGTAGATCTCTAATTCTTTTGTCTCAGCTTCAGCTTCTTTCTCTTTAGGATCATCAGGTGTATCTTTCACATCACTTTCATTCTCAATGAGGTGGATGCATTTGGGACATTTCATTGCACGATGCCCCTGTTGTTTACAATTAAATCATGTGATCTTATTTTCACCTTCGGGCTTGGTGAAAACTCTCTCCAAGGAACCACTTTGTTTAGAATCTTGTATTGATGAATTCTTTTGCACAACCCATTTAGATGCATTAAATTTCTTGGCCTGAAAATTTGCAATAAACTCAGCCTTGATAACATGCTGGACAATCTCATCAACATTATCAAAATGTATGAATGTGAGGATATATTGTATGTCAAGTCTAAGCCCATGAAAGTATCTGTCAACTAATACATCATTATCTTCATTCAAGCCACTACAAGCTTGTATGGTCATGAACTCCTCAGAATACTCAACAACTGTTATAGATCCTTTTTTCCAATCTTGAAAACTTGAACGCAGATCTCTTACATAATTCACAGAGAGGAACTTTTGCGTCAACAGATTCCTCATTTCAACCCATGTTTCAACGGGGTCAATATTTTGATTCCTTCTGTTCTTTAGCAACTCGGCCCACCATATCGCAGCATAATTGCGAAACCGAGTTGCCACCAATGTAACTTTATGACCAACTGTCATTGGCTTGTGTGCGGAAATATTTTCAACACACACTAACCAATCTATGAATTCATCTGGTTTCAATTTTCCATCATATTCGGGAATCACGAGTTTAATGCCTAAATCCCGATCAACATTTACTGCCTGTGGATCTCATTGATTCCGATTATGTCCTCCATCATCTCGTTGATTATCCTCAAGTCGATTATTTTCCAAATTGGCTAATCAAGTTTCCATCCTTGCAAGAGTCTCTTGGATTTGAACCATCATTGCAGATAGTTGGTTAACATTTTCTGATAATTTCGCAACGGTTCCCCTCAAATCCTCATCGTTTGTTAAGAAAGACTCCACTTCTACACGCTTCTTGGGAGGCATTTTTTTAATGCAAATTTAAAATTTTTGACTGGCCTAATGTACGGATCTGCTCTCCACGATCACATTGGCAAAAGCGGATATGAAATCGGACTTTAGATGACTTCGCAATTGCGAAAATCTGAGTGTTGACCAGATTTGTTGATGTCGCACTTTGGCATATTTTTCCTCAACTGTCGGGCTTCTCTGGCAATCAGGTCCTCCTGACCCAAAATGTCTTGGCAAACTTGGCCCAACTCGGGCTCATCTGTGGCACTTGTATAAAAAGAACACATGTGGCCTCTTTCAATGAGGCTTTGCCTTGTTCTTTGTGCGAGAAGAGAAATAAGAAGGGGAAAAGGTATTTCGACCTTTGCTCATGTGCTTTCAACCAAGGGAGAAAATAGCGTTGGGCGATGGAGAGCAAGGGCGAGCCGGCTACGACGGTAATGGGGATGCTGCTGCTAACTGTTGCCGGTGAAGCAAGGAGATGGCGATGGTGCACAAATACGCTTGTCCTTTTTGCTCCTCCTCTCTGATCTTTCTTCTTTTTTTTCCTTCTGTTAGGTTTGTGGGATTGACAAACAAAGGGTAGTGGGTAGGGATTGCGATGGGTTCTGATATGGGTCGGTTGCAAGGGGATATGGGGGTCTGGGCGCAGGGGTGTTTTTGATTTATTTTTATTTTATTTTTTTATTCCGGAGATGGTGGTACGGGAAGGGGTTTGGGATTTTGGCTGGAAGGTGGCTGGGTTTGGTTGATTAGGTTCGATGGATGGGTCTGGAAGTTTGGCTTAGGTAACCGGGGTTTTGATTGGGAGGGCTCGGCTGGAGTGGTGGTTCGCTGGATTGCAGGTGGCTTGGTGGTGGTTGGGGTCTCGGAAGGTGACGGGTGTGGGTTTGGAAGGTGACGGGTGTGGCTATGAAGATGAATGGCGGGTGGTTGTGACGATGAATGGCAGATGGACGAATAGGGGTAACAAGCCAATCGAACGAAAGCTCGTTCGGCTCTGATACCAATTGATGCAATCCTAGGTTTAGGATGTGGGTGCCGCAGACACAATTAGGGTTTCTGCAGAAACAATACACGATGAAGATACTAAACAACAATAAACCCATGCAGGAAAATTCTATTAACTCGAAAATATGGTATCATGGATCTCTACAATGCCATATTTATAATAAAAGATACTTAAACCCTAAAAAACTAATTAAACTAGGAAACAAGATAAAATAAGAATCCTACCAAAATTAGAGACTAATCCTAATTACAATCTGTTGAGGTCAACGTCCACCCTCGCTCCTGAGCGGTCATAATTGTGGTCGAGCCCTTGTCCTCACCATGAAACTATTGTTGTGCCGTTTCCTATCACCAATTGGTTTTGGGATAAGTAGTACCTCAATGGGGTGTAGGATCTTACACAATCTTTGCTAAAGTTAAAACTAATAACAATTAAAAATCGAATTTCCACAGGTCCCACATGTGGACCAGGAGCCTTGTTGCAATGATATGGTATTGTTGCTTCTTATGATGCACAGATACTTTAAAACGGGCAACGTATCGTGTTGTATCGTATCTGACACTTCACTTTTTATGTGTAAAATCTGTATCCCTGCCGTGTCTATGGCGTGTCCTTGTCGTATCTGTGCATCATAGGTTGCTGCATCAATGTGTGGTAAACCTAGGGAAGGATAAAATTAAAAATGAGCTCTTTCGAGCATTTAGGGGTAACAACAATAGAGGAGAAAATTAGAGAAACCCGTTTGAGTTGGTTTGAGTATGTCCAACGTAGGCAGACAACAGCGCCGGTAAGGAAAAGTTTGGCGATAAAGGTTGATGGCCCACCGGAGGAAATGATAGGCCAAAGAGGACGTGAATGGAGGTAGTAAAAATAGATATGAAGAAGTGTTAACTTATCTGAGGATTTGGTCAAGATAGATCGGAATGGAGAAACAGAATTCGTTTAGCCAACCCGAACATAGTTGAGACAAGGCTTTGATGATGATGATAGTAACATGACATAACCTTGTGGCTACAACAATTAAGCTTATGGCACCTTCCAACTATGCTGCAGGCTCTCATCTGTACTGGTTTAGGTGGCACTGAAGATTCTGAAATCCCCAAACATCACTTCATACATTTGGTGCAACCACTTACATTTACAACAGGAAAAAATCTTTTTAAGTGTGTTTCTTAAGTCAAGGTATCTTTTAAAAAACCATCAACTTAATTATTCAAGTCAGTGAGTCACCATTCCCAAAACAAAAAAAAAGGGAGACAAAATGACTCGTCAGCACATAACAAGTCGCATCACCATAAACAACTAGTTTGTACCGAGCCCAAATTCAATCCAGTCATATTGAAAGATCTGTTAACCCATTTGGAGACTCCAAAACAGCAAAACCAACTTTTACAAGCACATTTCAACCTCACGATCATTTTAAGATAATAAATTCCACTAACCAATAAGTTATGACACTCATTATTGGGTAACCTTTTTCATCGAGACCTAATCAATCATCACACTTTTGATAAAATCATCCATACACTTAGTGCAAGTTTTGAATTGTAACATTGTGTGGGGGCTGGGGAATGCAAGTTTCCTCAATTGTTGACACAGAGAAAACCAAAAAATTCAGAAATGTCCATGTAAATAATTAAATCACATTCAGTGCATGTAAGACACCAAAAATTTTTGCCAGTGAATTATCCTGGGAAAGAAGATTATAACACCATACCTGCTGCGGAATTAGAACGTCATAGGATTTTGAAATTGATTTTGTCACATCTGAAATCAATGGATACTTCAGATCACCAAGTCCACCAGATTTCCTATCAGTTTGAACCCATGCAAGATGGGAAAACTACATGCAGAACACTTTCCGGTCAGGGCTTCAAAATAATACTTAAACTTGCAGAGGAGAGTAAATCAACAGTTCAAGTGAACATTCCATGTGAAAAACACATTATCCATAAGGATAATCAGCCAAGCATAACTATTGCAAAGGACTCGATTCACATATCAAATGAAAAAATTGCTAAGGAACTACATGCTTCTTGTAGTTTGTATTCAGGTCATTTCAGTGAGTGCTGGAATAAAAGAGAAAAAGAAGTGTTGAAGGATCTCATACTAGAAGCTTGATGCAACTGTGTCCAAGCATGCTTAAGAGGTTTTTTTTTTTTTTTTTTTTTTTGAGTCCATGTTCAGTCTCAAAGGATGGCGAGTTGGATATGATGCCTGATACATTATACACTGGACTTGTGGCCTCTGCTAATTGGCCAAGTCTTGAGGTAACCAGGCCTATTAAGAATACTGCCAACAGAGCCAAAATGTATATTTGAAGTTGTAAACCATCAGAACTCATTTTTTGAGTCCTCTAAGTCAATAATTTTGGTCTAGAAGGGCTCCTAGGACTCCATATAAGATTAAGACTTTCTTTAAGATTAAAAACTGCTTTTCTCGAAGATTCAAGCAATTGAAGAGGAAAGTTACAGTTCATCCAACAACCCAATTTAGGAGAAGCTTTCAAGCCTCGAGTTTAGGGTGATCTCTTTTTGCTTTAGAAGGGTTCCCAAGGATCCAAGAGATTTGGGATTTGTTATTGAACATCAAAAATTGTTAATCATCAAGGTCCAAGCTCTTAAATTTTCAAGAGAGAATTTATTGTCCACCCAAATCCAACCTTGGGAATTTTAAGAACTTGGATTTTGAGTCCTCTTTCTTTAATTTTTTGCCTTGGGGAAGTTCTTCAGGCTCCATATGAGGGTGAGAGTTGTTAACATTCAAGCATCTTTTAAGTTGTCCGGTATTGTTCATTCAAAATTCAATCCTGGGAATCATTTTTTTGAAGTGAAGTCTTGGTTCATTTATGCTATACAAAGTTTGATTCATGTGGTATCAGGTAATAGACTAGCAGTTTATTATTTTCTACTTTTTGAATTTTTCTAATATTCTTCTCATTTTATATGCTGTAAAGTAGCTTTAAGAGGATCAATTCTCACCCGATTGAGTTCAGCATCAGCAAGTCAACTTTGAGACCGCAATTGTCAATTTCATTTAAAACCCCCTCCTTGTTTGACTCTAAACTGAAATGTTTCACCAAATAATATCCCATGTTAAAAAGCTATATACTAGTGATAACCACTCAAGGCCCCAAATGGGATGGTGTTTCTTTTAGTCAGCTTTCTTGCTCTCATGTCTCTTTTCTCAAAGGGCGTTTAGAGAAGCAGTTTTTGTCTTGGCAATGACTGAGATCCAGGTCCAGATGGATTTCCAATTGCTTTATTTCAACATTTTTGGAAGCTTTTTGAAGATGACCTGCTTGTTCTTTTTAATGAATTTCATGCAAATGGGGTGTTTACAGGTGAATTGGGTGCCTCCTTTATTTCACTGATTCCTAAGAAGGATGGAGTTGTTTCTATTAAAGACTATAGGCCGATTAGCTTGATTGGAAGTATTTATAAAATTCTAGCTAAAGTTCTCGCTAAACGGTTAAGGAAGGTGCTTCTTGAGATTATTTCAGAGTTCCCAGGTGCGTTTGTTGAAGGACGCCAAATTCTTGACAATGTTCTAATAGCCCATGAGTGCACTGACTCAAGGAATCGACAAAGACGTCCTGGGTTAGTTTGCAAGCTGGATTTTGAAAAGGCGTATAACATGGTGGATTCGGGGTTTCTTCGGTACATGTTGGATAGAATGGGATTTGGAAAAAAATGGTGTCACTGGATCCAAAGTTGCCTTTCCTCTGCTCAGGTTTCTATATTGGTGAATGAGTCTCCAAAAGGCTATTTTAAAAGTTCTAGAGGTTTGCGCCAAGGAGATGGATCCCTTATCTCCTATGCTCTTTGTAATTGTGGTGGAAGCTTTTAATGCTTTAATAGAAAGCTAAACACCAGGGCCTAATCAAAGGATTTTCTGTTGATAATGTTGATCAAGAGGTAACACATTTACAGTTTGGCAATGATACTATTACTTTTTCTGATGCTTCTATGACTCAAGTGATCGATCTGAAGTTTATTTTGAAATGGTTTGAAAAGTTATCTGGTCTGAAAAAAAATTATGGTAAGTGTGAAATGATTGGTATTCGGATGGAGGAGAGAAATGTTGCTTTATTGGCAAGTGCATTCGGGTGTAAAGTTGGGAAGCTCCCATCAAAGTATTTGGGATTACCGTTACGTATTGGATTACCAACGAAAAGCCTTTGGGAATTGGGACACAGTTTGGAGCGAATTGAGAAGAAATTAAGCTCGTGGAAAGGAAGATATTTGTCTATGGAAGGACATGTTTAAATCAAATCAGTTTTGTCAAGCATTCCAATTTATTTTCTTTCTTGCTTCAAATGTCCTAAAAGTGTCTATCGACGAATTGAGAAAATCCAGCGTGATTTTCTGTGGAATGATTATGTTGAAAAGAGTAAGTATCATTTGGTTCAATGCGAGAATGTTTGTAAACCCTTAGCTCATGGTGGATTGAGAATTCATTCTATTGAAAAGGGTTAATAAAGCCTTGTTGAGAAAGTGGTTATGGAGGGTGGGGGATCCAGGCCAGGGTTTCTGGAGGTGGCTTTTACTGTGTAAAACATAAGTTGGGTAATGGAGGTTGGTTTATTCGAAACCAGGATTACAATGTGTCAGGTTTATGGGGGTATGTTGTTTTTCTGTTCAAGAGGATTCTGCTTCTTGGATTCGCTATAGAGTTCATAATGGTCATCGTGGTAAATTTTGGCGTGATAAGTGGTGTGGGCAGCTTATATTGAAAAATTAATTCCCAAACTTGTTTTTGGTAGATCAGAGGCAAGACACTCTTGTTGCTGAAAATTTTTGTGGTTGTAGTGTTGGTGTAGTTTGGAATTTTTCATTTCGAAGAAACCTGACTCACATAGACATTTCCGACTTTGTTGCTTTGCTCTTGATAAGGTCTATGTGTCAATGGGCAAAGATGATGAAAGGCTTTGGAAACCTGCGGTAAAAAGTCAGTTTTTAGTCGTGTCTTTTTATAATGTTTTGGCTGACAATTCAAGTAGAGGGGAAGGTTGGCAATCGTTTTGGGATCCATATGTTCCGCCAAGAGTTTTGGTCTTTTGTTGTGTGGCAAGAAAGCATAAAATCCTAACTATTGACAAGTTGCGAAGAAGAAAGCATTTTTTTAGTAAATAGGTGCCCTATGTGTTTAAAGGACAAGGAAACAGCGCATCATTTGTTAATTCATTGCCAGTTTCCTTATAAAGTTTGGATGGCTATGTTAAATTTCTTTGACATGAGTTGGGTGATGCATAAGAATGTGGAAGATCTTTTTCTTCGATGGCGCTTACAAAGTTTGTTCGTGACAATATTTTGTGGAAATTAGTTGTTTATGCTACGGTGTGGAAATTGTGGTTGGAGAGGAACAGAAGAGTGTTTATTAACAAGAGCAAATCAGCTGAGGAAGTTGTTGAGTCCATCGTTTGGACTGTGTGGGAATGGGTATGTAATTGTAAGCACTTTATTGATATCTCTTTGGAAGATCTTAATCGGTCTTGGGCAGTTGTGTTGAAAGGAAGTTGGCGTTCTAGAATTGTGCAAAGACAAGTTTGGAACCATCCCCGTACTGGTATTGTTAAGTTGAACTTTGATGGTAGTTTTGTTCAAAGTGTTCAACAAGGTGGTGTCATTAAAGATTTGAATGGGATTATTATTAGAAACTTTTCCGGGCCAGTGCATTCTTCTAATGCAAACAAAGCTGAGTTGTTTGGTCTTCTAATTGGGTGTCGTGAGCTGCATAGAATTGGAGTTCTTAATTCTATCCTTGAAGGTGATTCTTTTTCTTCTATCTAATGGGGTTCAGGTAAAGCTATTCATCCTTGGAGGCTAGCAAATTGGGCGGAGGAGGTATAAGATATTTCAAGTCTGTTGGGTACTTCTTTCCATCATATTTTAAGAGAGGCTAATACAATGGCAGATGGTCTGGTGAGAGGTAAGGAGTTTTTCGCACTTCTATTTCTTTAGATGTATAAGCTTTTTTAGCGTTTTCCCTTCTTCATTGTAGTTTTCGGTGGGTTTTGCTTTTGTCTGCCTTTTCTGGTCGAACAAAATTTTATCTTTTATCAAAAAATATATATAATATTCCATGTTTCATTCAAAATCCTACGATTCATGTCAAATTTTAGTGAAAAGGATTCATAGCTATATAATGAATCCTACATGCAGGTAAATCTTAAGATTAAAGTGTGAATCTTACAAATTCAATATTTGTATCACATTCTACAACCCAAACAATTTGTCTGCATGGGAATAGCAATAACCAAATGACTGCTATTAGTCATCTTTTAGCTTCTCTTTTTTTCCCTTTTGGTAGTCATCTTTTCACTTCTCTGTTTTGTTTTTTGGTGTCTATAATTTTAAGATGTTATCTAATCATTAAGAGAACCTCTTAAGATAAGAGTTTGTGCGATTTGGAGGAAGTTTTAGAGAGAACAAGGAATAGGCATGCAACTGGAGTGTTTGAGCAAGGAATCGGTTTCATGTTACTCTTTTTTTTTAAGGTTTTTCATTTTTTTTGTTAATCATTTCCTAATCATATACTGTTTCTTATTCCCATTTTGTTTGTTGGATTTAAAAAAGAAAAAAAATCCAACTATTCTATTTTTCCTAGCCTTAAACAAATTCAGCACATCATATAGTGATGTAATGGTATATGTTAATGATTTTTTTACCATACTGTATTTGCCATTGTATTGATGCTATCATGGATGGAAAATGGTGATGCAGGCCAAACAATGGGTCGGCCAGCCCAATGTGCCCAATCCACACTCCAAAGGCCCAACAGGAAATCCATTTAATTAGAAGATTTAATTACTCAGTATTCTCATTTTTGAGAGTTTTGATATATTTAATAGTCTTTATCATTCAAAAAGATTATTTAGAAATATTTAAATCAGGACTTTTATTTGATTTGGATTGTTAAGCAAGTTTAAAGATTTAATTTCCATTATTGTTTGAGAAAGTACAGTCCTACTAGGAAAGGGGATGTCCAACCCTTCTTATAAATATGAGATCCCTCCATTAGGAGAGTTAGTTCATGATTATTCAATAAAGAATTTTATGTTTGGCTTGCCTATGGCCGTGAGTGTGGGTGTTTCTCTTCAATGTAAGAGCGCCCGTGTGTGTTGAGTCCTGACTGAGGGATTCGGACAATTCCCATTGGTGGAGTCGGTCCTCACTTGAATCAATCAAGGATTCGGCAAACTCTCTCATGGAGCTTGTCAACACTTGTTCCACCACCGTTCGCAAATCCAGGGCTACGTCAAATGGATGGAATGTTGAATGGCTACTTCTTCTGTTTTTTTTGTTTTTTCTTACAAAATTAAATAAAGCCTACAATTAAAGATTCATTTCGATTTGATCCCTTGAATGATTTGTGGTACGATTTCAATTTTGAGAGCACTGCACGCATTGTTTTTAGTAATAACTTAAAAATTGTTGCCAATCCATCGGTAGCCCAGGCGGTGGGGTACCTCCCTTCTACAAAAAACAACTAGAGATCAATCCCTGGCTGTAGCGCTGATGGTGAGGAGCTTGGGTGAGTGTCTGGGTGGGTGGGTGGTGTGTGAGTACTTACCTTCCAAAAAAAAAAAAGAAAAACAAAATTAGACATTGTTGTGCGGTTGATAGAATATTACTGTGTTTTTTCCCCCTTGAAATATAGTTAAAATATTGGAATGTTTGTTACTTGGCTGTTTCAAGTAACATTTATATAATATTTTATACCATTTATTCTCAACATATTTGTTTAAAAATAAACATTTCTTGAAATTTTTCAATCATCAACATCAAAGCCTTGTCCCAACTATGCTGGGTCAGCTACATGAATTCTGTTTCACCATTCCAGTCTATCATCGGCCAAATTCTTTTGAAATTTCTCAATATTTTATACCATATCCAGGAATTTTATGTTCAGAAGTTTCCCAAGTTGGATAAATCTTATGCTGCCATAAGATTCTAACACATTCTCACACTCCTGCAAATGATACATTCACAATTTATGTTTTTATTTTCTTTTTTATATTTATAATTTAGTTGAATTACTATAAGTGGATAACAATTTTCATTTTTTTTCTTATAAGTAGTTTAAGCCGACTATTAATTTAACGAGTTGAGCCATTAAAAAATAATGAGCTGACTAATTCATAGTAACTAATAGGTAGCAATAATAAAACTCATTGGGTGTTTTAATATTCATGTTTCGACAATTAATGGTAATCTAATTACAGAGAGTTGGCAAGGTGTGCTCAAGCTTGCATACTAACAGGTTTGAACCCAACTCATTGATAAGTGCTTAATTGTTTACAATCTAAGCCCTAATATTTGACTTATCTTATGCTAGTCATAGTTGTTTTAATTGATTTTACATAATTTTGTTAATTTTTTATGTAAAGGTAAAAAGAGAAGAGTTAATGAAGAGAATGACAGGTGTGAATCATCAAGTAGGGCCAAGGTGGGTCCCATCCAAGCTATTTCAGATTTCAAGAAGACTTTCTAATTCTTTGGACAACTTACAATTCTAATCAAAGAAGAAAAGTGAAAGAAAGAAGAAACCCAATCTAGGGGTACATGCCCAAAAGGGGCCACATCCATTGCTAAAGGCTGAATTTCAGAAATTAGAAAGTCTTATTCAAGTGAAAGAGGAGTCCAAGAATGAAGAAGAAAAAGGAGAAAAAGAGGGAAAGTTTATAGCAAGAGTTCAAACCAAGATAGAAGTCCAAAAAGGGGGGTCCCATACTCATGTTACACACACCAAATAGGGCCCACTTTTATGTTAAAAGATTCAGATTTAATCTCTTGCAAATTAATCTCAGATTTGTGGGCCCATGTAAAGAAGTTTTTAAAAGATACAAGTAGGACAGATTTAGAAAGTTTTTCTAAACAAGAAAGAAGACTCCTAATTCAAACTAATTAGGAAACAGAATTGTAAAGAAAGCTGGAGATCTATTTCCACAAGGGAACCAAGTACTAAAAGTCCACAAGGGAACCAAGTACTAAAAGGCCGTTGCAAGACTTATAAAAGGCATATGAACAGTGCACGTCCAGCCACTAATTCAGCCATCATCCATCCACAAGCCAGCATAAAAACCAGCCATCAGCATCCCATAAACCCTAGCTCCTGTACAGCCACCTTTGGAGCATTCTTTGGAGAGCTTTTGGAGAAGGGAAAAGGGCAAAAAGCTGCTGGCCAACTTCTTCTTCTTCTTCAACATTCAGAGTTGTTCTTATGGCTTTATTTTCTATTTTGTTTTCAATTCCAAACATGAGTAGCTAAATTTTTTAGGGCTAGGGTGTAGTTGAAACCCTAGCCTAGTCTATGTAGTCTCTTTTGGCATCTTTTAATTTAGATTTCAGTTTCTTTAGTTGAGATTCTAAACCATGTTTTTAATTGATGAGTTGTGTATATGCCATGCCAACTATGTGATGTTCAATTAATTTTATGAGTAGCTAACTTAATTTTGATTGATCTTGATGATTAAACATCTAGGGTTTAGAACTATCTATGAATAATCTAAGTATATGCCATGCTTAGACTCATGCATTTATCATTTCCATTGTTTTTATGCATTATGTGTGTTTTGACTAAGACAAATGCCATGCTTAGTTTTTACAACATAATGAACAATTCATGTAGTATGCCACTCATGAATTAGGTTTAGGGGAATAGTAATCTAGACGCATATGACATAGTCTAGGTTGATAGATGTCACTAATAAAATCTGATTCTTGATTAAAGGATAATAAGGGACATGCATAGGGTTGGTTAGGGAAGTAGATGAAAACCTAGTTCAGTTATTATTACTGTTTTTCAATTTTAATACTAGTTGTGCGCTTTAGAGTATTTTCCATTTAACTTTTAATAGTTTAACTTAATGTTTTTAGTAGTTTAATTCAACTTTTCATCATTAAATTGTTTCTTTTAATATTCTGATTTTTAGTCGTTTTTTAAATTATTTTATCACAAGTCTTCGTGGGATCGACCTCGTACTTACAATCATTATATTATATAGTGATCTTGTGCGCTTGCGAGTTTTAATTGTGTGCATACTAGTAGCCTATTTCTAGGTTGCTTAGTGCATACCACTCATGCAGCCAAGTGGCTAGGGTCGAGTTAATATTCTGGCTACCTCTCCTGAATGCACAGTTTTAGGCTTACAGTTGCTAGAAGCTCTAAGCCAACCTGACCCATATACAAACCCATGAAAGATAAACGAGGGGTTTCTCAGAATAGAAACAATCCAACCGAATACCAACAAATTGTACCACTAGAATTCTGAATTTCTGAAACCAATGAAATTATACTAAACCATCATGTGTTTTCCATTGATTTGGTCACTAGCTTCTAAATGATTGTCATTCATTACATTTTAAGGGAAAAATACACATTTTTTTATGGTGCCATATTAAAAGAAAAAAGGATTAGACATAACATTAGCTCATAACTATAACATGTTCATGTTCAAATGGCCCATCATGAGCTCATGCAGGAGAAGTCATCAACACACGAGCATGCGCATCCACACACATGAAATGATGATGATGATGGTGAAACAACTTACCACACTGTCAATTGAAACCCCCAATATTTCTGTATTTAACTTCTGAAATTCTTCATATCGGTCACTGAAAGCAGTTATCTCTGTCATTTTAAAAGAAAAGGTGACCAGTTAATATCTAATCTCAACAGTAGAAAGTTTTCAGTTCAGGTGTTGCAGGGATAAGTGCGAGAGAAAGTCTCAACTAACCCGTGGGACAGACAAATGTGAAATCCAGAGGATAGAAAAAGAGAATGACATATTTCTTCCCAATATAATCAGAAAGCTTGACCTGTGACAAGATGCTACAATTAGCATACAAGGACATATGGATTGGGCATAATATCTAATGTGTTACATCCCATGAAGCAATGACAGATATGAATTGATTATATTACCTATCTACCTAACGATGAAGAGGGAAGACATTAAAGACCATGGGTGAAGTGGTGAGAAATGGTATGTCATTTTGTAGAGTAACTGAGAACATGACATTTTTTTTTTCTTTGAATGGTGGGAACATGACATTGAAGAGAGTAGAGTGAAAGAACCAAACTCACAAAGGACCGTCAAGTAGATGGGTTTTGCCACTTTCTTTTTCTTTTTGGTGAATGGTAAGTGGTAACTATATTTTTATTGGAAAATGGATTTCGCAACATTGAAGAAGAGTAGATGTATCGGTTTTTTTTCTTTTGAAATGGTATTCTTCCTCAGCCAAATATCACGGAGAAAATCTTCTACTGCAAATAGATGCATCCTTAGGTAGTGAGAGAGTGACAATCTATTGGCATGTATCATATAATTAGGATCTTGTGTGTGTAAGAAAACCTCAGGTGAGCACTGGTGCTCACAACAAGGGGAGCACCGTGTGCCGAAATACCTAATGGGGCCCACCTGGTGATCCATCCAAGTGGACCATAAAATAGGGACAACCGCGCTAGTCACTAATCCCAGGTTTGGCACCCATCCAATTGGACTAAATTGTTGGATCGACTTTGTGCTCATTTTGGATGGTGAAAATTTGTTAGCCATTGATCAAGTGGTTGGGATGATGATTCGAGCCTCGGTAACACAATTGGTTAGTGGTTGTTTCTTTTCTTTTTTCTTTTTCTTTTTCTTTTTCTTTTTTTTTTTTTTGTATTGTGTGCATGTGCATGTGCATGTGAGTTGTTTTGCGGGGTGGGGGGGGCTACTGGTCCATCCAAGTCACCAGTCCCACCAGGTTTGCACCGACCATAATGGACCAGACTGTTGGATCGACTCTACACCCCGTCCAAATAGATTGGACTTATGGGCCTTGGATGATAGGATGGGCTGATTTTTTGTAGAGAGAAGGGGGCCAAGCAGATCTTCAAATTCCCTAGGTCGCATCCCCATGTGCAATGGTGTGTGTGTATAGAGAGAGAGAGTGGAGAGCATATAGATATGATAAATATATATTATATAACAAGGGGGTGTGTGTGCTGTGTGTGTATATAACACACACAGAGAACTTGTGTTCTTATCTGCAATTTCTAGGTATATTTTGCGGCCTTATGTCACAACCAAGATCCACGATCGAACAATAGATCTATCTCCCGAAGGATTGATTGAATCCAAAGATGAATTCCAACCACTAGGCAACCTCACAAGAGGAGAAAACACCATAATTGAAGAAAAAACTCTCATAACTCAAAAGATTAATTGATAATAAGCCTATCTATTACAATGAGGCCTAACATCCTTTTATAAAGGAGTTGGCTTGATCTCTAAGCAACTATATTTCCTAATACATGAATCATATCTAAAATAAAAAGGAAACTAACTAATAGGAATCATAAACAAACCAAACTACTAAATAGTATTTCCTAACTAAATGGATGTCCCCTTGGGCCTATGGACTGGACCTAATGGGTTGGCCGACCTATTGTCTGGTCTGCATCACCTTAGCATTGTTGGACTTCTTTAAGTGAGGAGTTTAAAGTTAAGTGAGGAGTTGATAGAGTAGAACTCTCTTAGCTGACCCAAATTTATGGGATAAGGCTCTAATGAGTAG
This sequence comes from Persea americana, assembly GCA_029852735.1. Lineage (NCBI taxonomy): Eukaryota > Viridiplantae > Streptophyta > Magnoliopsida > Laurales > Lauraceae > Persea > Persea americana. The sequence goes on from CM056820.1 coordinate 737,942, forward strand.
GAGGATGAAGATGATGACAAAATTTACCTAACAAGCTTTCTTTCGATAAACGTGTAAAAGAGACATCCAATACCAAAGATATCTCAATGAATTAGAAGAATATAATTAATAGGAAATACACGCACGATACACACGCCGGCGCATGTGCACTCGCACTTGCACGCCTGCACACATGTCAAGTCATCATGCCCCCTAGCAATACACGTGTTATAGTGGCCAAGACCATGGATCAAAATAGTCGCCGCTACGCAAATAGGGCGTAGTGGCTTTTGAATTTAGCGCCACTCTTTTCAATAGCAGCCGCTATGGGCCGCTACAGAGTGTGACTAATGGCTACTTTCCAAAAAATTTTGAAATACATAGTAAGGCTTATTTCTTTTTTTCTTCTCTCCAAATAATATTTTTATGGAACTCTTCTACCCATCTAATGCTTAAAAGAACAAATAAACACATAGGATCTTGCTAAAGTCTTGACTTCAAGTTCAGTACATTGTTTATTTTGATGGTATTTCTTCATGACATAGTTTTTTTTATAAGCCTTTCATTAGTTTCTAAGTTAGCATAACTAAACAACATGAATTCATGTGAAAAAAAATGATCATTATTATTATTTTCTATTCATAAAGCGATACAGGACCTCGTACAATGAGGAGACCGCTACATCCCCTTATCTTGGTTACTTTTACAAGAAAAGCACATATTCTATCATTGTCCAATATTCTAGGTTTTCTAGAATTCTTTTCAGATTTTTTATGGTTTTTTCAAATCGCACCGCTACGCCACTACAGCTACGTAGGGTTTCAGAGATGGGCCACTACACCCGCCACAACCATTATTTTCATCCTTGGCCATGACAAAGGGTCGTGATCCCGCTAGGGTGAGTTAATTCCAAAAACCCGTCCTAAGTTCGGATAGTATGTTGCAACTCACTTGCATGGAGCCCAAATCACTAGTAATCATCGGTTAGCCCTACGGCGGTGAATTTATTCACGGGCCTTGTACGCACTGTGAGGCCCCACCCTTGTGGACCCTCACTTATGTTTAATTTGTGTAAATTATAGTATATGCTATCTATTTATACTACTACTTAATACGGGTTAGTAAGGGTAGTATAGTATTTTCCTAGGATTTTAGCCTATTTGCTAGCAATTAGTCCCTTTTTATATTTTCTAAAACCCATAGGGTGTTTATTAGACTTTTATAGGTTTGTTAGTTAGTTAAAGGCCCTTGCTAGTAATTAGAATTAATATAAGGGGTTTCCACATGAGAATATTCAAACTACACCTAAAATCCCCTAAATGCCCATGTACTTATCCTAATTTATAACTAACCATGGAGAGGCACTTTGGCCCTTTCTTTCCCAACACGAACTATATATACAAGCCCCCTCCCCATGTCAAACGATCCTCATCTCTCTTTCTCTATTCCTTCCCTCATTTCCCTCCATTTCTCTCATTTCCCCCGAAGTTTTCCCTCCAATTCTCTCTCTAAGAATCCTAGATCTAGGGTTTCTACCTACAAGGTAGGAGGATTCTCTACAAGTTCCAGCTGTTATCTCTCCTAAGGATCTCTCTTATCTCCTAGATCTCTCTTCTCTACAAGATAAGGTAACTCTCTCTCCCTAGCCCAATTTCTATGGAATTTTCCTTTCTCTCTCTAGAATTCCCTTTCCCTTATGCAATTCTCTTGTGGATCTGGGTTTAGGAGCTGTAGTCTCTCCAGATCTGAGTTTTGGGGTTGTTTGAGAGATTGGAAGCCATTGGAGCTTGGATTTCTATTTTCGGTGCTTGGATTTCTCTTTTCTAGCCATTTTCATTGCAATTGGATTAGAGGCAAGTACTGTTAGAAAAGAGTTTCCGCCAGGAACCCTAGATATTGCGTACAGATCAATGCAGAAATAGCTTTAAACGAAGATGATCAAAGACCATACCTGCGAGATCTCTCTGATTTGATCTTGGTCTTTCTGATCTGATCTCGGTCTTGCAGCAGCCCGAAAATCTCAAGATCTTCTACTGTATTCCTCTATGCTCAAATTCGCACCAGGGAGTGGGCCTCTTCTGCGAATTCTCTCTGCTCTCTAAAACGAGATTTTTCTTCTACATGACCTAGAAAGCAATATCGCATATTTATAGGCTACAATAGGGACCTTAAGAATTAAATAAGGATAGGCTCCTTATGGAAGCAGGAAACCCTAATTCAACTCAAATTAGAATCCTAGTTCCATAAATTACAATTCAGTCCACTAGAGAATTATAATTGCACTCCAGTCCTTGTTCTCAAAATTAATATTTCGAGCTTTATGTCATTAAATGCTTATTAATCTCCCCACGTTAAGATTTCAGATATCCATCGATTAAATAATTACCGACATCTATATTTAATCGATATCTTTATAATTCCTTGAGACCTTACACTTAACTTATTTGATATGTCGGACACAAAGTCCACCTGCAGGGTTTGACATAATCAAAACTCAAAAGCTTCATCAAGGGGATATCATCAATCCCAATTATGGGATGTGGATTCCGTCAATAAACTAATATGCACTACACACGTAGTGTAGTCATCCAATTTACTGAGATTATTGACCCATAAAAGATCTCACTCCTTTGTAAATCAAAATGGCAAACACTAAATGTATGTGTCTATTATTTATGTCAGGATTAAGAGTACAAGCACTCATAATAACCATTTGGATGTTAATTATCTTATATAGTCAGTATAAAGATAATAAACCCAAAAGCGGTCATGTTCAATACACACAAAGCGTACTAGCATGATGAGTCGAAACTATACCGTTTCCCGCAGCCAAGACAAGCCTGCTGAAACATCATGCTACAATCGTACCGATGGTGTGTCCAAATCCATCTAAACTGTGAACAAAAACTTATATTCTATAAGAACCGACAGATAAGTCCTCCGTGTATAAGTAGAACTCTATACACCAACTTGTCTACATTATAGAATAAAAGACACACATGTATAATCATAAATAATGCAACCATTTGCCCACACAAAATCTCATTTAGATGAAAAGACAAAATATACTAATTAGTCAAAGACAAATACATAAAAGTATGCTTTTAGTATAAATTTCCAACAAGTACAATATACCTATTTAGCATAGAATGCGTGTTTTCTTTATTTGATTCTACAATTTCAATTCATATGGGGTTTGATTGTTAGATCTATCTCTTTAAGCCTTGTTTTCTTGGATTTTGGCCTTGATGGATGGGTTTTTCCCATTTGGATGATCAATGGCCCAATTGATGATGGATTTGTGATGGATGGAGTGGTCTTGATGTTTGGGCATGGTTTGATGATGAATGGATGAGATTTGGATGGGTTTTGACGGATATTGGAGTGAGATGGAAGAGTTACAGAAATATGGAAATTTGAATTTCCAGTGTACCTGGTCGACCACTCCTAGAGGATATCAACCGGATACACAGGAAACTCAAAAAAATAACTGGAGACTAAAAAGTCTCTTAGTCACAGAAATCTAGTGTACCCGGTTAACCGCCTTGGCCAGGATGTCGACCGAACACACTGCAGAATTTCAGAAAAAGGAATTACGCCAGCCAGGTTCTTGTCCAAAAATCTGTGTACCCGGTCAACACCCTGGCCATGATGTCGACCGGATACACTAGACAGAAGGTCGACATGGTAGTCAGAATCATGACTTCTTCAGTGTACCCAGTCAACTATCCTTGGAGGATGTCGACCGGATACACTGCAGATAGTGACTTTTGAGATTTGTGTAATTTGATATTGTAATCTGATGTGGGGCCCATTTACCATCCAAGTGGACTTCCATTGATGTGCCAAGCATGAGTTAAGGGCTGGGCTTGACCTTAACTCATGGGGGCCACCAAAGTAGGTCTTGTATATTATTTGGATTTCGATTCAACCCTTAAAAGTCATCAAAGATGCCCATAACTTCAGGAGCACAAAATACACTATCTTTGGCATCTGAAATTTCATGTAGGAATTAAATTGACTAACATATAAACCTAGACCTAAAAAGGAGGCCATGACCTAGGATTGGACCTTTGTTATTCTCCCATTTGATTGGTATGGTTATGGGGATATGTTAGACTCTATTCATTTTTGTTCACTTTTGTATCTATCGGTGTTTCATACCTGTTAACTAAATGAAAATTAGAGCACCTGAACCTAGGATTTCCTAGTGGTGACCCGATGTGATGAATGGAGAACATTTGACCCGTGCTTGTGGCTAGGCGGGCCATCATATGGCCTAAGGATGGATGGATGTAATACCTTAGATGAAGATGACTGTTATTATGGTTTTATAAACCCATTTATGAATAGGAAATGGACCGAACAATGCTAGACTTAGATAGTGATGATATACTTAGATTGTATTGGACTAAGACCACGACACGGTAAGTCATGGCTGTGGATTTGATGACGGACTTGGACTATGGATTGTATGTTTGAATTGGACTAGGATACCGGACCTTGCATGTGTTAGACTCTTGAACCAAGCCAGAAGCAAACAAGAGAGAGAACAGAAGCATGCAAGAGAGAGACGAGTTGCAAGAGAATTATATCTTTGTATTGACGATGAACATCCTTATATAATACAGTATTGCCTAACTTAGAAGATCTAATTACATAATTATAGGTATTGTATTGCCTAACTTAGAAAATCTAATTACATGATTATAGGTATTGTATTGCCTAACTTAGAAAATCTAATTACATGATTACAGATCATAATAAGGTAACTAGAATCTATATTGACAACTCATACACTAACTTGATTTGTGGGCTGACCCAATTCATGGGTCGTGGGCTGACCCGTTAGGTCAAGCTGACCTGTATCTTTACACCCCCTCTCAAGCTTTGGATGGGAGAATGTGACCATTGAAAGCTTGGAAACTAGCTCCGAAAACCGAGAAGTGGAGTGGCTTTTGGTGAAAAAATCTGCAATTTGAGCCGTTGATGGAATCTGGATGAGTTTAATAGTACCACTCCGAACATGTTGACGAATGAAATGACAGTCAACTTCAAGATGTTTGGATCATTCATGGAAGACATCATTTGTGGCTAGTTTCCGTGCACTTTCACTGTCTGTAAAGAGAGACGTAGATTTAGGAACTAGAACTCCTAAATCCTGAAGCAAACAACGAAGCCAAATAATTTCAGTAGTAGTGTGAGACACAGCACGATATTCAGCTTCAGTGGATGATCATGAGACAACTTCCTGTTTCTTGCTCTTCCAAGAGATGAGAGAAGAGCCAAGAAAAATGGAAAAACCGGCTGTAGATCGCCGATCATTGACATCTCCTGCCCAATCGGAATCAGAATAACCATGGAGAGTAAGATTCTGACCGGAGGAAAGAAGGAGAGCGTGGTTTGAACTCCCTTGTAAGTATCTCAATATGCGCAGGACAACACGCCAGTGAAGATGAGTGGGTTGTGCAACAAATTGGCTTACCATATGTACTGCATAGGCAATATCTGGTCTGGTAATAGTAAGATATACCAAGCTGCCAACCACCTCTCGATAACGAGTTGGATCAGAAAGCAGTTCTCCTTCAGTAGTCCGAAGCTTTAGATTATGCTCAATTGGAGTAGAGACAGGTTTACGATCTGTGAGTCCAGCTCGTTGGAGAACTTCATTGCAGTATTTTGTTTGCGATAAAAGATATCCGTGAGGAGAGTAGGCAACCTCAATGCCTAGAAAGTACCGAAGATGGCCTAAATTTTTCATCTCAAACTATCGATGAAGAAAACGCTTCAAGGATAGAATACCAAGAGCATCATTGCCAGTGATAATCATATCATCGACATAGAGTAACAAGAAAACACACCCAGATCGCAAATAGCGAGTGAAGAGAGTAGAGTCATGAGCACTCTGAGAAAAGCCAATGCTGATAATGCTGGTGCTAAACCGTTCAAACCAAGCACGAGGGGCTTGTTTGAGTCCATACAAGGCACGTTTGAGACGACAGACATAATGCGGAGGTCTCATGACACCTGGAGGAGGATGCATATAGAGTTCTTCCTGAAGAAATCCATTCAAAAATGCATTCTTGACATCAAGCTGGTAGAGTGGCCAACGTCTAACAGCGGCAACGGAGATAAAGGTCCGGACAGTTGTCATCTTAGCAACTGGTGCAAAAGTCTCCTCATAATCTACCCTATATTCTTGTGTGTAGCCTTTGGCAACCAAGCGGGCCTTGTAACGATCAACAGTTCCATCAGATTTGGTCTTGATCTTAAATATCCATTTGCAGCCAATAGCTCGTTTCCCTGAGGGAAGAGGAACAAGATCCCATGTTTGAGTTTTCTACAGAGCTGCAAGTCCTTCTGCTATGGCAGATCTCCAGTGCGGGTGAGTAATGGCCTCCTTATAGGATTGTGGTTCTACTAGGATATGAATTGCTGCAAGAAAGGACTTATACGATGGAGAAAAAAAATGATCAGTACAAACAAAGTCAAATCGGGAGGGAGCGATTCTGGTGCGCAAGGGATACCTTCGAGGTTAAGGAGGATCCTGCCCATCTGGAGCAGAGGAGATAGGCCCATGGTCAGAAGTAGGATGTGGTGTTGCAGATTCCGAGGGAGCAAACGGAGGTTTGGGCCAACGATGATATACCTGCAGGGGTGGAGGAGAAGAAGTATCGGAGGGAAATAGATCTGGAAATGGGTCAAGGGGATAGAGCGGAGGTTGCTCAGGATAAGAGGATGCAATGGGTAATGTATAGAAAGGTATATGTTCCAGGAAGGTGACATTACGAGAGACTCATGACTTATTGGTTTTAGGATCATAGCACCGATATCCTTTTTGTTCAATGCCATACCCTAAAAAAACACAGACAGTGGATTTGGGTGCAAGTTTGGTTCTCTCATTATCATGCAACAGAACAAAGCAGGTGCAACCAAAAACTTCGAGATGGGACAATTCAGGTTTACATGAGAACAATTTTTCATAGGGAGATATGCCAGATAAGACAGTGGATGGTGTTCTGTTAATCAGATAGGTGGCAGTGAGGACTGCTTCCCCCCAGAATTGCAAAGGAACATGTGAGGAATGAATCAAGGATCTAGCAGTATCGAGGATATGTCTATGTTTCCGTTCTGCCACTCCATTCTGTTGTGGTGTGGCAGGACAAGATAATTGAGCTAGAGTTCCTTGACTAGTCAAGTAGGAACGAAATTTGTGGGACATGTATTCTCCCCCAGAGTCAGACCTGAATATTTTAATTCTTGTATCAAATTGAGTGGAAACCATGGTAGAGAAAGCAGTGTAGATGGCATATAACTCAAAACGATTTTTCATCAAATACAACCATGTATATCTTGTGAAATCATCAATAAACAACACATAATAAATGAAATCGCCTTCTGTTGGCCGAGAGGCGGGTCCCCAAACATCAGAATGTACCAAAGCAAAGGGAGTAGTAGTAAAGGAGGTGCTTTTATTATAAGGAAATGCATGTTGTTTACCAAAGTGGCAACCAAAACAATTAGAAATGTCTGATACAGAAATGTTTCCAAGAACACCACTATTAAATAAAAGCTTTATTTTATTTAAAGATAAATGGCCTAAACGAGAGTGCCAAAGAGCAAAAGGAGATGCAGAGGAAACATGGGCGACAGGGGAGAAGCTTGAAGGTGGAATGTGCAGCGATTGAAAATAGTAAAGTCCTCCTGACCTAAGGCCGGTCCCAATCTATCTCCCGATGCGCGGATCCTGCACAGAACAACCAGTGGAAGAAAATGAGACAAGAAATCCAGAAGAGATAAGTTGACTAACAGAGATTAAATTGATGGAGAGGTGGGGAACACACAAAACATTAATGAGAGAGAGCAACTTATTGGAAACGGAGCCAATAAGGGAGACTGGTAGAGGAGTGGCATTTGCTGTATAGATGGTGATAGAGCTGGCAGGAGTATGACAATTATGAAGTTGGGAAACATCATTTGTCATATGATAGAAAGCACCAGAATCAAAAATCCATGTAGCATTATGTGTACCTGAAGGACCAGAAATGGTCATGGCAGAACCAGAGGCTGAGGGGGTGGGGGCAATCAAAGAAGCAGAACCAATGGAGGAAGCCAAAAACAACTGTTGCATACGCTCATCAACCATAGCTTGGATTTGAGATGTAAGATCCATTTGTGGATGCACAAAATTATCATTTTCAGTGACATTGGCAGCATAGGATCGCTGGGAATATGATGGCATGGGGCCACGATTGGGCTGAGGACCAGATTGTTTGTTCTTGTTATTTGGCCTTTGAGGCCTGGTTGGGCAATCCCGTTTCCAGTGTCCTTTCTTCTTACAATAATTGCAAAAGTCATTGGTACCAGGTGGAAAAGAGCGATCATTCTAAGGGGTACTAACATTTGCAGACAGGACATGTGTGGGTTCCACATGTTTCTTCTTTGTAAGAGAAAACTAAGTTTGTTCTTTTGCCAGGAGTTCCGAGAGTGCCGTGTCAACAAAAGGTAGTGGAGACCGATGTAATAATAAGCCACAAACATGTTCAAAATTAGGGCGGAGAGCCATAAGAAACTAAACCAGGCGAGTCTGCTGCCTATATACCTCAAAGGTATGGGCATCATCAGTTGTTGCAAAAGTGGATTCCATTAGAGCCAGTTGATCCCATAAAGCAGTCATTTTGATAAAGAAACCATGAATGGAGTCATTGCCTTGGTCTGCATTTTTTATTTCCCATTCTAATTGATACCGGCGAGCAGCATTAGACTGAGTATACAATTTGGCTAAATAATCCCAAGCATCCTTAGGATAATTGAATTTAGCTAGTTGATTCCCAATAGATGGCATGACCGAATTGGCAATCCAAGAATTGATCTTCCCGACTGAAGCTTTCCATTCCTCAAACTTAGTATCCTTACTATCTGGTTGAGTGACCTGCGTAGCAATATACTTCCAAAGTTTTTGTCCTTTGAGAAAATTTTGCATTAGATGGGACCAATAGGAATAATTGGTTCCATCAAAGATGACGGTAATGCCCGATGTAGTGCGATTAGAAGCCATGAAAAGAAATAATGTGGTCACAGACGGAAGAGAAGAGAAATCCAGTTACAAGTACCAACCAAAGCTGAAAAAGAAACCCCAGAAAATTGTCCAAGTCTGCTGAAAGATCAGAGGACAGATGACTTGATCTGAGCACAGAGGAGTGCTATGGGTCCTACTGAATGAACAGATGGCAGATTTCAGCCTACAGGGAGTAGGCTGAAAAAAGTCCAAACATTAATGGTCCAGGCGACCTTGAATCTGGGCACAAATCGTGTCTGTTGACCCCACTAGATGATCAAGGGTAAGATCAGATCACACAGTGATCTCTGTATCAAAAATCCGAAGCTCCTCCAAGTGGAATTTTGATAAAAGCTTGAGAGACCAGAAAGTTTGACGGTCGTGATGAAAACTATGTGCTCAAACAGGAGAAGTACAAATCAGAGAGAATGGCCTACCTCAGATGATCAAAAAATATGGAAAAAATGTGTATAATTCCTAGGAGTGATGGTCAACCAGGATGGGGAGATTCTCTGATGCAGGGTGATCAACAGGTGGGCCACCTTTGATCACAGCAGGTTGCAGAGCTTGATGACTGACGAACAGGGCTACTTCAGGGCTCCTCTTATGCTTGAATGGACAGACAATGAATGGACGGATGATCAGAGCTCTGATACCATGTTAGAGACTCTTGAACCAGGCCAAAAGCAAACAAGAGAGAGAACAGAAGCATGCAAGAGAGAGACGAGTTGCAAGAGAATTATATCTTTGTATTGACGATGAACATCCTTATATAATACAGTATTGCCTAACTTCGAAGATCTAAGTACATGATTATAGGTATTGTATTGCCTAACTTAGAAGATCTAATTACATGATTACAGATCATAATAAGGTAACTAGAATCTATATTGACAACTCATACACTAACTTGATTTGTGGGCTAACCCAATTCATGGGTCGTGGGCTGACCCGCTAGGTCAAGCTGACCTGTATCTTTACAACATGGACATGTTATGACCTCGCTTGCGCAAGGATAGCCTAGACAGACACAGACCTTTACTTGTTTCTTTGAGTCAGCATTAAACATTCACTCAGTTGTTATAAGCTTAGCTATTAGACTGATCATCATTGGTGGGAGCTACTTATTGTGGATGGGCCTATCATGATGAGCTATGGATAGACAGTCGGTGGACTCCGGTAGTGGTCTATATGTTTCTTAGGGTTGTTATATTGTTATTATTATTGGCGGGGCTTGTCATCCCTTGTATTATACTTTATTTTCCCTACCGCGATTGGACAACGGTATGGAAGGGCCGCGGCATAATATCCCGCGGTGGCCAACTCTTGTGAATGTGCCACATTGATAGATGGTAAAATTAGATGTTTTACTTTCATATAGGTTCCATATGCTATACTTTACACGATTGTTGCCTAGCATTGTACCTTTGTCACTCGTGATATTATTATTGTATTTATTCTCTGTTGATCCATACATCCTATGTTACTTGTATATTGTGCCTTGCCAGATCCTTGGATCTGACCCATCATTTAGTACTTAGGTATTATCCTCGACCCCGAGGGCGACACGCTCGTCGAGGTGCCCGTAGCAGATGAGTACGGGTGGGGACCGGCAGACCAGGAGACTGAGTCAGAGACCGGATCACCTATACACAGGATTGAGAGATTTCTATTTTGGGTTTTTGAGTGCCATTTGTGTGAGCAGGGTGGGATCTAATCATATAATTTGTACACATTATATTCTTACTTTAAGATTAGCCATACCGTTGCCCTGCTACACTTGCTCGTGATGAATTTGATACCTTTATAGCTTCCGCACTTTATTGTTATTGCTTTCGCTATTTTCTTTATACTTCCGCGCTTAACCGTTGATTATATATGTTGTTTAAAAGTTTTAAATTGGACCTCACTGCGGACCTATGATCTTGGTGTTGGAAGTGGGTGGACCTCTTGGATAGGTTTCAAAAACTTTTCACCAACTAGAAGTGATGAACAACTATCCAAAAGCCACAACATACAAGGAGTAGAAAATACCTATGGAGCTTGGTTATGCTCTAATGGAGAACTTGATTCAACTCTTTGATGAAAAGCTCTTCTAAAATCAGAATCTCCAATGCCCAATCGTCTTCCACGCTATGACCCGCTTCAGATCTCTTTCCTCAAGAGAGATGGTGGAATCTCCAAGAGAAAGACTATCTAGAATCTCTAAGGAAACTAGAAGGGAACTAGAAGAGAGAGAGGGGAAGGAGAAGAAGTGCAACTCTTGCACAAGGGGATGATGGGCGTGAATCCCTAGGAGGAATTGTGCATAGACGTCCAAGGGTGCTCCCTTCTCTTCCTTTTATAGCTTTTCAACCTTCTCTCTTAGTGTATAATTAGAAGTCCAACTTCCATTACACTTAGTAACCCTTTGCTCTACTATTACCACCATTAGAAGTCTCACTTCAAATAGAAATAGTAGCTTTCCTTTTTGAGTTCAAATAGAATTAGTAAAGATCCAATCTTGGGCTAGCGTGGGGACCACTAGGGATTCCATAGAAAGCTGGCTCCAACTGGGACACCGCGACCCCATATCTCATGTGCAATCCGGGCCCACAGTTAATTACAAATAACTCCACTATATAAATGCAATTGAACTCCAGTCTTAGGAATAAATTACATGAAGACCCTAAACTTCCCTATTACTACAAGTGGGCCCCTCTATCATTATCCATGGATCAATTGGACAGACTGTCCCACCAATTTTGACCCATATCTTATTATCCTTGAGACCCAATTAATTATAGTAATCATTAGTACCATCCAATTAACTCTTAATTGAGATGAGTGTACACTTACCAATGATAAATCCATTAATTGGCACAAGGGGATAATAGAGACAGATTCCATCTTGACCATTAAATGTTCCCACAGTCCTACTATCACGTACCCAAGACACCGAGGTGTTGACCTACAGTTGGCCTCACTCATTGGTGACTCAAAGCAAATGAATAGATAGAAACTTGAGTTCATAAATGTCTCAGGGTTGAGAGCCTATTGCTAGGGAATTATGAGAGCAGACCTTAAAGTAAAGACAGTATTCTTAAGGTGCTTCTCATGGTCCTTCAATACATCCAATGTACCAGCACTATGATCCAGAATCTTACATTCTGATAATCGAGACAAATCACACTATCTTATAGTAATCAAAGTACTGCAACCTTGTCAGATGAGATGTCCAATCTCATCACTGGTTGTGAAGATATTCAAGTATAAGATTTGCTATACATGTCTCCCGTATGTGGATCTCATCCATACACATGTATTGCATCTAATATACTTATGGACTCCGGTTCATCTCATGAACCATCATGTCATTCGTATTGGTTATGTGCATTTAAGTAATAAACACCATTCATCTCATGAAATGATAACATGAATATATTGATAAAAAAAAAGAAATTAATCAATTTATTACATCAATCTTAATGGATTGAGACCATAAAACTAACACTTGGAAGTTCTCGAATTTTCAAGAAGCAAAGCGCCAAATTCAATTACCTTGGCAGTAAACTCGGTATTCAGAATTTGGGCGTTACACGCACCACCCGTCACACTATAGGAGCTGGCTATGCCCGAAGTCGTTACCTTAACCGCAAGGAGGGGGATGTTGAAGGTAGGGCTAGTGACTGGTGTAAGACCCCGACACCTAATTTTCGCGATTAGTGTATTTTTAGCTGTGGGTTAGTTCTCTAAGTGAGATTTGAGCCTAATTGAGCTAGATTGTGGTTTAGAATGTTTTTCCTTTAGCTCTGGGAAATTTTAAGAACGGTTGGACCCGGTCTGACAGCCCAGGGATACCTGGGGCTATACGTGTCAGCGTGTGGGATTGTTCTCGATTTTTGAAAATTTTCAATTTTTTGTTTCTTTTGATAGGTCAAATTATCCCCAACAACTTTTGTGTTAAAACTGACCCCATTCGAAACTCAGAAAAAATCAGTTTTTCAGCCCGAGGGGCGAAACAATCTTTTTAGATTTAAATATGAGCCCAAATCTTGAAATTTCAGAACCATGTAAAAAATATTCTTTTTGACAACTAGATTTTTCGAAGATCGTTTTTCTCTTCTTCGTCAGCTTCATCCGGGATCCACAAACAGGAGTTTTAAAGCCCTAAAGTTTTATGGCCATTGGGACCCACATTTTGGCTTAAACCCATTTATAAAAGAGACTCCCGTTGAACTTCTTCTTCCCCATTTCATTTTCCTGCAACTAAACTCAAGGAGCCCTTGTTTTCTCCTCAACTTCTCCCCTCTTGCATGTATAGCAAACTAACCCAAATTGAAAAACAAATTTCACTAATCTCTTCCTCATCTTTTAAGCCGTCCATTGATACCATTTTTGGAGGGATTTCAGCTGATCAACCTTCTTCCTTCAAGCTTTCCTAGCTGGTTTTCATACCTACAGGTGAAGACTTGTTATCTCCTCTTACATATGGGTTTTTCACACCCTTTGGAAGCTTTCCTTCATGCATGCAAGGTAGCTCTTTGTGAGCTCCTTCTCTTTTCAAAAAAAGTGGAGTTTTTGAAATGGGTTTTCCATGGGGATTTTGGTTGTAGGTTGGGAGCTTGGCTGTGTAGGAGACTTCTTGGAGTGTTTTAGATTAATTTGCAACCTCAGGCAAGTGATTAATTTAGGTTTATTGTTCAGACATGCAATGTTTTATGGGTTTCTAACTTGATTTCTTGATTTCAATATTCATTGTTTAATCTTGTTTTGTTTTGGAGTTTAGCTTACTAAACATGTGTTTTAATGCTCATACTTTGTAATTCATTTCATTGAATTCAGATCTGAGATTGTCTCTTGTAAAAATTGAAATTTATGAATGATTGTTAGAAGTGAATCTTGAAATTTTATGAGATAATGGTTGATGAATTTTTGGTATTGTTGTGAATGAGTGGTTGATGAAAATGGAGGAGCATGTAGGCTCATTTTCGTGCAGGAAAAGGAGGGGTTATAAGAAGAAGTGATGGAGAAAAGAAATGATTGAAAATAGCTTCAGAAATGCAATCTCGCAGCTGGTCGGTCAGTGGTCGGCTAGCCGACATGCCAACCGACAGGTGACCGAGCCATCTCGGTTCCATTTCCAAAATGCTGCATTTTCCAGAACTTGGGGTATCGGTCAGCCGACAGGTGACCGAATCACGTCGGTCCCAATCCCAGAATGTTGTTTCCCTGTCCTGATGGTGCGGTTAGCTCTCGGTCAACAATCGGCTAACTGACCTAACCATGGTCAGCTAGCCGACAGCCAACCGACAGGTGATCGAAGTTCAAATTTGACCTAATTTTGAGGGATTTCTTTGGGAATAAAAACCAGAATATGATTAAGGGCTTTTAGCTTGACATTGTGCAATTGAAATCCAAAATGTTATTTAGCTTCAGGGGCACCAATCCACTTTTAATTCCAACATTTGGGTTTCAATTACACAGGGATCAAATGGTGGGCCTTAGCATATGCTTGAAAAGTTTGATTTGAAAACCTTAGGGTTTATGTGAAAGGCATTGGTTTGCAATAATGTGGATTTGTAAAGGTTTTGACTTGAAAGGGCATTGAATTACAATAATTTGAATGTGTAAAGTTTTGCGTGGATTTTCATGTCGTCTTGAAAATGATGTTTCCAAGGTTTATTTAAAAACCTCATTTGTGGGAATCATCGAGTGAATCGTGTTTTCATTACATCGTGTCGGGACTACTAATTCGTGAATTCTAGTGAACACATGTGCATGTCCGTGATATTGTGTGAGTAGTTCCCGAATTATTGTGTATCAAGCATTGTTTTGAAAGTTCGTGTGTATTTATTTTCTTGTCGACACCACTCAGTTTGGACAACCTTGCCGGTCTGATTAACCGCCTTAGGTCCTTAAATATTTCGTGCCAACTGCAGTTTGGATTATCGTGCGTGTTTATTTAGCCCGTTCCACGGCAGGACTCGTGAGTGATGCCCAGTTATACTGGGTCATGATTGTGTGTGCTCCCTTCACCTTATGTGACGGAGAATTATTATCATGAGTGCTCTTGTAACCTCGTGTGACGGAGAATATAGCTTCGTGTGGTTGTCATCCGCTCAGTCAGTTTTATCACAGTGGTTTCTATCTTGTATATGGATTTCAATGTTCTTATCTTGCAAGCTTGACATGATTTCTCTGGGATTTCCAAATGTGCTTTCGTATTGAAAAATGGATGTACTATTCATGCTAATCTCGTTTCGTATATTGTTCATACATTGTTTTAAACTCTGTAAATCTGTTTTAAATTCAGTAAAATTGTTTTAAACATGGCTTCTTCTCAATTTAAGTTTGTTTATGCTCATGCCTAAATTGATCACCGGCCAGACCGCCGTGTCTGATATTCTATCTTTGGTGCCTTAGGTAGCAGGTTCCCTTCTTGAGCTAGTGCGTGTGCAGATAGTTGTAAAGCCACGAGTTTTGCAGGTTCGTTTGTCACTGATGTCATGTAGACATCGTGATTGGCTACAGAGATACGTTACACACTTGGGTAGAATTTGTTCTTAGCTTGTTATTTTTGTAAGGCTTTTGTTAGCTCTCTCTCTTGGGATTGTAATTAATGCACTTGTTAAATTATAACTTGAATATGCTTAGGTAATGATTAGCATGTTATTGTCAGCTCTGTATATTTTGATATTATGTTTTGTTCCAGTCTGAGTATGAGTTGCTATGACAGCTTTATGCTGACAGGTTGAGTGCGACACGGAATCCAATGGCCACGGGCTCCGGGTCGCAACGCCACATAAGCTTCCACGAAATGTTCTTGATGTGTTTGAAAACTTTGTATTCCTCACACATGCGGATCCTGGGGAGAAATATTATTTATCACTTACTTCCCAATTCGCATCCCCGAGGTCGGACCGCTGCAGGAGTCCAGTTTTGGGGTCGTGACAACTGGAGTGAAGTCGTAACAAGGTAGCCATACTGGAACGTGTGGATGTATCACCTCCTTTTCAGGGAGAGCTAAAAAAGTGAGCTACGTCTGAGCTAAGCTTGGAGATGGAACACACACATGACATGACACAATACGGCACGACATACAGGTGGTTAGAGAGAAAAAAATATCGCTTCAAAGTTCCAAGAGTTGATATTTTGGGCTAATCCAAGAGTTGGTATTTTGCTTAGAGAAACAAAACATCCCTTCCAAGAGTTGATATTTTGGACTAAACGTGCAAGGATCGTTGAAACAGATGGAAAACGCATACATGCAGGTGGTTAGAGAAACAAAACATTGCTGCCAAGAGTTGATATTTTGGACTAATCGAGTAAGATGTGTTTGATCAGATGGAATTGCAGTTCACAACAAATGTGTCCTTTTTATAAACTGGGTTTAGAACAAATATCAGGTTGCATCAAACTAACATCTCACCATTTTTTTAAAGTCGGTTGAAATCAAATATCAGGTAGCATGAAACTAAGTATCGGTTATCAACAATTGCACATTCTGCAATAAATGGGAATCTAAAATGGATCCAGTGGGTAGTTAGCAGTTACCAAGCTCGTACAACATACAAATTAGCAGTGTGGAATGCCAGTCAGGGTAACTAGCAACAGATAAAGTGGCACAGTTCTTGATATTCCAACTGCAAAAAATTAATTTTTCAATTTTTTGTTGTTGAAATTGTAACTGATTGACTTCAAAACATTAATTTTCATTGCCTACTTAATACTAATAAATCTGTCCAGTTTACTAAACATATTACTTAGCAGATATACTAAGGTTTACAGTCCAAATATGCACCATAGAGCGAACTTCACAATTATTAACAGTAATGCGACAATGAGACTTCTTCCTAAACTCTTAAAACCGCCCACATCCACTTTGTCCACATCTTTAAGTTCATCACACATGGAATACATAGTTTTCAAAATCGGAATCGTATCACAAATAGTTTGTACTCATGAATCGAATCAAGAATCGTAGGATTTTTTATTTTTCTAATAAAAATTTTAAAAAAAATTAAAAATTAAAAAAAGAAAAAAATTTATTATTCATAACCATCCATTTTCCCATTTATAGCAGTATAAATACAATAACAAGTCAGTCTATCATACAATCATATCAAGAAAATCATGATATCAATTTATATATATATGTAATAAATGATGCGTAAATAGTTAAATAAGTTTAAAGTATCAATATATTTTTTTATCTTTAAATCAAAATATAAAAATAAAAGTAAAATCCAAACCATCAATCTTAGATGGTAGGATATCTCTTGAAGTTAAAGAAAGTGTTCATGAAGAAAAAAACCAAAATAGATTTAAAAAAAGAAGATATAGACAAGCACCATATAAACAGTCAAATGCTTTAATTTAAATGCATGTTCTTTATTCATCTTTAAAACCTTATCAAAACTGCACAAATTTCTTAGGAGATTTCATTAACTACTAAATAACCTTTTAAAAATAAAAGGGCTCAAAGAAAGAAAAAAGGTAAAAGATCATTAATAGTAACTTTTTTTGTTATAGCTATTCTCACTTAGCCGAATCGCTTGAATCATAAAATTCGATGAAACGAGTATCGAATCTTAGGATTCACACCTGAATCCTAAGA
Organism: Persea americana; assembly: GCA_029852735.1. NCBI lineage: Eukaryota > Viridiplantae > Streptophyta > Magnoliopsida > Laurales > Lauraceae > Persea > Persea americana. Next base: position 755,578 of record CM056820.1, read on the forward strand.
TTCATTTGTAAATGGGATTCATTGCGTAGATACGAATTGTTTTCCTTAATAGTCAAGATAAGAATCGAGATTCGGGAAACGAATCTTAGGATTCTGATAAATATGATGGAACGGGCTTCATAACAAACATTTCACTTATTATAAGTACTAAAAGACAATTATTATTATTTTTAAGGGAATTAAGTAGCAATATTTAACCTATAGAAACATGTAAATTTCTGGTTCAAAAAGATAATAAAAATATAATATTGAAAAGGAAACTCTCTTTTGGAGCATATGATGGTATTTAATCAGCCACCACATAGACACACCATTTAGTCAAACAATGATTGCAACATGCATGTCTTAAAAACAATTTAAAAATGTGTTAGGAAAAAAAAAAAGAGAATTTGGACCACTTTCCATAATTTTCCAAGTTCTCTCCATGAAGAAAAATAAGGAACTAAGGGGGTGTTTGGAAAGCATATATTTCTAAAGATTTTGCTGTATTATCTCCTAGTTTAGAATATCATCTACACACTTAAAAACTAAGTGTTCGGATAACTTAGAAGGTATCCTACAATATCTCACTTTCTTATAAAAACATTCATATTAAAATATTCAAGTATATGCTACATAAAACAATATTTCGTTAAGAAAACTACCCAAAGTTTTCACAAACACGAGTGGAAGTTCTAGAGCAAATATTATCATGGTGGCCCACTACAATTTTTAACATTGATGGTTTTTATAAGAGTCCTACTATGACTCTCTATTAGATGAGCCCTTCCGTGTTTATAAATTTTATGTGGGTCTTATAGCCTTGTCATAATTACATAGTTCCCTTATTGATTATTAATATTAGGTGGGTCCTACAAATGTTGTATTAGGTGACTTCCACTGTGATTACCAACATTAGGTGTGTCCCATACTACCAACATTAGGTGGGTCTCATATCCCTTACCAATATCGGATCGTGTGACTGTAATTATTCGTTTGCCATCATTAGATGAGTCTGATTGTTTAGTGGCCCCTCAGTGATTACTATAATTAGCTTTGTTAATATGGCTATTAACATCAAATGAGTCCCACATTGATTTTATATAGATGGATTCCTCAATGATGTATAACACTTGATAGGGTCCTCTGTTATAATCATTGTTAGATGTATTACATTGTGGTTTCCAATATGTGAACCCACGTTGATTAAATAATATTGCTCTTAGTTTTTAACATATAGTCCAATAATTTTCTAATTAGATGGGTCCAACCCTGGTTACCAATATTAAATCACTCCCGTGTGAGTACTACTTAGTGGGTCCCTTTGGGTCTATCATCCCTATTTCTCTCTTCATTTCTTGTTTTCGGTGCATCATCTAGTGAAGATTTTATAAATTGCCAAATACTCTATAAGTATATTGAAATTCATAAAAATTGACAAACACCATAGGTGACACTATTATTATTTTTTTGATAACAAGGTGACTCAATATTCTAATATGACAATTTTTTATTTTGAAATAATGAAATCTTACAATATTCTAATTTGGTGATATTATATTCTGCAGATATCCAAACACCCCATAAGGAAGCCACATTTATTGCCATGTCATTCCAAATTGTTAAAAACAAAAATAACCTTTGGTCAACCTCATTGCATATCTCCATCTATTCTTCTTTCTTGTAAAAACAAGAAGAAAAATCATATGAATAATCAAGAAAATGCATGAAGTCTGCAATAACAATGCCAAAGGAGTGGTAAGAATCACATCGATAAGAGAAGACGAGGATAGGTCAGGCATTGCCTGTTAAGTGATAGTGTGTGCTAATCCCTCCCCCCACCCCCCACAATAAAATAAAATAAATTAATTAAAAAAAAAGCTAGTGATTAGGCCATTAAATGATGGACAAATTGAACAGGTACAAAGAGTATTAAAATCATGAGGATGATAGCCTACAGGCAACAGACATTTTGCATACATAATAACAAGGAAGAGACCCTTTGGAAATAAGAAGTCTTTTAGAGAATTAATCAACTTGAGTACCGATCCTTTGATGGCCTCCTAACTTTATTTCTTCTTAAGGAAAATTCTCAAATAAGGCCTTCAACTTTTGCCCTATTTCAAAAAAGTTTTAAACTTTACAAATTAGCCCCTAAGTTTTTCAACAAGTTTTCAATTAAGGACATCCATCCATTTAAAGCTATTTTTCGGCAGCGATTTTCCTTGATTTTCTCAAAATACTAAAATTACCAATCATTAAAATAAAACTCTCTTCATTTCCTTTAACAGCATCCTCACATTGATCAATGACAACCAGTGTTCCCACGGCAATCGGCTGTATGTAGTGGCTGCTGAAACCATGTCATGGCTTTAAATAAAGGGTGATTTGGGCATTTTTAAAAAATTGAGGCTGCCAGAAAAAAAAAATCTTTAAATAGCTGGCTGTCCTTAATTGAAAACTTATTGGAAAATTTAGGGATTAATTTGAAAGGTCTTGAAGTCCTTTTTTGAAATAAGGCAAAAACTTAAGTCCTTATTTGAAATTTTCCCTATTATTAATTGCCATATACGTGGAGATTACATTGGTATAAATCTCCACTGATTGGGGCAAATTACAGCAAAGATCCTGTCTAGAGAAGAATGTACACTCGTTTACATGATTTTGTCTACGGTGTCAAAATCTACCAAACCCTCCGTGCACTCATTGTATAGGTCAGTCCGTGTAGGCAAATGAATGGTCCCAGTCCAGTTGGTCCAGTCAGCCAATTTTGATACCCCCCTCAAATTGATGTTAGTGAGTCAATCAGTAGCAATTAGCTTACTAGAAATTGATGGCGAAGTATTGGTAAAGCCTCTGTAAAAATATCAACATTCTGAATAATCGTTGAAACATGTGGAAGAACAACTGTACTATCATCGAAGGCGTCCTGGATGAAACGACAATCAACTTCAATGTGTTTAGTACGTTCATGAAAAACAAGATTTTTTTGTTATCCTGATAGCACTAGTGTTATCAGCACGTAGAGGAGTGGGTTGAGCCGGAGGGAATCCTAATTCCAATAACACCCTTCGGAGCCAATAATTTCCGAACAAGTTGAAGACAGAGGATGACATTCAACTTCGGTGGAAGATTTAAAAAGGCGCTTATGTTTTTACACTACCAGGATATGAGCGCATCTGCAAGATACATGCACCATCCAATGGTTAATCGACAGTTATCTAGACATCCTACCCAGTCCGCATAACAAAAGCCTTTGAAAATGAGAAGATCTGGTAGCGTAAAACAATCCTAAATAAGGAGTCCCAAGAACATATCTAATGATACATTTGACGCAAGTAGATGATGATGACGTGGGGCATTCATGAACTGGCTCATTAAGTTAACATAGGAAAAGTCCGAGCAAGTGATGGTTAAGTAAACAAAACTGCTGACCAATTTTCTATAAAAAGTAGCATCTGAGAGAAGATCACCATTATCACATTGATGCTTTACATTAACTTCCAAAGGTGTATCAACTGGCGTGGAGTTCCTAAGTGGGCCAAGGTCCATGGGTGGGTCTGCAGGTGAGGAGATGGCCCAATTGCTGCCTGCATGTGGATGTCCAAGGCTATGGACATCTCTAGCAATATGATGGAACTATTGCTAACTAGAATCATTTTCATTATGGTTTAATGCTTGCTTATAGGATCACTTAAGCAGTAGGGATTAGTTTGGACATTTTACTTACTATTATGTCTCTGTGTTTGATGTTAAGTACAACAAATTCCAGGGTTTTGACATGTAAAACTTGTTTCTTTGTGTAATGAGAGTATGAATCAATTATTTTAAGCTATCTACACATGAGTTCTCTCTTGTTTTCCATTAATCAGCTGCCTGAGTTTCTTCGGTGTTAGAAGAATTGCATCCAGTATCCGACTTACGTCAATGTATAATGAGATGGAAACACAAATGAAGAGGAAAATACACAAGCTCAATATTAAGATAATATCGTTAAAGATTAAATATATTTAATGAAACAAAAAAGAACCTTAGGAAGACTCTTTTTTTTTTTTTTTTTTTTTGGAATTACCAATGAAAGAATATGAAGAATGACAGCTTGTAGTTAAAGAGCATATCAAGTTCTTGTGTTTGCAGATACATGGGCAGTAGTATTAATCATAAATTTAAGTAATGTTTACCTTGATAAACTCCTGATCAAAGACTGCCTCAGCCTCAAAATCAGGTGCTGGGTTTCCAACCAAAGGAAGCTGGCTCTGTGTGTGGGACAACAAAGATAAGAAAGGCAGGAAAAAGAGGGGATATGTCAATTTTGACTTTAATAAAGAGAAAATAACAAAATATCATCCAGCATATACAACAAGCAACTATCTATATGGGATCACATGAGCATTTCTCTAGCAAAGAAGATAAATCTCATTCTCTATGCACTCATATTTCAATTAATGTGCAAACATTCAGAAAGCTGACATTTGTTCATGCCTTTTTTCCTCGAGACAAATCTCATTATATCATTTTGCCATGGAAAGCTTGAAATAAACTATCTTTTTTTTATTGGTAATATGGCTTGAACCCACAACCTCGAGATTGCAATAGGGAGCACGTTCCACTGTTGCACAAGTTGAAATACATTTTCATATAACACAAAAATTTTAATAGTTATAATTTGGAACGTTTTTGCTTACAGAGTGCAACTCACCTGGAACTGAAAGCAAAAACTTCTACCTTATCAACCAAAACCATATGATTGACTGAGGGTCATAACTGCAACGAGTTGTTTGGTTCCGGCAAATGGGTGGGAACTTGTCTCAAACAAAAACATACCGACTCATATAATAAGCTGACTAGATTTCAAACAAACCAGTTTGCACTATCTTTTCTCTGAGGTTTCAAATTCTCACAACCAAATGAAAATCAACACCCATAATAGATTGGTTTAGGGAGCGAATAGTATAAGAAACATGCCCACTCGAACAACCATTTCCATGCCAGCCCTATGACCATTATCATGGCCAAAACACCCAAACCACTAGAAAATTAGGATGCTTCAAAACCACTCTAAAGGCCTATTTGTTTGCATTAAAATATATAGGAATTGAATGGATGGGATGGTTAAAAATGAAGATTAAATGTGAGTTTTCAAAAATGAATATCAAATAGCATTTTTTTTTCTAGGCAAATTAAACCAAAAGAAAATGCTATTTGATGGTTGTTTTGGGAAATTCAACTTTGATCTTCATTTTTAACAACACCATATATTCAATTTCTACGTATTTTGATGCAAACAAACTGGGCCTAAAAGTAAGCTCTTCAATTTCAATCATGAATGCTTTCTCCCAATCCCAAACAATACAGCGACTGCCCATTTGTTAATCCATGTTGAATTCTAGTCCGATCGATAAATCTATCTTAGTATGAATTTCCAAGTAATGCAACGTCAAGTAGGCAAATCCATTCGAATTCATCAGCTGGACTGACTTCAGAAGAAGAATGAGATTTTAGTTTTTGCTAGAAGAACAATGAGATTTCAGCACACAATCGAATAAACCAACCAATCTCAACTAAAGTGGTGAAGAAAAGGAAAAACATTCATAATTTTTCTACATTCCATACCATACATGAATCCCACCAAAAACGAGAGATTCAAAAAGAAAACACATTCACTTACAGCATTCACAGATAAACTTGTTTTAGAAGAGCGGGTGCGAGCGGAGATGGTGCGAGAGGCGCGGGTCGGAAAGGAGTAGTTTCTGAGGCCGATGAAGGACTTTGGGATGGTTAGGGTTTTGGTGAATGTTTTGAGAGGGGAAGGAGGCAGAGAAGCCATTGGAGAGGTAGTAGATTTGCAGGAGAATGGGTTAGGGGTTGTCGATGACAGAAGGGGAGATGGAGATGAGAAGGCCATGACGAACAAGTGAACAACAACACCAAATCAAGCCCTCTCTCTCTCCGCTTTTCTACTCTCCTGTCCTATCTCGCGCATTACGAAAAATTGAAATTGAAGAAGATAGGTAGAGATTGATTTTTGGGGCTGGGGTTCTTACTTTCTATTTTGAGAACCTGCGCACGGATTTCGGACACTACCACATGAGTCAAAGTCGGGCGCAATTTCGTTATTTAGACAAAGGGTATACTTCAAAATTTTCAAAAAGAAAAGTGTCATTCACCCTGCGGTGAGGAAAATATGCATAAAAATACTCCCCTTAAATAAATAGCAACACTCCCTTATTAGATTCATGCTATTGGCGCACAAACTTTTTCTTTTCCCACATGGCTAATATTAAAAAAAAATAAAAAAACCATGAGATTACCTTTTTGCCCACCCTCTTTCCTTTCTCTCCCCCACCTCTCTGTTCACGTCCGGCTCCGGCCTGGACTGAGGCTCCCTCCCTCCCTAGTGTTTTCTCCCTCCCCCTCTCCCTCCCCACTGTTTTCTCTCTCTCTTTCTCCTCCCTTTCTCTCCCCCACCTTCCCTTCACCTTCGACCTGCATTCGGCAGCCTCCCTTTCTTCTCGTACTCCTCCGCCTTCAAACCGTCATGGATGAGCAGCGTGGAATTGCCACCATCATCAATGATGAGATCGAGGCCACCGACGACTCCCCCATCGAGGCACAGATCAGTGCACCGTCAATACTCCTAAGGGTGTCTCCCTTCCAGGCGAAGACAACAGACAGAGTCGCAGGCGATGGCAAAGGCGGCGTGGTCCTGGGTGGAGAAGATGTTGCAGGAGCACCAGCGGACCTTGGCCCCAAAGGCGGCGAGGGTTTCGATGAGGACGACGGTCTGGATGGTCATGTGGAGGGAGTCAGAGATTCAGGTGCCCTTGAAGGGCCGAGATGGGCCGAACTAGGCACGGCAGGCCATGAGGCCAGGCATCTCCAGCTCCACGAGCTCGATCTCGAGGCCAGGCCGAAGATGAAGGGGAGGTGGGGGAGAGAGAAAGGGAGGAGGAAGAGAGAAAACAGTGGGGAGGGAAAGGGAGGAAGACAGGGAGCCAACAAATGGGATTTTCAGCGACGAAACTATTTGTGACGCAACCAAAAGTGTTGCAAAAAAAAAAAAAAGACTTTTTGCAACGTAAAACTAGAACCGTCGCAACAAGCTACGTATTTGCGACACAAGACTCTAAGCATCGCAAATAGATACTTTCATCAATGAATATTGTGTGTCGCAAACAAATGCTTCACAAAATCCTTGGCGCCAAATGGCGATAAAATAATTCGCAACGCTAGATACACATTTGCGACAAAATCATATGTCGTAAATAAGTGTCTCTATTTGCGACGCACTCCCCGCGTTGCAAATAGTTTTTAGTCTCGACGTTTTCCTTATTATGTTGTAGAAAAGTTAAGGTTATTTGCAACAGTTTCCTTTTTGCGTCGCACCTAATATCTTATTCGCGACGCTGATGTCTGTCTGTCCAAATAATTATTATTAGCGACCTCAACATATGGTATCATAAAAAATTTAAGCTAAGAAATTCACTAATTTCTTCCCTCCGCCGCCATTATGAAAACAAATTATACATTTATTTGGGATGAAATTTTGACGTCACAAATAATATTTAGTTGCGATAGTATACCTAATGCGTCACAGATAATGAGCTTTTTTGCGACTTGGATTTAAATGCATCGTAGATAATTTCTTATTAGCAATATTATTTTATAGCGTTGCAAGAAAAATTAAGTCTAATTTTCCCACTTTGTTCCATCTCCCGCCTTTTTTTTTAAATCAATCCCTCATCTTTTGTTATTAGTGTTTTATACACTATAACAAATTGCACCTTTCCCAACACCATTTGTCGATGAAATGAAAATTTACATTGATAAAAGTTTTATTCCAGACGCATATTACATTACAACAATTTACATTTTTATGGGTGTTTTTTCCCGACGCAATCATTAAATGCCGAGAAAAGTATAACTTTTACTGGCGAAAAAGCTTTTTTCTCCAGTAAAAGAGTGAGTTTTCCTGACGACGGATTTTCGCTGGCAAAGGTTCTAAATTTTTTGGCGAATCCTTCTTTTTGCCGATAAAGGTTAATATTTTCCTAGCAATATTTTTTTATCTCCGGCAAATATTATATTTTTCGGCAGTTATATTTTACTTAACGAGTCGGGAAATGTTTTTTGTCTAATATATTTTTGTATTGTTTTTGCCGACGCACTATTTGCACCGGGGATAGTATAAGCAGAATTCCCTTTATACCAAAAATAAAAAAATAAAAAAACCGCAGATCCCCATCTCTTCATACTAAAGGAGAGTGCTTCTTCAAAACCCTATCAAAAGACAAAATGAAGAAGGGCGCAAACAGACGACGAGGCCACCAAGGTCAAGAAGAAGATGGGAACAAGGTATTTCTCTCTTTCTTCCTCCTCAAATGCCATGAATGGTCAGTGTGCAAGTTTTGTGCAGCTACTATTCCTAAAGAATGCAAGAAGGGGTGTGCAGGTTTGCGTTGAGAGAGAGAGAGAGAGAGGAAGGGAGGGAGAGGAAGGCAGTGGGTTTGGTCATAGGCGTGTGTTTGGTCTAAGGATAATTATGCATTTGTGAAAACCCATTTATGTTGTTGAATCAATTGGAACCCATTTGAGAAACTCGCCTTCTTCTGTCATCTCTTCCTTCGTTGTACAGTTCTAATTGTTATGATTCTTTTCTTCTTCTTTTTTTTGTCTTTGGAAATACACTAAATGCATCTTCTTGACGCTTCATATGTCAGGCCCCCAAAAGTGAAACCGGGGTTATGCGTGAGATTAGGGTCAATTAAAAATTTTCTCAACATTAATCAAATCAAACTTGGCCCAAATCATGTCCCAACTGAATCGAAGACCGTTGCGAGGGATAAACATTTCCTCGAATACAACAACAATTAGCAGAAGCTTCATAATAACAAGAGGTATCTTAAACATGTATAGTTAAGAGCAAGACTGAATATTAAATAAGGTTCAAGTTGAAGACAGTTATCAAAAGTATTAGTTACAAAACAAAGGCCGCACAAAAACCAGGCCTAAACAAAATAGAGAACAAAAGAAACTAAAAGGATGAAGCTAATTAGGTATATCATGATGGCACTCGTGTACGGGGTCGATACGGCTATACAATGTCATCCGTACTGTAGTCTAAGGAGTCATCAGGCTGATCTGCCTGAACTTCCTCCGTCGCTTCCTCCTCGAGGTAGAAGGGCTTGGTACCTATGCACCAAGAGTAGCATCATCAGATACGACGATCGACAAGTGGATAGATATGTAAAACATCACAGATATGCAGTACTAAAACAGAGTAAACGAGTAATCAGATTTACCGGAAATGCATAGCATTCGAATCAATAACCAACTAACAAAATAGGCAGTCCACATGTGCTAATTTACCACGGGATAGTGTCATTACCCTCCGTACTCCCATTGAGTTTGGTGGAGATATATATATATAGTTTGGGGTCATACCCCTTCAATTCAGAATGTTCAGAACGATACCCCATTGGCATCAAGCGGTGTCCATTACACCCTGGTGTCCATTACACCAACTCGATCTGCAGACGGTCCAGAATTCAAAGCCCTCACACAAGTGGTGCCCCAGCTGTGTTGGACGTTACAGCTGAGTGGTGCCCAACAACCAAAATCCTAAACAGACATCAGTGAGGGACTAGGCTATTCTTGTGCAAACAAGATTCAATAACAATAAATGAACTACTTTCTTCTATTTAGATCAGACTATCAACAGATTTCAGACTTCAATAGTAGTTCTCTTCAAGCCTTACAATCAAAGCCGCCTAGTCACAACACTTCAGACAGATATCAGAATAAACGGAACATCAAAGGGGTTCCTAAGTCCATCATCTAAGTTCTTCAAGTGATCCCAATACAAAGCAGAGTAAACAGAGCTAATGAACATGTACATTATATGTAGATAGTACCAGGCGGTACAATTCGGAATCAGAAGTGATAACAATTCAAACCTAAGTCAAATGTTAAACCCGAAGCATCGCACAACCTACTTAGTCAACGAAAGGGATCAGGGTTCGCGATACCCGAACAGACAATCTTCGTGCATAGATATAAAGAAAGGTATCCCGTTGTCCCGTACCGTTCAAGATTGAATAAGATTAGTACCCGATGCAATCAAAATAACCGTGAAGGATGTCGGCTCAAAACATCTTCACCTATAGCCAAATGAGTCAAAAAAGGGTAGCCAAAGTTCCACCTAAAGTCACCTAAAAGATGGCAGAAAAGAACCTTAGAACAGGGTTCTTACAGTTGACCCGGTCGATCGCATAAACAGGCTACCCGGTCGACCGGGCCCTTATACTGAAGGCCCTGTCAACCGGAAGGGGACAGGTCGACACCCTTCCTGTGTGCCCGGTCGACCGAGCCCTTGGCCGGTCAACCGCGTACACAGTCCTCCCTGTCGACCGAGCCCAGGTCGGTCGACCGACAGTTGTAACTGGAAAATACGAGAACAGTAACTTCGTCAGGTTCCAGAGAACCTGACTCAATGTCGCCGATCGACCGTGCACACTGCGGAAACAGAACCCAGGTTCTGTTTCTGTAGTGAGCTTGGTCTAAAATTCCTCCCTGATTTCCCTAAACCTGATAAGCAAGCATATCAAGTAAAAAGGCAGTCCAAACTCATTCCATAGTTCCATCTAATCAAGCCATTAATATGCTAATCCATTTCATTAAGCAAAGAAATACGATTATCGTGTTTTCAAACCAAATCATCAAATGAGCAAATGCCATCTAAATCAACGTATTTCTATACAAATCAAGGAAGACAAATATATCATGCATCAACATATTTATCTACTTGCCTTAGATGAAGAGCTTGATAAAAAAATCCAAGAAGAAATGGGGAAAAATCCACTCAAAGCTCAAACTTGGGGAAATGACTCTCAATCCTAAATAGAACCTACAAATGCATGCCAAGGGTGAAAATGAGTCAAATGCATGCCAAGGGTGAAAATGAGTCTTCCTAATCCATTTCTAGCCAAAGAGGAAGAAGAAGAAGAAGTCTACAAGCTTTGAAAGCTTTTTAAGAGATGGGTTGTGGATAAAAACCTTAGAAAATGGGATGGGTGGACTCTTTAAGACTTGAGGAAGAAGAAGGGAAGCTTCACTGGCGTCGACAGAGCTCCGGGGATCGTCGGCAGTGAGGAGGCTGAGAGCTTGGAGGAGGCAACACAGTGAAACGGATGAAAGAGAACAAGAGATGGGTGAGGGTGAGTGATGAGTATATTAGGTTAGATTTGAAGGATAATTACAGTTAAGTCCTTCAGTCCACTAAAGATGATTTTTGGGCCTCTTCGACGCATCGGACCAAAACGCGACAGAATACTAAAGTTTGTGAAATGTCGAGACCTACCCAATGCACCCAAACTCACAAAACTCATAATCTCATAAAAACCCCTGAAAACTTCCCAAAATTGCAAACCACCCCCCCTACTGTACCCAAACGAACTCAGACTCACGTGAGACTCCGCACGCGAGATCCATACGCCAAACCCGACTCGCTAAGATTCTAAACACGCTTACTAACTAATCACGCAAGTAATATAATTAATAGAAGATTAAAGGACAGGGCGTTACATCATATCTTCTATTTCTTTTTTATTGGTTTCTGAAGAAGAGCGTGGATTTTCCTTTTCTGAGAACACCTTCTTTAATTTCGTCTACCGGGTGAAGCCTCTAACTGCATTTTGGAAAAAAATACTCGTGCTCAATGGATTTTGTGTCATCTATGGGTCTAAGGGTTTTTTTTTTTTTTTGGGGGGGGGGGGGGAGTTTAGTCCCAGATTTCTTCCACTTCGCTGCTATGAGTTCTTGTTTTGAGAAGAAACCTGAGTGTTATTTCGGGTTTTTGAGCACTTTTGTGTTTTTTCTGAGATGGGTTTTTCGTTATAAGTGTTCATATTATCTGATTTTACTTGTCTTGTTGAGGGTTGTGTCTGTTTATTAGGTGATGATAATGACTTGGGATATGCATTTATTTTGGAGACACTCCTTTCAATTGTTGTTTGCACTTTTGTTTTAATGGAAGCTAGTGCATTTGGAGACACTCCTTTCAATTGGTGTTAAGATTTTGATCGGTTGGTTTTTACTGTGTTTGTATGATTTGTACATTGGTATTTGTTAATTTTTTCTCATGTTTCGTGGTTTTTTTTTTTTTTGGTCATGATGGAATTGAAAGATTACATTTTTGTGTTCACGTTGACACTGATTTGGAATTTTAGATAATGAAATGCAATTACTCAATAGCTAACATTTAAAGAAGGCAAAGTGTAGTGCATAAGATTGAAGGATTGAAAGAGTTTGGGGGAAGAGTGATTTGTGATTCTATTAGTGATGATTGTTCATCATTAGGTGCTTGCTATAAACATCTCTAAGATGGGTCATGTGACTATGCTTGCTATGAAAATCTCTAAGATGGGTTATGTGATTATGCTAATTGGGCAGAGTGTCACATGGACATAGTTGGTCTTGATGGTGGTGTATGGATGCTCTTCCAACATTATATATTGCATATGTCATACTTTAGATAGGCATTTAGCAAGTTACTCATTTTGTATACAAATCATCCATTCGGTAAATCTCTTTCCTAATTTTTATGTGGACGTTGACACTGGTTTTTGGAAAAAAATAAACAAATAAAAAGTATATAAGAACTTATATGTTTTCAGATTGTCATGTCATCCCAAACCAAACTGCAGTGTGGATTGATGTCTATGCTTCCCAAAGTGCTAAAACTTGATTGAAGTATGTGTTTAGGAGTGAATGCCCTTCATGAAATTAATGGTTTTCATGGCACGTTTTTGCATCTAATTTCTTTAGCTATTAACCCAATCAGTATATGTGCTTTTGCTTTTTATCCCTAAATTAAGGCATCTCATTTCCTATGAGGGAATTAGATCTAGTCGATTGTTACTAAGCTACTGTGCCCGGTTCAAATCATTGATTATTCTTTTTTTTTTTTTTTCTAAATTTGTTAATAGCTTTAATTTTTTAAATCGATGTGGTTAATGGTGATTTCTTTGGATGTGTATTGGAGATGAGGATGGGTAAAGATGTTATTTTTTCCCTCTTATGAGACCATTTAAGTATATTAATCTCACTATATATGATGAGGTTTACAGTGAAATGTGAGTTAATTTCTATACAAATATAGAGGCATTATGAGCAAAATACAAGAAGCATGACAGCCTATAGTACCACATCTTGTGATTCCCCTTTCATGACATGAAGAGGCTCCCTGCTCTCGCCTCTCACAGAGATAATGCAGGTTCTGTTTGATGCCCCTCCATCCACTTTTTTTGTAAATGAATTGGGTTTAGGGTTTAGGGGTTTGTTTATTTTCCTATTTTTTTCTTTTTCTGATATGTGCTTTCTGTTTGCCTCAATAGAAGCTAGGGTTTGTGATTGGATTGCGCATCATAATGCCATTTTTTATGTATGCTGGATAAAGGTACATCACTTTGTTGTTTGAAAGTTTAGTTCTTTAGTTAGACACATGAATAAATATTTGTTTTTTCTTTTCATACATTGATAATTTTTTCCTTTAAATTAGTGCCTTTCAGATCATTATTCAAACTTTCAGATACTTTATATGATTTTGCACTCCCTTCATTCCGGTGTTAATTTGGTCTGTTTGATATTGCAGGATGATACCCAAATTCTCACTGCTTCTGGTGATCAAACTGTAAGTGATGCAGTTGTTTGTTACAGGGTGGTACTGCTGAAATATTATTGGCTTCTTATATTTCTATTATGCAATTGCAATCAGCTATTAGCCCTGATGCTTCTCACATACTACCTGGTTATAGTGATGGAAATGCATACATGTTGCAGGTTCATATTGGTTTCTTTGGAACACATTTCTCATTCTGGTTCTTTTTAGCTTGGATATGATTGGGGAAAATGCTGTGCCAGGTAAATAACCTTGAAGTAGGTCCTGTTGAATTGAAAGGCCACGAAGGAGAAGTTACCGCTGTAGATTGGTATGTATTCAGTACAGAGACAATCTGCCAATGCATTCTATGTTTCCATTGTCACGGCCTCGGACCGGGACCCCGTCCTAATCCGGCGACGCGGCACGGCGGGCTAGAAAATTCCGCCCCGCATGCGCTAATTTGTTTCCCACAGGTTTCCGTGATGAGGATTCCACACGAATTACACACATTCAACACATTTGTAGAATCGTGTAGCAAGCACTTTATCAAATTACTTTAAAAAAGGGAAAGTATAAATGCATCATCGACTCATGTCAGAGAGAGTAAACATTACTAGCATACCCATAGTTAAGTTAAGGTTTCCATCACATCCAAATAAAATTAAGTTTTACAAGTTTTTCCCCAAAAGAAATAAGCCAACATTGGCTTATACAGAATCCCAAAATAAAAGTTGTTGAGTTCCCAAAATGTTTTGCGTCTTGCCCTAACACGATGTCTACATGACATCGTTGGGCTGCCACTCTTGCCCGACAGGCTGCACACCTACGATCTCCTTGCACTCCTCCTCAGGGGCAACGTTACCTGTATCTGAACACCAAAACGAAGGGCCAAACACGACGGTCTGGCAGGTAATTGAATCAAATACAACCATGCCATAAATCATAGATTTACAATTTATAAAGCAAGTATAGTGAAAGAATCAAATAAAGTAAATAGTTCAAAACAACATCCCTTTGATGCCACATAAATAATCACGACACACATTTGAATAAACCTTGGCAACCACACAAAGCTACATTCTTTGTCACACGAGGTAACAAGAGCACTCACGATAGAAATTCTCCGTCACACAAGGTGAAAGGGAGCACGAAAACAAGACCCAGTAGAACTGGGCATCACTCACGAATCTTGCCGCGGAACGGGCTAAATAACACGCACAATAATCCAAACTGCAGTTGGCACGAAATATTTAAGGACCCAAGACGGTTGATCAAACCGACAAGGTCGTCCAAGCTAAGTGGTGCCGACAAGAAAACAAATACACACTAATTTTTGAAATCATGCTTGCTATGTTTAAATTCTGAAACTACTCACACTATTTCAAGAACACACGCTGTTTCACACAAATTCACAAATAGTAGTCTCGACACGATGTGTATAAAACATGATTCACACACTAAATCACGAAACGAGATTTTTGAAATCGCACGTTCATTTCACAATAGTCATTCAATTCCTTGGAACCATAACCGTTGAGTTCGTATACACTTTGAGGTCCCATGTCGTTCATTCGTTTAGATGGTACCCAATTTTTAACGACGTTCAAGATATCAATGTGTATGCATCAACTAGGAAGAGTCCAAAAGGAATTGGAATTGTAAAACCCCACTATTTTCTTCATTTTAGAAATCTGGGTATAGTCGGTCACCTATCGGTTGGCCTTCAGTTAGCCGACCCTGAACATGTCGGTTAGCCGAGTGCTGACCGAGAGTTAACCATCCCATCAGGTCAAGAAAATAGCATTCTGGAATTGGAACTGAGGATGTTCGGTCGACCGACCCCCAAGTTCTGTCAAATGCAGCATTCTGGAAATGGAACCGAGATGGCTCGGTCATTTGTCGGTTGGCCTGTCGGCTAGCCGACCACTGACCGACAGCTGACCGGCCAGCTGCGGGGATGCATTTCTGAGTGCTATTTCAGTCCTTTCTTTCCCACATCAGTTTTCCTTATAACCTCTATTTTCTTGTATGAAAATGAGCCTACATGCTCCTCCCATTTTCATCAACCACTCATTCAAAACAATATCCCAAAATTCCTCATCCAAACCTCATACAAATTCAAGTTTCACATTCTAGCAATTGAAGCATAGAAATCCCAATTTAGACAAAGCAATTCCAAAACAAAATTCCATGAAATAAGTCTCAACATATGACAATAAAACATATGTTTAGCAAACTAACATTGAAACCAAATAAGATTAAATCAATGGAGATTTAGAAATTAGAGGTCAACTCATAGTTCCAAAAGCATTGCATGCACAATCACATTAATTCAATTACTTGCCTTGGGTAGAAAAGCACTCAAGAAAAGATCTCCTAACACAACTCTCTCAGCTACACTCCAATCTACAAGAAAACCCCAAAGAAAACCACTCAAAACTCCACAAAACTTGAAATCAAAGGAGTCCTCAAGAAAAACCCTTGCATGCATGAAAGAAAGCTTCCTAAGGGTTTAAGAAAACCATGGTTGAAAGAAGGAAGCCATTGCTTACCTTTTGAAGCTCTAACAATGGAGAACAACTCCAAGGAGAAGATGATCTCAGCTGGAATTCTTTGAGAAGATGTAGCGACCCTGGACCAAGCCCAGGCCTGCGACTTGCGAAAGTGCTGTTTACCAACTAACTATCTGTGATTAACCCACAGGTTTCCGCGGTGAGGATTCCCAAAACTAACTTGGAATCTATCCCACATGAACAATGATTTGCGGAAGTGTGCAAGTAATCTTATTTATACAACACATGTGATATATCATCCACTTACATAAATTAGATCATCATCAAGACAATAATCAGAGGAGGAAACATAACATGGCATTACTAATTTAACTTTCAAGTTTCCAAAAGACAGAAGAAAGTAAGTTAAGTTTTCACATTTCCAAAGTATAAACGGCCAACAAAGGCCTTACAACCCAAAAACACAATAAACATTTCCTTTCCCATCATGTAACGTGCTCAAGGTCCCACCCGACGTCTAGAGGGCGTCGTAGGGCTGCCACTCACGGGCTGGGGGTGACTCAAGAGCCTCCTCCGGACGCTCCTCCTCGGGGGCAATAGCTCCTGCATCTAAACACCAAAGTAAAAAGGGTCAGAAACGACGGTTTGGCAGGTGATCAATTTAAACATAAAACAAATCGATTAACAATCGTAATGATCAGTACTTAAAATTTGACATGAGTTTTGAGCTAAACATATACATACGGTACAAGCAAAACTAATACAATTTCAGGAAAATATCATGAATCATGAATCCACATTGAGCTCATTCTTTCTCTATCATACTTAATGACAAGAGCAAGAAAAACGAAACGAAACGAGACAAAAGCCCAATTCACACAAGGTGAGTGGGAAAAACCGGCCGCGAAACCGGACAAAACGAGAATGTGTACAATTACATGACTAATCTGCATATTGTCCTTATGCTTTAGAACCCCTAACTAGTGGATCAGACTAAGAGGGCAGTCCAAGCTTAGCGGTATTCTATGATATTCATGTATGCACAAGACATGTCGATACTTGTACAAAACTTATCAAGAATGGAAAAATGCACTTATCAAAGTAAAATGAAACAGGATTTGCAAAAATAAGATATTCTATATTATTATGAACTAAAGAGATGATTCCCTTTTTTTTTTTCCTTTTCTAAATAATTCTAAGAAAACCAAACTTTCCAAGCAATACTCATAGTGACCAAAAACTAGGATTTTTAAACAATCAAATTCGTGTTCATGCTAAGAACCTAAATTTGATCTCAGTGCAATTGAAATTCAAATATCAGTGTTCAAAATAATTTGGTGTTCTGATGTTATTTGATATTATGAGTTTCAACGGCACCATATCAAATTTAAGCCACTTGACATGATCAAGTTTTCTTCCTTATAGCAATCTCCTCAAGCTCCTCCTTTTTTTCCTCAATCAGACAACATCAGGTTCGCTTGAGCGATGATAGGTTCGCTCGAGCGGACTCATCCAGAGCATTCATCGCTCGAGCCTCCCCGAAATTCGCTCGAGCGGTCTCAACCAGAGACTTGTTCGCTCGAGCTTACCCAGTGTTCGCTCGAGCGGACAGGTTTCTGGGAGCGATCTTCCCAGACAGAAGCTTGTTTGCTCGAGCGAGCCAGGTCTCCGCTCGAGCGAACAGCCTTCTGGCTGACTCGCCCAGTGCAGAAATCCCATTCTCCTTTGAATTTTTTGCTACCCTCTTTCCTTCAATTCTCCTTTTTAAAATAACCTGCATACATCTGATCTTCCCAACCTTTTCATATAACCATTCATCACCCCAACTCCTTCATTATCCAACGACACCACTCACAATTCCAGCCATTTATAGATCATATCTTACAATCAAAACAGAAATCAATTTAACCAATGCACAAATCAAAATCATACTAAAACTTAGGCAAGAAGTTATAGAAAATACTTCAGATAATCCCATGCATTGGAAAGTAGTAAATGAGCAAATTAAACATGATGAAATCAACCATTAGAAAGCAAAATAATGCCTAACTTCAACATGCATTAAGAGAGTCTAAAAGGATCACTTGCCTTCACCAATTTGCTATCCACAATCTCTCAAACTCCTATCCAAAGAAGAGCCACGAAATCTACACCAAAGCCCCAAGAAAACCATTCTAAAAATCACCATTTTGGTCAATCAAAACCCCCATTTCGAAAATGGGTTTGCATGTATGAAGATTAGTATCCTAAGGAGCTTAAAAGATCAAAATGAAAGGAAGAAGAAGATCCCATTACCTGGAGCTAACCAAACAAGAGGGAGAGGAGAAAATGGAGATCTCTTCCAACTAGAAGTTCCAAGAAGATTGCACCAAAAGGGAGCTTAGGTTGAGAGGACGAAGGAGATGGCCTTAGATTTTGATTTGGAAACTCCTAACCTTGACCTGCAAAGGAAGAGAGTGGGAGGAAGAAGAAGTCTCCACAACTGGCTTGGAGAGTGTAGTTGCAGGAATTGGTTTCTGGACGTGAGGTAAGTGAAGGAGGAAGAGGGACTTAAGTCAATGAGTCCTAGCGGGCCCCACAAGGATCAAAACTTACCACGATTAAAACCTCACTTTACGGGCCCCGGATGGAAACGACGAAAAGACAAAAATGATCGTCGAAAAATCTAGTTTCCAAAAAGTATAAATTTGACATAGTTTTGTGATTTCGAAATTTGAGTCCAGATTTGATGTGAAAAGACTGTTTTACCCATTTTGAGCCAAAACTTGGGTTTCTGGGCCTCAAATACAGACGGTGGAAAACAAAAGTTGAGCAATAAAATAAAACCATTCAAAATTGATCAAAATCACAATAAAATCTAGAATTTTTGAATTTCCTCCCAAGCTTACACGCACATTCAAGGCACCCCTGAGTGTGACTAAATAGCATAAAACGCTCTCCAAATTCCTCAAAGCTAATTCTAGATTAAATCAAACAAATACCTAATCCCACAAGCATTAAACCCACATAATAACTAAACGCGCACTTAATTAACACTAATCAAACTAATCCTAGGTTGGGGTTTGACAGAAGAGTATCAAAAGAAAGCTTGAGAGGTGGGAAAGAGATTGGTGTGATCAAAGCTCCATTTTCCACCAAGAAAGTGAGACATGCAAGAAGAGAGAGAGAGTGGCTGGAAGAGAGGAAAGGAAAAACTGGTTCTCACAACTTTCAGATGGTTTGGATGGGTGAACAAGAAGAACATCAAACTCATGTGGGTTTTTTTTTTTTTTTTTAATGGGTTTAAGTGGCTGTGGGTCCCACTTATCTAAAAACTTTAAGAGTTTAAAACTCCCTCTTGTGTGTCCCGGGTGAGATCGACGAAAGAGGGAAAAATGATCGTCGAAATGTCTAGTTTTCAAAAAGTATAATTTTGGGACATTTTTGGGATTTCAAAATTCATGCACAAATTTTGAGGTGAAAAGACTGTTTTGCCCTTTTTGCTGAAAATCATGGTTTCGGGGCTCAAATACATATGGAATAATTTCCAAGGTTGTTGAAATAAAAAATACAAATCCAAAAGATCAAAAATCGATATTTTTTTTTTCAAAATCAACAATCCGAATTCCCACACGAGCAAGTAATGCACGGGCCACCCTGGGCCCGATCAAACCTAACCCAACGCCCTCAAAACTCCCCAAAGCTATTCAAAATGCTAATCTAGCTAGAAATCCAAGTTAATCGTTCGCTAACTCCACTTACTAACTAAACACAGCTAAAACAATCATTAACAAATTAAACCTAGGTCGGGGTCTGACATCCATGAGCTTCATTCTCTGTGTGTGCGCGCGCGCGCAATGTCTCGTAGGTGTCCATTAGAAACTGGAAAGACTGCTGCT
Organism: Persea americana; assembly: GCA_029852735.1. Classification (NCBI taxonomy): domain Eukaryota; kingdom Viridiplantae; phylum Streptophyta; class Magnoliopsida; order Laurales; family Lauraceae; genus Persea; species Persea americana. The sequence goes on from CM056820.1 coordinate 775,608, forward strand.
TCATCTAGTGATTTCATGGTATGTGTAGCAGTTATCATTGCTACTATTTGTCTTTCGTCTCTTTTTCCAATCAGTGAAAATTATCATGCATGATTCACTATTCTTGTAACTTGCATTGAATCCTTCTATGAGGAAGATCTCCTCACTCCATAGGAAACTTCAGAGACGGTATTAATAATTCTAATATTTTAATAAGTAACGATTTATTAGCTTCTTCTTTTTAATTTAATATTGTGTTCGAATTTGTACAGCGTGATGTTCCAATCGGTAGGATAGAATTGTGGCATAAGACACACTATAGTCTAGAAAAGGGTTGGTCTACTCCCAAGTGTCAGCTGCTTTATGTAAGGACATTTTTTTTTTAAGTTTCATTTTATTACTTATTTTTTGTGTTCTTCATTTTTTCTATACATGACTAAATATTTATGTGAATTTTTTGCTTTTGTAGGAGAAAATGATTACACTCCAGTCGCAGTGCACAAAAGAGGATTCTACGCCATTGACAGATGATGAGATATGCAAATGAGTGTTGGGTACAAGGTTTGGATATGTTCGAGGTCTTGGGCATGGCGTGGCGGCCCCTCCATCCTCATTAATAGGCCTTCACAATAATCAGCGGGTGAAAGAGCTTACTAAGAGGGCCACGACAGCTGAAAGACAAGCTCAAGAGTTGGCTGAACAGTTGCAACGGATGGAATCTCAGATGGAGGCTCAGAGACAACAAATGGAGGCTCAGATGAAGGTTCAGATGGCGGGTCAAAAACAACAAATGGAGGCTCAGATGGATGACATGAGATCATGGTAAAAGAATATAGAGGCTATGATGCAATTGATAATAACGCAAAATAGGGGCACTGTTGCGACCCCGAACCGGGGGACCCGGGACCGCGACGGGGTGGTGTGGATAATGAACCACCCCTTGATGATAATTATTATACATTTCCTTAATTTCCCACAGGTTTCCGCGGTGAGGATTCCACATACACTCATAGAACATTTATATAGGTGCGGAAGCGTGTAGCAAATCAAACTCTTAATCCAATCACATCAAATAAGACTGTTAATAAACAAGTATAGCATGATGTCAGAGTGAGCAATGATCTCATTAGCATTCCCAAAATATTAAGTTAAAGTTTAAACAAAAGAACAAGTTAATTAACATTCCCCAAAAATAATGGCCAACAAAGGCCAGTACAACCAAAGTATAAATCAATGACATCCCAAAATGTTCGCAGCTCAAAGCTAAACCCAATGTCTACATGACATTGTCAGCTTGCCATTCTACTAATCGTTGCGGTTCACCGACTGCCTCCTCTGGCTCCTCCTCAAAGGCAAAGACGGGGGCTGGACCTGAGTACCACAAAAATGGGTCAGACACGACGGTCTGGCAGGTGGGTGAATAGATAATACCAATAAAGAAATCAAAGCACTTTCTAAACATGATGAAATCTTGTTAAAACAATAGCTGTCTTAAAACAGGGCATATAGTTCATTTAAAGTACAGATGCAATATAAATCATGCGGGGTATTCAAGGTACAGGAACTGACTAGATGGCAACCACACTAGAGCTAAATCATCTCCATCACTAAGGTGATGAGAGCACATTCAGTGCGTTGGGCTCGAGCACACGAAGTGACGAGAACCAACATTATATACATATACATATACATATAGCTAGGCAAGACCACGGCCGCGGAACCGGGTAACGGGACAGGACAGGATCCAAGTTGCAACTGGCGGGAGCACAGGGGGAGACCCAAGTCAGTTGATCAGACTGACAAGGATGTCCAAGCTTAGTGGTGCCGACTCTTAGGTTACATGATAAATCAAAACATATACAAAACTATATCAATATAAAACATACGGGCAGGCGGGGCATGGTGCTCGAAGGCACACATTTCATATTATTTTCGGTTCATGTATACACGGGCTGGCAGGACATATCGGGTGTACAAATCGGAATTTGAGAGAAAACCAGTAGATTCGGGTTATTATACAAATAACTGAATAAAACAATGCAATGAATCCTTATGCCATTAGGGACTATGTATTGGGGCATCTATATTCAAACGACCTGTATAAGGATCTTGTATGTCTAAATTACCCTTAGTATGGTACTCAAATGATAGAGGACATACTAAGTTTCCTTATGCACGTTGATGAATCTAAAGGTCCCAATACCTTTTCCGAAATGGTTTTTCTTTCTATGTCAATCTCCTTATGTCATCCCCTGGGTCTTTCCAAGGTGGTAGGGCATCAGAACAACCCATCCAAACCTTTAAATACCATATCTGAAACCAATAGAAAAGACTCAGGAATTCTGGGTAAAACTCGGTCACCTGTCGGTAAGGTGGCGGTTAGCCGCCGATGTGATCGGCGGTTAGCCGCTGACTGACCGCGGGGCTGACCGCGGTTCACCCTGCTAAAATGTAGCATTCTGTGTTTCTAACCGCGCATCTCGGCTACCTAGCGGTCACAGGGTTTTTGGATTGGCGGTTAGCCGCGAGCTGACCGCGGTTCGGCTGTCAAAATACAGCATTCTGTGTTTCTAACCGCATCTGGGTCGGCTAGCCGCCGGTCACCTGTCGGCTAGCCGCCGAGGTGACCGCCCGCTGACCGCCCAGCTGCGGGAACTACACATCAGGTGCAGATTTCAGTACTTTCTTTCCCAAACTATTTCACCTCAACTCCAACCCTTTCCTAACATGAAATAGATCCATTCCCTTCCATTCAACATTTAATTCTTTCCACCAACCACCCTTTCATCAATGCATTTATTTCTTCTACCAATGCAAATCTCATTCAATGCAAATACAAATCTCATTTAAGAAGTCATACTAACCCAAAATAAACTTTCATGAATGCATGCATATATTCTCATAGAACTAACTAAGAGAAAACCATGACAATAAATACATTTCCAAAAGCATTATAAACATAATGAATCAAGTGAAATAGGAATAGTAAAAATCCACATTTTCAACCAAAATAAGAACTTATTCAAATCGAATCCATTCATCCACTTGCCTTGGTCTCCAAGTATGCTAGTCAAGCTCTAATCCTTCTATCAAGCTCTAAATCTACAATCCACACAAAAATCCCCAAATACAATCATTACAACCCTAGAATGTCAAAACCAAGAAATAGATGGAGATAGCTTCCAATAATCAAGGTGAAGCACCTCCTAGGCTAGATGAACACACAATCAAGAGATGAGAAGAAGAACTTACATGAAGAGTCCTCTAATGGCAAGAGTTTGCTCAAAAGGTAGCTTGGAATGGAAGGTTCTCTCAAAAAAGATATCAAGAGGAAGCTCTCATGGAGGGGAAGAAGATTACCACCTCCATTTTGCCTTTAGCAATAGATTTGAAAGAGATTGAGAGATGAAGAACCAAGGAGCAAGAAGAAGAACCTAGGGCTGGGCTGGAATACCTTGTTCTCAAGAAATTGCAAGAAGAGGAGGAGGGAAAAGAACTCCTCCTTATATAGACAATGGCTATGGGTCCCACAACTTAAAGTCTAAAATGGGCTAGAACGTCGCTCTACGGGCTTCGGACGGATTCGACGAAGAAGGAAGAATTGATCGTCGAAATTTCTACTTTCCAAAAAGTATATATTTTACGAGTTTTGGAGACATTGAAAATAGTGTCCAGATTTTGTGTAAAAAGACTGTTTTACCCTTATCAATGGCAAAGTAGGGTTTAGAGGTCTCGAATGGAAACGGAGCAAATACAAAAGTTGTCGGGAATCATAAAATACATAAAACGGAGTAATTTACCGATTTCCAGAATTATAACTAGATCCCAAAACTAATCGAGACACAATAAAAAGGAACCCCCAAAGGGCCCCACTAGATCAAAAGAGTTCCCAAAATTATTCAAAGCTATAAAAAGCTATTCTAATCCAGATTTACTCAATTTCCACTAATCACACTTATAGCTAAAACGCGTCTTAATTAACACTAAAAGGAAACTCTCGGGGCGGGGTCTTACATCCTCCACCCCTTAGGGCATTTGGTCCACCAAATGAAATAAAATAACTAACCTCGGGTAGTAGATGCGGATACTTCTTCTGAACTTGATCCCGTAATTCCCACGTTGCCTCTTCAGGTCCGTGATTTTCCCAAAGCACTTTCACCCATTGTATAGCCCTTGTCCTCAGTTCCTGTTCCTTCGTATCGATGATCTGAATAGGCTTCTCGACATAGGTGGCATCTTCTCTGATCTCTAATGGTTCATGACGGAGTACATGTGACGGATCGGGGACGTACTTTTTCAACATAGACACATGGAACACATTGTGTACGCCGGAAAGCTCAGGTGGTAAGGCCAATCTGTAAGCCACGTCACCAATCTTGCTCACGATATCATAGGGTCCAATGTATCGCCGAGATAATTTGCCTCTCTGTCCGAATCTCAAAGTCCCTCTAGTAGGTGACACCTTCAAGAAAACCTTATCTCCTTCCTTAAAATGTAAGTCCCTGCGATGAGAGTCTGCATAACTCTTCTGTCTACTCCGGGCTACTTTCAGACGTTCTTGGATCAACTTGACTTTATCACTGGTTTCACTCACCATAGTCGGTCCATGAAAACTGCGAATACCTACTTCTTCCCAACAAACTGGAGTTCTACATCTCCTGCCATACAATGCCTCAAAAGGCGCCATCCCAATGCTCGAATGATAACTGTTGTTGTAGGCGAATTCGCAAAGCGGTAGGGTCTCATCCCATTGAGTCTTGAAATCTAGTACACACGCTCGAAGCATATCTTCAAGGGTCTGAATTGTTCTTTCCGACTGACCATCTGTTTGTGGGTGATACGCTGTGCTGAACTGAAGCTTTGTTCCCATAGACTCATGCAAAGTCTTCCAAAATCTCGAGACGAATCTGCTATCTCTATCCGAAGTAATGGAGACTGGCTGCCCATGCCGGCTGACAATCTCGTTAACAAACAACTCTGCGAGAGGTAGCATATGCATTTTCTCTCCGGTCTTCATAGGAATAAAATGAGCTGATTTGGTGAGACGGTCCACAATGACCCATATGGAGTTGTTCCCTTTTCTGGTCCTTGGCAATCCCGAGATGAAATCCATGGTGATATGTTCCCACTTCCACTCTGGGATCTCTAATGGCTGTAATAACCCTGGAGGTCTCTGATGTTCTGCCTTCACCAACTGACACGTCATACATCGTGAAACGAAAGCTGCTATTTCCCTCTTCATGTTGTTCCACCAAAATCTGCCCTTCAAGTTCTGATACATCTTCGTGCTACCCGGATGCATAGAGTACTTCGTACTGTGCGCCTCTGTCATAATGTCATTTTTCAAATCTTCAATATTGGGCACGCATAGACGATCACGATAGAATAAGACTCCATCCACAATACGAAAATTAGGACGTTCTGCTATATGCTCTGAAATCTTGGCCAACTCTGGATCTTGCAATTGGTCGTCCTTGATCTTCCGAATGAACGAGGGTTCAGACACTGACATATTGGCCAACATCACTCCCTCGCTTAGGGCTGAAAATCTACCCCCAACTCTTCGAATTGCTGAAAGAAGCACGTAACTCTTAGGCTTGCCACACTTGCTGACTTCCTACTCAAGGCATCGGCTACTACATTTGCCTTTCCCGGGTGGTACTTGATCGGAAAATCATAATCTTTGATATATTCCATCCATCTTCTTTGTCTCATATTCAACTCCTTCTGAGAGAACAAATACTGTAAGCTGCGGTGATCAATGGACTTCGAATTTCTCTCCACAGAGGTAATGTCTCCACATCTTTAGCGCAAAAACGACCGCTGCTAACTCCAGGTCATGGGTTGCATAGTTCTTCTCGTGGTCCTTCAACTGACGGGATCCATAAGCAACGACTTTTCTATCTTGCATCAACACACAACCGAGTCCTATATTCGAAGCATCTGTAAAAATGGTGTAACCGCCGCTCCCGGATGGTAAAGTGAGGACGGGTGCTGAAGTTAATCTCTTTTTCAACTCTTGGAAGCTGGTCTCACATTGGTCGGTCCACACATAAGGTGCATTCTTCTTGGTCAACTTCGTCAATGAGGCTGCGATCGACGAAAATCCTTGCACAAATCTTCGATAATAACCCGCCAATCCAAGAAAACTTCTGATTTCTGACGCATTCTTCGGTCTCTCCCACTTCACAACTGCATCTATCTTGGTTGAGTCCACAGATAATCCTTCTTTGGAAATGATATGACCTAAAAATGCGACTTCTTCAAGCCAAAAATCGCACTTAGAGAGCTTCGCATACAATTGATTGTCTCTTAGGAGTTGCAATGCTATCCTCAAATGCTCTTCATGTTCTTCTCTAGACTTAGAGTACACCAAAATGTCATCAATAAACACCACTGTGAATTGGTCTAAGTACTCAGTGAATATTTTGTTCATCAAAGCCATGAATACTGCTGGTGCATTCGTCAGTCCAAATGGCATCACTAGAAACTCGTAGTGTCCATATCTCGTCCGGAACGCCGTCTTCGATACATCTGAATCTCTAACTCTCAGCTGATGATAACCTGATCTTAGATCGATCTTCGAAAAGTAAGCAGCACCTTGCAATTGGTCAAACAATTCATCTATCCTTGGCAATGGATACTTGTTCTTGATGGTAGCTTGGTTCAATTTCCGATAATCAATACACATTCTCATGGAACCGTCTTTCTTCTTGACGAATAAAACTGGAGCTCCCCAAGGTGAGACGCTCGGTCTAATAAAACCTTTATCCAACAATTCTTGCAACTAAATCTTCAACTCTCCTAATTCCGCTGGAGCCATTCTGTATGGTGCGATAGATATCGGAGCGGTCCCCGGTAACAATTCGATGGTGAAGTCAATCTCCCTAACAGGTGGTAAACCTGGGATTTCTTCTGGAAAAATGTCTGGGAATTCGCAAACAATTGGGATCTCCTCCACCCCTTGGGACCGTTTATCCTCCGTGATAAACGCTAAATAGCATTCACATCCACTTCTCACTAGTCTATCAGCCTTCAATGCTGAGACGAATCTTGGACAAGAATTCTTCTTCTCCCCATGGAACAAAACGCCTGCTGGGGTCTCCTCTAATTTGAACGTGAGGGTCTTATGGAAACAGTCCATCGTAGCATGGTATCCTGCTAACCAATCCATTCCTAGAATGACATCGAAATCATACATCTCCAACAAAATAAGATTCGCCGGTAACACCACATCTCCTATCTTAATAGCACATCTAGGATAATACTTCCTACACACAACTTGTTTGCCTACGGGAGTGGACACCGTCAACACATACTCAAGTTCTCTAGCAGGCATATCAATCAACTTAGAAAATTTTGGAGACAAGAAGGAGTGCGTAGAGCCAGGGTCAAACAAAATCTTAGCTTCAAATCCACAAACTAGGAGTGTACCTTCCACCACGTTATCTGCTGCCTCTGCATCAGCTTGGTTAATTGCATACACTTGTCCTCGCTGCCGAGGCCTGTTCTGAGCCTGTTGCTGCCTTCCTTGCTGTGCATTCCTATTCTGCTGAGGAGGACGCTGATTCTGATTCTGTCCTTGCTGACGAGTTTGATGCTGTTGTGGAGGTCTATATTGTTGCTGTGGAGCCTGTTGCTGGAGTGGCCTGGGCTGGTTCTGTACGGCTAGTGCATTCTGAGGTGGTGCCTAGCGTTGTGTTCCTTGTTGTTGCTGATTCTGTCTGTTGGTACCTTGCCCAGCCTGTCTTGGGCAGTCCTTGAGCTGGTGTGCCATGGATCCACATCTGAAGCATGCTCCCGTAATCGTACGACATTGAGCACTCTCATGGTTTTTACCACAATGAACGCAAACTAGAGCATTCTGCACGTTTTGTTCATGCCTCGGTCGTTTGTTCTGATGGTTCCTTGGTTGGTGATTCTGTTGGTGAGCTGGTGCCTTTCCTTGGATCTTGAGGATCTTGTTGTTCAGGTTCTCGAATTTATAGGCCCTTCTCACAGCCTCTTCAAAAGTGATAGGTGGTACAACACCCGTGGCATCCCTCTCAATGATCGGGTTAAGTCCTTCAAGGAACTTCGCTATCTTTTTCTCCACAGTGTCAATCGACTCGAGGGCATATCGAGACAACCTTTCGAACTTCGTGAGGTACTCTTGCACGGTCGTGTTACCTTGTACGAGCTGCTGGAATTCAATGGCCTTCTGCCTCTTCACATGTGTCAGTACATACTTGTCACCGAATTGTCTCTTGAAACTTGTCCAAGCCTCTGCGTCTGCTATGGTCCTATACTCAGCCTTGATTGTTTTCCACCATATATCCGCTAGGCCAGTGAACATGGAAGCGGTGAGTTGCACTTGCTGTCTACCGGTACATCTAAATATCTCAAAGATGTTCTCTGTATGCTCCAACCAGTCATCTGCAGCTAATGGGTCCTCATGCCCAGTGAATTCCTTGGGACCCCTCTTCCTAAACTTTTCATACAGTGCATTGGGATCGTGTTCCCTATTGTTAATGACAATTTGAGTGCCTAGAGGTTGCGCTGGTGCCGGTTCAGGTCTCCTTTCCAACACTTCTAACAACTGCCTTTGCATCGTAGCCATCTCCCTAGCATGCTCTTCATCCTTCCTGGCCATTTGCTCTTGCAATCTTGCCTGATTTTCATTGGCTTGACGTTGCTGGTCAAGCATGGCTTGCATCATCTGTTGAAATTGATTCTGCATGTTGGGATCCGGAGTACCGTTTCCTAGTGGCCCGGTGTGTTCACTATTGCTTGCGGTGGGATTGTCGGTTACGGGTCTTTTTCGAGGTGGCATATCACTGTAAAACAAATTGTTAGCACATAAAATCATATAAGGGTTACACATTGCTCACACGAGTCTAACTAACGAAAAGTCTAACGGATCCTCGCCACGTCCTTAGGATTTCTAGTTTCTTTTAATTGCCTGAAACACGTCTCGCTCTGATACCAGTCTGTTGCGACCCCGAACCGGGGGACCCGGGACCGCGACGGGGTGGTGTGGATAATGAACCACCCCTTGATGATAATTATTATACATTTCCTTAATTTCCCACAGGTTTCCGCGGTGAGGATTCCACATACACTCATAGAACATTTATATAGGTGCGGAAGCGTGTAGCAAATCAAACTCTTAATCCAATCACATCAAATAAGACTGTTAATAAACAAGTATAGCATGATGTCAGAGTGAGCAATGATCTCATTAGCATTCCCAAAATATTAAGTTAAAGTTTAAACAAAAGAACAAGTTAATTAACATTCCCCAAAAATAATGGCCAACAAAGGCCAGTACAACCAAAGTATAAATCAATGACATCCCAAAATGTTCGCAGCTCAAAGCTAAACCCAATGTCTACATGACATTGTCAGCTTGCCATTCTACTAATCGTTGCGGTTCACCGACCGCCTCCTCTGGCTCCTCCTCAAAGGCAAAGACGGGGGCTGGACCTGAGTACCACAAAAATGGGTCAGACACGACGGTCTGGCAGGTGGGTGAATAGATAATACCAATAAAGAAATCAAAGCACTTTCTAAACATGATGAAATCTTGTTAAAACAATAGCTGTCTTAAAACAGGGCATATAGTTCATTTAAAGTACAGATGCAATATAAATCATGCGGGGTATTCAAGGTACAGGAACTGACTAGATGGCAACCACACTAGAGCTAAATCATCTCCATCACTAAGGTGATGAGAGCACATTCAGTGCGTTGGGCTCGAGCACACGAAGTGACGAGAACCAACATTATATACATATACATATACATATAGCTAGGCAAGACCACGGCCGCGGAACCGGGTAACGGGACAGGACAGGATCCAAGTTGCAACTGGCGGGAGCACAGGGGGAGACCCAAGTCAGTTGATCAGACTGACAAGGATGTCCAAGCTTAGTGGTGCCGACTCTTAGGTTACATGATAAATCAAAACATATACAAAACTATATCAATATAAAACATACGGGCAGGCGGGGCATGGTGCTCGAAGGCACACATTTCATATTATTTTCGGTTCATGTATACACGGGCTGGCAGGACATATCGGGTGTACAAATCGGAATTTGAGAGAAAACCAGTAGATTCGGGTTATTATACAAATAACTGAATAAAACAATGCAATGAATCCTTATGCCATTAGGGACTATGTATTGGGGCATCTATATTCAAACGACCTGTATAAGGATCTTGTATGTCTAAATTACCCTTAGTATGGTACTCAAATGATAGAGGACATACTAAGTTTCCTTATGCACGTTGATGAATCTAAAGGTCCCAATACCTTTTCCGAAATGGTTTTTCTTTCTATGTCAATCTCCTTATGTCATCCCCTGGGTCTTTCCAAGGTGGTAGGGCATCAGAACAACCCATCCAAACCTTTAAATACCATATCTGAAACCAATAGAAAAGACTCAGGAATTCTGGGTAAAACTCGGTCACCTGTCGGTAAGGTGGCGGTTAGCCGCCGATGTGATCGGCGGTTAGCCGCTGACTGACCGCGGGGCTGACCGCGGTTCACCCTGCTAAAATGTAGCATTCTGTGTTTCTAACCGCGCATCTCGGCTACCTAGCGGTCACAGGGTTTTTGGATTGGCGGTTAGCCGCGAGCTGACCGCGGTTCGGCTGTCAAAATACAGCATTCTGTGTTTCTAACCGCATCTGGGTCGGCTAGCCGCCGGTCACCTGTCGGCTAGCCGCCGAGGTGACCGCCCGCTGACCGCCCAGCTGCGGGAACTACACATCAGGTGCAGATTTCAGTACTTTCTTTCCCAAACTATTTCACCTCAACTCCAACCCTTTCCTAACATGAAATAGATCCATTCCCTTCCATTCAACATTTAATTCTTTCCACCAACCACCCTTTCATCAATGCATTTATTTCTTCTACCAATGCAAATCTCATTCAATGCAAATACAAATCTCATTTAAGAAGTCATACTAACCTGTCAAACCCCGACCCAGGATTAGCGCGATTAGTGTTAACTAAGTGCGGGTTTAGTTGTAATGTGAGTTAGTGTGCGTGGGATTAGAAATTGGTCCGATTTAGTCTAGAATTAGCTTTGGGGAATTTTGAGAGCGTTTTGTGCTTTTTGTCACACTTAAGGGTGCCGTGAGTGTACGTGTAAGCTTGGGAGGAAATTCCTTTTTTTTTCTGATTTTAATCGTGATTTCGATCTCTTTTGAATGGTTTTATTTTATTAATAAACTTTTGTGTTCAGCTAGTTAGTGTTTTAGGCCCAGAAACCCAAGTTTTGGCCCAAAGGGGTAAATCAGTCTTTTCACACCAAATCTGGACTCAAATTTCGAAATCTCAAAACTATGCCAAATTTATACTTTTTGGAAACTAGATTTTTCGGCGATCATTTTAGTCTTCTTCGTCGTTTTCATCCGGGGCCCACAAGTCAGTGTTTTAACCATTGCCAGTTCTGAGCAATGGGGCCCACAAGAACCCACTTGAATCAAATCTCCTTCTCCCTCATTCTTCTTCACTCACGAGTCAAGCTCTCCCTGCAACTTCTGAACCCAGCTGAAGACTCTTCTTCTTCCCTTCCTTTCTTCTCTTTGCATGCCTAAGCTAGAGAGCTTCAAAGCACAAACCAACCCTACCATCTTCTTCCTCTCCACTCAAGGAATCCATTGCTACCATTTTCTTGGAGATCCCAGCTGTGTTTTCACTCCATTTTCTTCTCCTCTTCTTGTTTAGCAAGCTTCAGGTAATAGATCTCTTCCTCCTCTTCAATGTAGTCTTTTGAGTTCCTTAGGAACCCATTTTTCAAGCATGCAACACCCATTTCGAAATGGGTCATTGTCTTCTCTTTTTGGTGGATTTTTGAAGTTCTTTTCATGGGTTTTCTTGTAGATTTCGTGGAGTACTTTTGATAGGATTTGTTTCTGAGATTGTTGGGCTAGGACTTTGGTAAAGGCAAGTGAACAACTTAGACTCATGATGCATGCAATGTTTGATTTCTTTAGTTTTTATGATTTGATTTCTCTTCCATGATAATTTGGGCATGTATGTTTCCAAAGGTGTTATAGTCTGAAATTTTGTTTTAATTGAAATGCATATGTTAATGGTTTTTCATTCATTTGAAGTTGCTTTTATCTTGCCAATGTGTTTTATAAATGGATGAAAGAATGGAGGCAATGTTGTGAGGTGATTTGGAAGTGTGGATTGTTAGATTTTGAATGGAAATTGCCCTTGGAGAGCTTGGAGGCTCAGGGGATATGCAGGGATTTGACAAAGGAAAGAAATGGTGAAAAGGGAGTGTGAATTCTGAATTCAGCTGGAGCTGCCGCAGACAGGCGGTTAGCTGGCGGCCAGCAGTCGGCTAGCCGACTGTTGACCCACGGCTAACCGACCCTGTGTCGGTTAGAATTACAGTAACTCAATTTCTGCACAGGGCGTGGTCGGTCCGCTGGCGGTCAGCAGGCGGCTAGCCGACCTGCGCAGGAAATTTGAAGAGTAGTATGTTTCCTGATCAGTCGGTCAGCAGTCGGTCTGTTGGTCGGTCAGCCGACCAGCAACCGGCGGCCAGCCGCCGGGTAGCCGCGTGGTGACCGAATTGCACAGAAGGAGAAATTTTGAAGGGGCTTAGATGGGAGAGAAAAACTAGAATATGTTATGGGGTCTTTAGCCTGATGCTGTGCAGTTGAAACATGAAATGTTGTCCAGCTTCGGGAACACCAATTCATTTAAACTCCAACATTTGGGTTTCAACTTCACGAGAATCAAACAAAGGACCTTAGCATATACTTGACATAATTGTTTCGAAATCTTGAATTTTGACACGAAGAATACGTTCTGTACCTGTTTTGATTTACAAGCATGTATTTAACTTTTGATTTGTTTCAAGGACTATATTGGGGACACTTTTCTAGCTTTGATGTTATAGCTTTTGCTATTCGTGTTTAGTCTCGTCTGGCATTGTTTTGATAAGTGTTTTTCCCCATTTTTCGTTAAGTTTTGTACAAGTATTGATCAGTTTTATGCATACATGAATATCATAGAGTACCACTGAGGTTGGACTGCCCTCTCAGTCTGATCCACTAGTTAGGGGGTCCTTAAACATAAGGGCAATCTGCAGATTAGCCGTGTATTTATACACATCTTTGTTCTGTCCGGTTCCGCGGCCGATTTTCCGCCCACCTTGTGTGGCTCGGACTTCTGTTTTGTTTTGTCTCGTTCTGCTTCGTTTTGCTTGCTCTTGTCATTGCGTATGACGGAGAAAGGATGAGCTCCATGTGAATTCGTGAATCATGTTATTTTATTGAAAAGCATATTAGTTTTGAATTACACCTTAAACATGTTTTGTTTAGAACTCATGCAATGTTTTAAGTACTGATTACTTTCCTAGTATCTATCTTGTATTATGTCTAAGATATTCACCTGCCAGACCGTCGTGTCTGACCCCTTTGTTTTGGTGTTTAGATGCAGGCGCCGTTGGCTTTGCGGAGGAGCGCCCGGATGAGGCTTTTGAGCCACCCCCAGCCCGTGAGTGGCAACCCGACGACGTCCTCTAGACGTCGGGCGGAGTCTTGAGCACGATGCACATAGATGGGATTATTTTGCTATTTTGGGAATGTATGGCCTTTGTTGGCCTTTTTCACTTTTGGGGTTATGTAACTTAACACTTTGTTATTTTGAAACTTGAATTGAATTTGGTAATGCTATGCTTACATTTTCTCCTCTGATTATTGTCTTAATGATGACTTAACTTATGCAATTCGGAATCACAAGGTTTATGTGATTAAGTCGTGATGAGATTACTTGCACGCTTCCGCAAATCATTGCTCGAATGAGATTTTTACATCTTCGTCTTTGGAAATCCTCACCGCGGAAACCTGTGGGTTAATCATAGTTGGATGGACATAACCGTCGCGGGGCCCGGACTTGGGGAAACCTCGGTCCGGGGTCGCGACAGGACTGGTATCAGAGCGGGACATGTTTCAGGCAATTAAAAGGAACTAGAAACTCTTAGGGACGTGGCGAGGATCCGTGAGCACGTTAGATCAGTAGTGTGGACTTAGAAACCAAACCCCAATTTGCTAATATGTACTGACAATTTGTTTTACAGCATCATGCCTCCAAGAAGAACTCCGAATCAGAATGCTTCAGGGAGCAATACCAATAATGATAACAGTGAAACACTTCATGAACAACCACCTACAATGACTCAGTTTCAGGCACTCATGCAAGCCATGTTAGAACAACAGAGGCAAGCTAATGAAAGTCAGACAAGAATGCAGAGGGAAGCTAATGAAGTCCATGCTAGGCTACAAAGAGAGGCCAATGAGAACCAAGCTCGGTTCCAAGAACAGCTAGCTAAGAAGGATGAGGAAATGGCACAAGTTCAACGACAGCTTTTGGAAGTTTTACAAACTAGGCCTCTACCCCCGCCTAGGCAACCTGGGGGACCGAATATCATCATCAACAATCGAGAACAAGACCCTAACATTTTGTTCGAGAGGTTCAGGAAGAGAGGACCCAAGGAGTTCTCAGGTCAAGAAGACCCGTTGGCTGCAGATGACTGGCTAGTTAATGTAGAGAAGATCTTTGATGTATTCACTTGTACAGGCATACAGAAGGTCAACCTCACAGCTTCTCTATTTTTTGGATTAGCAGACACTTGGTGGCAAACGGTTAAAGAACCGTATCAGACTATGCTAGATGGGGCTGCATGGGAGACTTTTAAGACTCAGTTCACTGATAAGTATGTCCCTTCTCATGTCAAGAGGCAGAAAGCTATAGAGTTTCAGCAGCTCAAGCAGGGTAACATGACAGTTTTGGAGTATGTGACAAAGTTTGAAAGACTTGCTAGATATGCCCGAGAGTTGATAGACACCGAGCAGAAGAAGATCACTAATTTCTTAGAAGGGCTGAACCCCATCATCATGAGGGATGCTACAGGAGTAGTTCCACCCGCCACCTTCGATGAAGCGGTCAAGAGAGCATACAAGTTCGAGGACATCAACAATCAGATCATCAGGGATAGAAAGCAACAGTACCACCAACAGAACCAAAGGTCACAGAACAAGAAGCCAAGACAAGAACAAAACCCTCCTAGGCAAGGTGTGTGTGCACATTGTGGCAAAAATCATGAGACTGCACAATGTCGTAAAGCCACGGGAGCTTGTTTTAGATGTGGGGCTATGGATCATGCCATTCGAGATTGCCCACAAGTACAAAATCAGGCCAACAGGAACCAGCCACAAAGGCAAGCAGCACCACAGGCTCCAGCCCAGAACCAGGCAAGACCACCTCAGCAGCAGCAAGGCAGGCAACAAGTTCAAAATCAGAATGCTCGTCCACCTCAGCAGCAGCAGCATAACAGAAATGCACAAGGAAGGCAGAATAGACCACGGCAGCAAGGGCGGGCATACAATCTTAATCGTGTCGATGCCGATGCTGCGGGCGATGTAGTAGAAGGTAAACTTTTCATCTGTGGAGTAGAAGCTCAAATTTTATTTGATCCTGAAAGCACTCATTCATTTTTATCTCCTGTGTTTGCGAAGCTGATTGCTATGCCATTTAGAATTCTTGATTATATCTTGACTGTCACTACACCAGTAGGCAAACAGGCCGTTTGTAGAATCTATTACCCCAATTGCTCAGTTCTATTAGGAGAAGTCAACCTTCCAGCAGATCTTATTATTTTAGACATGCATGATTTCGATGTCATCTTAGGCATGGATTGGTTAGAGAAGTATCATGCAACCATGGATTGCTTTAGTAAAACTATTACTTTTAAGTTGAAAGGAGAACAGGCAGATTTGATTGTTCAGGGAAACAGGAAGAAAGGCCAAGTGGGGATTATTTCAGCACTGAAGGCAAGCAGAATGGTGTCTAGTGGTTGTGAGGCTTTTATAGCGTTTATCACGGAGGATAAACGGTCCCAAGGGGTGGAGGAAATCCCCGTTGTATGTGAGTTTCCAGATGTTTTTCCGGAAGAAATCCCAGGATTACCACCAATTCGAGAGGTTGAGTTCACGATTGAGCTCCTTCCAGGGACAGCTCCAATTTCTATTGCACCTTACAGGATGGCTCCAGCAGAATTAGGCGAACTAAAACTCCAATTGCAAGAACTATTGAGTAAAGGTTTCATTAGACCAAGCGTTTCACCTTGGGGAGCACCAGTTTTGTTTGTGAAAAAGAAGGATGGAAGCTGGAGAATGTGCATAGACTATAGAAGACTGAACCACATGACTGTCAAGAACAAGTATCCGTTGCCGAGAATAGATGAATTGTTCGATCAATTGCAAGGAGCAGCGTATTTTTCCAAGATAGATTTGAGGTCTGGGTATTATCAGCTGCGAGTTAGAGAGACAGACGTGCCTAAAACAGCTTTTCGAACAAGATACGGGCACTATGAGTTTCTGGTGATGCCATTTGGGTTGACTAATGCACCCGCGGTATTTATGGCTCTCATGAACAAAGTCTTTGCGGAGTACTTGGATCACTTTACAGTGGTGTTTATTGATGACGTTCTCGTGTATTCCAAGAGTAAGGAAGAGCATGAAGAGCACTTGAGGACATCATTACAGCTTTTGAAGGACAACCAGCTCTATGCAAAGCTAAGTAAATGTGAATTTTGGTTAGAGCAAGTGGCTTTTCTAGGCCACGTTATTTCGAAAAAAGGCTTAGCAGTGGATCAGTCCAAAGTTGAAGCAGTTGTCAGTTGGAAAAGGCCAAGCAGTGTGACGGAAATCAGAAGCTTTTTGGGACTAGCAGGTTACTACAGGAGGTTTGTCCAGGGATTTTCATCTATTGCAGCACCATTGACTAAGTTAACTAGGAAAAATGTGCCTTTTGTATGGACAGACCATTTTGAAGAAAGTTCTCAAGAGCTGAAGAAAAGATTCACTACAGCTCCGATCCTCACTTTACCGTCAGGAAGTGGAGGATTTGTTATCTATACAGATGCTTCAAATGTAGGATTGGGTTGTGTGTTGATGCAGAACGACAAAGTGGTTGCTTATGGTTCAAGGCAGTTGAAAGAGCATGAAAAGAATTACGCAACTCATGATTTGGAACTAGTAGCGGTTGTATTTGCTTTGAGAATGTGGAGACATTACCTATATGGAGAGAAATTTGAAGTACATTCAGATCACCGGAGTCTACAGTATCTATTTTCGCAGAAAGAGTTGAACATGAGGCAGAGACGATGGATGGAGTACATCAAAGACTATGACTTTCCAATTAAGTATCATCCGGGTAAGGTGAATGTAGTAGCTGATGCATTGAGCAGAAAATCAGTGGTCATGGCTAGCTTGAGAGGAGTCAGTGTTTTGTGTCAATTTGAAGAACTGGGAGTAGAAGTGCATCCGTTAAGGCAAGGCGTGATGTTGGCAAGTATGATAGCGTCTGAACCTACTTTCATCCAGAAAATCAAAGACAGTCAATTGCAAGACCCGGACTTGGCCAAGATTGTGGAACACATTTCCGAACGACCAGACTTCAGGATTGTAGATGGAGTGTTGTACTTCCGTGACCGTTTGTGTGTGCCTAACCTCGAGGACTTGAAGAATGAAATTATGACTGAAGCTCATAACACGAGATACTCCATGCATCCTGGAAGTACAAAGATGTACCAAAATTTGAGGAACCGATTCTGGTGGAATAACATGAAGCGTGAGATTGCAGCTTTTGTATCTCGGTGCCTCACGTGTCAGCAGATTAAGGCAGAACACCAAAAACCTCCAGGGTTGTTGCAACCATTGGACATTCCGGAGTGGAAATGGGAACACATCACTATGGATTTTGTCTCCGGTTTGCCTACTACCAAGAAAGGGAACAATGCTATATGGGTTATAGTAGATCGCCTTACGAAGTCTGCTCACTTCATTCCTATGAAGACAGGGAGTAAGATGCATATGGCACCACTTGCAGATTTATTTGTGACTGAGATAGTCAGCAGACATGGACAGCCCGTCTCCATCACTTCCGACAGAGATAGCAGATTTGTTTCGAGGTTTTGGAAGACCCTATTCGAATCTATGGGCACTAAGTTGCAATTCAGCACTGCATACCATCCTCAGACTGATGGTCAGTCAGAGCGAACTATACAGACTTTAGAAGACATGCTACGGGCTTGTGTGCTAGATTTCAAGGTTCAATGGGATGAGTACTTACCTCTGTGTGAGTTTGCATATAACAACAGCTACCATTCCAGTATTGGGATGGCACCGTTCGAAGCACTCTATGGTAGGAGATGCAGAACTCCTGTTTGCTAGGAAGAAGTCGGTGTTCGTAGCTTTCACGGACCGACAATAGTGGGAGAGACAAGTGATAAGATCAAGTTGATTCAAGAACGGTTAAAAGTTGCTCGAAGTAGACAAAAGAGTTATGCTGATACTCGCAGAAGAGATTTGCAGTTTAAAGAAGGGGACAAGGTATTTTTGAAAGTATCTCCGGCTAGAGGAACTCTAAGATTTGGACAGAAAGGCAAGCTTGCGAGAAGGTACATCGGACCGTATGAGATTTTGAGCAAGATAGGAGACGTTGCCTATAGACTTGCGTTACCGCCGGAACTCTCCGGGGTACACAATGTTTTTCACGTCTCTATGTTGAAGAAATACGTCCCAAATCCTTCACATGTTCTACGGCATGAACCATTGGAAATTCGAGAAGATGCGTCGTATGTGGAGAAGCCGGTTAGAATTGTGGACACCAAAGAACAAGAATTAAGAAATCGGACAATTCACTGGGTCAAAGTACAGTGGAAAAATCATGAGCCAGAAGAAGCGACATGGGAACTACGAGAGCAAGTCCAGAGAAAGTATCCTGAACTATTACCAGAGGTATATTTATTTTTATTTGGAGGACCAAATAACCTAAGGGGTGGAGGATGTCAAACCCCGACCCAGGATTAGCGCGATTAGTGTTAACTAAGTGCGGGTTTAGTTGTAATGTGAGTTAGTGTGCGTGGGATTAGAAATTGGTCCGATTTAGTCTAGAATTAGCTTTGGGGAATTTTGAGAGCGTTTTGTGCTTTTTGTCACACTTAAGGGTGCCTTGAGTGTACGTGTAAGCTTGGGAGGAAATTCCTTTTTTTTTCTGATTTTAATCGTGATTTCGATCTCTTTTGAATGGTTTTATTTTGTTAATAAACTTTTGTGTTTAGCTAGTTAGTGTTTTAGGCCCAGAAACCCAAGTTTTGGCCCAAAGGGGTAAATCAGTCTTTTCACACCAAATCTGGACTCAAATTTCGAAATCTCAAAACTATGCCAAATTTATACTTTTTGGAAACTAGATTTTTCGGCGATCATTTTAGTCTTCTTCGTCGTTTTCATCCGGGGCCCACAAGTCAGTGTTTTAACCATTACAAGTTCTGAGCAATGGGGCCCACAAGAACCCACTTGAATCAAATCTCCTTCTCCCTCATTCTTCTTCACTCACGAGTCAAGCTCTCCCTGCAACTTCTGAACCCAGCTGAAGACTCTTCTTCTTCCCTTCCTTTCTTCTCTTTGCATGCCTAAGCTAGAGAGCTTCAAAGCACAAACCAACCCTACCATCTTCTTCCTCTCCACTCAAGGAATCCATTGCTACCATTTTCTTGGAGATCCCAGCTGTGTTTTCACTCCATTTTCTTCTCCTCTTCTTGTTTAGCAAGCTTCAGGTAATAGATCTCTTCCTCCTCTTCAATGTAGTCTTTTGAGTTCCTTAGGAACCCATTTTTCAAGCATGCAACACCCATTTCGAAATGGGTCATTGTCTTCTCTTTTTGGTGGATTTTTGAAGTTCTTTTCATGGGTTTTCTTGTAGATTTCGTGGAGTACTTTTGATAGGATTTGTTTCTGAGATTGTTGGGCTAGGACTTTGGTAAAGGCAAGTGAACAACTTAGACTCATGATGCATGCAATGTTTGATTTCTTTAGTTTTTATGATTTGATTTCTCTTCCATGATAATTTGGGCATGTATGTTTCCAAAGGTGTTATAGTCTGAAATTTTGTTTTAATTGAAATGCATATGTTAATGGTTTTTCATTCATTTGAAGTTGCTTTTATCTTGCCAATGTGTTTTATAAATGGATGAAAGAATGGAGGCAATGTTGTGAGGTGATTTGGAAGTGTGGATTGTTAGATTTTGAATGGAAATTGCCCTTGGAGAGCTTGGAGGCTCAGGGGATATGCAGGGATTTGACAAAGGAAAGAAATGGTGAAAAGGGAGTGTGAATTCTGAATTCAGCTGGAGCTGCCGCAGACAGGCGGTTAGCTGGCGGCCAGCAGTCGGCTAGCCGACTGTTGACCCACGGCTAACCGACCCTGTGTCGGTTAGAATTACAGTAACTCAATTTCTGCACAGGGCGTGGTCGGTCCGCTGGCGGTCAGCAGGCGGCTAGCCGACTTGCGCAGGAAATTTGAAGAGTAGTATGTTTCCTGATCAGTCGGTCAGCAGTCGGTCTGTTGGTCGGTCAGCCGACCAGCAACCGGCGGCCAGCCGTCGGGTAGCCGCGTGGTGACCGAATTGCACAGAAGGAGAAATTTTGAAGGGGCTTAGATGGGAGAGAAAAACTAGAATATGTTATGGGGTCTTTAGCCTGATGCTGTGCATTTGAAACATGAAATGTTGTCCAGCTTCGGGAACACCAATTCATTTAAACTCCAACATTTGGGTTTCAACTTCACGAGAATCAAACAAAGGACCTTAGCATATACTTGACATAATTGTTTCGAAATCTTGAATTTTGACACGAAGAATACGTTCTGTACCTGTTTTGATTTACAAGCATGTATTTAACTTTTGATTTGTTTCAAGGACTATATTGGGGACACTTTTCTAGCTTTGATGTTATAGCTTTTGCTATTCTTGTTTAGTCTCGTCTGGCATTGTTTTGATAAGTGTTTTTCCCCATTTTTCGTTAAGTTTTGTACAAGTATTGATCAGTTTTATGCATACATGAATATCATAGAGTACCACTGAGCTTGGACTGCCCTCTCAGTCTGATCCACTAGTTAGGGGGTCCTTAAACATAAGGGCAATCTGCAGATTAGCCGTGTATTTATACACATCTTTGTTCTGTCCGGTTCCGCGGCCGGTTTTCCGCCCACCTTGTGTGGCTCGGACTTCTGTTTTGTTTTGTCTCGTTCTACTTTGTTTTGCTTGCTCTTGTCATTGCGTATGACGGAGAAAGGATGAGCTCCATGTGAATTCGTGAATCATGTTATTTTATTGAAAAGCATATTAGTTTTGAATTACACCTTAAACATGTTTTGTTCAGAACTCATGCAATGTTTTAAGTACTGATTACTTTCCTAGTATCTATCTTGTATTATGTCTAAGATATTCACCTGCCAGACCGTCGTGTCTGACCCCTTTGTTTTGGTGTTTAGATGTAGGCGCCGTTGGCTTTGCGGAGGAGCGCCCGGAGGAGGCTTTTGAGCCACACCCAGCCCGTGAGTGGCAACCCGACGACGTCCTCTAGACGTCGGGCGGAGTCTTGAGCACGATGCACATAGATGGGATTATTTTGCTATTTTGGGAATGTATGGCCTTTGTTGGCCTTTTTCACTTTTGGGGTTATGTAACTTAACACTTTGTTATTTTGAAACTTGAATTGAATTTGGTAATGCTATGCTTACATTTTCTCCTCTGATTATTATCTTAATGATGACTTAACTTATGCAATTCGGAATCACAAGGTTTATGTGATTAAGTCGTGATGAGATTACTTGCACGCTTCCGCAAATCATTGCTCGAATGAGATTTTTACATCTTCGTCTTTGGAAATCCTCACCGCGGAAACCTGTGGGTTAATCATAGTTGGATGGACATAACCGTCGCGGGGCCCGGACTTGGGGAAACCTCGGTCCGGGGTCGCGACATAACCCAAAATAAACTTTCATGAATGCATGCATATATTCTCATAGAACTAACTAAGAGAAAACCGTGACAATAAATACATTTCCAAAAGCATTATAAACATAATGAATCAAGTGAAATAGGAATAGTAAAAATCCACATTTTCAACCAAAATAAGAACTTATTCAAATCGAATCCATTCATCCACTTGCCTTGGTCTCCAAGTATGCTAGTCAAGCTCTAATCCTTCTATCAAGCTCTAAATCTACAATCCACACAAAAATCCCCAAATACAATCATTACAACCCTAGAATGTCAAAACCAAGAAATAGATGGAGATAGCTTCCAATAATCAAGGTGAAGCACCTCCTAGGCTAGATGAACACACAATCAAGAGATGAGAAGAAGAACTTACATGAAGAGTCCTCTAATGGCAAGAGTTTGCTCAAAAGGTAGCTTGGAATGGAAGGTTCTCTCAAAAAAGATATCAAGAGGAAGCTCTCATGGAGGGGAAGAAGATTACCACCTCCATTTTGCCTTTAGCAATAGATTTGAAAGAGATTGAGAGATGAAGAACCAAGGAGCAAGAAGAAGAACCTAGGGCTGGGCTGGAATACCTTGTTCTCAAGAAATTGCAAGAAGAGGAGGAGGGAAAAGAACTCCTCCTTATATAGACAATGGCTATGGGTCCCACAACTTAAAGTCTAAAATGGGCTAGAACGTCGCTCTACGGGCTTCGGACGGATTCGACGAAGAAGGAAGAATTGATCGTCGAAATTTCTACTTTCCAAAAAGTATATATTTTACGAGTTTTGGAGACATTGAAAATAGTGTCCAGATTTTGTGTAAAAATACTGTTTTACCCTTATCAATGGCAAAGTAGGGTTTAGAGGTCTCGAATGGAAACGGAGCAAATACAAAAATTGTCGGGAATCATAAAATACATAAAACGGAGTAATTTACCGATTTCCAGAATTATAACTAGATCCCAAAACTAATCGAGACACAATAAAAAGGAACCCCCAAAGGGCCCCACTAGATCAAAAGAGTTCCCAAAATTATTCAAAGCTATAAAAAGCTATTCTAATCCAGATTTACTCAATTTCCACTAATCACACTTATAGCTAAAACGCGTCTTAATTAACACTAAAAGGAAACTCTCGGGGCGGGGTCTTACATCCTCCACCCCTTAGGGCATTTGGTCCACCAAATGAAATAAAATAACTAACCTCGGGTAGTAGATGCGGATACTTCTTCTGAACTTGATCCCGTAATTCCCACGTTGCCTCTTCAGGTCCGTGATTTTCCCAAAGCACTTTCACCCATTGTATAGCCCTTGTCCTCAGTTCCTGTTCCTTCGTATCGATGATCTGAATAGGCTTCTCGACATAGGTGGCATCTTCTCTGATCTCTAATGGTTCATGACGGAGTACATGTGACGGATCGGGGACGTACTTTTTCAACATAGACACATGGAACACATTGTGTACGCCGGAAAGCTCAGGTGGTAAGGCCAATCTGTAAGCCACGTCACCAATCTTGCTCACGATATCATAGGGTCCAATGTATCGCCGA
This sequence comes from Persea americana, assembly GCA_029852735.1. Lineage (NCBI taxonomy): Eukaryota > Viridiplantae > Streptophyta > Magnoliopsida > Laurales > Lauraceae > Persea > Persea americana. Next base: position 798,977 of record CM056820.1, read on the forward strand.
GATAATTTGCCTCTCTGTCCGAATCTCAAAGTTCCTCTAGTAGGTGACACCTTCAAGAAAACCTTATCTCCTTCCTTAAAATGTAAGTCCCTGTGATGAGAGTCTGCATAACTCTTCTGTCTACTCCGGGCTACTTTCAGACGTTCTTGGATCAACTTGACTTTATCACTGGTTTCACTCACCATAGTCGGTCCATGAAAACTGCGAATACCTACTTCTTCCCAACAAACTGGAGTTCTACATCTCCTGCCATACAATGCCTCAAAAGGCGCCATCCCAATGCTCGAATGATAACTGTTGTTGTAGGCGAATTCGCAAAGCGGTAGGGTCTCATCCCATTGAGTCTTGAAATCTAGTACACACGCTCGAAGCATATCTTCAAGGGTCTGAATTGTTCTTTCCGACTGACCATCTGTTTGTGGGTGATACGCTGTGCTGAACTGAAGCTTTGTTCCCATAGACTCATGCAAAGTCTTCCAAAATCTCGAGACGAATCTGCTATCTCTATCCGAAGTAATGGAGACTGGCTGCCCATGCCGGCTGACAATCTCGTTAACAAACAACTCTGCGAGAGGTAGCATATGCATTTTCTCTCCGGTCTTCATAGGAATAAAATGAGCTGATTTGGTGAGACGGTCCACAATGACCCATATGGAGTTGTTCCCTTTTCTGGTCCTTGGCAATCCCGAGATGAAATCCATGGTGATATGTTCCCACTTCCACTCTGGGATCTCTAATGGCTGTAATAACCCTGGAGGTCTCTGATGTTCTGCCTTCACCAACTGACACGTCATACATCGTGAAACGAAAGCTGCTATTTCCCTCTTCATGTTGTTCCACCAAAATCTGCCCTTCAAGTTCTGATACATCTTCGTGCTACCCGGATGCATAGAGTACTTCGTACTGTGCGCCTCTGTCATAATGTCATTCTTCAAATCTTCAATATTGGGCACGCATAGACGATCACGATAGAATAAGACTCCATCCACAATACGAAAATTAGGACGTTCTGCTATATGCTCTGAAATCTTGGCCAACTCTGGATCTTGCAATTGGTCGTCCTTGATCTTCCGAATGAACGAGGGTTCAGACACTGACATATTGGCCAACATCACTCCCTCGCTTAGGGGCTGAAAATCTACCCCCAACTCTTCGAATTGCTGAAAGAAGCACGTAACTCTTAGGCTTGCCACACTTGCTGACTTCCTACTCAAGGCATCGGCTACTACATTTGCCTTTCCCGGGTGGTACTTGATCGGAAAATCATAATCTTTGATATATTCCATCCATCTTCTTTGTCTCATATTCAACTCCTTCTGAGAGAACAAATACTGTAAGCTGCGGTGATCAATGGACTTCGAATTTCTCTCCGTAGAGGTAATGTCTCCACATCTTTAGCGCAAAAACGACCGCTGCTAACTCCAGGTCATGCGTTGCATAGTTCTTCTCGTGGTCCTTCAACTGACGGGATCCATAAGCAACGACTTTTCTATCTTGCATCAACACACAACCGAGTCCTATATTCGAAGCATCTGTAAAAATGGTGTAACCGCCGCTCCCGGATGGTAAAGTGAGGACGGGTGCTGAAGTTAATCTCTTTTTCAACTCTTGGAAGCTGGTCTCACATTGGTCTGTCCACACATAAGGTGCATTCTTCTTGGTCAACTTCGTCAATGAGGCTGCGATCGACGAAAATCCTTGCACAAATCTTCGATAATAACCCGCCAATCCAAGAAAACTTCTGATTTCTGACGCATTCTTCGGTCTCTCCCACTTCACAACTGCATCTATCTTGGTTGAGTCCACAGATAATCCTTCTTTGGAAATGATATGACCTAAAAATGCGACTTCTTCAAGCCAAAAATCGCACTTAGAGAGCTTCGCATACAATTGATTGTCTCTTAGGAGTTGCAATGCTATCCTCAAATGCTCTTCATGTTCTTCTCTAGACTTAGAGTACACCAAAATGTCATCAATAAACACCACTGTGAATTGGTCTAAGTACTCAGTGAATATTTTGTTCATCAAAGCCATGAATACTGCTGGTGCATTCGTCAGTCCAAATGGCATCACTAGAAACTCGTAGTGTCCATATCTCGTCCGGAACGCCGTCTTCGATACATCTGAATCTCTAACTCTCAGCTGATGATAACCTGATCTTAGATCGATCTTCGAAAAGTAAGCAGCACCTTGCAATTGGTCAAACAATTCATCTATCCTTGGCAATGGATACTTGTTCTTGATGGTAGCTTGGTTCAATTTCCGATAATCAATACACATTCTCATGGAACCGTCTTTCTTCTTGACGAATAAAACTGGAGCTCCCCAAGGTGAGACGCTCGGTCTAATAAAACCTTTATCCAACAATTCTTGCAACTAAATCTTCAACTCTCCTAATTCCGCTGGAGCCATTCTGTATGGTGCGATAGATATCGGAGCGGTCCCCGGTAACAATTCGATGGTGAAGTCAATCTCCCTAACAGGTGGTAAACCTGGGATTTCTTCTGGAAAAATGTCTGGGAATTCGCAAACAATTGGGATCTCCTCCACCCCTTGGGACCGTTTATCCTCCGTGATAAACGCTAAATAGCATTCACATCCACTTCTCACTAGTCTATCAGCCTTCAATGCTGAGACGAATCTTGGACAAGAATTCTTCTTCTCCCCATGGAACAAAACGCCTGCTGGGGTCTCCTCTAATTTGAACGTGAGGGTCTTATGGAAACAGTCCATCGTAGCATGGTATCCTGCTAACCAATCCATTCCTAGAATGACATCGAAATCATACATCTCCAACAAAATAAGATTCGCCGGTAACACCACATCTCCTATCTTAATAGCACATCTAGGATAATACTTCCTACACACAACTTGTTTGCCTACGGGAGTGGACACCGTCAACACATACTCAAGTTCTCTAGCAGGCATATCAATCAACTTAGAAAATTTTGGAGACAAGAAGGAGTGCGTAGAGCCAGGGTCAAACAAAATCTTAGCTTCAAATCCACAAACTAGGAGTGTACCTTCCACCACGTTATCTGCTGCCTCTGCATCAGCTTGGTTAATTGCATACACTTGTCCTCGCTGCCGAGGCCTGTTCTGAGCCTGTTGCTGCCTTCCTTGCTGTGCATTCCTATTCTGCTGAGGAGGACGCTGATTCTGATTCTGTCCTTGCTGACGAGTTTGATGCTGTTGTGGAGGTCTATATTGTTGCTGTGGAGCCTGTTGCTGGAGTGGCCTGGGCTGGTTCTGTACGGCTAGTGCATTCTGAGGTGGTGCCTAGCGTTGTGTTCTTTGTTGTTGCTGATTCTGTCTGTTGGTACCTTGCCCAGCCTGTCTTGGGCAGTCCTTGAGCTGGTGTGCCATGGATCCACATCTGAAGCATGCTCCCGTAATCGTACGACATTGAGCACTCTCATGGTTTTTACCACAATGAACGCAAACTAGAGCATTCTGCACGTTTTGTTCATGCCTCGGTCGTTTGTTCTGATGGTTCCTTGGTTGGTGATTCTGTTGGTGAGCTGGTGCCTTTCCTTGGATCTTGAGGATCTTGTTGTTCAGGTTCTCGAATTTATAGGCCCTTCTCACAGCCTCTTCAAAAGTGATAGGTGGTACAACACCCGTGGCATCCCTCTCAATGATCGGGTTAAGTCCTTCAAGGAACTTCGCTATCTTTTTCTCCACAGTGTCAATCGACTCGAGGGCATATCGAGACAACCTTTCGAACTTCGTGAGGTACTCTTGCACGGTCGTGTTACCTTGTACGAGCTGCTGGAATTCAATGGCCTTCTGCCTCTTCACATGTGTCGGTACATACTTGTCACCGAATTGTCTCTTAAAACTTGTCCAAGCCTCTGCGTCTGCTATGGTCCTATACTCAGCCTTGATTGTTTTCCACCATATATCCGCTAGGCCAGTGAACATGGAAGCGGTGAGTTGCACTTGCTGTCTACCGGTACATCTAAATATCTCAAAGATGTTCTCTGTATGCTCCAACCAGTCATCTGCAGCTAATGGGTCCTCATGCCCAGTGAATTCCTTGGGACCCCTCTTCCTAAACTTTTCATACAGTGCATTGGGATCGTGTTCCCTATTGTTAATGACAATTTGAGTGCCTAGAGGTTGCGCTGGTGCCGGTTCAGGTCTCCTTTCCAACACTTCTAACAACTGCCTTTGCATCGTAGCCATCTCCCTAGCATGCTCTTCATCCTTCCTGGCCATTTGCTCTTGCAATCTTGCCTGATTTTCATTGGCTTGCCGTTGCTGGTCAAGCATGGCTTGCATCATCTGTTGAAATTGATTCTGCATGTTGGGATCCGGAGTACCGTTTCCTAGTGGCCCGGTGTGTTCACTATTGCTTGCGGTGGGATTGTCGGTTACGGGTCTTTTTCGAGGTGGCATATCACTGTAAAACAAATTGTTAGCACATAAAATCATATAAGGGTTACACATTGCTCACACGAGTCTAACTAACGAAAAGTCTAACGGATCCTCGCCACGTCCTTAGGATTTCTAGTTTCTTTTAATTGCCTGAAACACGTCTCGCTCTGATACCAGTCTGTTGCGACCCCGAACCGGGGGACCCGGGACCGCGACGGGGTGGTGTGGATAATGAACCACCCCTTGATGATAATTATTATACATTTCCTTAATTTCCCACAGGTTTCCGCGGTGAGGATTCCACATACACTCATAGAACATTTATATAGGTGCGGAAGCGTGTAGCAAATCAAACTCTTAATCCAATCACATCAAATAAGACTGTTAATAAACAAGTATAGCATGATGTCAGAGTGAGCAATGATCTCATTAGCATTCCCAAAATATTAAGTTAAAGTTTAAACAAAAGAACAAGTTAATTAACATTCCCCAAAAATAATGGCCAACAAAGGCCAGTACAACCAAAGTATAAATCAATGACATCCCAAAATGTTCGCAGCTCAAAGCTAAACCCAATGTCTACATGACATTGTCAGCTTGCCATTCTACTAATCGTTGCGGTTCACCGACCGCCTCCTCTGGCTCCTCCTCAAAGGCAAAGACGGGGGCTGGACCTGAGTACCACAAAAATGGGTCAGACACGACGGTCTGGCAGGTGGGTGAATAGATAATACCAATAAAGAAATCAAAGCACTTTCTAAACATGATGAAATCTTGTTAAAACAATAGCTGTCTTAAAACAGGGCATATAGTTCATTTAAAGTACAGATGCAATATAAATCATGCGGGGTATTCAAGGTACAGGAACTGACTAGATGGCAACCACACTAGAGCTAAATCATCTCCATCACTAAGGTGATGAGAGCACATTCAGTGCGTTGGGCTCGAGCACACGAAGTGACGAGAACCAACATTATATACATATACATATACATATAGCTAGGCAAGACCACGGCCGCGGAACCGGGTAACGGGACAGGACATGATCCAAGTTGCAACTGGCGGGAGCACAGGGGGAGACCCAAGTCAGTTGATCAGACTGACAAGGATGTCCAAGCTTAGTGGTGCCGACTCTTAGGTTACATGATAAATCAAAACATATACAAAACTATATCAATATAAAACATACGGGCAGGCGGGGCATGGTGCTCGAAGGCACACATTTCATATTATTTTCGGTTCATGTATACACGGGCTGGCAGGACATATCGGGTGTACAAATCGGAATTTGAGAGAAAACCAGTAGATTCGGGTTATTATACAAATAACTGAATAAAACAATGCAATGAATCCTTATGCCATTAGGGACTATGTATTGGGGCATCTATATTCAAACGACCTGTATAAGGATCTTGTATGTCTAAATTACCCTTAGTATGGTACTCAAATGATAGAGGACATACTAAGTTTCCTTATGCACGTTGATGAATCTAAAGGTCCCAATACCTTTTCCGAAATGGTTTTTCTTTCTATGTCAATCTCCTTATGTCATCCCCTGGGTCTTTCCAAGGTGGTAGGGCATCAGAACAACCCATCCAAACCTTTAAATACCATATCTGAAACCAATAGAAAAGACTCAGGAATTCTGGGTAAAACTCGGTCACCTGTCGGTAAGGTGGCGGTTAGCCGCCGATGTGATCGGCGGTTAGCCGCTGACTGACCGCGGGGCTGACCGCGGTTCACCCTGCTAAAATGTAGCATTCTGTGTTTCTAACCGCGCATCTCGGCTACCTAGCGGTCACAGGGTTTTTGGATTGGCGGTTAGCCGCGAGCTGACCGCGCGGCTGACCGCGGTTCGCCTGTCAAAATACAGCATTCTGTGTTTCTAACCGCATCTGGGTCTGCTAGCCGCCGGTCACCTGTCGGCTAGCCGCCGAGGTGACCGCCCGCTGACCGCCCAGCTGCGGGAACTACACATCAGGTGCAGATTTCAGTACTTTCTTTCCCAAACTATTTCACCTCAACTCCAACCCTTTCCTAACATGAAATAGATCCATTCCCTTCCATTCAACATTTAATTCTTTCCACCAACCACCCTTTCATCAATGCATTTATTTCTTCTACCAATGCAAATCTCATTCAATGCAAATACAAATCTCATTTAAGAAGTCATACTAACCTGTCAAACCCCGACCCAGGATTAGCGCGATTAGTGTTAACTAAGTGCGGGTTTAGTTGTAATGTGAGTTAGTGTGCGTGGGATTAGAAATTGGTCCGATTTAGTCTAGAATTAGCTTTGGGGAATTTTGAGAGCGTTTTGTGCTTTTTGTCACACTTAAGGGTGCCTTGAGTGTACGTGTAAGCTTGGGAGGAAATTCTTTTTTTTTTCTGATTTTAATCGTGATTTCGATCTCTTTTGAATGGTTTTATTTTATTAATAAACTTTTGTGTTCAGCTAGTTAGTGTTTTAGGCCCAGAAACCCAAGTTTTGGCCCAAAGGGGTAAATCAGTCTTTTCACACCAAATCTGGACTCAAATTTCGAAATCTCAAAACTATGCCAAATTTATACTTTTTGGAAACTAGATTTTTCGGCGATCATTTTAGTCTTCTTCGTCGTTTTCATCCGGGGCCCACAAGTCAGTGTTTTAACCATTGCCAGTTCTGAGCAATGGGGCCCACAAGAACCCACTTGAATCAAATCTCCTTCTCCCTCATTCTTCTTCACTCACGAGTCAAGCTCTCCCTGCAACTTCTGAACCCAGCTGAAGACTCTTCTTCTTCCCTTCCTTTCTTCTCTTTGCATGCCTAAGCTAGAGAGCTTCAAAGCACAAACCAACCCTACCATCTTCTTCCTCTCCACTCAAGGAATCCATTGCTACCATTTTCTTGGAGATCCCAGCTGTGTTTTCACTCCATTTTCTTCTCCTCTTCTTGTTTAGCAAGCTTCAGGTAATAGATCTCTTCCTCCTCTTCAATGTAGTCTTTTGAGTTCCTTAGGAACCCATTTTTCAAGCATGCAACACCCATTTCGAAATGGGTCATTGTCTTCTCTTTTTGGTGGATTTTTGAAGTTCTTTTCATGGGTTTTCTTGTAGATTTCGTGGAGTACTTTTGATAGGATTTGTTTCTGAGATTGTTGGGCTAGGACTTTGGTAAAGGCAAGTGAACAACTTAGACTCATGATGCATGCAATGTTTGATTTCTTTAGTTTTTATGATTTGATTTCTCTTCCATGATAATTTGGGCATGTATGTTTCCAAAGGTGTTATAGTCTGAAATTTTGTTTTAATTGAAATGCATATGTTAATGGTTTTTCATTCATTTGAAGTTGCTTTTATCTTGCCAATGTGTTTTATAAATGGATGAAAGAATGGAGGCAATGTTGTGAGGTGATTTGGAAGTGTGGATTGTTAGATTTTGAATGGAAATTGCCCTTGGAGAGCTTGGAGGCTCAGGGGATATGCAGGGATTTGACAAAGGAAAGAAATGGTGAAAAGGGAGTGTGAATTCTGAATTCAGCTGGAGCTGCCGCAGACAGGCGGTTAGCTGGCGGCCAGCAGTCGGCTAGCCGACTGTTGACCCACGGCTAACCGACCCTGTGTCGGTTAGAATTACAGTAACTCAATTTCTGCACAGGGCGTGGTCGGTCCGCTGGCGGTCAGCAGGCGGCTAGCCGACCTGCGCAGGAAATTTGAAGAGTAGTATGTTTCCTGATCAGTCGGTCAGCAGTCGGTCTGTTGGTCGGTCAGCCGACCAGCAACCGGCGGCCAGCCGCCGGGTAGCCGCGTGGTGACCGAATTGCACAGAAGGAGAAATTTTGAAGGGGCTTAGATGGGAGAGAAAAACTAGAATATGTTATGGGGTCTTTAGCCTGATGCTGTGCAGTTGAAACATGAAATGTTGTCCAGCTTCGGGAACACCAATTCATTTAAACTCCAACATTTGGGTTTCAACTTCACGAGAATCAAACAAAGGACCTTAGCATATACTTGACATAATTGTTTCGAAATCTTGAATTTTGACACGAAGAATACGTTCTGTACCTGTTTTGATTTACAAGCATGTATTTAACTTTTGATTTGTTTCAAGGACTATATTGGGGACACTTTTCTAGCTTTGATGTTATAGCTTTTGCTATTCGTGTTTAGTCTCGTCTGGCATTGTTTTGATAAGTGTTTTTCCCCATTTTTCGTTAAGTTTTGTACAAGTATTGATCAGTTTTATGCATACATGAATATCATAGAGTACCACTGAGGTTGGACTGCCCTCTCAGTCTGATCCACTAGTTAGGGGGTCCTTAAACATAAGGGCAATCTGCAGATTAGCCGTGTATTTATACACATCTTTGTTCTGTCCGGTTCCGCGGCCGATTTTCCGCCCACCTTGTGTGGCTCGGACTTCTGTTTTGTTTTGTCTCGTTCTGCTTCGTTTTGCTTGCTCTTGTCATTGCGTATGACGGAGAAAGGATGAGCTCCATGTGAATTCGTGAATCATGTTATTTTATTGAAAAGCATATTAGTTTTGAATTACACCTTAAACATGTTTTGTTTAGAACTCATGCAATGTTTTAAGTACTGATTACTTTCCTAGTATCTATCTTGTATTATGTCTAAGATATTCACCTGCCAGACCGTCGTGTCTGACCCCTTTGTTTTGGTGTTTAGATGCAGGCGCCGTTGGCTTTGCGGAGGAGCGCCCGGATGAGGCTTTTGAGCCACCCCCAGCCCGTGAGTGGCAACCCGACGACGTCCTCTAGACGTCGGGCGGAGTCTTGAGCACGATGCACATAGATGGGATTATTTTGCTATTTTGGGAATGTATGGCCTTTGTTGGCCTTTTTCACTTTTGGGGTTATGTAACTTAACACTTTGTTATTTTGAAACTTGAATTGAATTTGGTAATGCTATGCTTACATTTTCTCCTCTGATTATTGTCTTAATGATGACTTAACTTATGCAATTCGGAATCACAAGGTTTATGTGATTAAGTCGTGATGAGATTACTTGCACGCTTCCGCAAATCATTGCTCGAATGAGATTTTTACATCTTCGTCTTTGGAAATCCTCACCGCGGAAACCTGTGGGTTAATCATAGTTGGATGGACATAACCGTCGCGGGGCCCGGACTTGGGGAAACCTCGGTCCGGGGTCGCGACAGGACTGGTATCAGAGCGGGACATGTTTCAGGCAATTAAAAGGAACTAGAAACTCTTAGGGACGTGGCGAGGATCCGTGAGCACGTTAGATCAGTAGTGTGGACTTAGAAACCAAACCCCAATTTGCTAATATGTACTGACAATTTGTTTTACAGCATCATGCCTCCAAGAAGAACTCCGAATCAGAATGCTTCAGGGAGCAATACCAATAATGATAACAGTGAAACACTTCATGAACAACCACCTACAATGACTCAGTTTCAGGCACTCATGCAAGCCATGTTAGAACAACAGAGGCAAGCTAATGAAAGTCAGACAAGAATGCAGAGGGAAGCTAATGAAGTCCATGCTAGGCTACAAAGAGAGGCCAATGAGAACCAAGCTCGGTTCCAAGAACAGCTAGCTAAGAAGGATGAGGAAATGGCACAAGTTCAACGACAGCTTTTGGAAGTTTTACAAACTAGGCCTCTACCCCCGCCTAGGCAACCTGGGGGACCGAATATCATCATCAACAATCGAGAACAAGACCCTAACATTTTGTTCGAGAGGTTCAGGAAGAGAGGACCCAAGGAGTTCTCAGGTCAAGAAGACCCGTTGGCTGCAGATGACTGGCTAGTTAATGTAGAGAAGATCTTTGATGTATGCACTTGTACAGGCATACAGAAGGTCAACCTCACAGCTTCTCTATTTTTTGGATTAGCAGACACTTGGTGGCAAACGGTTAAAGAACCGTATCAGACTATGCTAGATGGGGCTGCATGGGAGACTTTTAAGACTCAGTTCACTGATAAGTATGTCCCTTCTCATGTCAAGAGGCAGAAAGCTATAGAGTTTCAGCAGCTCAAGCAGGGTAACATGACAGTTTTGGAGTATGTGACAAAGTTTGAAAGACTTGCTAGATATGCCCGAGAGTTGATAGACACCGAGCAGAAGAAGATCACTAATTTCTTAGAAGGGCTGAACCCCATCATCATGAGGGATGCTACAGGAGTAGTTCCACCCGCCACCTTCGATGAAGCGGTCAAGAGAGCATACAAGTTCGAGGACATCAACAATCAGATCATCAGGGATAGAAAGCAACAGTACCACCAACAGAACCAAAGGTCACAGAACAAGAAGCCAAGACAAGAACAAAACCCTCCTAGGCAAGGTGTGTGTGCACATTGTGGCAAAAATCATGAGACTGCACAATGTCGTAAAGCCACGGGAGCTTGTTTTAGATGTGGGGCTATGGATCATGCCATTCGAGATTGCCCACAAGTACAAAATCAGGCCAACAGGAACCAGCCACAAAGGCAAGCAGCACCACAGGCTCCAGCCCAGAACCAGGCAAGACCACCTCAGCAGCAGCAAGGCAGGCAACAAGTTCAAAATCAGAATGCTCGTCCACCTCAGCAGCAGCAGCATAACAGAAATGCACAAGGAAGGCAGAATAGACCACGGCAGCAAGGGCGGGCATACAATCTTAATCGTGTCGATGCCGATGCTGCGGGCGATGTAGTAGAAGGTAAACTTTTCATCTGTGGAGTAGAAGCTCAAATTTTATTTGATCCTGAAAGCACTCATTCATTTTTATCTCCTGTGTTTGCGAAGCTGATTGCTATGCCATTTAGAATTCTTGATTATATCTTGACTGTCACTACACCAGTAGGCAAACAGGCCGTTTGTAGAATCTATTACCCCAATTGCTCAGTTCTATTAGGAGAAGTCAACCTTCCAGCAGATCTTATTATTTTAGACATGCATGATTTCGATGTCATCTTAGGCATGGATTGGTTAGAGAAGTATCATGCAACCATGGATTGCTTTAGTAAAACTATTACTTTTAAGTTGAAAGGAGAACAGGCAGATTTGATTGTTCAGGGAAACAGGAAGAAAGGCCAAGTGGGGATTATTTCAGCACTGAAGGCAAGCAGAATGGTGTCTAGTGGTTGTGAGGCTTTTATAGCGTTTATCACGGAGGATAAACGGTCCCAAGGGGTGGAGGAAATCCCCGTTGTATGTGAGTTTCCAGATGTTTTTCCGGAAGAAATCCCAGGATTACCACCAATTCGAGAGGTTGAGTTCACGATTGAGCTCCTTCCAGGGACAGCTCCAATTTCTATTGCACCTTACAGGATGGCTCCAGCAGAATTAGGCGAACTAAAACTCCAATTGCAAGAACTATTGAGTAAAGGTTTCATTAGACCAAGCGTTTCACCTTGGGGAGCACCAGTTTTGTTTGTGAAAAAGAAGGATGGAAGCTGGAGAATGTGCATAGACTATAGAAGACTGAACCACATGACTGTCAAGAACAAGTATCCGTTGCCGAGAATAGATGAATTGTTCGATCAATTGCAAGGAGCAGCGTATTTTTCCAAGATAGATTTGAGGTCTGGGTATTATCAGCTGCGAGTTAGAGAGACAGACGTGCCTAAAACAGCTTTTCGAACAAGATACGGGCACTATGAGTTTCTGGTGATGCCATTTGGGTTGACTAATGCACCCGCGGTATTTATGGCTCTCATGAACAAAGTCTTTGCGGAGTACTTGGATCACTTTACAGTGGTGTTTATTGATGACGTTCTCGTGTATTCCAAGAGTAAGGAAGAGCATGAAGAGCACTTGAGGACATCATTACAGCTTTTGAAGGACAACCAGCTCTATGCAAAGCTAAGTAAATGTGAATTTTGGTTAGAGCAAGTGGCTTTTCTAGGCCACGTTATTTCGAAAAAAGGCTTAGCAGTGGATCAGTCCAAAGTTGAAGCAGTTGTCAGTTGGAAAAGGCCAAGCAGTGTGACGGAAATCAGAAGCTTTTTGGGACTAGCAGGTTACTACAGGAGGTTTGTCCAGGGATTTTCATCTATTGCAGCACCATTGACTAAGTTAACTAGGAAAAATGTGCCTTTTGTATGGACAGACCATTTTGAAGAAAGTTCTCAAGAGCTGAAGAAAAGATTCACTACAGCTCCGATCCTCACTTTACCGTCAGGAAGTGGAGGATTTGTTATCTATACAGATGCTTCAAATGTAGGATTGGGTTGTGTGTTGATGCAGAACGACAAAGTGGTTGCTTATGGTTCAAGGCAGTTGAAAGAGCATGAAAAGAATTACGCAACTCATGATTTGGAACTAGTAGCGGTTGTATTTGCTTTGAGAATGTGGAGACATTACCTATATGGAGAGAAATTTGAAGTACATTCAGATCACCGGAGTCTACAGTATCTATTTTCGCAGAAAGAGTTGAACATGAGGCAGAGACGATGGATGGAGTACATCAAAGACTATGACTTTCCAATTAAGTATCATCCGGGTAAGGTGAATGTAGTAGCTGATGCATTGAGCAGAAAATCAGTGGTCATGGCTAGCTTGAGAGGAGTCAGTGTTTTGTGTCAATTTGAAGAACTGGGAGTAGAAGTGCATCCGTTAAGGCAAGGCGTGATGTTGGCAAGTATGATAGCGTCTGAACCTACTTTCATCCAGAAAATCAAAGACAGTCAATTGCAAGACCCGGACTTGGCCAAGATTGTGGAACACATTTCCGAACGACCAGACTTCAGGATTGTAGATGGAGTGTTGTACTTCCGTGACCGTTTGTGTGTGCCTAACCTCGAGGACTTGAAGAATGAAATTATGACTGAAGCTCATAACACGAGATACTCCATGCATCCTGGAAGTACAAAGATGTACCAAAATTTGAGGAACCGATTCTGGTGGAATAACATGAAGCGTGAGATTGCAGCTTTTGTATCTCGGTGCCTCACGTGTCAGCAGATTAAGGCAGAACACCAAAAACCTCCAGGGTTGTTGCAACCATTGGACATTCCGGAGTGGAAATGGGAACACATCACTATGGATTTTGTCTCCGGTTTGCCTACTACCAAGAAAGGGAACAATGCTATATGGGTTATAGTAGATCGCCTTACGAAGTCTGCTCACTTCATTCCTATGAAGACAGGGAGTAAGATGCATATGGCACCACTTGCAGATTTATTTGTGACTGAGATAGTCAGCAGACATGGACAGCCCGTCTCCATCACTTCCGACAGAGATAGCAGATTTGTTTCGAGGTTTTGGAAGACCCTATTCGAATCTATGGGCACTAAGTTGCAATTCAGCACTGCATACCATCCTCAGACTGATGGTCAGTCAGAGCGAACTATACAGACTTTAGAAGACATGCTACGGGCTTGTGTGCTAGATTTCAAGGTTCAATGGGATGAGTACTTACCTCTGTGTGAGTTTGCATATAACAACAGCTACCATTCCAGTATTGGGATGGCACCGTTCGAAGTACTCTATGGTAGGAGATGCAGAACTCCTGTTTGCTGGGAAGAAGTCGGTGTTCGTAGCTTTCACGGACCGACAATAGTGGGAGAGACAAGTGATAAGATCAAGTTGATTCAAGAACGGTTAAAAGTTGCTCGAAGTAGACAAAAGAGTTATGCTGATACTCGCAGAAGAGATTTGCAGTTTAAAGAAGGGGACAAGGTATTTTTGAAAGTATCTCCGGCTAGAGGAACTCTAAGATTTGGACAGAAAGGCAAGCTTGCGAGAAGGTACATCGGACCGTATGAGATTTTGAGCAAGATAGGAGACGTTGCCTATAGACTTGCGTTACCGCCGGAACTCTCCGGGGTACACAATGTTTTTCACGTCTCTATGTTGAAGAAATACGTCCCAAATCCTTCACATGTTCTACGGCATGAATCATTGGAAATTCGAGAAGATGCGTCGTATGTGGAGAAGCCGGTTAGAATTGTGGACACCAAAGAACAAGAATTAAGAAATCGGACAATTCACTGGGTCAAAGTACAGTGGAAAAATCATGAGCCAGAAGAAGCGACATGGGAACTACGAGAGCAAGTCCAGAGAAAGTATCCTGAACTATTACCAGAGGTATATTTATTTTTATTTGGAGGACCAAATAACCTAAGGGGTGGAGGATGTCAAACCCCGACCCAGGATTAGCGCGATTAGTGTTAACTAAGTGCGGGTTTAGTTGTAATGTGAGTTAGTGTGCGTGGGATTAGAAATTGGTCCGATTTAGTCTAGAATTAGCTTTGGGGAATTTTGAGAGCGTTTTGTGCTTTTTGTCACACTTAAGGGTGCCTTGAGTGTACGTGTAAGCTTGGGAGGAAATTCCTTTTTTTTTCTGATTTTAATCGTGATTTCGATCTCTTTTGAATGGTTTTATTTTATTAATAAACTTTTGTGTTTAGCTAGTTAGTGTTTTAGGCCCAGAAACCCAAGTTTTGGCCCAAAGGGGTAAATCAGTCTTTTCACACCAAATCTGGACTCAAATTTCGAAATCTCAAAACTATGCCAAATTTATACTTTTTGGAAACTAGATTTTTCGGCGATCATTTTAGTCTTCTTCGTCGTTTTCATCCGGGGCCCACAAGTCAGTGTTTTAACCATTACAAGTTCTGAGCAATGGGGCCCACAAGAACCCACTTGAATCAAATCTCCTTCTCCCTCATTCTTCTTCACTCACGAGTCAAGCTCTCCCTGCAACTTCTGAACCCAGCTGAAGACTCTTCTTCTTCCCTTCCTTTCTTCTCTTTGCATGCCTAAGCTAGAGAGCTTCAAAGCACAAACCAACCCTACCATCTTCTTCCTCTCCACTCAAGGAATCCATTGCTACCATTTTCTTGGAGATCCCAGCTGTGTTTTCACTCCATTTTCTTCTCCTCTTCTTGTTTAGCAAGCTTCAGGTAATAGATCTCTTCCTCCTCTTCAATGTAGTCTTTTGAGTTCCTTAGGAACCCATTTTTCAAGCATGCAACACCCATTTCGAAATGGGTCATTGTCTTCTCTTTTTGGTGGATTTTTGAAGTTCTTTTCATGGGTTTTCTTGTAGATTTCGTGGAGTACTTTTGATAGGATTTGTTTCTGAGATTGTTGGGCTAGGACTTTGGTAAAGGCAAGTGAACAACTTAGACTCATGATGCATGCAATGTTTGATTTCTTTAGTTTTTATGATTTGATTTCTCTTCCATGATAATTTGGGCATGTATGTTTCCAAAGGTGTTATAGTCTGAAATTTTGTTTTAATTGAAATGCATATGTTAATGGTTTTTCATTCATTTGAAGTTGCTTTTATCTTGCCAATGTGTTTTATAAATGGATGAAAGAATGGAGGCAATGTTGTGAGGTGATTTGGAAGTGTGGATTGTTAGATTTTGAATGGAAATTGCCCTTGGAGAGCTTGGAGGCTCAGGGGATATGCAGGGATTTGACAAAGGAAAGAAATGGTGAAAAGGGAGTGTGAATTCTGAATTCAGCTGGAGCTGCCGCAGACAGGCGGTTAGCTGGCGGCCAGCAGTCGGCTAGCCGACTGTTGACCCACGGCTAACCGACCCTGTGTCGGTTAGAATTACAGTAACTCAATTTCTGCACAGGGCGTGGTCGGTCCGCTGGCGGTCAGCAGGCGGCTAGCCGACTTGCGCAGGAAATTTGAAGAGTAGTATGTTTCCTGATCAGTCGGTCAGCAGTCGGTCTGTTGGTCGGTCAGCCGACCAGCAACCGGCGGCTAGCCGCCGGGTAGCCGCGTGGTGACCGAATTGCACAGAAGGAGAAATTTTGAAGGGGCTTAGATGGGAGAGAAAAACTAGAATATGTTATGGGGTCTTTAGCCTGATGCTGTGCATTTGAAACATGAAATGTTGTCCAGCTTCGGGAACACCAATTCATTTAAACTCCAACATTTGGGTTTCAACTTCACGAGAATCAAACAAAGGACCTTAGCATATACTTGACATAATTGTTTCGAAATCTTGAATTTTGACACGAAGAATACGTTCTGTACCTGTTTTGATTTACAAGCATGTATTTAACTTTTGATTTGTTTCAAGGACTATATTGGGGACACTTTTCTAGCTTTGATGTTATAGCTTTTGCTATTCTTGTTTAGTCTCGTCTGGCATTGTTTTGATAAGTGTTTTTCCCCATTTTTCGTTAAGTTTTGTACAAGTATTGATCAGTTTTATGCATACATGAATATCATAGAGTACCACTGAGCTTGGACTGCCCTCTCAGTCTGATCCACTAGTTAGGGGGTCCTTAAACATAAGGGCAATCTGCAGATTAGCCGTGTATTTATACACATCTTTGTTCTGTCCGGTTCCGCGGCCGGTTTTCCGCCCACCTTGTGTGGCTCGGACTTCTGTTTTGTTTTGTCTCGTTCTACTTTGTTTTGCTTGCTCTTGTCATTGCGTATGACGGAGAAAGGATGAGCTCCATGTGAATTCGTGAATCATGTTATTTTATTGAAAAGCATATTAGTTTTGAATTACACCTTAAACATGTTTTGTTCAGAACTCATGCAATGTTTTAAGTATTGATTACTTTCCTAGTATCTATCTTGTATTATGTCTAAGATATTCACCTGCCAGACCGTCGTGTCTGACCCCTTTGTTTTGGTGTTTAGATGTAGGCGCCGTTGGCTTTGCGGAGGAGCGCCCGGAGGAGGCTTTTGAGCCACCCCCAGCCCGTGAGTGGCAACCCGACGACGTCCTCTAGACGTCGGGCGGAGTCTTGAGCACGATGCACATAGATGGGATTATTTTGCTATTTTGGGAATGTATGGCCTTTGTTGGCCTTTTTCACTTTTGGGGTTATGTAACTTAACACTTTGTTATTTTGAAACTTGAATTGAATTTGGTAATGCTATGCTTACATTTTCTCCTCTGATTATTATCTTAATGATGACTTAACTTATGCAATTCGGAATCACAAGGTTTATGTGATTAAGTCGTGATGAGATTACTTGCACGCTTCCGCAAATCATTGCTCGAATGAGATTTTTACATCTTCGTCTTTGGAAATCCTCACCGCGGAAACCTGTGGGTTAATCATAGTTGGATGGACATAACCGTCGCGGGGCCCGGACTTGGGGAAACCTCGGTCCGGGGTCGCGACATAACCCAAAATAAACTTTCATGAATGCATGCATATATTCTCATAGAACTAACTAAGAGAAAACCATGACAATAAATACATTTCCAAAAGCATTATAAACATAATGAATCAAGTGAAATAGGAATAGTAAAAATCCACATTTTCAACCAAAATAAGAACTTATTCAAATCGAATCCATTCATCCACTTGCCTTGGTCTCCAAGTATGCTAGTCAAGCTCTAATCCTTCTATCAAGCTCTAAATCTACAATCCACACAAAAATCCCCAAATACAATCATTACAACCCTAGAATGTCAAAACCAAGAAATAGATGGAGATAGCTTCCAATAATCAAGGTGAAGCACCTCCTAGGCTAGATGAACACACAATCAAGAGATGAGAAGAAGAACTTACATGAAGAGTCCTCTAATGGCAAGAGTTTGCTCAAAAGGTAGCTTGGAATGGAAGGTTCTCTCAAAAAAGATATCAAGAGGAAGCTCTCATGGAGGGGAAGAAGATTACCACCTCCATTTTGCCTTTAGCAATAGATTTGAAAGAGATTGAGAGATGAAGAACCAAGGAGCAAGAAGAAGAACCTAGGGCTGGGCTGGAATACCTTGTTCTCAAGAAATTGCAAGAAGAGGAGGAGGGAAAAGAACTCCTCCTTATATAGACAATGGCTATGGGTCCCACAACTTAAAGTCTAAAATGGGCTAGAACGTCGCTCTACGGGCTTCGGACGGATTCGACGAAGAAGGAAGAATTGATCGTCGAAATTTCTACTTTCCAAAAAGTATATATTTTACGAGTTTTGGAGACATTGAAAATAGTGTCCAGATTTTGTGTAAAAATACTGTTTTACCCTTATCAATGGCAAAGTAGGGTTTAGAGGTCTCGAATGGAAACGGAGCAAATACAAAAATTGTCGGGAATCATAAAATACATAAAACGGAGTAATTTACCGATTTCCAGAATTATAACTAGATCCCAAAACTAATCGAGACACAATAAAAAGGAACCCCCAAAGGGCCCCACTAGATCAAAAGAGTTCCCAAAATTATTCAAAGCTATAAAAAGCTATTCTAATCCAGATTTACTCAATTTCCACTAATCACACTTATAGCTAAAACGCGTCTTAATTAACACTAAAAGGAAACTCTCGGGGCGGGGTCTTACAGGCACTCCTCCATGGTAAAATATTTATACATTGCTTCTATACATCATCTACAAAAGACACATGAGATAGGTTGATAAGTACAAAAACTCTATTTTTTGCTTCTATAATTTTTTTTGGTGAATTTCTGTTTCTATAGTTGTTCAATATTTCGTGCAATTAAAACTCGGATATTAGTTTGATTTAGTATGACATAAAAAAAGAGTGCAACCATCACCTTGGTGCAATGTCTAACTTATGTAAAAAGGAGTGCAACCATTTAATTTCGAACAATCTCAACGGTCTCGATTTGTTTATAGATTTTAACATCTATCTTGTTTTATTTATTACAGCTTGAAATGGGAGATGAAGAGAAAATAATAACAAGCAACATATTTTTGACCAGTTTGGATGGCGCAAATCAATTTGAGGATGCTAGATTCTATCGTGGAAATTGTTTGTTGTCTCTCCGTGATACATATTGAAGACCGCCTTTTAGTTATTGCTTCTATGTTATATTGAGACCAACTATTATATAGATTTATATTTAACAGAATTTTTTCAATGTCTTTAGTAAGAATTTGTGATGAGGACAAGTGTTTCATTGCACTCAAATTCAATGAATTAATTTAGTTTATGTTTTTACATCGATGGAATGCTATTTTCATACCTCAATTGCTACTTAGAGATATATGATTGTGAAAACCCAATGATGACTTTGTATTAAAGATTTGTGAATGGATGGATTCTGAATGGATGATGAGATTATATTTGTATTTGATAGGGTATCAAAACAGGAAAAAAATATATTTTTTGAAAATATTAAAAAAAAATTTTGAAAAATTATTATTTGTAGCGCTTTTTTTGTGTTGCAAATAATCAAATGTAACAAGATGAAGATTATTTACGATACCACAGAAGCGTTGCCAAAAAAAAAATTATTTGCAACTTTATAAGAGCGTCACCCTTAATGATTTATTAACAACTTTTTTGAATTGTCGCAAATATAAATTATTCGTAACACAATTTTGCCGTTGCAAATAAATCATTATCTGTGACGCTTAGAAAACGTCGCAATTGATACGTAATTAGCAACTCTTTGAAACCATCGCAAATACTCTCTCATAGTGCCATGCTGGAGTCTTTAGTATAGCTAATCTTTATGTGACCCCATTATTTGCGACCCTTTGCGACACTCAGTTTTTTGCGTCGTATTTACTTATTGCGATGCTTTTTGTATTATATGCAACGCTTTTTTGGCGTTGCAAAAAAGCTAAATTGTAGTAGTTGCAGGAGAAGATGTTGCAAGAGCACCAGCGGACCTTGGCCACAAAGGCGGTGAGGGTTTCAATGAGGACGATGGTCTGGATGGTCATGTGGAGCGAGTCAGAGAGTTGGGCGCCCTTGAAGGGTTGAGATGGGCTGAACTCGACATGGCAAGCCATGAGGTCGGGCATCTCCAGCTCCACGAGCTCGATCTCAAGGCTAGGTTGGAGATGAAGGGGAGGTGGGGGAGAGAAAGGGAGGAGGAGAGAGAGAAAACAGTGGGGAGGGAAAGGGAGGAAGATAGGGAGGGAGGGAGGGAGAGAAGGGGGGAGAGCGGTTGGCCGCTGTTGTACAGGCTGGAGATGATGCCGAAGCCGGAGGTGAAGGGGGAGGTGGGGGAAGAGAAATGGAGGAGGGTGGTTAAAAAATGAGTGTTTGGGAGGAGTTATACTCTGTGCGCAAGTAGAATGACTCTTTCTTTATTTTGTTTTGCTTTATTTTATTTTACTTTATTTTATTTACTTGGTAATTGGTATCCCCAGATATCTTTCACCCCGGCACGATTAATCTCCTCGTTCCGGATGTACCCACACAAATGTACATTGAACAAATTTGGATCGGTTTTGAACACAAGGCATGATGGTGGCAAACCCATGCTTTATCCCGCTCTACCAAATTTGAGCAAAGCGAAACCTTACAGCAGCGCTGTGAAAAGCCTATTTAGTCGACCAAGGCTCATTGAGTTTCACTATCGAGTCACCGAACCCTTTAAAAAGTCTCACTTGGGGCCTCCTTTGTATGGAAGGAGTGGAACTCCACATTGGGGCCCAGCTATGAAAATTTTGATCAATTCAAAATGAATGTCTTACCTCTTTCATTGACTAACTATTTCTAAATTTTGCTTTAATAGAAGTTGGTTCTACTTTAAGATTGAATTTACAAACGATAAAGCAATTGACACAATTTTGTGGATTATTGATTGAATTCTTTAATTCTGTGAGTAGCCCATTTGCTTGATCTAAGTAATAGGAGCAACTTCTATTGGAATAAAACTTGTAGGAATTTTTGTTAGATTGTATGTTCTCGATCCAGTGGATGATCCGAATAGATTGATTTATTTCATTAATTAATTTATATTTTCATGCTTTATCAATGTGATGAATGACATTCTTCTATATGTTTGCACATGACCAATACAAAATGACATAATGGTCCATGAGATGAACCGGAACCCACAAGTGTATTAGATGTAATCAATGTGTGTGGATGAGATCCACATTCAGGAGACATATCAGAAATCTTATACTTAAATTGATTTACAATTAGTGATGAGACTGGGCATCTCATCTTATATGGTTGTAGCATTGTGATTACAATGAGATAGTGTGATATGTTTCGATCACCAGAGTGTAAGAATCTAGATCGTTGTGCCGGTATATTGGATGGACTGAAGAACCATGAGTAGCACCTTGTACAAATCTGTCTTTGATTTAAAGATTGCTCTCATAATTTCCAAGCAATGGGCTCTGAATCATGATAAATTAATGGACTCAAGTTTCTACTATCCATTTGCTTTGAGTCATCAATGAGTGAGGCTAATTGTAGGTCAACACCTCAATGTCTTGGGTACGTGGTAGTGGTTCTATAAGAATATATAATTCTCAAGATGAAATCTATTATCATAAATATCCCCTTGTGTCAATTAATGATTTTATCATTAGTGAGTGTGCACCCATCTCAATTAAGAGTTAATTGGATGGTACTGATGATTACTGTGATTAATTGGGTCATAAGGAAAATAAGAGATGAATCCAATTTGGTTGGACATATTTATTCCAATAAATCCATGGATATAATTGATGGAGGGGCCTACTTGTAATAATTAGGAAGTTAAGATCTCCTTGTAATTATTCCTAAGAGTGGAGTACAATTGCATTTATTTAGTGGACTTATTTGCAATTAACCGTGGGTCCAGAGTTCATATGAGATGTGGGTCCAGATTCCCAGTTGGAGCCAGATTCTAAGGAATCTCTAGTGGTCGCCATGCTAGCTCTAATAAGAAAAGGTTACTAATTCTATTTGGAACTCTTTAGGGAAATGAGGAATATGACACATACTAAGAATAGAAGTGAGACTTCTAATCTTGGTTTAAGAGGATGTCTTCCATAAACTAAAAATAAGAGGTTTAGAATCCCGACACACAATAATCTCTTAAGTTCTTCTCTCTCATTTGGTTTCCTACTAGAGTTCTAGGGTTTTCATCTACTTGGAGATCCCACCATTCTCCTTGAGAAGTTCTCTAAGAGGGTCATAGTGTAGAATAACACAAAGGCAAGGGATATCAAAGTTCGCGAAAAGAGTTTTCGCTGAGATCAAGTTTTTTAAGTTCTTGATTAGAGCACAGCCAAGCTCCTTAGTATAGATCTGCTTCTAGTTGCTTATAGTAAATGTTCAATGCTTGTCTTGTTTGTTTATTGATCTATCTTCTTGATGGATTTTTTATCTTAATGCATAAGGTTAGGGTTTTAGATATTAGGGTTGGGCTATTGGCATTATGGGTATTTGATCCATGCATCAAGTGGGTCAAAAGTTTTTGAATGCCTATCCACGAGGCCCACCTACTTTCAACAATTGGTATCAGAGAGATCCATATATTCTCATTGCGCTAGATCGGTCTTCTAGATCTAGTCTCTACATGAGATGTGGAGTGGATGGATTTAGGGTTGTGTAATGATCAATTTTTTTTAATAATTTTATGTAAGTATTATGTTTTCTATATGCTTGAGATGGGAAAGTTCAAGCAAAAATCACTATTTTTCTATAAACAGCGTGTTGGGCGCTCGAGCGGACCCAACCTCTACTAGTTGGGCGCTAGAGCGGGCTCCACCTCGCTCGAGCAAACCCAGTTTCTATGAGTGCTCGCTCGAGCGGGTTCATGTCCCCTCGAACGCACAGTGCACATAAAGTTTTAGCAGTTCGGATTTTTGTCATGAGATAACAAGATGGATTGGTTCCTAGCCCTAGTCCCTATTGTGTATATGATACTAACCTTGCAGGTTGTTGTCATCTCCATGTGGCCCAAATATTTTCTATTTTTGTTAGTTTATTGGTTATTTGGGCAACTTGTAAAGGGAAACATGGTTTCCTTATTTTTCCGTGAAAGGGCAAGGCATGATGGTTTCCCTAAGCCCCATTTTATTTCCATTAATAGATTTCCATGTAAATCTCAATGTTGAGATATATGAATTTATGTAATTTTCAGTTTTATTATTTTGTAAATTCTGGCGGTTTTCAAGACAAGATAAATGGTGATGATGGACTTAACCAAAGAGTTTGGGATGTCCAAAGAGTTTGGAGTTACTCAAAGAGTTTGAGAAATCCCAAAGAGTTTGGAAGATCAAGTAGTCCAGGACATCTTTCCGCACTTGGCCATGTGGAGAAGAAGACTTGCTAAAATTAGAATTTCTATTTTTGCATGGATACTTGTTTTGTTTAAACTTTATATATTTTTGCATGGTTGCTTGTTTTATTTTAGCTTTTAAAAATCTAATCTAAGCACAACAGTTTAGTAATTGGTTAAATCAATTTAATATTTTGGAAATGGTTCTAAATAAGGAATTAGTATTGGTGGACTCATGAGATGGACCAGCTGGAAATACTAATCTTATTAACCAGACTTTCCGTAATTCTAAATCTAACTTGGATCCAATTAATATTCTTATCGTTAGATGATTTGATATATGTTTATATCTTGTGGGCCCTCAACCCTAAAAAGGAAATCCCCAATTCTAAAATATTAAGTGGGAGCGGGGCATTAAATTTTAGAAATCCCCATGGTTTTCCACCGTAGGTCAATCCTAAAATATTAAGTGGAGCGGAGCAGGAACAGTTGTGGTTTTATTATGATTCTTAATAATTTTATCATTGGTGCAGGTGCCTCTAGGATGTGCTCACCCAAGGAAGTTGAAGCGGGGGAGCTTTTTTAGAGCTATGCTAAAGGTTTACGCTTTCTCTGATGCACTAGAAGTGACAAAAGGCCATTGATAGAGCGGAAGACCGGTCTTTGGAGTCCCATGTTAAGTACATTTTGGTGTTATCATCAGTGAGTTTTAGGAAAATATCCCAAGCAGATGAATAGGGCTGCTCAATATTTTAGCAGTGAAGTATGGTCAAAATTGTGAAAGTGTGGTTTTCTTCTTCTTTTTTTTTTTTGCATGAGTCTTTTTCGGGGTGGATGCTCAGTTATCTCCCTTGATGTTGTGTCCTTTGTCCTTTTTTTTTTTCATATATATTTCCTTTAATGAAACTTTCTTTCAACAAAAAAAAATATTCACTTGAATTTCTCGAGAGTGCAAGTCTTAGCAGATTAGAACTCGATTTATTTTAGTTAAATTATAACGTTACCATTGCTAGTTCAGATGCAATGCCGAATCAGATCTTAGATCGCATTCTGGATGTAGAAGACCAATGAAAGGATCCCTTCTCCCTCAAATAAGCATTCATGATGAATGCGCCTTTTCTAAAAGCCTTTCAATCTAAAAGTCTCACAAACTTATGTCACACAAGGTAGATGTTGATTCACATCACTTGTCCACACGAGTTAAATGTTGATCCACACAGTTCACTAAGAGTTAGATCCTAATTAGAATTCTTCATGAGTGACGGATTAAGATCTAATTAGGGTCAGAATTCTCCTCGAGTGATGGATTAAGACTTTACTGTTAGCCTTGGCCCCACAAAAATTGCTTAATTAATATCCAATGTGGGACTGGCATTTCGGACCAAACTATTTCTTACAACATGACACCTAATTAGTAATTTAACATGAAACATCTTGAATTATATTTTTTTAAGTTTAATGATATTATACATGTATGCGTAAGACATTAAAATATAATGGCTCAATTTTAAAAAGATGTCCAAAATATCCTTTTGAAATCTTCTATGATGAAATTATTAAATTTTCTTCAGTTTTAGTGGCTCCTTGCTTACTAGAAGGTGAAGAGTTTGAATGGCTCAAATGATTTTGGCAACTGTGAACACTATGTTTCACACAATTCAATTGACGGTTAGTCGTTTTGGTCTTTTTTTTTTCTTTAGACCAGTGGAGCCCTGCACGAGCAAGGCCCGTGCAATGTGCAAATACAGCTGACACTACTTTTCTCCTTTACATTTGAAAACAAAAAAAAAAAACACTGATACAGTGAGAAAATGAGATCTCAAAAGACAATGGATATGGAATTTGTATAACTTCTTGAGGATATAAATCACATGTTTCTATATATTTTATCATGAATGCGTACAAAGCTTGTCTGTCGTCAATTGTCATTATTATCATTGTGAAGGTATTATCTGCATGATAACAGGCGATAGAACCATAATTGGGTCCTAAAATAAATTAGCTAGAAGCATCACACACAGGTACGGACCCAGGCACAATGACATGGGTGTGGTCGCACCCGTTAAACTGCGTCACGCTTAAAAAAATTCAATAAAAATCATGAGACTACCCCTAAAGTCCATATGAAAATCCTCTGTTTACCCCCAAAACCAAACTACATATTAAGACTTGCACCGTTCAAACAAAAGTTCTGGCTACGTCACTTATTGTAACACCCCGTACCCTAATCCAGTATTAATACTAATTAATTGCTTGGTTAGTTAGTAGTTTAGTTAGTAGGTGTGTTAGAGTCTTAGCGAGTCGGGTTTGGCGTAGGGATCGCGCGTGCGAAGTTTCGTGCGAGTCCGAGTGCGTTTGGATAGAGTAGGGGGCTGGTTTGCAATTTTGGGAAGTTTTCAGGGGTTTTTATGAGATTATGAGTTTTGTGAGTTTGGGTGCATTGGATAGGTCTCATCATTTCATGAACTTTAGTCTTCTGTCGCATTTTGATTCGACGCGCTGAAGAGGCCCAAATAATCACTTTTAGCTCACCAAGGACTTAACCCAAATTTTGCCAAAAATACCCTTATATACAAGTCATCAACCGGATGACTCATTTCTCCTTCTTATCTCATTCATCTTCATCTCTTCTTTCCATTTCTATGTGTCTTCTTCAAGCTCTTCCTTCCCTTCATGGTTGTCTTGCCAAAGAGATCAATTGGAGTCCATCTTCACTAGCCAAGCCCCTAATCTTCTTCATCAACACTCCAAGAACTCAATCATCCAATTTTCCAAGTTTTTCATCAACAAACCACTCCAAAGTAAGCTCTCCAAGCTACTAGACTTAGCTAATCTTCTTCCTTTGGATTAGAAATGGATTAGGGAGACTCATAGCAAACCTTTGCATTCATTTTTGTAGTGAAGTTTTGGGTTGGAAACTTTCTTCTTCTCTTTGAGCTTTTGTGGAGTTTTCTTCAAAATTCTACTTGAAATTCCCTAAGCTCTTCATCAAGGCAAGTTAATATATATGTTTATGATTTGATATGTTTTGTCTTTCCTTTGATTGATGATTAATGATGTTTAGATGACCCTTTGCTCTTGAGAGTTGTTTTTAGATTGAAAACATGATAATTGATTGAAATTGCTAATGAAATGGATTAAGACACTAATGACTTGATTAGAGGATAGGATGGAGTTTTTAAGAATTGTTTACACCTACATATATGTGGACATATGTGAATTTTAATGATCAAGATCAGGTGAAGGAAAAGCCCCAGAGTGAATGAAACAGGCCCAAGTGCACTGCCAGTTACAGAACTGATGTTCTGTAACTGCCGTGTACGCGGTCGACCGGCTGAAGCCGCGATCGACCGGGTACACAGCGCATGCGGTCTACCGAATGGGAACCAGGTCGACCTGGTTCCCTGTGTACGCGGTCGACCGGGTAGGGGCCCGGTCGACCGGGTCAACTGCAGGATTGGTTTTTTTTGGGATTTTTTCCTAGGTTTGGAGGACCTTAGGGGGGAAACCTTGGTTACTCTTTTTCAGACTTAGTTGACTATATGTAGACTCATTTGACTATTTGGGAGGATGTTTGGAGCTCACGTTCTTCACGTTAATCCGGTTGTATCGGGAATCAATTTCACTCAATCTTGAACGGTACGGGACAACGGGATACCTTTTCTATATCTATGCACGAAGATCATATATTCAGGTATCGCGCACCCTAACCCTTTCGTTGACTGAGTAGGATTGTACGATGCTTCAGATTTAACAATTGACCTAGGATTGGATTGTTTATTGCCTTGAATTCCGGATTGTACCATCGGGTACTGTTTACATGAGACGTTCATGTTCATTAGCTTTGTTTATTTGTTTTGTTTTGGGATCACGTTTGAGAACTTAGAATGATGGATTTAGGATCCCCTTTGATGTTTCGTTATTTCGAAGTTTGATGGGAGTGTTGAGGCTAGACGGCTTTAATTGGATTGCTTGTTTGAGAACTACCGGTATTGATGGTTTTGACTTTGATTTGATGATGGTAGGGTAGTTCTCTTTGATCAATGAATCTTGTTCACACAAGAAAGTCTAGCTCTTCACGATGGGTTGTTTAGGACTCTTTGTGTCAGGCACAACTCGACTGTTAACGCCCAACACAGATGGGGCACCATTCTGTGTGAGGACTTTGGATTGAACGTCTGCGCAGTACGACTTTTTATATTTTGATGGCTGTACACCATCGGATACATATTGATTGACTTTGATTTCTTAGGCCTTTTGGTATCCATTTTGATTGCTTGCTTGCCGGGGTTCATCCCGTGCCACCCTACCACAGCTCAAATGTTGAGTTGGGAGGGTCATGTGGAACTATCCCGTGGTGTATTAGTTATGTGGGTTGCCTCTTTGTTAGATGGTTATGTTAGTTGATTTTGATTCAAATGCTAGGCACTTTCTACGAGCAGGATGCTATGCATTTCATATGATTTTGTTTCTCGTTTACTCTTATTCGTTCTACATATCTGAATGATTTATATATATATTGCTTGCCGACCTTCGTGTCTGATGATGCTACTCTTGGTGCATAGGTACCGAGCTCTACCTAGCCGAGGAGGAGTTGACGGAGGAAGTTCAGGCGGATCAGCCTGATGACTTCTTGGAGTATAGTACGGACGACATTGTATAGCCGTACTGACCCCGTACATGAGCGCCTTCATGATATCTTTTGTAGTTTCATCTTTTGTTCTTCATCCTGAGTTTTGGATGTGGCCTATTGTTGTAAATAATACTTTTGTTTAATTGTTTCAAACTTGAACTCTAGTTACTACATGTGATCAGTTTTGCTCGTAACTTCAAGATACCATTTGTACTATGAATCTTCCGCTATACGTTTTATGTATTTGAGGAAATGTTTATACCTCACAGCGATCTTCGATCCATATTGGGACATGATTAGGGCCAGTGTTATTATTAATGCTGAAAATTTTTAATTGGCCCTAATCTCACGCATAAACCCCGGTTTCACGATCGGGGGCGTGACACTTATTACACACATCCATTGGCCTTAGTGAAATGAACAACACATCATAAAAACTAATACTCCTAGTTTTCATCATCATCATCTTTAACCTTCATATTGTTTCTGTTGCTATTGGACTGATGTACTGGCATCTTCCAGATCCTGCTCATCCTAAGGAACTCAACATTAATAGCTAGGTAAGAGAACTCGACATTAATAGTTAGGTGGGCAACCATAGGATGACTCAAATTCTAGCACAAACCACTTATTCATACATAGTTGAGCAATTTCTTTAGCCTACAAATGTCAGAAAACTGGTTAAAGCTCAAATGAAAATTTCATGTCATAGAAAATGGATATAGAAACCCACACAACAATAAATAATAAGAAAGGCAACATATGCTTATATTTAAAAAGAGATAAAGGCAATCCATTACTTTCAATATAGTGATTCTTGAAGTTAAAATATCATTTGCAGTATACATTTGATTTAGAAAGAGGAGAAAAAATCACACCTAAAGAAGCCAAGTCATGTGGTCATGTAAGTGGCTTGGCGACCCAAACATGCTCATAAACCATGCACCAAGAAATTATAGTAACAGACAAATGTAAACTCATCACCTTAGATATCAGTAGTCCACAAGAACAAATAATGCAAAATGGGCAAAACAATTAAAGAAAATATCACCATTACCATAGCGGAAATCTCTCTTTCAATATGAAAAATCAAGTAGAAATCTGTTACTTAAATGAAATGATCTTTTTAAAGGTGAAATTTGATGGGCAATTCTATGTTAGAAATACCTTTTTTACACTATTAAAGATAGCATTTATAGAGAGACAACAAGTATATACAAAATGAATCTTGAAGCTGAAATATGTATGGAGCACTACATTTTCATTCAAGTAGAAAACCGCAGGAACTATACACCTGAATAAAAAAAAAAGAAAGAAAGAGACTCTCTCCTAAAGGAGCCGGGTCATAGAGTCATGTAAGTGACTTGGCCAAGTAAACATGACCAACACTGAATAAAGGCAAGATTTTAAAAGTAGAGAAGCAACGTCTAATGAACTAGAAATACATAATTGTTTTAAACTCTTTCAGCCAAAACTAATTAGTTTTTTTTTAACATATTCCAATTAATTAATATTCCTAGTGTACCCAAATAAACTCTGATGCAAAAACTATGTCTTCTAAAAACCCACCATCAGAGAGCAACTTGGTACATTGTGTTTAGACAATTGCATAGGTTGTTAGTAATTGGTATTTTATGGGGAAGGCTTAAAAGGAAATTGACTGTCCATATGAGTGCAAGAAGTCCTGTTAGAACGTCATACCATAGAGTGAGTTTTTCTATTTCCAATTGTATGGAATAAGACCCTTCAGAGAAAGCTTTCTTGATAGATTTAGACTTCTATATTTATTTTTGGGGTCTACATCAAATATGCAAATTTACATTGTAGTTTTTCATGTGGTTTTATGACACAATGATCCATCCATGGCTGTAAAATCCACAACTTGATTACTCAAATTCTTATAGCCATTTATAGAAGCTTTATTACCAATTGTTTTTTGGTACCCCAGCTTCAGTGGCTGAGACCCTTTTTTTATTTATTATTATTATATAGAGCCCGGTATACCCGGGAAGGAAGCCTACTGAGGTGGGAAAAAGAAATAGATAAGAATGTAACCTAGAGATTCTAAGTCATCCCTTCTGCTTTATTCTATATAGAGGATAGGAGTGCTGATCAGAGTAAGAAAAAATTGAAACAAACAAAGACAAACTTAATTTGTTGCAGCTCAACATCAAATACTTAATTTAGTTGTTTATACTAATTAGTCACTTCACTCACCAACTCCGAAGTCAGCAGTAACGCTAGCATAACAAGCAGTTTGTATGAGATTCGCTTGATGCTTCATTGAAATACATGAAAAGAAGAAGAAGAAGAAGAAGAAGTAGCTTGCAATAATGAAAGAAATAAATGTGTAAGAAAATGACAAAAGTTTTTCAATTTAAACCTCATTAGCAAGAACAAGAATCAATAAATTTATTCATGCCCTTGAAAAGCCCTTTTATAATATAAAAAAAATCAAATCCAGCAATGTGCACACAATTTGACAAAAGCTGTATATTAAGAAACTAAAAATTGTACAAAACAACAACAATTTTACGATAGAAACTCATAAGACCTACTTCTAAATTGCATTAATACAATTATCTTTAGCAATCACTAATATCAAAAGAGAACAAATATTTAGTAGTAGTAATATGGAATAAGTGTAACTTCCAACCTAATTACAGAGTAAAAAAAATAAAATAGAAAAAAGATTCTTTAATTGGATAGGGAAGAAAGCAATGTCCTAAATACCCAGATGAAAAGGAAAGACATGTAAAGAGAATCATAAAAAACCTGATATATTTATTCAGCTTGTTTAAAATAGGATCAAAGACATAAAACTCTTAGAAAATAGCCAGCACTCTCAAACACTTCAAGAAGTTTCGGTATTTTGGTTGATTAAATGAATCTCATACCTTCTGCTTCAGAGGCCGCACATAAATAGAAACCAAAATTGTGATCACACTAAAGTTTCTCTCCATTTTTTTTAAGGAAAAGAAGAGTTTGAAATAGAATCTTATTGCACTTCAGTAGTTGGAAACAACAAGCCAATCTCTCCACACAATCTCACTGGAAATAAATGCAAGTAGAAAGGAATTCAACTCCAATCCCGGAATTAGCATAATGATTTTGTCATTAGCTTCATACACATTTAATACCAAATTACCTTATTTCAATTCAACAGTGCATCCAAACAACTCCATTTAGTAAAAAAAAAAAAAACAACATAAGAAATTAACCAAAAATAAAAATAAAAATGCAAAACCTAGCTAGTACGAGGATTTGAAATAGTCACTGGTAACTAATGTCTCTTGTATGGTCAGATCTAATATACTTTTTCTAATTTTTTATTGTAGAAACTTGTTGTTTCTGATTCTTGAATGCTCCATATACAGATGTATTTTATTTTATTACCTTTTTAAATCAGAATGTATGGTTATAAGTCTTGTTGATTTTATATAAATTTCAATGCATGGGCAGGGGATAAAACAACTACCAAACAGAACAAAAGCAGCACAATAGCCCTTTAATTTAATAAACTGGTCCATGCTTTCCTATTAAGTAAATGTGTTGTACAACATTGACAAAATCAAAATAGGGATCTTCATTGTTACGACATTCAACAAGTATGGGCACCACATGGATATATTATTTAGAGAGAGAAATCCCCAATCAGTTTGTAATTTCTTTCTGGAAAATCTCAAGGGCCTATAAGAGATATACACCCAACACCTACCTTGATTACACAGTCATATGAACATATGAGCCAAACCCCTCCAAATGCACACCCACTTGTGGCAAACTTCTAATGAACCAAAAGGACTTGGAGAGAGTAAAAGTAAAATACAATGAATTTACCCATGAGATAAGGTCGAGACACAATTGTGTGGATAAAATACCGTAATGATGAGATTAAGGGAGAACCACGGCGATGCACTAACTGTTCCCCTCGATTTCGGTAAACACAGCCCAGCAGTTCGACGGCTCGGTAAGGAACGTTGGCTCAAGAGGCCCCCGCTCGGCAGCTCGGTTAAGAGTGCTGGCTCAACGGGTATCAGCTCAGCAGTTTGGCATAAGTGCCAGCTCAGCTACGTGTCAGCTCAGCCAGACCATTCCTGGTCCCGGTAAAAGTACTGAAGGCAGGGAGTAGGCCGTCACACTCCTATGAGAAGTACGGGCGTGCTCTGACAGATAGGGTTGCTCATTTATGGTGATAAGAAGTTGGCTTTATCATCCTTTCACATCAACTGTTCAAAAGCATGAAAGTTTCTGATGGGATGTGCCCATTTTACCTACCGCCAAATGTCAGGGTAAGGCCCGATGGGACCTTACCCCACCCACCCTCAATCATAAAGAGAATGAACGAGGAATCATCTACAAATACACATGGGATCAGCCTCATGGAGGTACGCTGACACACAGCACGTGAACCCTTGCTCTTATCTCTCATTCTCTTCTTCCTCCTCCTGCTTAGTTTTTTTAGAATTAACTGAGGCATCGGAGTGCCTTCGGCTGACGGCAGCCAGGGGCTCTGACCCAAGCTACTTTCCTTCCCTTTCAGGTCCTCGGCATTCGATCTTCCCTGATCTACAAGTTCTACTTCCTAATCTAAGTGGGTGATATTTTTATCGCCTACAGTTTGGCGCCGTCTGTGGGAATCGACTGAACAAAAGTTTACAAACACCATGCCTTTAAAAACCAGAAATGACGAAGGACCCTCCAAGGGCAAGGGCCCGTCCCTACCACCTCTGTTGGTGCAGCTACCACCTCAACCTCCTCGGCAAAGGAGGTCTGGAGGAAGATCTGGCGCACTGAGTGTTGAAGAATTTCAGATAGCCCACTTGGGCTCGATGTTGAGAGGGCTGACAATGCCTTCTCTTCACAACGTTCCACCTCCGGAGCAGCCCCGCCAGAGCAAAGAGCACACTAGGCGAGGTGAAAAATCAGTCACCAAGCTAGGTGAGAAGTCAGCGCGAGCTAAATCTCAGTCCCACCACCAAGCCAACCTCGATGACGACGAAGACCCTCTCCTGGACAATGTCAGGGCCCAGAGCCACGTCATCCAAGAGCAAGAAGAGCTCATTCGACAACTCAACCAGCAGCTCCGGCATAGGAGAAGGGCTCCGAATCCTCCTCCCATGAGCAACCATGCTTCGGGTTTGCCACCCAAGCACGACCACGCTCCACCTCCGTCACACGAGTGGGACCCAAGGCACGTCCTCAATAATTAGAGGCGTGACCGGGTCCACGATGAAGAGGGCTCCAGCAGCAGCCATATACATGCAAGCCCTAAGAAGCAGTGTCAGAGGCCTGAAGACGACTCCGAGTTGAAGCAATGGCTCGACCGGCATATCAAGCAGACCATTCGTCAGAACATGGAGACTGCTGGTATCGCCCGAGACCGGTACAACGCCTACGAAGCAGACGATCTGGGCGCATCTCCTTTCTCCAGAGATATCAGAAAATACTCTCTCCTTGAAAAGTTCAACGTCCCGAGGTTCATCCTGTATGATGGAACCTCGGACCCTGCGGCATACCTCCGACATTTCATCCAGAGGATGTCAGTGTGGGGTGACGAGGACTTCCTGAACTGTCGAGTCCTTTCCACCAGTTTGGGAGATCTCCCCCTGCGGTGGTTCTACTCGCTCCCCGAGGGCTCCATCTCTAGTTGGCGGCAACTCCGGACCTCCTTCCTGGAGAAATTCCAGGCCCATCGAGTCATCCCAAAGACAGATGTCGACCTCATGGCCCTTAGGATGTGAGAAGAGGAGAACGTCACCCAGTTCGCCAGACGATTCTGGACTGTCTATAGCCAGATCGAAAGCGCTTCTGAGGAGATGGTTGTAAAGTCTTTCCAGCAAGCTCTTCGGCCGGGCATCGAGCTGCGGGCGCAGTTGGTCATTTACCCCGTGGCCACAATGAAAGAGCTAATGGCCCGGGCGAATCAGTTCATCAGGGCAGAAGAAGATGAGGTTCGGGGTCGGAAGGACTTCGGCCTCAGCCAAAAGGACCGGCCATCCAAGGAAGATAAGAGGTCCTCTAGGAGGGAGGACCAACGCAGAGACCCATCCCCAGATTGGCGTAGAGCCTCGACGCCAGACAAGCGCAGGACCCTATCTACCTCGGCAGCAGCCTCGGGGAGCGGCAGGAAGTTCAGACGCGAAGCTGCCACCCACAGAGCGGTGAACACGGTCTTCAAGGAGTCGATCTACAAGCTCCTCAGCAAAATAAAGATGCAACCCTTCTTCAAGTGGCCGTAACCGATGAAAGGTGACTCGTCCTCCCGGGACCAGAGTAAGTTCTGTGCTTATCACAAGCAAAACGGGCACAGAACCAAGGACTGTGTAAGACCTTCAAGGTCCACCTCGAGAACCTTGTGAAGGACGAGCACCTGAGGGACCATATCAAGGAGTAAGGCAAAGACAATAGCCGACCTCAGCACCAAGATGATGGCGGCCAGGACAGCGAACCGGAGGGCATCATCAATGTCATTCACCTCGCTCCTCCTCCTAAGGGGAGCTCTCAGGCCTGTGCCAAGGCCAGGAGGGCCTCCCATCAAAAGCAGGTGCTGACCGCCGCACTGGAGACAGCTGTAAAGAAGGCCAGGACAGAGGGCCTCAGAATCTGGTTCTCAGACAGGGACTTAGAGGACGTCGAACTCCCCCATAACGACCCTTTAGTACTCACCTTGAAGCTGCAAAACTTCTTGGTTCAGAGAGTCTTTGTCGACCCTGGCAGTTCGTCAGAGATCCTGTACTACGACTGCTTCAAGAAGCTGAAGCTCAAAGATGAGGATCTCCAGACAACCCGTACCCTTCTCGTCGCCTTCTGCTTGAAGCCTGTATACCCCAAGGGTAAGATCTCCCTCAGAGTCCAAATAGGAGGCCCCTCCAAGCAGGTCTACTTTCTGGTAGTCGACGTTCCCTCCCCTTACAATGTCATAATAGGGAGGACGTGGCTACTGATGGACCCATCTTTTTTTCTTCTTGCCTTCCTCTGTCCCGGGTCCGCTGGGGTGAGGCGGGGCGAAGAGAAAAAAAGAGCAACCATCAACATTTTTGTACGAGTATGCCAGATTTTCTATTCTACTTGGAATTTGAAATGGTGATCCGGAGATTCACCTTCACAAGTAGAAAGGAAATCAAATTTTTTTTCTAACTTTCCATTGCACATATATTTAAAGAAAGAGACAAGATTTTAAAATGCCGTGAGAGGTGATTTTGTTTAGTTTGTTGTGAAAGGCGGTTTTGTGCCATAGAAGGCGATTTTTCCGTGAAAGGCGATTTACAAATCTCATCAATGATGAAAGACAAGAATTGTGATTTTTTTTGTCCCTTTAAAAATACAAAGTACAATAGAGAAGAAAGAAAGAGGGATCTGACTTCTCAGGAGATTGTGGGGACTCGTTCAGATCGACGGTTGCGAGGCATGTATGGACTCCGCCATCGTCCTTCAGATGAGAACACTTGATGCTTTAGTTCACTTGGCTTGGCTTGGACCTCGGATTTTTAGAGGACAAAGACCAAGGGAAGGTTCTATATCCAATAAAAAACCAAGTAGACGGGCTGAAAAGCCGCATCTAGGCCATGTGGATAGAAGAAGATGGGAAACCTTGGGGGTGTGGGCCCCCAAGGGACTTCGATCACATTGTAGTGCTTGCAGCAGAGTTTCTTCAAGGCAAGAGAGCTTCTTTTTGTGCAGAGATTTCTAGGAAAATTTCTTCAGAACTCTTCAAATGATTTTTTCGGACCCTTTCCCTTTGGAATGACCGCCTATTTATAGGCTTTTTTGGTGGCCATTAGGAAGGTTTATGGGCATTAATGATATTAATGCTCCATGATTGGAGGAATTACAAGATTTAATTTCATAATTTTGTAACTCCTTTTTCTTGGATTTTGATTGGCCGATGGAGAATAATGAGCATTTAATCTCCATGATGATTGGAGTTTCATGATTAATTACCATGATTAATTTCCATAATGATAGGAGTTACATGGTTAATTATCATGATTAGTTGGACTTATAACTCCCATATGCTTGCTTTTGATTGGGCAGTCCAAAATAATGAGTTAATGACCCTAATAAGTTGTCATAAAAAGGTCATTTAACTTCATTAATTGGCCGCCGAGTTGCTTGAAGAGTCGCGGGCCACGCCGCGTCTTTTGGAATTCTTCTTGCGATAATCATCGATGGATCCGTATGTTATTTAATGTCGAATGACGATGCAAATTCAGACATTGGTTGATACCAATGGGCCGACAACATCTGTCCAGTTGATTTCTCGATCGGTCGGGCAGAAAGTGTGCTTTCTTGGTTGGCTGGTTGGTGGTTTCGGAGTGTTCGATGATGATCAAATGATTTCGATGGCGGATCCGTGATGTTGACGAAGATTGACAAATATCATGCCTTAAAAATCAGATTTTAAGAAAATCACAGGGGCCAATCATCGCGAAACGCAAAAAGAATCGGAAAAAACGGACGTTTCGGCGGAAATCCGGCGACCCGGACTTCCAGGGTCGCCGGCGACCATGCACCCATGGTTTCCGGCGACCATGGGTGCATGGTTGCCTTTCGGTTACTCTTTGAAAACCCATCGAGAAGTCATGCAAATCAAAGCACAAAGTTTCCTATTTTTGGAAAAGCCGAAGACTTTGTAGCCGATTTTCCACCAAGAGTTGAAACTAGGTCAAACGATGTCGGAATGACCTGAAATTTGAGGTGAAGCTTCTTGAGCATTAGATAGGACCAACTATGGGCTTTTATTTGAGTTTTGAAGCCGTTTGGGGTCCCGTTGATGCTAGACTTAATTTCACCGTGCGGAAGATGTTGAGCTTTGATGTACGGTCATCCTAAGTCTGATTGACCTGAAATTCGACAGGGAGCCTATTGGAGTCATTTTGAGATGATCCATTAGCTCCGATTTGGATGCCATGGTCCTGGGGAGCTTCGCCGCCGGTAGGCTTGATTTTGCTTCAGAGCGCCAAAGCCGGGTCAAACGTCATCGGAATGACCTGAAATTTGACGTACAGCCCTTTGGAAGCATGTAGAAGTTACTCATATGCTTCATTTGATGAGTGGCGGAATCAAAGGTTCTCGCCGCTGAGAGGCTTGATTTCTCCTTTCGAGGGTTGATGGAGGGTCAAACGGTGTCTGTTTGACTTGAAATTTGGCGTGGAGCCTTTTGGAGGTATTTTGAGACCATCCATCGGCTTTGATCGAAGATTTGATATCTTCAACACTGTCGCCGCCGGGAGCTCCTACTCAACCGCTAGAGGATTGAAGTTAGGCAAAATGGTGTCGAAATGGTCTGAAACTTCATGTGTACCTCTTTTTTTGCTATTTTGAAAGATCTTGCAGTTTTTGTTTGATTTTGACAAGATCTGATGCTTGAAGCAGCTTTACCTGTTTGTAGTAGGATGCGGCTCTATGTAGCTTTTGATGTTGAGGAGGCAAAGTGACTTTTTTTGGTGTCAACAAATGCCCCCTCGAGGTACAACTACGAATCGTGTAGTTTTTGCAGTCGATGTGCATCGAAAAAAACTTTGAAGGGGAACTTCAGACTTGACCAAGAGTCTCTGAGCATTTTTCTTTTTGATAGAATAGCCTTTTGAGTTTCCAAGGGGATTTTATGGCAGTGAGAGAGATCACGTACCATCTCAAGGTAAAATTTTGAAAGTGACATTTGGATTGGGTTTTTGGGTTTTGGATTTTCCTTTTTGACCTTGTGGACCTATAGGCTTTGTGTGGCGCATTAGGCGGTCAAGAAAGGTTTTTTTTTTTTGTTTTTGACCTTGTGACCTAACAAGCTGTATGTGGCGAGTTAGGGGCTTGGATTTTGGATTTTGATTTTGGTCTTGTGATCTAACAAGCTGTATGTGACAAGTTAGGGGACCAGGATTTGTTTTTTGGTTTTGGCCTTGTGACCCAACAAGCTGTATGTGGCGAGTTAGGGGACCATGGTTTGGATTCTGGTTACTCTTTGGGACAATTTTGGGTCCATTGGAGTGGTTTGGGTTTTTGTGGATTGTCAATTTCAAGGTTTTGGCTTAATTTGGTTCATGAGGTGGGATGGTTTGGATTTTTGGAAACTCATGAGACTTGGATTTTATTTTTAATTTTTTAATTTTATGGACCAATCAACTCAAGGGAGGCACGGAACCATTTTTGTATGCTCTTGGTAAGAGGGATTTTGACTAAAAGCCACTTTTAGTGCCTAGGTGGTCAAACCTGGTTTATGTGGGCTAGCCCATTGGACCTTAAGCTTTAAAGATGGCTTAGATCTCATGTGGTGTCATTTTTGTAAAGAATATCTAAGAATATCTAAAAATATCTTTTTTTGGTAGAGAATATCTAAAAATATTCTTACTTGGAAAGAATCTCTCAAGTTTCCTTGATTTTGGGAGAGATTTCCTCAAAGTATCTTTCTTTGAGAGAAAGTTTCTCATAATCCCTCTCTTTTTGGAGAGAATTTCTCAAAAGATCTCCTCATTGGGAAAGAATATCCCATGATCCTTTTCTTTTAGGAAGTTTGCTAAGTTGTAGCACTTACATCCTTTTTCTTTCTTTTCTTTTTATTTCTCCTCTTTTCTCTTTTTTTTTTCTTTTCCACGTGCATTCTTTTTTCTATTTTTTTTCACATGTTTTTTTTTTCTCTCTTTTTTTTTCTTTTTTTTCCTTTTTTTCTTTTTTTTTCTTTCTTTTCCTTTCACGATTTTTCTTCTTCTTGTTTTTTTTACTGTGTTTTTTTCTTCTTTTTTTTTCTTTTCCTTTTTTTTCTTCTTTCTTTTTTTTTTCCTCTTTTTTTTTTTTGTGTGTGTGTGGCCGTACGGACAAGACCGTACGGTCATGGCTATACGGCCACGTGGCCTGTGGGTATTTTTTTTTTTTTGTTGTTGTTGTTTGAAACAAGAAACTTTCTTCCTCTTTTCTTTTTTTTTTTTTCGGATCTCGATTCACACATGCATGACAACTTTCCTTCTATGCATTTTTTCTTTTTAGAAAATAGAATTGGAAGTATGATACTGCACACCTGGAAATCTTTTCGCAAGTCTTGGGATTTGGAGCTCGCAGCAATGTTGAGCCCTTTCTTGGTCTTGCGGGGGTTTTCTGAGGAGCTTTGCAAGTTTTGGATTCTGGAGCTCGCAGCAATGTTGAGCCCTTTTCCAGTCTTGTGGATATTTGAGAAGCTTTGGTTTGATCTCGCAACAATGTTTGAGTTCAAGCCTTCTTCGAAAATTTTCCATTGATTACGAGCTTGCAGCGATGTTGAGCCCATCTTTAAGGTCCTATTTCTTTCGGGGTGTTTTCCTTTTCTTCGGAATTGCCCCGGAACCATGCCAAAATTTCGCTAGAATTTTTTTTAGCAAAATTCTGTCATTTTGATGATTGATCTTTTTTTTTCATCCTTTGCAGGTAGTTCCTCCAGAACAAACAAGGGTAAGGAGCCTGTCATTGATGCGCATCGCCGTTCTACCAGATCCTCTAATGTGGCCGTACAGCAGGCCTGGGAAGAGGTTCGATATGTCGAAAGGAACTTGGAAGAGTGTGACTCGCTCAACCGAGATGAGATGAGGCAACGTTTGATTGCCCTCAAGGATGAGGAGTATTATAAGATTATGGTAAGCAATCGTCCCTGGGTCACGGATGATCAGAGCATTGTCCCCAAGCCTACCTTTTTCTTTGGTGATGCCGTCCCCGACAATTCAACATACCAAAGGAGATGTTTTCGGTTCTCTTTCACAGTTGATGGTGA
Source organism: Persea americana (assembly GCA_029852735.1). Classification (NCBI taxonomy): domain Eukaryota; kingdom Viridiplantae; phylum Streptophyta; class Magnoliopsida; order Laurales; family Lauraceae; genus Persea; species Persea americana. Next base: position 838,580 of record CM056820.1, read on the forward strand.
GAAGAGAACCGTTTCTACCCGGTCGACCTTTGATCAAACTATCTCGATCATGAGCCTTTCCTCCACATGATCGAAGAGGGAAGATCCTCCAAGCTGGGTGAAGAGGACAAATGTGATCAAGACCGGGGTTTTTGTTGGCGGCCCTTCTGGTTTTGCAAAGAAGTTGCCCGCCCGTATGGACATTTTGATGCCGGCCAGCGGCTACCAAGGTTCAGATCATCCTTTGGTCGATTTGAGACCGGTGGGCATTGGCATTTTCAAGGGCGATGGCAGCAATTGGGTGAAGCCTTTTCAACTTCGTGGCCGCTTCAGTGCTGACTCGAGCTAGGAGTCGTGGACTGATCACATCCTGTAGGTTGGCGGTGCCATTCTGAAGGAGACCGAGATTTTTGACACGTTCGCGCTTTTCAGCAAACCGTGGTTTTCTCCGATGAGGCCTTCATGGCCATGCTGGAGTCGTTCCTTCCACAAACCAACACCTTCATTGTCACGAATGGTGAGATTGGTTTTTCTTTAAAGGAACTGAGCGCCATCACTGGGCTGCCTATCCTCGGCAATCTCTATGAGGAGTTCATGCCTATTGACACCGTCCTTGAGGAGTAGTTTGAGGAGTTCAGGCTTTTGTACTTTCAGCTCGTCGCCTTCTATGACTTTTTGAAAGAAAAGGAGGGCTCGAAAGTCCGGTGTAGCAGTTGGAGGAGTGGTAGCCTTTTGTTTTCCAACTTCTTTGACAGCGGGGAGTCTTCTGAGAGCACGACCCAGGAAGCCAGGGCTAAGAACTTGGATTCAAAGAAGATCTCCGCCATGCGAGAAAACTTGAAGGAATTCTTCGTAGACACAAAAGCCATTCGTTCTGACATTGCACTGCGGAGAGATCTCGCTGTTTACCTTACTTATTGGCTGGGTGAGGCTATTTTTGCTGGAGGAGATGGAACGCACATTAGGCCGCATTGCATTTTTCCGGCTTGTCAGATGGCGTTTGGAGAGCGGCTTGCTTTGGTGCCTACTCTTTACTCCTATTTGTGCACTAAACTGCAGTCTGCTGCTTTCCTGGTTCGGCTTGGGTTTCCCATGAATAGGGCATTTTCGGTCCACATTTTCTATTCGTGGTATGTATACCACTATCCTAGTTTCCATCGATTGGGTGCTGCTCAGGACGATGACCCGTTTATGATTCGGTTGGCTAGAGGGAAGCCTGTTTCTGAATCTCTCTTATCTGCCCGTTCGAGGATCCGATAATTCTGGGACGTCGAGATGGGGCAGTCTTCAGTGAAGCTTTCTCCGGGTTTGAGGAAGAAAGCTTTTGATTTTAGTGTCTCCCGTGATTCGACCAGGGCAGGGTTGGGGAGACACTATTCTTTGACAAATACGGAGAGGAGTTGGCATTTTAACATACGTGTCGGCACGATAGTGTACCGTAGACATCTTTTCGTCGACATCCAGCCGTATATTCCCTTACGTTTTGCCATGCAGTTAGGCTTCTCTCAAGGCGTTGTTGGAGCGCCTTCGAGCAAGGTGAAGCGTTTTGGAGGTTTGCAGGACGGGAGAAATGCATGGGCCTTTAATAGCGTGGAAGACACTATTGCCATGATTTCCTATCCTGAGTTGCCCACTCTCCGGACTGCTGGCTTCACGAAGTGGTTTGTAGAGAGCTTTTCAGCATACCGGGGGCTTTCCAAGAAGGAGCTTGATGTAAAGCAGTTTTCCGGGAAGGGTCTTGGGAAGTCAGATGGCGTCCGCCGAGAAGAAGTTCTGGCTTTCCTTTCTGGAGACAAGCGCAGAACAGGTTTTCTTGAAGACCAGGACGTCATCAGATCGGGAGCTGCACAAGAGATTCCTGATGAGGTCTTGGAACAGCTCGCAGAGGAGGAGGCTGAGGTCACTACTTGGATACAAGCAGAGCGAGCAAAGGCTTCCATGGAGTCTACTGGCAAGAGCAGACCATCCAGTGAGGACTTTGGCGAGAGGCCCGATTTCGATGGTGGGGCGGTACTTCCAGCAATTTGTCCTGTAGGAGCAAGAGGAGAAGAGGACAGCTCCGAAGTCAGAGACGACACGAAAACTCTCCTGATCTGGAAATTCCTTCCACCATTGTTGAGGAGGCATCAGGGGATAATGATGAGCCTCTGGAAAAGAGGAGCTGAGAGGAAGAGACCATTGATGATGGTATGCTTTTCCCTTTTCTCTTTTCGTTTCTTTTTTTTCATAAGAGCTTTTGTTTTGATCTACTACTTTCTTTCTTTTGGTAGAAGATGATGGTTTGATGATGCCTGAGGTTCCGGCCGATGAGGCGGTGACGGATCCGATTGTGGCATCCGAGGAAGAACCTAGAGATTCTGAAGTAGATCCAGAATCTCCTACTGGTATGACTTCTTTTTTCTCTTCTCTTTTTCTTTACCACCATTTGCTGACATATATTTTTTGTTTCTTGCTTGCTGACTTGCCAGAAGATTCTGACGACTTTGAGCCATCCATGGATGCAACTTTTGATGATGCTTTGGATGAGCTCATGGAGGCAGAAAGCATTCCGCTAGTCGTCGAAGAAGGTACTTTGTAGCGATAATCTTGATATTTTGATTTTTGACAAGATCATATTCATACCTTTTTCATCTTTCACTGGCAGGTTGTGAGGTGACAGAAGAAGTCCCTCTATCTTTCTCAGAGCCAGAGCAGGGGGTGCCCGCGACTGCTCCAGGAGTAGGGGCTTCTTCTACTAGTTTTGATAAAGTAGAGGCGAGTCCGCATGCTGATATTCCATCCCCAGCGGCTCCAATTGGAAAGAGCTTCTTGATTACTCTTCCAACGGTGCCTGACATGGGTAGTCGACCAACGGAGCATGGCGAGTCTTCATCTGAGCCATCCCGTCAGTTTGCGAGGAAGGTATTGAAGAGAGTCTTGAGCTCATGGGTCGAGACTCTTTCTTCTGGCCATTTGGAGGCTGGTTTCAGCATGGTTAAGCATGTGCAGGACATTCTTGCCGATAACGAAGAAGTCGATCTGGACATTACGGATGCCAAGGCTTTTGTTGATGAAGTCATCACTCTAGGCAACAAGTGGACTGAGACCAAAAGCTTTACGAATAATGATTTCTTCAACGAGATGTTTTTGAAGCCTTCCAGCGAGGTCAAATTTGAACTGAATGAGATCTCGTGGACTCGGAAGCAGCTCGTTCGGGAGAGGAACGTCACCGAGTTGGCTATTATTGAGCTGACACAGGACCAGCACCGTCTTGATAGGGAGGTCACTGAGGCCAGACAGCGCCTCGAGCTATTGGTAGAACAGGCCGCTGCCAAGTGGGCTGCTACTTTGAATGCTCGTGATAGAGAGAGGACTCTCATTCGCTAAGTTGAGGAGGTCGAAAGCAATCTCCGGAGGAAAACTCAGGAATATGAACAATGGCAGATTCTCTGGGAAGAGCTTCCTTGTGCTGAGGTGGATCGCGACGACCGACTGCTTTTTATGGGAAGATTCTGAAAAAACGTGGCCTGGAAGCTTTGGAGGCTAAGGCCAAGAGTTTGCTTGAGGAGTTAAGCCTTTCGCTAAAGACCATGTCGGACTAGCCTCCTGATTTGTAACAAACTTTTTCTTCTTTTCTTTTGGTACCTCCATGTATAAACATCTTTGGCACCCTTTTTTTCGTATTCCCTCGTTTCACTTAAATTCTTCTATTTTTTTTTTTTATGAAAGTAAGTAAAAAGTTGGATGGGGATGTTTGTTTGAGAATTTGATCAAAAGGTTGTCATTTTGTGAAAATCTTTTGTCAAAAGTTTGTTTTGGGCATGAAAGCCAGATTTTGTGGCAAAAAGGTTGGTTTTTTGATGGCTTGAAAGCCAAATTTTGGATGGCGTGAGAGCCGAATTTTGATTGTGGCATTGAAGCCGGTTTTTGGCATGAGAGCCAATTTTTGTGGCATGAAAGCCAAGTTTTGGTTTTGTGGCACGAGGGCCAAAATTTTGTTTATGGCATGGAAGCCATTTTTTATTTTTTATTTTGGCGTGAAAGCCAGATTTTGTGGCATAGAAGCTGAGTTTTTTGAAAACCAAGTTTTGTTTTGTTGGCATGGAAGCCAGATTTTTGATTTTTGGCATGAAAGTCAGGTTTTTGGCATGAAAGCCGGGTTTTGGCGTGAAAGCCAGGTTTTTGGCATGAAAGCCGGGTTTTGGCGTGAAAGCCAAGTTTTTGGTTTTCAAAAATGCAAGTATCGACTAAGAGTCGCCTCCTTGTTGAATGGTATTGCAAGTATCGATGGAATGTCGCTTTCTTGCTCATTCGGTTGCAAGTATCGATGGAATGTCGCTTCCTCGCGGATTTGGGTGCAAGTATTAACTGAATGTGGAATGTCGCCTCCCCACGATTTTTGAAATTTGAGGTTTTTTCGAACCTTTGTTTTTTTTTTTGAAATTTGGGTTGTGGCTATCAACTGGAACGTTGTGTCTCCACGATTTTTGAAATCTTGCAAGTATTGACGAGGTGTCACTTCCTTGCGATTTGAGGTTTTGGAAGTATCAAATGGTGTTCGCATCCTTTCGATTTTTGGGTTTTGTGTGAGTATTGACTAAACGTCGCTTCCCCGCGATTTTTTGAAAAACCATTTTTTTGTTTAAAGACATGAGGGTCATAAATTTTGACTCAAAACCATTTTTGGTGGTAAAAGTCGGGGTGGACTAGGGTGGAAATTCCTGAGTCCTGATTTTTGTTTCAAACTATGAATTTTGGGTTCAAGGATTCAAAGTTTTGGTCAAGTTAGGGAAGAGGCTCCTAAACTTGGATTTTGGGTTTTGATGATTTTTGAACAATGAAACATTGAAAGTAAGCATTGTTTTGAGGTTTTTTTTAGAAATTTCAACATAGGTATGAAAACTCTAAAAGGAGTGGGTTTGACGAGCAAGTACATAGGGTTAAGCTTTGGCCATGTAGGCATCGCTCTGACTTGATGTAGGAAGTCTTCAAGGGTAGTACCGCTTCAAGAACTTGCTATTGATGGGCAGCATACATTTATCACCCTCCATGTTCAGAAGAGCATACGCGCCGTTGAAGAAGACTTTGCCGATGAAGAAGGGTCCCTCCCATTTTGGTTCGAATTTGCCTTTGGATTTGTGGGCGAAAACCATTGGCCTTTTCACCGCAAGAACCAAGTAACCGTTTTTATGGAAGCGTTGCCTGACCTTCTTGTCGAAAGATCCTGCCATGCATGCTTGGTAAAGCTCAACGCTTTGCAGGGCTTCGAGCCGTCTTTCATCGAGATTATCCAGTTCTTGGAGTCTCAATTTGACGTTGTTTTCTTACGTCATTTCATTTTGTAGAGATACTCTTAAAGAAGGAATTTGTACCTCTAGAGAGACAACTGCTTCACATCCATAGACCAAGGAGAATGGTGTGTTATGGGTTGGTCTTCGAACGGTAGTCTGGTAGGCCCATAAAGCTTCAGGCAGTTTGTCGCTCCAGTCTCTTTTGTGACTAGAGACCATTTTCTTGAGGATTTTGCAGAGTATCTTGTTGAAGGCTCCTGCCAGTCCATTCGCTGCCGGGTTATACGGAGTTGAAGGACAACTTTGGATTTTGTATTTGTCGCAGAACCTCTGGAATCTGTGATCTCGGAATTGTGGTCCGTTATCATGGACAAGTCTTTTAGGTATGCCGAAGCGACAAATGATGTTGGTTCGTAAGAATTGAAGGACCGACGAGGTCTTCATTTCACTGAACGTAAATGCTTTTGACCACTTGGAGAAATAATCCGTAGCGGCGAAGATGAAGCGATGACCTTTGCTTGACGGGGGAGAGATAGGACCTATGATGTCCATACCCCAGGCTTCAAAGGGCCATGAGATCGCTGTAGGATGTAGCAATTCTGGAGGCATGTGGACATAATCTCCATGAACTTGGCATTGTTGGCAACGTTTAGCAAATTGCATTGCGTCATCTACCATGGTAGGCCAATAATAACATAACCTTTTTATCTAATCGTAGAGCTTAAGACCAGCCTGATGGGCTCCACAAAAACCAGCATGAACTTCTTTTAGGGTTTCTTCTGCCTCTTGTTGTGACAAGCAGCGTAGAAGTACTCCATTGAAGGATTTTCTGTAAAGCATTTTGGAGGGAATATCCAACTGAAAGTTTGAGGTTCGTCTTTGAATGCTTACCCGCTCTCTTGGATCTTCTGGTAGGATTCCGAACATAATATAATCAATGAACGGATCCCTCCAGTCACCGATCGGAGGTTTAAGAATGGAGATCCGATTTCCAACTACTCGGTGGCATTCAACAACTGCTTGGTGTGTGTTGAGAGGAGGGAGAATCCTTTTTTAACACATTGTAATTTTCATGTTTTCCCTTTCTTGGATCGCCATAGATGCAGCAAGTCCAACCAGGGCATCTGCACGGATGTTTTCACCTCTGTGGATGTGAGTGATGTGACAGACGTTAAACCTTTGACGAAGTGATTGCGCCTTGTGGTAATAAGGCAAAAGATCAGGCTTCCTGATTTTATATTTCTGATTCATCTGGTTGACGATCAGTTGGGAGTCCCCAAATGCTTCCAGCATGGCGATGTCGGATTCGAGGGTGAGTTCCAATCCTATGATCAGAGCTTGGTACTCAGCTGCATTGTTTGAACATGGTTCCAGTAGCGAAAATGTGTGTGGAATCATGTATTTGTCGGGACTAACAAAGAGAATGCCAATTCCCGATATCGGCTTTCCTTTTTCATTTGTCTTGGTTGCACCATCGAAGTACATGTTCCAGGAGGCATTTTATAAGGAGGTCTCCACGTTGTAGACAGGCTCGTCTGGGAGATCATCCCTGAGTGGAGAATTCTTAGGCAGTAGATGCTCTGCGAGAAAATCTGCTAGAGCTTGACCTTTGATTGCTTTCTGTGGTACATACCTAATATCAAATTGTGACAGAAGGATGGACCATTTTGCCAGCCGGGCATTGAGAGAACCTGCTTTTGTGATAAGGACCTTTAAGAGATTGATCCTCGAAATCAGGTATACTGTGTTTGACAGCAAATAGTGACGTAGCTTTTGTACGGTGAACATCACTGCAAAGCATTCATTTTCGACTGGAGAGTAGCGATGTTCTATACTTACCAAAATGCGACTGAGTTAGTATAGAGCAGCTTCTTTTCCTCCATCATTTTCTTGTGCAAGTAGAGCGCCCAAAGAATAGTCGAGAGCTCTTGTATACAAGATGAATGGTTTTCCGGTTGTGGGAGCAGCTAACACCGGAGGTTTGGTCAGGTATGACTTGATGTTTTGAAATGCAGCTTCACATTCTGCATCGCAGACAAAGTCTACACCTTTTTTCATTAGGCGAGAAAATGGACGGCACTTCCCTGATAGGTTGGAAATGAACCGTCGGATGTACGCCAACTTTCCTTGAAGCCCTTTCAGTTCTCTCAGGGTTCTTAGATATGGCATTTCTAGGATAGCCTTGACTTTGATGGGTTCAAGCTCTATTCCAGCTTTCCGAACTATGAATCCAAGGAACTTACCCGATGAGACACTGAAGAAGCATTTAAGGGGATTCATTCGCAGTTTGTGTTTGCGAAGCCGGAGGAAGACTTCTTGAAGATCTTTGAGATGGTCTTCTTTTCTTTTACTTTTGACGGCGATGTCATCAACATAACATTTGATCGTCTTGTGCTGCATATCTTGGAATATCTTCATCATAGCCCTCTGATATGTTGCACCAGCATTTTTCAAACCAAATGGCATGACAGTGTAGCAATACACGCCAAATGGGGTCCGAAAGGATGTATGCCTTTCATCTTCAGGATGAATCTTTATCTGGTTGTAGCCAGAGAAGCCATTCATGAAAGTCATTCGCTCAAACCCGCAGGTGTTGTCAATCATTACCTCCGGTATGGAGAGCGGGAATTCATCTTTGGGGCAATCATTATTCAGGTCTCTATAATCAATACAGACTCTGATTTGCCCATTTTTCTTTGTCATGGGGACGATGTTGGCCAACCATTCAGGATGCTGTTCCTTGTGGATGAAGCCAACGTTTTTAAGTTTCTGAACTTCTTGTTCAATTTTGTCCATTATATCAGGACGAAATCTTCTTTGGCCTTGTTTGACAGGCTTGATATTTTCTTGCAGGTTGAGTTTGTGAACTGCTATTTTTGGGTCCAAGCCAGGCATTTCAGCGTAAGACCATGCAAAACAATCAACGAACTCGCGAAGAAAAGAGACATACTCGGGTAACTCATCATCCTTTATATTCTTGCTTATGAATACTGGACGTGGGTTATCTGGTGTTCCCAAGTCTATCTTTTGAACAAAATCTTCTGTTGGAAGGTTTGAAGGTGGTTCCTCCATAATATTTTCAGAGGCTTCCAACTCAACAAGACCTTCTGGATTTCCAAGGGCATTTTCAGATCATGGCTCCGCTTTTGTACATAAATCTTTTTGATCGGTATTCTTCTCAAGACTTGCTATGAGATGATCTCAGTCACCTGCTGAAGCTGGGTCGAAGTAAGGTACTTCTTTTGGAGACGATGGCTCTTCTGAATCAGAGAACCGTGCATTTGTGTCATCGGATAATTCCTCTTCATTATCGGAGAAATCGTACCAATTTGATGAGCTTCATGGGTATTTGTCGGGTAACTCCTCAAAGAGATATCCAGGGAGATCGAAGTCTTCATTGACACGAGATGTTGAGGCCTGGTTGGCAAAACGGCTTTGCAGTCTTTGTGTCAATTGTCTCATCGGACTGTTAGGATCATACCCCAACCCGTATGAAGACTTGTCTATGCGACGGTGGAGTTTCCAATCTTCCAGCTGACTTTTGGTCAGGGTGGGTTCCAATGGTATAAGAATACCACGGCTAACTCCCAAACTAATTGGATTTTGAGCGTCATAGCCCATTTTCTTCATGATAGCTTTTGTCATTGGTATATACAAGGATAGTTGAGGCATACCTTCATTTTGGAAAGGCTCAAGCAAGGAATTTGATGAAGAAGCGTCCGACCTATGGAAGAAGGTTGGTTTTTCTTTTGCCGTTGTTGCCGAAACGATGAAGGTAGCAGATGCAGGATCTTCTACATCAGCCAGTGTCTCCAATGGAGTAAGAGCAGGCTGAACTTGCTGAGTATCAGCTTAGCTTGACGATGCACCGTCTTCTGTCTCTGAATCCGAATCCGTGTCTTGTATGATAGACATGAAGGAAACAACGAACTTGCCCCTAGTCTTTTGCTTTGTCTTCTTTGCTTTGGTAGTGATTACCAAAGGTTTAGAAGATTTGAAGGAGACAACGAAGGGAGATGGATTACTCTCTTTGGGTTTGTCGGAAGGTTTGTTTTCTTTCGTTGATTGCTGAGGAGCCTTGCCTTTATCTTTTTGGAGATTGCAGGCAAAGGCTGCTATTTTATCCTCCTCATTCTCTTCTTTTTCATCCTTGTACATCTGAGAGTCTGCAAAATGGACTTCTTTGCCTTTGAAGGGCCTTCTATCTGCAAACACTCGATGTATCAAGTCGTCATCGCTAACAAACTTGATGCACTAATGTAGAGTTGAAGGGACGACACCGCTCTCGTGTATCCAAGGGCGTCCGAGAAGGATGTTGTAGCATGAAAGGGTTTTTATTGCATACACAGTGACCTCAGAGATAAGATCGTCGATTTGCAACCTGAACCGGATTTTGCCAATGGGCCTTTGAGCACTCCTATCGTATCCAAAGATGGACACAAATGTATGGCTTAGTTTGCTGGGTGGGGTACCCAGCTCTTCGAGTGCCGTAGTGGAGATGAGGTTGAGTGCAGACCCCGGGTTGATATGGACTCTGTGTATTGACATCTCTTTGACGTACCCCGTGAAGTACAAGGGTCGGTTGTGCTTCGTCTCGCCTAGCATGAGGTCTTTCTTATTAAAGGCGATGGTAGCACTTGCGGCTTTTTGGACCGAGAGGCATTCAGTGCAAGGTCCTCCAGCTTCTTTCTTTTCTCCCTTTGAGGAGGTTTTTGATTTTTTGACCCTATAGTCCATTTCAATTTGTAGGACTTGTGGGGCATGCTTGTCGACATCCAGATTCAACCTTTGCAGTTCTGAAATGAGACTATCACGAGTTTGTGGTGACATTCGTAATAAGTCTAGGATGTGTAGTCGTGCAGGTATGTGTTTGAAGTGCTCGATCAAGTTATACTTGAAAGCCTACTTAGGGCCTGCATTTTCATTATTGTTGCCACTTGAGGTATTTACAGCTTGTTTTCCTGAAGGATTTACATAAGAAGAAGAAGAAGGTCGGTTGTAGTTTTTGTGGTAATTCCGGCAAGAGCGGGTACCTTTCCCAACTTCAAAAGCTTCTAGAGGTGGTTCTTCTTTCGGAAGACCCCCTTTGGGTTCAAGGGGCTGATCCTCCCCATTTGCTGAAAATGCTTCTGCAGCAGCATTGCCATCTTCAGTTATTGTGTTGCATGGAGCATTTTCCTGGAACAAGTCCTGAACAGCTTCCAACAACTTTTCTTCTTTGTCTAGTATTTCATCGGTCCAGACATCTCCTATGAGGTTGGGTATTTGAGACCAATTGACTGAGTTTTCTTTGAAGGCTTCACAGCCAGAAGAGGTTTGAATTCTGATGTCACCGTTTCAGGAGACGACGGCTGAGAAGATGTTATCTCAGTGGAAGTCACCTGAGAATATGTAGCTCCAGAAGATATGCTACCGGATGCATTTTGAGAGTCCGTGGCCTCAGCAGATGAAGCTTCAGAGGCATTATCATCATGAACTATCACATTGCAGGCAACTTCGATAGAAGATTACTCCACAATGGACTGTTGGGAATCAGACTCATCCTCCGATGTAAGAGGATCATCAATCCAGTAACTTTCTTCATTTTCCGGAGTCACTGGAGGAGATGTTTGTAGATTCTCCGGGACTTCCGGTTCTGGATTTTGATGAAGTTGATTGATGCGATCCTGCTCTTGCTCTATGGCCAGAGGCTGTAAGATCCTTGCATATTCTTCAAGATCGGGCATAGGAGCCAAATCTTCTTCTTCATTTGCCTCTTGTGGTTCGACCCGATTGGGATCCACTAGAGCATTTGTTTGCACTGAGTTGACAGCACTTTCTTGAACAGCCTCTTGGTCTTCATCATCATCAGACCAGGATCCTTGTGGCTGGAAGGGGTTATACCGGATTATTGGCATAAGGTGGGATTCTGCGATCCATTCTTCATCGGAGAGATATTCTCCGGTTTCAAGGGATTCCTCCTACTCATCGGTGTCATTGGCAGTGTCACTGGACTTGTATCCATTCATGGAGAATCCAACAACCGAGTTACAAGAGTATGATGCCCCCTGCGTAGTCTCATCTTTGAGTCGCGGTGGCATGAAATCGCTGATGGTGAATTTTCCTACCACTCTTGAAGCCTTGGGAAGAGACTCCTCTGTTGCCCCCAGTGAAGCGGTAGAGGAGGTTCTGCTTTTTCAGGGACCTCTTGTTTTGTTTGAGCCTTCTCCTGCTGTTTGAGCTTGCGGAGTTGTCTCTTGGCTTGCCTTCGCTGTTGAGCGGTCGGCTTTCTTTTGACGATCTCCTAATTTTCATCTTCTAGGAGATCGAGATGCACCCATATGGGCTGTCCTTCTGGTGTTGGGTAAGGCACCAGCTCTTGGGACGTTTGGGTCATTTTTATCACCTTGAAGGAAGTTGTGATCTTTTCCTTTGGTGATTTGGATGTTTGTCCATATGACACCATGTTAACGGAGGCAAACCCGTAGTTTTTGTCAAAGGAAATGACTCCGTTTTTCCACATCTCGTTGATCTTCTCTTTCACAACAAAACATTGGTTGAGAGGATGCGAGACCATTCGGTGGTATGGGCAATATCGGGGATCATTGGTTTTGCCAACATCTCCCGGTCTTTTGGGGTCAGGCAAGGTGAGTTTCCCATTTTCCAAGAGAACCCCAAAGATTTCTTCAACATCTTCATCGAACGGGTATTTCTTTTCTACTCATTCTTTAAATGCATCAGAGAGTTCAGGTCTCTTACCTGCAGCTGTGTTTTCAGCTTTCTATGGTGGCTGAGGAGCTGACTTGGTTTACACATTGAGAACCTCCTTTTTCTTTGGCTTGGAGGTCGGAATGGCGGTCGGCTCTTTCTTTGATGACTTCTGACTGTTGAGGTCTTTGATCACCGTTTCAGCCTCCATAGATGCTTCTAGGAGTTCTCCCAAGTTCTTTGATTTGTTGCCGATGATCATGGAGCGGATCCTTGCTCTCATGTTGTTTTGGCAGATGTCAACTAGCGACGCTTGTGGCAGCACATCTGAGCATTTGTATGCCATTGCTTTCCACTTGTGAATAAAGTCGTATGTCGACTCATTCTCTCCCTGTTTTAGGCTGCAAAGTTGAGCCATAGTAACAGGATGATCCTCACCTTTGAAGTGGGTCAGGAAGTGTGTCTCTAGCATGGTCTAGTTTTGAATGGAGTCCTCTGGCAGAGTGGAGTACCAATCAAAGGCCGTACCTTTCAAGGTACTTGCAAAGAGACGGATCTTGAGGGCATCTTGATCCGCAATAGTTCCCGTCAGGATCTTGAAGTGGATGACATGCTGTCTAGCTGAACCTTTCCCCGCATATGTTTGGAGAAGAGGTTGTTTGAACTTTGGAGGGAACGGAACCGAGTCCATCCGTAAGGGATATGGTGGCTTGATCCCATGCTCCTTCAGTGTATCATCTTCTTTTGCTTTAGCGAGGATATTGTCAACGTCCTTTTTAGTAAGGGCGTGTGACTCATCTTCTCCACCGTTTGCCTCATCTTGTGGAGGAACTTCATCGTTGTTTGGTGGACGTTGGAGAGTAGGAAGGTGGTTTTCCATCAAGACCTCTATTCTTTGCTGTCCTTGCTCTAGCTGCTGTATGCGTAGAGCCATGTTATCGTCCGGTGGAGGTTGCTCAGAGTTTGTGACTAGGATATTTACTCTTCATGAGTCAAAAGAGGATACTGTCTTAGTGACTGAGTTGGAGCTCATTCTTCTAGATGAAGAGCCCGAGGAATGATCACTCCGATGTCCCTGGCTTGAAGGAGTGGGAGAGTCTTCCTGATGCCTTCTCGTCTGGGAGACGCTGCGGGTCACCGGTCGTCTGACATGTATTTTTGTTGCTGATTTCTACCGTCTTTTGGTTTTGCCAACCATGTGGACAGCAACAACTTGGTCGGGTCTTTCTTTTTCGACCCATTTTTAGGAGATTTGAAGCTCAGAATACTGGGTTCTTTGCTTCTCTAATCTCTTCTGTCGATATACTGCGCGACGACGTATACGACGAGAAATTTGAGCTTCAGTTAGCTCAGGCTGTGCTCTGGCAATGAAGGATGTTGTCCCTCATGCGCAACAACCAATCTTGTCTTCCTTGAAGACTGGCATGGACAGAATCTGGACGTGGTCCTTAGCCTGTCACAGCGAAGTTTTAAATTTTGCAAGCTCGGCCCTTGTTGAGATGAAGGGTCGAGTTGCAGGAGAGCAGGCTCAGGCAGATTCTTGTCGAGGCCTTGTGATGCACGACTTGATTTTGGGCTTGTATGAGCAAGCCGGCTTGTGCTGGGTTGGTTTTGTAGTTCGGTGGAGGGTAAGTTTCTCCCCTTTGATATAAGCAAGAGGATAGAACCGGTTCTCCTTGAGAGGAGCCAAGTATGCTGGCTTTGCAGATGTCCGGGACCTTCTTTGTTTTGGCGAAGATTGCTGGGACCAAGTCTTCAGACAGACCTGGTTTTTTGCAGGTTGAGGCTTCGCGGGACTGTCACGAGCCTCAGGTTTCTTGGTGACCGCCTTTGGTGTCGGGGCAGCGACACGTTGAGGGGCAGTCTTCTGCTTCTTAGCAGGCACCGTCTCTTCTGTGGGTAGTGGGAATGGACCTAGTGACCCGAAGACGATGGTCCGGGGAGTGGAGGTTGACCCGGTGCTTTGAGAGTTGCTGAGGGAGGTGACGCTTCGGTAGCTGGCGGGGCGCTTGAAAGTGCGCTTGCTTTGCTTTTCTTGAAGCATAACTTGGTACTTGTTTTCGTCGAAGGTGATGGTCAACGAGGCTGCCATTGTTAGTTTTGGAAAAACTTCTGAAACAAGACCACATCCATTACTAATCACAAGAATATGGTGATCATAAATGGAAAACACTATGGTTTTTTCTTTTCAAATCGCTCAGCAGGCATGGCCCGTTCTGAGCGTAATGAAGAAGGCAAAAAGCCATCGAGGGTACAATTGTTATGAATGCAAGTATGGTCGGCTCGAAATGAGCGTTCCAGTGACTACTAGAAGCAATTGTAAACCTTAATTTAAGTTACCGAGAAGCGAAGCTCACTCGAGGTAAAATGATATAAGGTTGGAGATACAAATGTGTCGGTCGCGAATACAATAGACCCGAAAGGGCGTACTAGCACCGCTAGGCACAAATGTTGTAAATCGCATCCTTGAAAAGGACAAAAGATGGGATTTTTTTGAAAGGTCAAGATCGAATTCGCAAAAGAGAGCAAATGGTATTCCAATCTGAACAAAGGCTCAGCGATTTCTGCGAGCCCTAAGTCTGAAGAGGAATGAACCAAGATTTCTCAGATTTGAATCCAATAATGACGGAAGTTTTTTATATAATTTAAAGTCAAGATTGAATTCATAAAAGAGAGCAAATGGCATTCCAATCCGAATACAGGCTCAAACATTTCTGCGAGCACTAAATCCGAAAGGAAAGAACCAAAATTCCTCCAATTTGAACACAATAGTGACAAAAGTTTTTTTTTTTTTTTTTTTTTTAAGAGAGATTTTTTTTTAAAAGAGTGCACATAGGTCTTCCAATTCGGTCTTATGAAACCTCAGTGGATAGATTAGCCCCTATGTAAGGGTAGGATTACTTAATGAACCCGTTTGAAGGACCCTTACCTCGAACAGTCTAGCTGCCTCCACACTCTGGACAAGGCTTTTCTTAGATCCACTTTGGTCAAAGAACGCAATTGGTGCAACCTTAGTGTTTTTTCTTTCTTTTTTTTAAAGATCTCTAATGGACTTATCAAAGAGAGGAAAGTGGCCCTTCCCAATCCGAACGTTGGCTCAAACATTTCTGCGAGCCATTGTACAAAAAGGAAAGAACCAAAGTTTCTCCAATTTGAATCCAAAAGAAAGAAATTTGAAAAAAAAAATTTAATAAATTTTTTTGAAAGATCTCCAATGGTCCTATCAAAGAGAGGAAAGCGGCCCTTCCCAGTCCGAACGTTGGCTCAAACATTTCTGCGAGCCATTGTACGATAAGGAAAGAACCAAAGTTTCTCCAATTTGAATCCAAAAGAAAGAAACTTGAAAACCCTTTTTTTTTTAATAAATTTTTTTTTGAAAGATTTCCAATGGACCCATCAAAGAGAAGGAAATGGCCCATCCCAATCCGAACGTTGGCTCAAACATTTCTGCGAGCCACTGTACGAAAAGGAAAGAACCAAAGTTTCTCCAATTTGAATCCAAAAGAAAGAAACTTGAAAACCCTTTTTTTTAATAAAATTATTTTTGAAAGATTTCCAATGGACCCATCAAAGAGAAGGAAATGGTCCATCCCAATCCGAACGTTGGCTCAAACATTTCTGCGAGTCATTGTACGAAAAGGAAATAACCAAAGTTTCTCTAATTTGAATCCAAAAGAAAGAAACTTTTTTTTTTGTTTGAGAAAAGAAAGAATGGAAACAAGTTCAAAAAAAGAAGTTTACAAAGAATCCCATCTCATGTTTTTATTTTTTAGATACAAGATCCAACATAGGCCATCAACTAAAAAGGAGCCAAGGATTCTAAGCATCGTGTTCTCAAATGAACGAGTCCCACCGGGTATGCCAACTTGATGGACCCGTCTTTTTTTTCTTGCCTTCCTTCGTCACGGATCCGCCGGGTGCAGCGGGGCGAAGAGAAAAAAAAGAGCAAGCATCAACATTTTTGTACGGGTATGCCAGATTTTCTATTCTACTTGGAATTTGAAATGGTGATCCAGAGATTCACCTTCACGAGTAGAAAGGAAATCTAACTTTTTTTCTAACTTTCCATTGCACATATATTTAAAGAAAAAGACAAGATTTTAAAATGTCGTGAGAGGCGATTTTGTTTAGTTTGTCGTGAAAGGCGGTTTTGTGCAGTAAAAGGCGATTTTTCCGTGATAGGCGATTTACAAATCTCATCAATGATGAAAGACAAGAATTGTGATTTTTTTTCTGTTTAAAAATACAAAGTACAATAGAGAAGAAAGAAAGAGGGATCTGACTTCTCAGGAGATTGTGGGGACTCGTTCAGATCGACGGTTGCGAGTCATGTATGGACTCCGCCATTGTCCTTCAGATGAGAACATTTGATGCTTTAGTTCACTTGGCATGGCTTGAACCTCACATTTTTAGAAGACAAAGACTAAGGGAAGGTCCTATATCCAATAAAAAACCAAGTAGACGGGCTGAAAAGCCGCATCTAGGCCATGTTGGATAGAAGAAGAGGGGAAACCTTGGGGGGTGGCCCCCCAAAGGACTTCGATCACCTTGTAGTGCTTGCAGCAGAGTTTCTACAAGGCAAGAGAGCTTCATTTTGTGCAGAGATTTCTAGGACAATTTCTTCAGAACTCTTCAGATGAATTTTTCAGACCCTTTCCCTTTGGAATGACCGCCTATTTATAGGCTTTTGGTGGCCATTAGGAAGGTTTATGGGCATTAATGATATTAATGCTCCATGATGGGAGGAGTTACAAGATTTAATTTCATAATTTCGTAACTCCTTTTTCTTGGATTTTGATTGGCTGATGGAGAATAATGGGCATTTAATCTCCATGATGATGAGAGTTTCATGATTAATTACCATGATTAATCTCCATATTGATAGGAGTTACATGGTTAATTGTCATGATTAATTGGACTTGTAACTCCCATTTGCTTGCTTCTGATTGGGCCGTCTAAAATAATGAGTTATTGACCCTAATAAGTTATCATAAAAAGGTCATTTAACTTCATTAATTGGCCGCCGAGTCGCTTGAAGAGTCGCGGGCCGCGCTGTGTCTTTTGGAATTCTTCTTGCGATGATCATCGATGGATCCGCATGTTATTTGATGTCGGATGACAATACAAATTCAGACATTGGTTGATACCAATGGGCCGACAACATCTGTCCAGTCGATTTCACGATCGGTTGGGCAGAAAGTGTGCTTTCTTAGTCGGCCAGTTGGCGGTTTCGGAGTGTCCAATGATGATCAAATGATTTCGATGGCGGATCCGTGATGTTGACGAAGATCGACGGATATCATGCCTCAAAAATCAGATTTTAAGAAAATCACAGGAGCCAATCATCGCGAAACGCGAAAAGAATTGGAATAACAGACATTTCGGCCGAAATCCGGCGGCCTGGACTTCCAGGGTCGCCGGCGACCATGGGGCCAGCGACCTTGGACTTTGGTCCATTTTTCGGTCGCTTTCGGTCACCGTTTCTTCGCCGTTTTTTGGGCTTTTTCGCTTATGTTTTCTCCTGTATTTTTCTTTGACATTTCTCCTCATTTATTGGCTTGATTCCACTAAAGAAAACCCATCGAGAAGTCATGCAAATCAGAGCATAAAGTTTCCTATTTTTGGAAAAGCAGAAGATTTTGTAGCCGATTTTCCGCCAAGAGTTAAAACTAGGTCAAACGATGTCAGAATGACCTGAAATTTGAGGTGAAGCTTCTTGAGCATTAGATAGGACCAACCATGGGATTTTATTTGAGTTTTGAACCCGTTTGGGGTCCCGTCGATGCTAGACTTGATTTCACCGTGCGGAAGATGTCGAGCTTTGATGTACGGTCATCCGAAGTTTGATTGACCTGAAATTTGACAGGGAGCCTATTGGAGTCATTTTGCGATGATCCATTAGCTTCGATTTTGACGAGTAGCGGCATCTGAGGTTCTCGCCGTTGAGATGCTTGATTTCGCCTTTCGAGGGTTGATGGAGGGTCAAACGGTGTCGGTTTGACTTGAAATTTGGCGTGGAGCCTTTTGGAGGTATTTTGAGACCATCCATAGGCTCTGATCGAAGATTTGATGTCTTCAACATTGCCGCCGCCGGGAGCTCCTATTCAGCCGCTAGAGGATTGAAGTTAGGCCAAATGGTGTCGAAATGGCCGGAAACTTTATGTGTACCTCTTTTTTGGCTATTTTGAAAGATCTTGTAGTTTTTGTTTGATTGTGACAAGATCCGATGCTTGAAGCAGCTTTGCCTGTTTGTAGTAGGATGCGGCTCTATGTAGCTTTTGATGTTGAGGAGGCAAAGTGACTTTTTTTTGTGTCAACAAATGCCCCCTTGAGGTATAGTGACGAATCGTGTAGTTTTTGCAGTCGATGTGCTTCGAAGAAAACTTTGAAGGGGAACTTCTGACTTGACCAAGAGTCTCTGAGCATTTTTCTTTTTGATAGAATAGCCTTTTGAGTTTCCAAGGGGATTTTATGGCAGTGAGAGAGATTACGTACTATCTTAAGGCAAAATTTTGAAAGTGACATTTGGATTGGGTTTTTGGGTTTTGGATTTTCCTTTTTGACCTTGTGGACCTATAGGCTTTGTGTGGCGCATCAGGCAGTCAAGAAAGGTTATTTGCAACTTTATAAGAGCGTCGCCCTTTATGATTTATTAACGAATTTTTTGAATCGTTGCAAATATAAATTATTCGTGACGCAATTTTGTCATTGCAAATAAATTATTATTTGCGATGCTTAGAAAATGTTGCAATTGATACGTAATTAGCAACGCTTTGAAACCGTCGCAAATACTCTCTCCTATTACCACGCTGTAGTATTTAGCATAGCTAATCTTTTTACGACCCCATTATTTGTGAGCCCTTTGTGACGCTCAGTTTTTTGCATCGCAATTACTTGTTGGGACGCTTTTTGTATTATCTACGACGCTTGTTTGGCATTGCAAAAAAGCTAAATTGTAGTAGTTATACGAGAGTTTTTCCAGTTTCTATGCTCTGTGAAGACAACTGAGAGGGTTCTCTTCACTTTCGTTTTGGATGCTTCGGGATTTTAGATTCTTGCCCTAACCCACATCCGTTACATGTCCCTTTACCGGATGAGCTGTAAGTGGGGCCCGCTTAGGTGTGTAGAGAATAAGCACGTCATTTTGTTCTCTTTCATTATAAGGGTAGATTATATATATTATATATTATATATATTATTAATTATATTAAGTGGGCCAAGGAAAGTAGGCCACTTTTCTTCCCTAGACATATTATTGATTATATTATTAAGTGGGCCAAGGTGTATAGTGAAAAACAAGCTACTTTCCTTCCCTTTTGTAAGGGTAGTAGATAGTAGATACCTGTGCGGTACACAGCCGCTTGACACCCTGCTTGTCCACGGATCTCAGGGCAGTGTGAGATGTGACATCCATGCCACTAGCGTGTCTTGTGTTTCTTGATTGCATTGGTTCAACCAAGATGCAATATATAATGATTTTGATTCAACAAGTTGCTTAGTCCAAAATAATCAAAATAGCGGTTTTAGACTCGCGTCGTCCTAACAAAAATCTCATATCTTAAAAAAATCACAAACCTCATTTTTAAGGGTAGGGTTGTCGAGCTCCACGCCTTCGCCTCCATTCTAGAGGGACCCGAGAAGAAGCATAAAATACCTTTGTACTACTCCAAAAAGTACCTTTGTTCAAATAAATGAAACCCCCCAAAACCAAGTCACCCACTTCCTGTAACAGTCAAGTATATTGGTTGTCAATATCTATCAAGTCACACTTTTTTATTATTAGAGGATTTTACAAGCATAAAATACCTTTGTACTGCTCCAAAAAGCTGCTTTGTTCAAATAAATGAAACCCCCCAAAACAAGTCACCCATTTCTTGTAATAGTCTATGTATTGGTTGTCAATATCTATCAAGTCACACTTTTTTACTATTAGACGATTATATATATATATATATATATTTATATATAAACAGATTAAGTGACCAATGGACCGAAAATATTATTTTAATTTACCTTATACAAGATCAGTCATTTTGTCCGAAAATATATATATATATATATTTTTAGCGTTTTTTCCTAGCATCGCTTTCGACCTTTCTTTTATAACGTTAAGGGTCCCTAGCGATCATGTGGCCTATCGTAACCTTCCAAGTCCATCATTTTCCTGCATCCGTAGGAACTAGAATCCACCTCATTCGTAGTGTCCCAACCCATAGAATCCTGAACCAGGCACCCACAAATTGGGCCTGTGAAATTGTAACCACATATGCTGTACAAACCACAAGAACCAAAGACATAGCATTGGTTTTCTACTGCTTGACATCGTACCTTCCACAAATGAGGAGCATCATCCCAAGAATAAATTCTAAGGTTTCCATCAGGGTCAATGCGTAGAAGCTTAAAAACCACAGAGGGGTCGCTGAACTCGATCATTACCAAACAAGTTTGCCAGTTTCATCAAATAGTCCAAAGACCCCATTGGACTCAAACCTTGCTTCAGTTGCAACGATAGATGGGCTCAAATGGCTACTCCAACAGGTCGCATTGCTATCCCATACCAGAATCACCTCTCCAGAGCTTCTAACTTGGAAGCTGTAATAACCTGCAGCAGAGTTTGCGAAAGGAGCTTGAAGGGCTTGGGGGAAATGGAGAGACTAGCCAGGAAGGAGAGTGTCTGTGGGCCAGTGGAAGCTCTCCCAAACCACTTCCTGCCCAGAACCCATGAGAACAAGATTCCCAGTATTCAAAATACTGGCAGTTGGAACACCCAAACTGCTGGTATTGCTACTCTAAACAAGCAAACCAGAGAGGTCATCAAACAAGGCCAAGCTTCCACTCATGGAGAGCTGATACCCCCACTGACAGTCCGAACGGGCAACATATCTGGTATAACACCTATGTTTCCGAAATTATTCCAAATACCCACTATAAAACCATCTTTCTGGTAATCAGACAGCAACCCAAGTGCAAAAAACCCCATTCTCAGACAGCCGGTGCCTTTTATCATACCCAGAAATCTCAAAAAACCCAAGTGCATAAACGCGCTTCTAAGCCCTATTTTGTTCTAATTTGCATACACAGCACGGTCGATGGAGACTCTTATTCTTAGAAATAAAGGACGACTGAGACCATACATAGAATGTAAGTGGAAGTTCTGTGAAGGTTATGAAGGACCGCAAAGTCGCTACGAACCCTTAACGTTATAAAAAAAGGTCGATAGAGATGCTAGTAGAAAACGTTAAAAAAAAAAACCCCCATTCGGGCAAAATGACTGATCCGGTGCAAGGTTAGTTAAAATGATCTTTTCGGTCCACTAGTCACCTAATCTGGTTTTTTATTATTATTTTTTTTTGTAAAATCCTCTTATTATTATAATGGGAGGTGCTCCTATAAGAGACACTTTCACCAAGTTTATGAGAGATGGGTGGGGGCACTCACTTCTATATCCACTCTCACCAACTTAAATGCAAGGATTCCAAATATGGAAGTGAGGACCCCCACCCACCTCTCATAAATTTGGTGAGAGTGTCTCTCATAGGAGTACCTCCCTATTATAATATATATATACAATAGGTGCGTGGATTGGTTAGAATTTCTAGGTTCAATGAATTATGAATGTTTTAAAGTTGTCCAATATCCGCAAAGTTGTGTTGCATTTTCTAGACTGGTATGTTCGTTGCCTATAATTTTCAAATTCAATGAACTTTTTTTAAATTTGTTCACTGTTGTTTAGCATTTTTTTTTTTTTCCGGAATACCGATTTTGAAGAGTCAAATAATTATATGTCATGTCCGTCGCACTCCTTGAGACCCAGCTCAGGGAGGATGTTTGTGTTTAGTCATCGAAGAGGAAAGATGCGTTCCTCTCCTACGGTAACATATACGACTAAAAATCTTGTGTAACACAGAAAAGCACAATTTTTAGGAATTTTATTTTTTTCCACAAACACGACTACACCCAACGTGGTTGATCTTATAGGAGCCAAAATGGTGTTTGCACTTCCGTGGAAATGCATGTGTGCAAGCATCCCCTTGCCTGTTTGGCAATTTATTTTTAAAATGAATTAAAAAATAAAGGGTAACTTTTACGTAATAAAAAAGAAGAGGGGTCTTGTCAATAAAATCTCAAAATCCACCATATTGACTCTTTGTCATTTTGTATTACTAGTGAAGTAGATGCAGGCCATGATAAAAAGTAAATAATATTTTAATTAGAGATATTTAAAAATTTTAAATAAATTGTAAATAAAAATTAATTTATAACACATAATACAAACACAATTAAAATTGAACTTCAAAAATCAAGGTTTAAAAGAAAAGAAATAAGTAAAATGATCTAATTGAATCATCTTTTATTGATCGTGATTGGACTAAAACTGTAACATTGGGTAATATAAATCAAATGAAAAATATAGTGAAAGAAATTTATGGGTCGTCACAAAAACCCCAATACAAAATACAGCTTCTTTTAAAAGAAAAATGCTATTTCACGTTAAAACATTTACTAAAAAGAATACAAAAGAAAAGAGGTACAATAACAAAAAAAAAAATCAAAAGAAAAGAAAATCATACCTCTACTACTTGAATCTGACTACAATAAAAGGAAGAAAATTGCAAATAAGAACTACAATAAAAAAATCTATAACAAAATACAAAAGAAAAGAAATCATACCTCTTCGTGAATAAAATCTCTTGCTTCCCAATGTGGAATAACATCTATGTCTCTTTGCTTTTTTTTTTTTTTTTTTAAGAACAAAAGAGGACTCAATCTCTTGTAGATCAAGATTATTAAAATAAAAAGTTCAAAAACCCATGAATCTATTAAAGAATTGTTTTCTCAAAGAAAACATAAAGTCTTTGTTGATGAAGTAGGTCTAGGTGATGGAGCATCAAGATATAGATTGATGGGCTCAGTATGTGGGTTACACAAATTGAGGGTTAGTTTCAATGGGTAGGTCAATATGTGGGTTGGATAAGTTCAAGGGTGGGTCACTGGTGGGGAGATTTTAGGAAATATTTTTTTTTGGTGAAATCTTAAAGAGATTATGTTGCAATTAGAGAAAAGTTAGAGGATATTTTAATTGGGAGATTTTAGGGAAGATTAGAAGGGCAATTTCAGAATGTAGCGATGCAAAAAGTTTTAGGATGCACCACGTGTCGCATTCTGGCAAAGAGGGCTGCTGTCTTTTATTATATAATGTGGAGGAACTTTTTTGACTTATGGATTAGAAAACTTAAGTTTTTTTGTCTTTTAGTGGAACGTGAGATTGACTTTTTGACCTTTTTAAAATCAAAAGTGGAGATTTTTGAGATTTTATACCTTTTGATAAAACCACTCATTCGTTTCTTGTCTCTTAAAACTGATCATTTACTTTACAAATGAATTTCCAAACGGGCCCCGCATATTTCCTATTTATGAAAAAAGGCGTGAATAATTTAGTTGCTTTTTTGTGGTAAAATTTTTTCACATTTGGTGCAGCTGACTTTTTCTTGAAAAAGAAAAAAAAATAAGTTAAAATTTTCACAATTATGCAGAAAAGTACTTTTAGGGGGAAAGGGGTGGATTTTTTTTTCACGGATGAAGAAAAACTCCCCGCAAACTGGTTATCCATTGATGTACATAAGTGTGCTCTTATGCAACCATCTTTACATAAAAAAAAAAAAGATTAGGTAAAGTCGATTGGTTTTTCATATTGATTTTTTTTCAAATTTTGTAGGGTTTTGCGAGAAAAATCATACAAATGAGTTAAGAAAAAGGAGATTTAACGGGAAAAACCCTCATAAATGGGTATTTCTTTAATTTGGCCCCAATAAAAAACGGGAGACAGATGCGGGCTATTGCTTTTTTTCTTTTTTGTCCTTTAGTGCTATAGTCCATCTCGACTATTCCTGTCGTGACCTCGGAATAAGACCTCGGACCCGAGCCCACGACTGATGTGCAATTAAAATTGTAATTTGTCCCACAGGTTTCCACGGTAAAGATTCCCAAAACAAACACGGGACTCACACGATCAATGGTTTGCGGAAGCGGGTAGCAAATCTCATCTAAACAAAACACATTGTATAATATCAAACTTGCATATCAATACATATCAAAATGATCTCATAATGATTTCACAATGCATAGATCAATTAAATCATCAGAACATATATTCAGTGGGAAATATAAACATGACATTTCCCAAGTTAGTTCAAGGTTTAAGTTAACAAAAGTACGTTAGATAAAGTTTACAACCCAAAATATAAGAGGCCAATAGAGGCCAATACAACCCAAAAGAAACCAAAACAAGAACCCTCAACAACATGTGTCGCATCTCAAGACCCCACCTGACGTCTAGATGACGTTGTTGGGTTGCCACTCGCGGGCTGGGAGTGGCTCAACTGCCTCCTCCTTGTGAGAACTTGATCCGGGCGGCACCTTTAACTACAGGGCGTAGCGTGTCAACCACGGGCTTCAAACGGTGAGTCTCCATTAGCTCGCATCGGAAATATCCAAGTCCTGACCTTGGGCTTATAAGTCAAACCTCGTATTAACTTAGCATGAGGCCTTTTAAAACCGTACGGCCCTGAAAACCGTAAGAACTCCGAAGTTAAGCGTGCTCGGGTGGGAGCAGTACTAGGATGGGTGACCTCCTGGGAAGTCCTCGCGCTTGCACGTGGGGCCAAAGTGGACAATTTCATACTAAGTTGTGCGGAGCTATGACACTCCTGGCGCTCCTCCTTAAAGGCATCTGGGCCTGCACCTGAGCACCAAAACAAACGGATCAGACACGACAGTCTTGCAGGTGATCAATTTAGACATAAATATAATCATTTTTAAAATCTGAAATAAACAATGCTTAAAACCATTTAATGAACTTGAAACAATACTTGAACAAAAAGCGAGACAAAGCTAGCATAATTTCAAGAAAACATCATGATTCGCAAATCCATATTGAGCTCATCTTTTGTCCGTCATACATGATGACAAGAGCAAGTAAAGACAAAGCAAAGCAAGGCGAAACAAAGCAAATGCCCGAGCTGTCACGTCCCCTAAACCCGATTAGAGAATAAACCGGATCCGGGGAGTGAAATTTTGAGTTAATTAAAATTTTTTGCCCTTAAGACCCAAGGATCGTAAGTCCGCTATGAGGATATTACATTTCAAACCTCAAGAATATAATACTTTGCGGAAATCATACAATTCGAGGCATTTTAAATATCAAGACAATGAATAACAAATCTCATTTATTAATTTAAAGTTGCAAGGAAATAGTTAAACTAAAAGAGAAGTTAATTTAATTACAATGGCCATCCCAACAATTAAGGCCATTAAACAAAAATGAAGCCAGTGACAGAAAGGTCCAACGATAATAATCAATGAAAGAATAAAAATCTAATAAATGTCCCACGGCGTGTCACTCTCGTGCTGGGTAGGATGATGTTACTCTATGTCATCGGCATGCCACTTTCATTCCTCCTTTGCTGGTTGGAGATCCTCTGGGATCTCCTCACCTGCCTGCTCCTCACAGTAGTCACCTGGGGTGTCTGCACACGAAGGAACAGAGTCAACGACATGTTGAGCAATAGATAAGCAAAGTACAATAAAACATACCATGCATCAAGTGTAAGAGTAAAGACAAGTACAAATAATAAGAATACAAGAAAACGATACTAGGCATACAGCATGAGTAATAATCATCAGAATCAATAATAAGAGATTTAGCATCATCTAGCAATCACCACTATCCAAACAATGCAATGCAAGAATCAAGAGGAAGACTCCAAAGATGTCTAAGCCACCTCACGGGGTACCAGTAACAATCTCAATTCGGGCTACTGATACCAAAGTTTGGCTTCAGGGGGGTCCAAGCTCCCGGTCCTGGGAATAGTAGCATAGTCCAAGCCCGCTCCCAACTATTGAACGCCATGGACGCCGTCCAAAGCCGACTGCCCACCCCGATGTTCGAGTAATCGGCCCATCAATAAAACTCCTGAACTGTAGTTGGCCATTACATGCAAATAGTAATAAAGTGGTGCTAACACGAAGGAAAAACCAAGACAAGCAAGTCTTGCTAGTTTAACAAACGTGACATGATCATATGGATTATCTCTTTCAAAACAATACAAGACAAGTTAAGCCCACGTGAAAATCCCTTATAACTAGCCAGTCATGTTTATCAATACTTGACACAGGATCCTATGGTATACTCTAAGTCAGGTCCAAGTCTTAATTCTACAAGGAATTATATTTCATAATTAGTTAACTGTTTTATGCCAAGAGAGTGTACAAGGAAACAGTAACAATGGATACAATCCATAAATCAAGGGGGAATTACAAACCAAACCTAGGTAAGTGGTGTCATCCCTGTATTCTACATGTTTTAACAGAGTACGTGTGGAATTGGATCAACGATGCTTTCAAGGAAATCCCTTGGTGTACAATCATATGAAGCATCTATTGATTCAGTTCCATACACATTTGGTTACCCCATGTTTAAAACGGGAATACCTAGACAACCCATCGAAGCATACCAAGCCACATGCTTTGATTTCAGTTCTAGTAATGGTTACATGAAAGTGGGTTAAGGGTTTCCAACATCTAAGGCCCAAACCTAGGTTAACCGTATCATTTTCAACAAAACGTGGTCTGAATTATTGATCTCATTCATTGCCTTATTTCTCGATCTTCGATCATTGCAAAACATATACCATTGGATTCTACATCCAATGAGCTTTCCAACGGTATATGGCTCGCGAAAATCCAACGAACGCTTCAAAAGTTATGGCCTTGGAAACCTGCCCAAACATCAGTCAAATGGCAAGGGTTCGAACTCTTGGAAGGAGAGTTTGAACTCTCGCGTTCCAGGCCAACATCAGTGACATCGAATGTTCGAACGTCTGGGAGAGGCGTTCAAACGTTCGTTGCCTCGCTCCAATCTCCAGAGTGTCCCAAAGTTCGAACGTTCAAAATGAACGTCCGAACTCTGCACTACCCCACGCCAATCACCAGCATGCTTCAACGTTTGAACGTCTTGAAAGAACGTTTGAACGTTTCGACCCAGCCATTCATCTACGAGTCTCAACATTCGAACGTTTAAAGGAACGTTCGAACGTTCGGACGCAAAAAATCCAATTCTATTGGTCTTCGATCCAAAAACCATTTCTACTCCATTCAAACCTTCCTAGGATTACACCTGCATGAAATTGAGCCACCATGCTCTCCCAACAATTCATTCCATCCATTTATATCAAATCCAAAATCCATCATTTACATCCATTCAAGTAAATTAAACATCTATGGGTTACCAATTACCAATTGAAACAAGCAAAAACCTAATCAAACATGTTTAATTCCAAATCAAATCCTAATAGCTTGCATTGGGGTATTCTATCATTAAATCCATATCAATCGACAAAACAAGCACTCATGTTTTATTATAAATTGCATATCTACTTGCCTTAACCAAGAAGATGGTAGAAATTGGGAAAACTCGAGGAGAAGCCTTCTACCACGAAACCCACGAATCTAATCCGATCAAAAGTAACCTAGAACGCAAAGAAGAGGAAAGGAAAGGAAAAAGATCAAGAACAACCTAAATCTAACCAAAAGGGAAATGGTAGAAAAGATGAAGATAAAAAAAACTCACCCTAACTAGTATCCAATGAAAGAGGGAGTCGAGAGGATGAAGATGTGCGGTTTGGATCATGGAGGTGGTCTCTTCCAGAGGGAGTTCTGAAGCTTTGAGAAACGAAGAAGAAGAAGAGAAGGCTACAGTGTCTTTCGTTGCAGAGAAAATAAAAGGATTAGGGCTAATCCCTACTTAAGAAGAAGAGAAGAGGAAAAAGACTCATTTGCCCCTAAGTGGGTCCGGTGAAAGAATGGACCATTTGTAGGGTTTGCGGACAGCTGCAGTTCAGGTCGTTTTTCTTCATTCCTCTTCCCATTTCACTTCTTTTCATTCCTTACCAAAACCCCTTGCAATTCTAGAGCCTACATGCTCTCCCAAGAACAACCATTTCACACCATTCATCATTTCCAAACTCCACCCTTTCTCCATCCATCATGCACATTGAACAAAACAAATTTAACTTAACTGAATGGAAAACTTTCAAGATAGAACAACTTAACTGAATGGAAAATTTTTAGGATAAAACAAGTGACACATGCATTCAACAAAATGTAATTTCAAACCATTCCACCATGTTGATATCCATTCATTTCAAAGCTGGGATAAGAAAAGAATCAAACCATTTGAAACCAAAAGGATGCCCAACAATGCAGGCACTAATAGAGCTAAAGAGATCACTTGCCTTGATCCAAAAATGCAAATCAAACCTCCTCAAAGGTCCTACCCAAGCTGAGCCATGAAATCTACAAAATCCCATGGAAAAAGCTCAATAATCCAACAAAATTTTGGAAGCAAAGAGCCATTTTGAAAATGGGTTTGCATGCTAATAAAACAAGGTCCTTAGGGCCTAAGAAAACTCCATTGAAGAGATGAAGAAGGGTCCTTACCAGTAGCTAACCAAACAAGAAGAAATGAGGAAGAAGAAGGCTCTATCCAGCAGGAAACTCCAAGAAAATTGTAGCAATAGGAAGCTTGGGTTGAGAGGAAGAAGAGGATATCTTTAGATTTTTATTTGAAGCTCTCTAGCTATGGCATGCAAGGTGGGGAAAGAGGAGGGAAGAAGAGTTCCCTTAGCTGGGTTCTTGAAGAAGGGTTGCAGGAAACCAAGTTTGAAACGTGAGGGAGATGAGGGATGACTTAAATTGAATGGGTTTGTGGGGCCCATTTTAGTTTAAAACTTGGGATGGGTGGAACATCCACTTGTGGGCCCCAGATGAAGTCGATGAAGAAGACTAAAATGATCTTTAAAAAATCTAGTTTCCAAAAAGTATACTTTTGACATGTTTCTGAGATATCGAAAATTGTGTCTAGATTTGGGTGTGAAAAGACACTTTTACCCCTTTTTGGCCAAAACACAGGTTTCTGGGCTTCGAACAAGGATGGACTAAATACGAAAATTGTAGGAAATCATAAAATCATTCAAAATAATTTGAAATCACAAATTAAATAAAAAACCCAGAATCATCCTCCCATGCTTACATGTGCATTCAGGGCTAAGCGTGTCTGACTAAAACCAACGCTCTTAAAATTCCCAAAGCTAATTCCAAGACTAAATCAAACAATATTCTAACCCAACGAACACTAAATCCTCTTAAGATGAAATGCTCACTTAATTATTACTAATCGCACTACTCTGGGTCGGGGTTTGACAACTCCTGCGCCATACAAAAGGGCCACCAAGTCGCTTTCACTATAACTGTCTTCATCTCCTTTTTCCCCTTTTCCCTTTTATTCTCGTTGGCGACCTTTATCTCCTCGATGGTGGTCCCAGGGTAATAGTTCGCTTCAATTTTTTAAAGAATCTCCACATTTTAACGCACATGGAGGTTTGTTTGTTTTCATTGTCATATTTTCCCCCTAAATTTGGCGTGGGATTTAAGGGTTTTGGATGGGTTTGATCATTCGGAAGGGAGCGGGGTTGCAATCTTCTTCACACTGTCTAGTTTGCCCATTTAGAATGAGATTACTTGATGAAGACTCGCTAAATCTGAATACTCAAACTACAATCACGAGTTTGCCTTGTTACTATCGCTCAAACCCAACAGGCTCATGCCTTGAAACGAAAGTGGGTTGAGACTGTTGGCTTTTGCCGTTGTTCATCCACTTGGACTCTGAGCATCAATGGCCTTGATGGATTAGCTGAGAACTTTATTAGTGAAAGAAGAAGTTATTTAGATCATCAACTCCATTTCATCAATATAATTGAATAACTAGAAATTGAAATTATACTTGGCAAGTGCTAGTGACCATGGCTTCTCTGTTTAAACATGTAATACAATCTTTGGTTTGCTTCTTGACTTCTACCTTTTAACTTCTATTTTATTAGTGATGGCATTTTGATATTAAAACTCCATTTGCAACTTGAATTTCCTTTTATGAATTTCTCATTTTAAGAACAACTATTTTAGCATTATTGTTTGTAGTATAGTATGTGTGCAACAGAAGGCCTTATAGTTTGGTATCTTCCATTCTTTAGTAAATGTTTAGAATTATAATCTTTTTACTTTCAATGGAGGATTTATGTTGAAAATGTATGCAGTTGCTGTAAAAAATCTTCCCCACATACACATTCACTATGAGCATCATAAAAAATGATACATAAATTTTTCTGTGAAAAGGAAAAACTAGAAATGAGAAAAAGGTATGGAGTACTAAATTTTGGTGAGAAAATGTTAGTTAGTTGATGTAATCAAATTGTTGTATCACTCTAAATTTTGTAATACATTTGCACTTTTGCCACTGATAATATAAAGGAAGAATAACAAAATACTGATTGGTGATCTATATTGTTTCTATAATCCCCACAGCTTACATGTCAAGATCATAACATGCCTAGTTCAATTGGCTCATACAACGGGCTCATCACATTTTAGGCCACCATGTAACACCTGCGAAAGTTATAGCAACTCATGTGTTATACATAGCCCACATTTCAAATTGTTAGGCACATAAATGGCCTATCGCAGCCCATATGCATGCTTATAACAGCCCACAACACGAGACATTAATAACCCATATCTAAGGCCAATTTAGGCCTATTTAGTGATATGATTTGTTGCAAGTTTCCAACTGTTCTACTGAATGGGTTAAGACCTGAGTTCACTGTTATGAAGCGGGCTAAGACCATAATTTGCTTCTGAAGTGGGTTCGGGAGTTTCTTTAGACTCATTTACAGTCCATACATAACTTGTTAAGAGAATTGTAGTAAGGCCTAGTTTCTGACTAGATATGGACTACTGTGGTTGTGGGTTAAGACCCATTGAAGTTTTAGACTGGTTTTTTGGCTCATTTATAGTCCATATAGAGGCTTATTTTGAGACGAAGTCAGACTATAGGACTAAATTCGGCCCCATTTTATAGCTGTCACTTCCAGGACTTTTTCAAACCCATTTAGAAACCATTTCAAGCTGGGTTTGCAACCCATCTGGAACCGCCATTTGGATTTGTTCTGCAATCATTTGGAGCATTTTTCAAGTTGTCTAAAATACTCGTTGATATTTTGCAGGTCAATGAAGAGAAACCCGTTGAAACTCAAAACAAACTCCTCTTTAACCAAAACAATCATATCTCGAAGGGCATCGGTCGCGGAGAGGTATACCGGAAAGAGAATTCAATTTTGTATGTAAAATAGCAATTTCTTAGTTTTGTTCTATTGTCCATGGAGTCATCTCAATAGTTGTTGTTATTACAGGGAACTCGGATGGATGAGATGCATCCCAACAAACCCCGACAAAGATATATGGGTGCTTACAGATGTGCAAAAGCAATACGTACGGCAAACTGGGCTATACCACTTGGCCGACATAGATCATATGATCATAGACCATGTGTTAATAATAGCTTTGATTGAGAGGTGGCGCCCATAAACAAATTCATTCCATTTTCCATTTGGGGAAGCAACTATAACACTCGAAGATGTTGCTTACATCTATGGCTTGCCAGTCAATGGCCCGGTGGTAACCGGACGAACTGTCCCCGGCAGGTTCGTAGAGCCAGTCTGTCAAGAGTTACTTGGGATCACGCCACAGAAGAAGCTAGACTATGTTGGCATAACAATTAAATTTAAGTGGCTTGAAGACAACTTCAAACCTTCCATCTGGCAGAATAAAAAAAAAAGAGGAAGAACAAAGATGATGAGATAAGAGCCACTCGAGCATATTTGTTCTTTTTGGTGGCCAGGCAGATATTCACACAAACTTCTGGTGCAAGGGGGCCTGCTTATCTTCTTGAATTGTTTAAAGAATTCACGCCTTATGAATAGGCCCCCGCTTGCCTTGCAAATCTTTATAGAATGTTGGCAAAAGCAACTTGGTGGGGGCTAGGATATGAAAGAGGTTGAAGGAAAGGGGGAAGATCAACAGGATGAGGACATCAAGTCCTGTAGGACACCCGCAGGGCCTTTGCTACTGCTACAGGTGGATAATTCCCAAGCTCCACATTTTTTGGTGCACCATACTCAATTGCTAACTAACAACCTGCATGTTGATGTTTTCCATCGCAGATATGGGCTTATTTGAGAATCTCTATTGGACGGTGTCCTTAGCCAGATCCTAGTTGGAAAAAGGACATACAATTTCCACTATTCAAGATATGACAAAAGAGGTTGGTGGATCATCCCCAAGCCCTCGCAAGTGTCAAGGAAGTCAGGCACCAACTAAACAACCTGTCAAGTGAAGGGGTAAATGGACATGTGTTATCCAATAAAATCGTGGACAAAGGTTCAACTTACGTTATCCATTGATAATGTTTTAATTCCTTCTTATGTGTGGCTGTATGCAGTTCACCTAGAGACCATACTTTGACTATGGCAAGAAATTCTGAATGAGCATACCCAAAGGGGATCGCGATTTGTTTGCCTCATCAACCGTCCTAATTTGGTACTGGATCGTTGAGCGGCATAACACGTGGCGAGTCGTGAAGCAGTTTGGGCTCAAGCAACTGGTCTCTCCCCCCCCCCCCCCCCCCCCCCAACTTTCAGTAAGCCATACGTGAGAAGAGAACGTATAGAGAGAGTGGTAGTTGATTACAGTTCGCATATGGATGAAACGATAGTAGTACTCTGGGTTGCAAGAAGCCAGCTGGGATTGCAAGGAGAGAAGTGCACCCAGCCTGCACATTCTGAAGAGTACTTTGTATGGTATCTTGCCAACATAGTCCAACACATCGGTAGGGTAGAGCAAAGGGAGAGTAACGAGGCAGAAGCCCCCGCTCAGTAGGCTGACCATTTGGTCCCATAGAAATATGTAAACATTTAATGCACTAGTTGCCGTGTTTTCATTTATATGGTAGTAATATTGCTTAGTTGGGCTGACATAGATTCTGTTGTAATCAGGTTGATGAACTTGTTGCTCGCATAGAGCGGTCGTGTGGTCTGGCCGATAGGAGGAAGAAAAGCATATCAAGTTTGGCGGCGTCAATTTGGAAAACAACTTAAGACCTTTAAGGCAGCAGTCGGTACTAGGTTCGAAAACTTCTCTATGGAAGAGTGCAATAGCTCACAATCCGATGAGGATGTAGAAAAGGTAAGTTGCCCAGCCCACACTTAAATTTACTCTTGTGCAATCTGACTCTGTCTTTACTATTTTGCATCGAACATGGAGTGGAACCTCTCACAGTGGTCCATCTCACACCGATCCCGATACTCATGCTGGTCCATTTCAAACTCTTCCCCCTCAGACTACTCCCAATACTCAAGCTAGTCCATTTCAGACTGTTCCCCCTCAGACTGTTCCCGATACTGATGCTGGTCCATCTCACACTGTTCCCGAGATGGTTCCTGAGACGTTAGTCAAGACATTTCACACTGGCCCCTCTCACACGAGAGTGAAGAAAGCTGCGCTTAAAAGTCCGAAAGCGAAAACTTATCAGAGAAAAAGGACTAAGCGCCACGGTGATGTTCCAACCACCGCGCAGCCAGCCGACTTACCACCATTTGAAGAAGTGCTTAACACCCGCCCCCCCCCCCCAAATAGCCAGGGCATTGTTTGACACTCCTCTGTTGGTTAATAGTGATTTCTGCAGCACCAATGGCTACCGTAGTGTCCTTGATTTGGAGAATCAAGCGGTTGCCCCGTATGCGTAAAGTACCCGTAAATTTCTCCGATTACTCTCATTTTATGGTGCATTCAGGCTACATATTAAATGATCAGGAGCAAATCTTGGTTCAG
Source organism: Persea americana (assembly GCA_029852735.1). Taxonomy (NCBI): domain Eukaryota; kingdom Viridiplantae; phylum Streptophyta; class Magnoliopsida; order Laurales; family Lauraceae; genus Persea; species Persea americana. The sequence continues at coordinate 872,293 of CM056820.1, forward strand.
GGTTTCAAGGAATGCGCAACAAAGTTAGTGTGGATGTTTCCCCCATGAATTTCAATGTAAAATCCCCTTCACTAATATGCGTAGCGTTGTGTTTATTAATTAACATTTCGTTCATAACAGAGCGGATGAACTAGCCAGCATTTGTACCATGGTCTCCAGCAAAGATTTAAAGAAAGCACTTGAGGGAACTTGGCTGGTCACTAATCTAATGTACTATTACTTTGAGATCATGAGAGAAGGATATCCAACAGCATTCATCGCCGACCCAAGCATATATGTACGTCCCCTATGAATTGTACTGAACTTTCATTTTAACAAACAATGCGATGAATACATCTTTATATGTTAACCATTCATGTTGTGGTGGCATTTCTGTATGTAGAGTTGGTGGCAGGATGGATATGATGCCAGTGTTAAAGCTGCCTTCGGTAAGCACGGCCACAGAGTCTGGGCACCAAGGGAGTGCAATACACTAGTGTTTATCCTCCACTACAAGAACGATTTCACGTTGGTTGTGGGCTATGTTGATGAAATGAGGTGGGAATTCTATAATAGTTTGGCGGGTGATCATTTGACACGGAGTAAAGTGGAGCAGTTTGTAAGTATGGTTTGCGATCCTAAATTACAGTCCTTATACATAGACAATCACTTTTGATAATAATTGTTACCTCATTTTCCCATTGTTACAGATCGGCTGGTTGAACGCTATGTATATGCAATTTGGGTGGACGGAACCATTTTTATGGACTATCCTAATCAAGGAAGACATTCGTCATCAAAACAATGGTAATGATTGTGGAGTATTCGCTGTGGTATTCGCGGAGCATTGTGTTCACCATCACATTTACACAGGTCGACATCCCTTACTTCTGTAGCAGAATTGTCATTGAGTTATTCAAGAGGAGTTGGCAGGTGAATGCTAATAGGCTGAATCTTCCTGAGTTGTTAAACCTACCTCGTTGATGTAATTTCTTCACGTCTGAAAGAAAAGTTCGTACAGGAAGGTTTTGGGCAGTAGATAGGTATGCCAAATGAACTTTGATTCATTTTATTCATTTTCTTCGTTGGGTTTCAATTGTGGAATATGTCTCGCAGTGGTTCTGGAACTTGTATGGTTTGTGGAACTGCTATAGTTTAGGGAAGATAAACATTTTTGTTGTGGATCCTCATTCACATTATTTGAAATTGAATGGTTTGTTAATGTAGGGGTTGTTCATTGTATGGCTTTTTAATTGTAGCAGTGTCATTGTATGGTTTGTTATGCAGGATTTATCAAGGAAGAAATTCAGATTGTATGTATTGTGATGGTATGGTTTGTTATGCAGGATTTATCAAGGAAGAAATTCAGATTGTATGTATTGTCATGGTATGGTTTGTTATGCAGGATTTATCAAGAAACAAATTCAAATTGAATGTATTGTCATTGTATGGTTTGTTATGCAGGATGTGTACATTGAATGAGGATGGCTTGTTATGCAGGATGTGTGCATTGAATGGTTGTGGAACTTGTATTGAAACAGTTGACAAACAATCGACATGAACTATTTAAATGGTTTACAGTAATAGTTGATATCGACTATTCTAATAGTCGATATCGACTATTTAGCTGAACTTAAAAAACACATAAATAATCGATATCGACTATCTAACTGGAACGTAAAAAACACAGGCATAGTCGATATCGACTATTTAACTGGAACTTAAAAAACACAGTCATAGTCGATATCGACTATTTAATTGGAACTTAAAAAACACAGTCATAGTCGATGTCGACTATCTAGCTGGAACTTAAAAAATCACAGTCACAGTCGATATCGACTATTTAACTGGAACTTAAAAAACACAGTCATAGTTGATGTCGACTATCTAGCTGGAACTTCAAAAGCACAATTATAGTCGATATCGACTATCTAACTGGAACTTAAAAAACACAGTCATAGTTGATGTCGACTATCTAGCTGAAACTTCAAAAGCATAGTCACAGTTGATATCGACTATTGTCTTCTACGATGTTTTGTTAAGTGTAGCAGATGGGGTTAGCTCATCATTCTCACTATAGAAAAAGTTGGAAAAACGAAAACACCGATATTTTCACAGTTATAACAAACAACCATCATATTATCAATATACAAAAGTTTTCAACATACAACCCCAACAACCATTCTCACTTACAAAAGGGAAGTACGTTTAATAACACTTATATATGCCCTTCCAAAAAATGCTTCAGCAAAATAAACAAGGTAGCAAAATAACATTTATAGACTTTGTACATTCACACCAACCAAAATGGAGCCCACATTAACTTGTGCATCTCCCTTCCAAAAAATGCTTCAGTATACTCTGTACATTGTCTAAACGGCTGCATCTCCTATCACATTCACACCAAATATTAACAACAACAAAAAAGTAGCCCACATTAACTCGTGCATCTCCCTTCCAAAAAATACTTCAATATACTCTGTACATTGTCCAGACGGCTGCATCTCCTATCACATTCACACCAAACTTTAACACCAACAAAAAAAGAGCCCACATAAACTTGTGCATCTCCCTTCCAAAAAATGCATCTCCTATCACATTCCCAAAAAACATTAAATTTGGACAAAAAAATTCCTATTCTTTGTTGCTTTAGCAAAATTTACAGGATTTGAAAGGCTGCATCTTTAGTTTTGCGACAGTGGATTGCGACAACTTTGCTAGTTATGCCCCCTCTCCTTACAATTACCACAGGTGACTACCCGCCGTTGGCGGCCACGATCCTCTGTCCGCAACCTATTCCTCTTTGACCGGCTCAGCTGTTTAGTACCTCATGGTGGCAAAACTCGTTCATAAGAAGTGTGCTCCCATTGTTTACTGTCACGAGTAGCATGCAACACTTCACTATACGTTGAACGATATACACTTGATTGGTACCACTGTTTGTAGAATCGATATGGATCATAGTTTCTAACTCTCATTGAAGACAATGCATGAGCACACGGGATCCCCAGAATCTCCCATTTTTTACATGTGCAAGTCTTGCGTTTAAGATCGATGTCGTCCACGTACTCCGCAGATTGTTTATGAAACTCGACTAGGCCAACCACACGAACATGCAATCGTCAAGCTTCTTCTATTTCTTTTTCCAAAACTTTCTCGGCATACGATGTTAGATGACTTATAACTGCTTGCGATTCAAGATGGCGCTTCTGGTAAAATTCCATTAGCTTGGCCCGTATTTCCTCGACCTATTTTGTAATAGGGACGACTCTTGTGTCCTTTAAGAGGCCGTTTGTACATTCTGCTGCATTACTAGTGAGCATGTCATACTGCCGTCCATCTACATATGCATCAGCCCAACGTTGCCTTTCGATTGAATCAATGTAAGTGAATGCCTCTTGGCCGACTACCCGTATATCGGTCAGGTGATGTCTGGAACGATAAAATATTCGATAAGGAAGAAAAGTTGCTAGACTCTGTTCAGGACTTGCTCCAGGAAAATGCTCCATGCAATGCAATCACTGAAGACGACAATGATACTACAGAAATGTCTTCAGCAAATGAGAAGGATCAACCCCTTAATCCGGAGGGTGATCTTCCAAACGAAGACCTTTCTCCAGAAGCTCTTGAAGTTGGTAAAGGTGCCCACTCTGGCCGAGATTACCACAAAAATTACAACCAACCTTCTTCTCCTTATGTAAATCCTTCGGGAAAACAAGCTGCAATGCCCCAAGTAGCAACAATAATGAAAATGCAGGCCTCAAGGAGGCTTTCAAGTATGACTTGATCGAGCACTTCAAACACATACCTACACGACTGCACATCCTTGATTTATTACGAATGTCTCCACACATTCGTGATAATCTCATTTCAGAATTGCAAATGCGGAATGCGGATGTTGACAAACATGCCCCACAAGTCCTACAAATTGAAATGGACTATAGGGTCAAAAAATCAAATACTTCCTCAAAGGAAGAAAAGAGGAAAACTAAGAAATCTGACATTGAATGCCTTTTGGTTCAAAAAGCAGCAAATGCAATCATCACCTTTGATAAAGAAGACTTCCTGCTAGGCAAAACAAAGCACAACCGACCCCTGTACTTCATAGGGTACATAAAAGAAATGCCAATACACAGAGTCCAAATCGACCCAAGTTCTGCACTCAACCTCGTCTCTACTTCGGCACTAGAAGAGCTGGGTATCCCACCTAACAAGCTGAGTCACACATCCGTATCCATCTTTGGATACGATGGAAGCACTCAAAGGCCTATTGGCAAAATCAGATTTAGATTGTAAATTAGTGATCTTATCTCTGAAGTCATTGTGTATGCAATAAAAACCCCTTCATGCTACGACATCTTTCTTGGACACCCCTGGATACATGAGAATGTTGTCATCCCTTCAACTCTACAGCAGTGCATCAAGTTCGTTGGCAACGACAGCTTGATACATCGAGTGTTTGCAGACAGAAAGCCCTTCAAAGGCAAAGAAGTTTATTTTGCAGATTCTCAGATGCACAAGGATGAAAAAGAAGAAGTGGAAGAAGAAATAACATCCTTTGCCGGCAATCTCCAGAAAGATAAAGGCAAGGCTCCTCAGAAATCACCGGATGAAAACAAACCTTCCGGCAAATCCGAAGAGAGTAGTCAATCTCCATTCGTTGTCCCCTCAAATCTTCAAAGTCTTTGGTAATCACAACCAAAGCAAAAAAGACAAAACAAAAGTCTAGGGGCAAGTTTGTTGTCTCCTTTGTGCCTATCATACAAGACATGGATTTGGACTCAAAGCCAGAAGATGACACACCATCAAGCCAGGCTGATACTCAACAAGTTCAGCTTGCTCTCACTCCAATGGAGACACCTTCTAACATAGAAGACCCTGCGTCTACTTCCTTCATCGTTCCGGCAGGTTTAACAGAAGGAAAGCCAATCTTCTTCCATAGATTGAAAGCTTCATCAAATTCTTTGCTTGAACCTTTCCAAAATGAAGGTATGCCTCAACTGTCCCTGTATAGTCCAATGGCACAAGCTATCATGAAAAAAATGGGCTATGATGCTCATAATCCAATCGGTTTGGGAGGTGACCGTGGTATTCTCATGCCATTGGAACCCACCTTGACCAAAAGCCACCTGGAGAATTGGAAACTCCACCGTCATATAGATAAGTTTTCATATAGGTTGGGGTATGATCCTGACACTCCTTTGAGACAGTTGACACAAAGGCTACAAAGTCGTTTTGCCAACCAAGCCTCAACATCTTGTGTCGATGAAGACATCGATCTCCCTGGATATCTCTTTGAAGAGTCACCCGTCAAGGATCCAGGAAGTTCATCTAATTGGTACAATTTCTCTAATGATGAAGAGGAATTGTCCAATGACACAGACAAATGGTTTTCTGATCCAGAAAAACCATCGTGTCACGCCCCCGGACAGAGGCTCTGATAATCAAGCCCTTAAACCGGGGTCGTGGCGTGGCGAGTTAGAAAATTCCGCCCACACGCGTTAATTATTTTACCACAGGGTTCCGCGGTGAGGATTCCTGACGATCCATCACAACTATTTCACAACATATATCCATATGCGGATGCATGTAGCAAAATAAAGTCCAACAAATCATCATGATAAATAAGTGAGCTTGCATCAAAAGGAGAAATATGATCATAGCATAAACCCAGAGTTAGATTAGAGTTGTGAGGATCACAAAAGTATGTTAAAGTTATACGTCCTAGAAAAAGCCAACAAAGGCTAATAACAAGTTCCCAAATTAAACATCATTTCCCCAAAAAAATGTTATCGAAGCTCATAACCCAACACGACGTCTACATGACATCGTTTGGCTGCCACTCGCGCTCCACGGGCGGCTCTACAGCCTCAACCGTGCGCTCTGCCTCAATGTCTGCAGGTCCTACATCTGACACCAAACAAAAGAGTATTAGACACGACGGTCTGGTAAGTGAATAAAATAGATAAGATATACAGGTTTTATCAATATTATATTTAAAATGATAAAGTGCATTTAAAACAAAACATAAATATAGATGTGTCAAACCAAGAAATTTTTGTCCAAAAGAGAAATACATATTAGAAAATCTCAAACTGATTGATAAATAATCAAAACATTGGCAACCCACATTTGGCTATATTCTCCTATTATCGAAGTAATAAGAGCAAACAGACAGAAACCATTGCCATATAAAATGGCCGGAACAAATGCCATACAAAATGGCTAAACAGATGCCGTTGCCATACAAGATGGCCCGAACAGACAGAAACCGTCGCCATGGCCGGAACAAACAGACAGAGGTCCAAACTACAGTTGGCAAATTATTTTAGGATCCTAAGCCGGATGGTCAGTCCGACAAAGTAACCCAAGCTTAGTGGTGCCGATTCAAATCCAGAATAATAGAACTCAAATTACAAAACACAATTCAGACTGATGAAAGGACTACTCTAAATCAAAACAATCTGACAATTTCAGAAACAAATCGGATGAGTAGGCTTTCTGATGTTTTTCAAATGTGGCGAACCACTCAATTCCATTTCAAAGTGATTTATAAGAATACATATATAAACCTACTAATCATGGAATGAGGTGACACGCAGTGGTTGATTGATCTCCTGAGGATTGTCTCATTACACACTTAATGTCACAGCGTCGGTTTATGAAACCTGGTTTGGTGCCTCTGAAGATCTCCGATGTCTGTGGCACAAAGTGCACAGTGAGGCTTATCTACATTTCTCATCTGAATTTCATATGATAACATAGTTCGACTGTCTTATTTCACTTCCATGAAGCCTTAGAGAAACAATACTCCGTAAAAAGTTACCAACAGGGTGCAGGAAAACACCCTGGAACAGTGCCTAGGTTCACTGGAGTGAAGGGAAAGTTTGCTCGAGTGAAGCCTCCCAAAACCTCATTCGCTCAAGCCAACAAGAAGTTCGCCTGAACGGACGAGCTTTTGTCTCCCATTTTCGCCAGACAGTACCAGGTTCGCTCAAGCGGACCAATCTAGAAGCTTCTTCGCTCGAGCTGACACAAAGTTTGCTCGGGCGGAGGGTTTCTGCCTTGCATTTCAACAGACAGTGGCCAGTTCACTTGAGTGACCACCAAGTTTGCTTGATCAGCTCACTGGCTGTTTTGCCCAGTGTAGAATTTCTGCATTTCCTGATACTCCCTTTCCTCCATTCATTTCAATCTTCATTCTGGTACAATCTGAGCTTAATATAGTTCCATCCAAACTCCAATCAACCACAAAGGATCAACCTCATTCTAATAACCATCACAAACAAAATTTCAAAAAAACCGACTATATTGCAAATGCAATAATTTTGAAAATCAATCTTCAACATTGTAAAACAACGCATAGTCAAGATTTTTCTTATGCTATAACAGTAATAAATCCCTACACAAAATCATAGAGGAATTGATCCAGAAATCCCTAAGAAATACAGCCTTACATAAACCAAAAGAATAATCTGCTAAACCAACAATTTTAAGAAGAAAAACCCAATTCATTTGCATGCATTCTAATTTATTTATTCACTCACCTCAAGCTCCCAACAGATTTTAATCACCATCACAAACAAAATTTCAATCAACCACAAAGGATCAACCTCATTCTAATAACCATCACAAACAAAATTTCAAAAAAACCGACTATATTGCAAATGCAATAATTTTGAAAATCAATCTTCAACATTGTAAAACAACGCATAGTCAAGATTTTTCTTATGCTATAACAGTAATAAATCCCTACACAAAATCATAGAGGAATTGATCCAGAAATCCCTAAGAAATACAGCCTTACATAAACCAAAAGAATAATCTGCTAAACCAACAATTTTAAGAAGAAAAACCCAATTCATTTGCATGCATTCTAATTTATTTATTCACTCACCTCAAGCTCCCAACAGATTTTAATCACTCCAATGGTTCTCTTCCACAGCCCTCCCCAATCTACACCAAAAAGCCCCATGGAAAACCCATTCAAAATCCACAAAAATATGGAAAACATGGGAGTTCTCCATGAAAACCCTTGCATGCATGATAAAAGGCTTCTAAAGACTTAAATAATCTCATTGGTGAAAGGGGGAAGCCATTGCTTACCTTGAGAAGTCCTAAACAAGAAGAAGAACTTAGAGAAGAAGATGGGTTCAGCTCAATTCCTCCAAAAACAGTATGGTTGGGAAGCTTGAGAGATGGGGAAAACAATGGCGTCGTTTGTTCTTCACTTGGAGCACCCTAGGTGGGACATGTAAAGGAGAGAAGTTGAGAGGAAGAGAAGGAAATCGTCTGGCTCGGTTGCAGGAAAACGAAGAAGAAGAATGAAGAAGAACGTTGGGTTTTCTTTTATAAATGAGTGAGTTGTGGGCCCAATTGGCCCCTAAAGTTTCAAGGGCTTAAAACTCCTGCTTATGGGTCCCAGATGAAGTCGTCAAAGAAGAGAAAAATGATCGTCGAAAACTCTAGTTTTCAAAAAGTATATTTTCCTCATGATTTTCAAATTTCAAAATTTATGCATATATTTGAGTGTGAAAAGACTGTTTTGTCCCTTTTTCTCAAAAAATGCATTTCTGGGGTTCAAATGCAAACAGAACAAACATGAAAGTTGTTGGGATCAAAAAAATCAAATCTAAAAAGATCAAAACCAATATTTTTCGAAGTCAAGATCAAATTCCCACGCTAACACACGTTACATAGGTCACCCCGGACCTAGTCAAACCAAACTCAACGCGCTCAAAATTTTCTAACGCTATTCAAAATTCTAATCTAACTAAAAAAAATCCAAGCTAATCGTCCTCTAATCCCACTTAAAGACTAATCACGGTTAAAATAATAATTAATTACACTAAACCTGGGTCGGGGTTTGACACATCGACTCCAAAAGAAGTGCCCTGCTTCAACCCAGTTTCAGTAGGTGATTGGGACCATCTCATAGCAAGCCTTGAGAAAAGTGCTCATCAAGAGGACTTATGGACAACAACAGAGTCTTGATCTGAAAATGCTTTTGAAACTCTAGAAGGTCTTGTTGAGTTGGAAGCCTCCAAAAATATTGTGGAGGAACCACCTTCAAACCTTCCAACAGAAGATTTTGTTCAAAAGATAGACTTGGGAACACCAGATAACCCACGTCCTATATTCATAAGTAAGAATATAAAGGATGATGAGTTACTCTAGTATGTCTTATTTCTTCGTGAGTTTGTTGATTGTTTTGCATGATCTTACGCTAAAATGCCTGGTTTAGAGTCCAAAATAGCAGTCCACAAACTCTACCTACAAAAAGATATCAAGCCTGTCAAACAAGGCCAAAGAAGATTCCGTCTTAACGTGATGGACAAAATTGAACGAGAAGTTCAGAAACTCAAAAGCATTCGCTTCATCCGTGAAGAACAACATCATGAATGGTTGGCCAACATTATCCCCGTGATAAAGAAAAATGGGCATATTAGGGTCTTTATTGACTATAGAGACCTGATTAATGCATGCCCCAAAGATAAATTCCAGCTCCCCATACTAGAGGTGATGATTGACAAATACCTGCGGATTCGAGTGAATGACATTCATGGATAGCTTCTTTAGCTACAATCAGATAAAGATGCATCCTGAAGATGAAAAACACACATCATTTCGGACCCTATTTGGCGTGTATTGCTACACTGTCATGCCATTTAGTCTGAAAAATGATGGTGCAACATATCAAAGGGCTATGATGAAAATATTCCAAGATATGCAGCACAAGACGGTTGAATGTTACGTTGATGATCTCGCTATCAAAAGCCGAAGAAAAGAAGACCATCTCAAAGATCTTCGAGAAGTCTTCCTCCGACTTCACAAACACAAATTGCAAATGAATCCCCTCAAATGCTTCTTTGGTGTTTCATTGGGTAAGTATCTCGGATTCATAGTTCGGAAAGTTGGAATAGAACTTGACCCCATCAAAGTCAAGGCTATCCTAGAAATGCCATCTCCAAGAACCTTAAGAGAATTAAAGGGGCTTCAAGGAAGATTGGCATACATCCGCGGTTCATCTCCAACCTATCAGGGAAGTGCCGTACATTCTCTCGCTTGATGAAGAAAGGTGTAGACTTTGTTTGGGATGCCGAACGTGAAGCTGCATTTCAAGACATCAAGTCATATCTGACTAAACCTCCAGTATTGGCTGCCCCAACAACTGGAAAACCATTCATCTTGTACACAAGAGCCCTCGACTATTCTTTGAGAGCTTTACTCGCACAAGAAAATGATGAGGGAAAAGAGGTTGCTCTATATTACCTCAGCCGCATGTTGGTAGGTGCAGAGCATTGCTACTCTCCAGTCGAGAAAGAATGCATCGCAGTGATATTTGCTGTACAAAAGCTACGTCATTATCTGCTGTCCAACACGGTTTACCTGATCTCGAGGATCAATCTCTTAAAAGTTCTTGTCACAAAAATAGGTTCTCTCAATGCCCGACTGGCAAAATGGTCCATCCTTCTGTCACAATTTGACATTAGGTATGTACCACAAAAAGCAATCAAAAGCCAAGCTCTAGCAGACTTTCTTACAGAGCATCCACTGCCTAAGGATTCTCCACTTAGGGATGACCTTCCAGATGAACCTGTCTACAATGTGGAGACTTCCCCATCAAATGCTTCCTGAGACATACACTTCAATGGTGCAACCAGGACAAATGAAAAAGGAAAGCTGATATCGGGAATTGGCATCCTCTTTGTTAGCCCGACAAATACATGATTTCACATGCATTCTCGCTACTGGAACCATGTCCAAATAATGCAGCTAAATACCAAGCTCTGATCATAAGATTGGAACTCGCCCTCGAATCTGGTATCACAATGCTGGAAGCCTTTGGGGACTCTCAACTGATCGTTAACCAAATGAATTAGAAATTTGAAGTCAAGAAGCCTGATCTGTTGCCTTACTACAACAAGGCACAATTACTTTGTCAAAAATTTGACATCTGTCATATCAGCCACATCCTCAGAGGTGAAAACATCCATGCAGATGCCTTAGCTAAACTTGCTGCATCTATGTCGATCCAAGAAGGGGAAAACTCACCAATCATAGTGTCTAAAAGAATGATTTTCCCTCCTCTCAACACACACCAAGCAGTTGATGAATGCCACCGAGTGGTTGGAAGTCGGATCTCCATCCTTAGACCTATGATAGGCGACTGGAGGGATCCGTTCATTGATTACATTATGTTCGGAATCCTACCTGAAGATCCAAAAGAGCGAGTAAGCATTCAAAGACGAGCCCCAAATTTTCATTTGGATATTCCTTCAATAATGCTTTATAGAAAATCCTCCAACAGAGTACTTCTACATTGCTTGTCACAACAAGCAGCAGAAGAAGCACTTAAAAAAGTTCATGTTGGTCTTTGTGGAGCCCATCCGGCAGGTCCTAAGCTCTATAATCAGATAAAAAGGTTAGGTTATTATTGGCCTACCATGGTAGCTGACACAATGCAATTTGTTAAGCGCTACCAACAATGCCAAATTCATGGAGATTATGTACACATGCTTCCAGAATGGCTACACCCTACAGCAATCTCGTAGCCTTTTGAAGCCTGGGGTATGGACATTACAGGTCCTATCTCTCCCCCATCAAGCAAAGGTCATCACTGCATCTTCGCTGCTGCGGATTATTTCTCCAAGTGGTCAGAAGCATTTGTGCTCAGTGAAATGAAGACCTCATCAGTCCTTCAATTCTTGCACACTAGCATTATTTGTCGCTTGGACATACCTAAAAGATTCGTCCATGATAACGGACCGCAATTCTGGGATCACAGATTCTACGAGTTCTGCGATAAATACAAAATCCAAAGTTGTCATTTGACTCTATATAATCCGATAGCGAATGGACTAGCAAAAGCCTTCAACAAGACACTCTACAAAATCCTCAAGAAGATGGTCTCTAGTCACAAAAGAGACTGGGGCGACAAGCTGCCAGAAGCTTTGTGGGCCTATCAAACCACCATTCGAGGACTAACCCACAGCACACCATTCTCCTTGGTCTATGGATGTGAAGCTGCTATCCATTTGGAAGTACAAATTCCTTCCTTAAGGGTATCTCTACAAAATGACATGACGCAAGAAAGCAATGTCAAATTAAGACTCCAAGAGCTGGACAATCTCGATGAAAGACAATTCGAAGCTCTACAAAGCATTGAGCTTTACCAAGCACGCATGGTAGGATCTTTCAACAAGAAAGTCAGGCAACGCGCCCACAAAAAGGGTGACTTGGTTCTTGCAATAAAAAGGCCAATGGTTTTTGCCCATAAATCCAAAGGCAAATTTGAAACAAAATGGGAGGGACCATTCGTCATCGACAAAGTCTTCTCCAATGGCACATACGCTCTTCTAAATATGGAGGATGACAAATGTATGCTGCTCATCAACGGCAAGTTCTTAAAACGGTATACCATTAAAGACTTCCTCCACCAGGTCAAAACGACGCCTGCATGGCCAAAGCCTATTCCTAGGTATTTGCTCGTTAAACCCACTCGTCTTGGAATTTTCATCCTTGCATAGAAATTTCTAAAAAAACCTCAAAACAATGCTTACTTTCAATGTTTCATTGTTCAAAAAAAAAAATCAAATCCAAAAATCCAAGTTTAGGAACCTTTTCCCTAACTTGACCAAAATTTCCGATCCTTGAACCCAAAATTCATGGTTTGAAACAAAAACCAGGACAAAGGGATTTCCACCTAGTCTGCTTTGGCTTTTGCCACCAAAAATGGTTTTGAGTCAAAATTTAAGACCCTCGTGTCTTTAAACAAAAAATGGTTTTTCAAAAAAACCGCGGGGAAGCGACATTCTATCGATACTCACAAAACCCAAAAATCGGAAGGATCTGAACCCCATTCAATACTTCCAAAATTTCAAAACCGCAAGGAAACAACACCTCGTTAACACTTGTAAAATTTCAAAAAAATCGTGGAGACGCAACATTCCAGTTGATATCTACAACCCAAATTTCAAATTTCAAATATTGTGAAAACACAACATTCCAGTTGATATCCACAACCCAAATTTCAAAAATCGTGGGGAAGCGACATTCAGTCGATACCCGCAAAACAAAGTTTTTGAAAAAGCAAGGAAACGACGCTCGGTCAATACTTGCACCTAAACCGAATGAGCAAGGAAGCGACATTCCATCGATACTCGTAACCGAATGAGCAAGGATGCGACATTCCATCGATACTTCAAAAACCATTATGCGGGGAGGCGACGCTCAGTAGATACTTGCACCCAAACCACGAGGAAGTGACATTCCATTGATACTCGCAACCGAATGAGCAAGGAGGCAACTTTTAGTCGATACTTGCAACCAAAAAATCTAGCTTCCATGCCAACAAAACAAAACTTGGTTTTCAAAAAATTGGTTTTCATGCCAAAAACCCAGTTTTCACGCCAAAAATCAGAAAACCCGGCTTTCATGCCAAAAGTCAAAACATTTGGCTCTCATGCCACAAAAATCGGCTTTCACGCCATAAACAGATTTTTGGCTTTCATGCCATCACAAAAATTTGCTCTCATGCCACAAAATATTGGCTCCCATGCCATAAAACCTGGCTTTCATGCCAAAAATAAAATTTTGGCCTTCATGCCATAAAGAAACCAAATTCGGCTTTCATGCCATCTCAAAATTCGGCTTTCATGCCATCTCAAAATTCGGTTTTCAAGCCATCAAAAAACAGGCTTTTTGCCACAAAATTTGGCTTTCATGCCAAAACAACCCTTTGACAAAAGATTTTCAAACAAACACTCCCATTCAACTTTTGCTTATTTTCATCAAAACGAATATAAGTGAAACAAGGGGAATACAAAAAAAATAAGAGGTACCAAAAATATTTATACATGGAGGTACCAAAAGAAAAAGTTTGTTACAAATCAAGAGCTCAATCTAACATGGTCTTTAACAAAAGATTCAGCTCCTCAAGCAGACTTTTGGCCTTAGCCTCCAGAACTTCCAGGCCACGCTTCTTCAAAATCTTGCCATAAAAAGCGGCAACACCCCGCAGCCCATCTTCAGCATGAGGAAGCTCTTCCCAGAGAATTTTCCATTGCTAAGTCTTCCTCCGGAGATTGCTGTCAACCTCTTCAACTTGGCGAATCAGAGTCCCCTCTCTAGCCCGAGCTTCCACAATGGCAGTCCACTTGGCAGCAGCTTGTTCTTCCAATAGCTCAAGGCATTGCCTGGCCTCGACGACCTCCCTATGTCAGCTCAATGATAGCCAACTCAGTGACGTTCCTCTCCCGAACAAATTGCTTCCAAGTCCGCAAGATCTCATCTAGTTCAAATTGGACCTCACCAGAAGGCTTCAAAAACATCTCATTGAAAAAGTCACAATTTGGGAAACTCTTGGTCTCAGCCCACTTATCACCCAAAGCAATGACTTCATCAACAAAAGCATTGGCACTTGCAATGTCCAGACCAACCTCTTTGCTTTCAGCAAGAATGTCCTGGACATGCTTGATCATGCCAAACCTAGCTTCCAAGTGACCAGAAGAGAGAGTCTCGATTCATAAACTCAAGACGCTCTTCAGCACTCTCTTTGCACATTGCAGAGACGGCCTAGATGAAGGCTCGCCCCTCTTCATTGGCTGACTACCCATGTCATGTCCAGTTAGAGGAATAATCAATAAAGTCCTTCCAATTAAAGAAGCTGGTGAAGGAATCCCATCATTGGATTTCACCTCTGCCGCACCAAAACTGGTAGAAGAAGTCCCTATTTCTAGATCAGCTGCCAGCATCCCCTGCTCTGGCCCTGAAGGAGCTTCTCCTATTGCTTCACAACCTGCCAATGAAAGATGGAAAAGGTATGAATATGATCTTATCAAAAATCGTTATCAAGATTATTACTATAAAGTACCATCTTGGACAATTGGCGGAGAACTCTCTACCTCCATGAATTCATTCAGAGCATCATTAAAAGTTGCATCCATGGATGATTCAAAATCATCGGAATCTTATGGCAAGTCAACTGGCAAGAAAACAAACAATATGTCAGCAAATGGTGGCAAAGAAAAACAAAAAAGGCGAAAAAGTAAAAAAAATCATTCCAGGTGAAGGTCCTGGAACCACTCTAGAGTCCCTTGGCTCTTCTTCAGATGCTGCGATCGGGTCCGTCATTGCCTCATCGGCCCGAACCTCGGGCATCACCAAGTCATCATCTTCTGCTAAAAAGAAAGAAAGCAGCGGATCAAAACAAAAAAAAAATCTCCATGAAAGAAAAGAAACAGAAAGAGAAAAAGGAAGAATCATACCATCACCAGTAGTCTCTTCTCCTCCGCTCTTTTTTAGATGCTGCGATTGGATCCGTCACCTCCTCATTGGCTGCAACCTTGGGCATCGCCAAGCCATCATCTCCTGCTGCCAGCATCAAAATTGAAACTGGCATAATCCCAACATTAGAAGATGACTCTTGTTGTCTCCTAATGTGAACTTCAAACTCCAAAGGCTACAACCTTGTAGGTATGTCATTTCATACCGTCCAATTCCTTTCCATAAAAAACTCATGCATTTACATAAATCTTCATGCATTTGGAATTAGGAAGCCTTTTCCAAAATTTGACCAATGCCAATCCAAATTTGGTCAAAATCAAACTTTGTTCAAATCAAAATCCATGTTGATTGAACATCGAGCCTTAGCCTCTTTTACTTGATATCATTCACTCAAAAATGCATGTGCATATTGTCTTGCATAAAAACATCATTTGCATTGTGAGGAAGAAAAATGTAAAAAAAAAGGAGAGAGAAAAAAAAAAAGGAAAAGCAGAAAAATGGTCAAGTGGCCACAAAAAAAAAAACAGAGAGAGAAAAAAATCAATAAAAAAAAGGGCAAGAAAAGAAAGAAATAAAGGAAAAGAAAGAAAAAGAAAAGAAAAGAAAAGAAAAGAAATGAAGTTTTCCTACTTCTACATGGAGTTTCTTGTGAAGGAAGAGAACTTACTTGAATCCATAGATGGAGAAGAAAGAGAACTTGAAGATCCTTGAAGAAGAAAGGTTCATGATCTTGGAGCACTCTTGAATACTTTTGCAAAAAGAAAGCAACAAGAGTAAGAGATTCAACCTCCTTTGCTTCTATAGAAGAGAGCAAACCAAAGAGGAAACAAGGAGAAAAGTAAGGAGGTAAGTGCTAAAAATTAACAACCTTCCCAAAAGAAAGATTCTTTGACAGACTTTCTCTCAAAGAAAGATGTTTTGAGATATTCTCTCCCAGAATCAAGGAAACTTGAGAGATTCTCTCCAAATAAGGATATTTTTAGATATTCTCTACCCAAAAGAGATATTTTTAGATATTCTTTACAAAAAAGACACCACA
This sequence comes from Persea americana, assembly GCA_029852735.1. Taxonomy (NCBI): domain Eukaryota; kingdom Viridiplantae; phylum Streptophyta; class Magnoliopsida; order Laurales; family Lauraceae; genus Persea; species Persea americana. Next base: position 888,599 of record CM056820.1, read on the forward strand.
TGAGATCGAAGTCATCTTCAAATATTAAGGTCCCATGGGTTAGCCCATATGAGCCAGGTTTGACCACCTAAGCACTAAAAATGGCTTTTAGTTAAAAATTCCTCTTACCAAGAGCATAGAAAAATTGTTCCATGCCTCTTTTGAGTTGACTGGACCATACAAAAAATCCAAGCCTCATGAGTTTCCAAAAATCCAAACCATCCTACCTCATGAACCAAATTAAGCAAAAATCTTGAAATTGACATTCCACAAAAACCCAAACCACACCAATGGACCCAAAATTGTCCCAAAGAGTGACAAAAAACCAAATCCATGGCCCCCTAACTTGCCACATACAGCTTGTTAGGTCAGAATGCTAAGACCAAAAACCAAATCTCGACCCGTTAACTTGCCACATACAGCTTGTTAGGTCACAAGGTCAAAACCAAAATTCAAAACCTAACCCCCTAGCTTGCCACATACAGCTTGTTATGTCACAAGGTCAAAAATAAAAAAACCCTTCTTGACCGCTTAACGTGCCACATAAAGCCTTTAGGTCCACAAGGTCAAAAAGAAAAATCCAAAACCCAAAAACCAAATCCAAATGTCATTTTAAAAACTTTGCCTTGAGATGGTACGTGATCTCTCCCACTACCATAAAATCTCCTCGGAAACTCAAAAGGCTACTCTATCAAAATTTATCCTCAAAGACTCTTGGTCAAGTCAAAAGCTTTCCTTAAAAATTCTCTTCGAGGCACATCGACTGCAAAAGCTATCATCGCTGTACCTCAAGGGGGCATTTGTTAACACCAAAAATGTCACTTTGCCTCTTCAATATCAAAAGCTACATGGAGCCGCATCCTACCACAAATAGGCAAATGCCACTTCAAGCATCAAATCTTGTCATATTCAAAAACTGCAAGATCATTCAAATCAGCCAAAAGAGGAGTACACATGAAGTTCCGGGCCATCTCGACATCATTTGGCCTAACTTCACCCCTCCAATAGCTGAGCAGGAGCTCCCGGTGGCGGTGAAGCCAGAAACCCGGACACACAAAACAGAGCACAGAGTTTACTTCAAAACGCCACTAAGAGGCTCTACATCAAATTTCAAGCCATTCTGACATCGTTTGGCCCGAAAAGGAAGCAGTCGTAGCGAAGTTAACTCTCTTAGTGGCGACAATGTTGAAGACATCAAATCTAGGATCAGAGCCTATGGATGGTCTCAAAATACCTCCAAAAGGCTCCATGTCAAATTTGAAGTCAAACCGACAACGTTTGACCCCCCATCAACCCTCAAGCAGCAAAATCAAGCCTTTCGGCGGCGAGAACCACCGAGAACATCACTGATCAAACAAAGCACATGGGTGACTCTAAGATGCTTCCAAAGGGCTACACTTCAAATTTCAGGTCATTCCGATAACGTTTGACCAGACTTTGACGCTCGGAAACAAAATTAAGCCACCCGGCGACGGAGCTTCCTGGGACCATGATATCCAAATTGGAGCTAATGGATCATCTTAAAATGACTCCAATAAGCTCCCTGTCAAATTTCAGGTCAATCGGACATTGGTTGGTCGTACATCAAAGCGCGACATCTTTCCTGCGGCAAAATCAAGCCTACTAGCGAAGGGACCCCAAACGGCTTCAAAACTCAAATAAAAGTCTATGGTTGTTCCTACCCATTGGTCAAGAGGCTTTGCCTCAAATTTCAGGTCATTCCAGCATCATTTGACCTAGTTTCGGCTTCTTGCAGCAAATCGGCAACAAAATCTTCGGCTTTTCAGAAAATAGGAAACTTTGTGCTTTGATTTGCACATCTTCTCGTTAGATTTTCTTCATAAAAATCAAGTAAAAAAATGAGGGAAAATGTCAAGAAAAATACAGGAGAAAAAAGAACTGAAAAAAGACTGAAAAAGGGCAAAAAACGACGACCAAAAGGGAAAAAATCTCTATAGTTGCTGACGACCTTGGCCCATGGTTACCGCCAACGACCCTGCCCATGGTCGCGGCGACCATGGAAATTCGGGTCGCCGGATTTCCGCTTAAAGGGCCATTTTTCTACCATTTTTTCATTTTGAGGATTCTGGCCCCTGTGATTTTCCAAAAAATTTGATTTTTCGGGCATAAAATCAGTTTATCTTCACCGACATCTCGAATCGACCATCAAAAGCACGCGATCATCATCGCACACTTCAAAATCAACAACCGACCAATCAAGAAAGTACACTTTCTATCCGACGGATCGAGAAATCGACTGGACAGATGTTACCGGCCCATTGGTATCAATCAATGACTGAAGTTGCATCGCCATCTGACGTCTAACAACATGTGGATTCATTAGCGATGATCACAAGAAGAATTCCAAAAGACGCGATACGGCCCGCGACTTTTCGAGCGCCTTGGCGACCACTTAATGCAATTAAATGACCCTTTTTATGACAAGTTAATGTGGTTATAAACTCATTATTTTGGACAGCCCAATCAGGAGCAAGGAAAAAGGAGTTACAAGTCCAAGCAATCATGACAATAAATCATGTAACTCCCCCCATCATGGAGTTTAAAGGCAATAAAATGCCCATCATTCTCCATTGGCCAATAGAAGCCAAGAAAAAGGAGTTACAAAATCATGAAATAAAAACTTGTAACTCCTCTCATCATGGAGCATTAATGCAATCAATGCTCATAAACCCACCTAATGGCTACCAAAGGCCTATAAAAGGGGGGTCATTCCAAGAAGCAAGGGTCCAAAATCAAGCGATTAAAAAGCCCGAAAAAAGTTCAGAAAATCTCAGAAAAAAATATAAAACTTCTGCAACAACCTCTCCTCCATTGAAGAGACTCTGCTGCAACAAACACTACAAGGTGATTGAAGTCCCTTGGGGGCCACCCCCCAAGGTCTCATCTCCTTTTACCCAACATGGCTAGACGTAGCTCTTCAACCCGTCTAATCGGCTTTTTAAAGGATATAGGACCTCCCCTTGGTCTTTATCCTTTAAAAGTCTGAGGTCCAAGCCAAGCCAATAGAATCAAAGCATCATATGTTATCATTTGAAGGACTTTGGCGGAGTCCATACATGACTCGCGACCATCGATCTGAATGAGTCCCTACAATCTCCTGAGAAGTTAGAATCCATTTTCTTACTTTTCTATTGTATTTTGTATTTTTCTAAAGAGACAAAAAAAAATCACAATTCTTGCCTTTCATTATTGATGGGATTTGTAAATTGCCTTTCACGGCAAAATCGCCTTCTACGGCACAAAACCGCCTTTCATGACAAACAAATGAAAGTCACCTCTTACGGCATTAAAAAAACCTTATCTTTTTTCTTAAATATATGTGCAATGGAAAGTTAGAAAAAAAGAATTGATTTCTTTTTCTACTTGTGAAGGTGAATCTCCAGATCACCACTCCTAAATTCCAAGTAGAATAGAAAATCTGGCATACCCGTACAAAAATGTTGATGTTCGCTTTTTGTCCGCCAGACCCCAGCAGGCCCGGGGTGGAGGAAGGCAAAAGTCGGGTCCATCACTCTCCCTACCTGTTCATCTTAGCAGAAGAGATCCTTAATCTCAATGTGGATTTTCTAAGTCTCAATGTGGATTTTCTAAGACAAGTGGGTGGGATTGTTCCGATCTCTCCAATTCAAGCTACTCTATGCCATTTTCTATATGCCGACAACTTCTTGTTATTCTTAAAGGCTAAGAATAGCTCTCTGAGGTGTCTCAAAGAACTCCTTAACCTCTACTAAGACTCATCTGGGCAGTCTTTCAACCTTCTTAAGAGTCAGTCAGCTGTTTCTGGGCAAGGTGACAGTTAGGCATGCTAACATGATTTCTGTTATGTTGTCGATATCTCAAGCTGCTCTCCCCTCCACATACCTTGGAGTCCCTCTGTCACGTCCCTCGAACCCGATTAGAGAATAAACTAGATCCGATGAGAAATTTAGGACTAATTAAAATTTTTGTCTTTTAGGCCCAAGGATCGTAACTCCGCTGTGAGGATATTGCATTTCAAACCTCAAGTATTACAACCATTTGCAGAAATCATACAATTCAAGGCATATATGGATATCAACAATGAATAATAATCTCATTAAGAATTTAAGTTGCAAGGAACAATTAAAGCAAAGAAGGAAGTTAATTTATTTACAATGCCCATCCCAATAACTAAGGCCATTAAACAAAATGAAGTCAATGAATGAAGGTCCAATGAGGAATAAAGTGAGTAAATAAATTCCTAAGGATGTCTCATATGTGTCTCTCCCATGCCAGGTGCAAGGACACTACTCTACGTCATTGGCAAGCCACTCTCGTTCCTCCTCTTCTGGTTGGAGATCCTCTGGGATCTCCTCACCGATCTGCTCCTCGTAGTAATCACTTGAGGAGTCTACACACCAAAGAACAAGGTCAACGACGCGTTGAGCAATAGATAAGCAAAGTACAAAAAACATAACATGCATCAAGTATATGATTAAAAACAAGTATAAGATCACATGAATACAAGGGAACGATAGTAGGCATGAAAGCATGTATAATAACATCAGAAACAATAACAGAAGCCTAACATCAACTAGCAATCACCACTAACCATGCAATGAAATGCAAGAATCAATAGGGAGACTTCGTAGATGTCCTAGCCACCTCACAGGGTACCGGTAAAAATCCAATCCAGACTACCGATACCAAAGTCTGGCTCTAGGGGGATCCTAGCTCCCGGCCCTAGGAATAGTAACACGATCCAAGTCCGCTCCCAACTATTCAACGCCATGGACACCGTCCATAGTAGACTGCCCACCCTGATGTCCGAGTAACCTGCCCATCAATCAAACCCTAAACTGCAGTTGGCCATCCCATGCAAATAAAATAAAGAGGTGCTGACACGGGGAAAAACCAAGACAAGCAAGTCTGGCTAGCTCAAAACATAAGACATGTTCATAGAGATTATCTCATTCAAGACAATACGAAACATGCCAAGCCCACATGATAATCCCTTAAACGCTAGCCAGTCATGTTCATCAATACTTGACACAGGATCCTAAGGTACATTCTAAGTCAGGTCCAAGTCTTAAATCAACAAGAATTTATGTTTCATAATTAGAGAAGTGTTTTATGCCAGAAGAGTGTACAAGAAACAAAATCAACGGATACAATTAACAAGACAATGAGGAATTACAATCCAATCCTAGGTAAGTTTTGTCATCCCTGTACCACACATGCCCTAATGGAGTACGTGTGGAACTTGGATCAACAATGCTTTTAAAGAAATTCCTCGGTGTACAATCATGTTAAGCATTGATTGATTCAGTTCCATACGCATTCAGTTATTCCATGCGAAATACACGAATATCTAGACAACCCATTGACACACACCAAGCCACATGCTTCAATTTTTACCCCATTAATGTTCATATGAGAGTAAGTTACTGGTTTCCAACATCTAAGGCCCAAACCTGGGTCAACAATCTTGTTTCCAACAAAACATGGTATGAATTAGAAATCACAATCATTACCTCACTTCTTGATCTCCGATCACCATGAAACTTATACCATTGAATTCTATAATGCAAGAGCTTTCCAATGGTATATGGCTCGCAAAAATCCGACGAACAGTTCAAAAGTTATGGCCATTGGAACTCTGCCTATCATCAGTCAAATGCCGAGAGTTTGAACTCTTAAAGTGAGAGTTCGAACTTTCGCTCCAGGCCAAATAATCCAAGGCATCGAACGTTCAAACATTCGAAATGAACATTTGAACGTTCGTCGCCCCACTCCCATCTCCTGAGAGTGCCAAAGTTTGAATGTTTAGAAGGAATGTTCGAAAGTTCATCGCCCCACGCCATTAACCCGAGGGTTCCAACGTTCGAACGTTTGGAATGAACGTTCGAACGTCCATTCCTAGCCATTCATCCTCGGGTCCCAAAGTTCGAACATTCAAAGGAACGTTTAAATGCAGAAAATCCCATTTTGTTATTCTTTCGATCCAAACCATTTCCACTCTGTTCCAAACCCTAGCAATGATTACACTTGCACGAAATTGAGCCTCCATGCTCTCCCAATAATCTATAATCCATCATTTACATCCATTAAACATATTAGATTTACCAATTACAAATTAAACCAAAGCAAATCCCCAAAACCTAATCTAACATGTAATTCCCAAAACAAAATCCAAAACAACTCGGCATTTGGGTATTCTATCATCTGATCCACATCAATCAATAAAACAAGGCATTCACGTTTAATAATAAATTGCAAATCTACTTACCTCAACCCAAGAAGAAGATGAAATGGGTAAAACTCAAGGAGAAGTCTTCTACCACGTAATCCACAGATCTAACCCGCTCAAAAGTAACTTAGAACGCAAATGAGAGGGAAGGAAAGAAATAAGATCAAGAACAATCTAAATATAACCAAAAGAGAGGATGATTGAAAAGATGAAGAGGAGAAGGGCTTACCCAAACTAATGTCAAATGAAATAGGAGATCGAGAGGATGAAGATGTGCGGCTCGAATCTTCGAGACAATCTCTTTCAGAGGGAGTTCTGGAGTCTTGAGAAGTGAAGAAGAAGAAGAGGCTGCTGGAGTTCTCGTTGCAACGATTAGAATGGTACGATTAGGGTTAATCCTTGTTTAAGAAGAAAGGGAAGGGAAAAAGACTAATTTGCCCTTAAGTAGGTCCGGAGAAGAAAGGGACCATTAGAAGGGTTTCTGGTCATTGAATCGCAACAAGACAAAAGAAAAAAAAATGATCAGTGTGACGAGCTCTTTCTAACGAACCCAAAATCACGGTGATTGAAATTTTTCGGAAAAACATTCAAATTTTCCCTAAATTGCAAACTACCCACCTACTAGGATCAAACGAACTCAGAATCGAGCGAAACTTCGCAGACACTATTCTAACACTAAAAAAATCCCACTCACAATCTAAACCCGGTTAAATATCTAACAAGATAACAATTAATTAATAATAAACTAATTAAATGGGTCAATGGGACGGCAATTGGGCCCAACTGACCCAGTAAGGTCGCGGACCTTACACCCTCTTTTCTTTGGTAGCCCAGACATAGGTTTTTCCTAAAGATGATGGACTCATTTAGAGCTAGGCTCTCTGGCTGGAAGCTTAGATATCTTTCTTTCGCAGGAAGACTTACCTTGACAAAACATGTGCTCTCCTCCATACCCCTCTACTTCTCTATGGCTATTCCCATCCCCAGTAAAACTTATCTCTCTATTGAAAGAATTATGAGGAACTTCTTGTGGTATGCATCCCTAGATGGCTCTAGAAGCAACCTAGTCAAATGGGATACTGTTTGTCTTCCAAAAAAGGACAGGGGGTGCGCTTGGGCTTCGGAGAATCAAGGAAAATAATGAAGCTTGCCTTCTCAAGTTGGGTTGGGCGGCTACTATAGTAGGCTCCATCTGGGCTGTTTGGTTCCGATCCAAGTATTTTAAGAGCTCTTCCATTTGGTCCAATGGTAATCTAGTTGGAGGTTCCTAACTATGGAGAAAATTGCATTGTCTTTCTTCCTTCCTACAGCTTGGTAGTATCTGAAAGGTGGGCAATGGGACCAAGCTTATGGTTTGACAATTAGTGTGACAAGGTTTCTATTGCGACCCCAGACCGAGACCCGGGCCCGCGACATGATTTCCCACAGGTTCCCGCGGTGAGGATCCCCAAAACAAGGGGCTAACACGATCATGGTTGTGGAAGCGTGTAGCAAATCACGTCAAGACAAAACATATCAAATTAATTTCAAGATAAATATGTTAAATCATCAAGACATAAATCTCAAAGGGAGGAATGTAATCATAGCATTTCCTAAATTAGTTCAAGTTCAAAGTTAGCAGAAGTACGTTAAAGTTAAGTTTACAACCCATAAGAGGTCAACAAAGGCCAATACATCCCAAAGTAATCAAAATATGAAACCTTAGCAAAATGAAAAGAGTCTCAAGATCCCGCCCGATGTTTAGATGTCAATGATGAAAGACAAGAATTGTGATTTTTGTCTCTTTTAAAAATATAAAATACAATAGAGAAGAAAGAAAAATGGATCTGACTTCTCAAGAGATAGTGGGGACTCGTTCAGATCGACGGTCGCGAGTCATGTATGGACTCCGCCATCGTCCTTCAGATGAGAACACTTGATGCTTTAGTTCACTTAGCTTGGCTTGGACCTTGGATTTTTAGAGGACAAAGACCAAGGGAAGGTCTTATATCCAATAAAAAACCAAGTAGACGAGCTAAAAAGACGCATCTAGGCCATGTTGGATAGAAGAAGAGAGGAGATCTGGGGGGGACTGGCCCCCCAAGGGACTTCGATCACTTTGTAGAATTTGCAGCAGAGTTTCTTCAAAGTGAGAGAGCTTCTTTTTGCAGAGAATTCTTCAGGATAGTTTTCAGACAATTTTTCAGGATCCTTCAGATGATTTTTTCTTCTTCGGGCTTTTTCCCTTTGGAATGACCGCCTATTTATAGGCTTTTGGTGACCATTAGGAGGGTTTTATGGGCATTAATGGTATTAATGCTCCATGATGAGAGGAGTTACGAGTATTTAATTCTTTATATTGTAACTCCTTTTTCTTGGATTTTGATTGGCCGATGGAGAATAATGGGCATTTAATCTCCATGATGATGGGAGTTTCATGATTAATTACCATGATTAATCTCCATAATGATAGGAGTTACATGGTTAATTATCATGATTAATTGGACTTGTAACTCCCATTTCTTGGCTTCTGATTGGGCCGTTCAAAATAATGAGTTAATGACCCTAATAAATCCCCATAAAAGGGTCATTTAACTTCATTAATTGGCTGCTGAGTCGCTTAAAGAGTCGCGGGCCGCGCCGCGTCTTTTGGAATTCTTCTTGCGATGATCATCTATGGATCCGTACGTTGCTTGATGTCGGATGACGATGAAAATTCAGACATTGGTTGCCACTAATGGGCCGGCAACATCTGTCCAGTCGATTTCTTGATCGGTCGGGCAGAAAGTGTGCTTTCTTGGTCGGCCAGTTGGCAGTTTCGGAGTGTCTGATGATGATCAAATGATTTCGATCCCGGATCCGTGATGTTGACGAAGATCAATGGATATCATGCCTCAAAAATCAGATTTTAAAAAAATCACAGGGGCCAAACATCGCGAAACGCGAAAAAGAATGGAAAAACGACGCTTTTGGCGGAAATCCGGCTACCCAGATTTCCAAGGTCGCCGGCGACCATGCACCCATCGTCTCCGGCGACCATGGTCGCCGGTGACCTTGGACTTTGGTCCACTTTCCGGTCGCCGTTTCTTGGTTGTTTCTCGGGGTTTTTCGCTTCTGTTTTCTCCTGTATTTTTCTTTGACATTTGTCCTCATTTATTGGCTTAATTCCTCTGAAGAAAACCTGTCAAAAGGCTGTGCAAATCAGAGCACAAAGTTTCCTATTTTTGGAAAAGCCGAAGACTCTGTAACCGATTTTCTGCCAAGAGTTGAAACTAGGTCAAACGATGTCGGAATGACTTGAAATTTGAGGTGAAGCTTCTTGGGCATTAGATAGGACCAACCATGGGCTTTTATTTGAGTTTTGAAGCCGTTTGGGGTCACGTCGATGCTTGACTTGATTTCACCGTGCAAGAGATGTTGAGCTTTGATGTACGGTCATCCGATTTCCGATTGACCTGAAATTTGACAAGGAGCCTATTGGAGTCATTTTGAGATGATCCATTAGCTCCGATTTGGGTGCCATGGTCCCGGGGAGCTTCGCCGCCGGTAGACTTGATTTTGCTTTGGAGCATCAAAACCGGGTCAAACGTTGTCGGAATGACCTGAAATTTGACGTGCAGCCCTTTGGAAGCATGCTGAAGCTACTCATGTGTTTTGTTTGATGAGTGGCAGCATCAGAGGTTTTCGCCGCCAGGAGGCTTGATTTCGCCGTTCGAGAGTTGATGGAGGGTTAAACGGTGTCGGTTTGACTTGAAATTCAACATGGAGCCTTTTGGAGGTATTTTGAGACCATCCATACACTCTGATCGAAGGTTTGATGTATATGACATTGTCGCCGTCGGGAGCTCCCGCTCAACTGTTGGAGGATTGAAGTTAGGCCAAATGGTGTCGAAATGGCCCGAAACTTCATATGTACCTTCTTTTGGATACTTTGAAAGATCTTGTAGTTTTTGTTTGGTTTTGTCAAGATCTGATGCTTGAAGCAGCTTTGCCTGTTTGTAGTAGGATGCAGCTCCATATAGCTTTTGATGTTGATGAGGCAAAGTGACATTTTTGGTGTCAACAAAAGGCATCGGCGCCTATACCTGAGCACCAAAACAAATGGATCAAACACGATGGTCTGGCAGGTGATCAATTAGGCATGAGTATAAATCATTTAAAGTTTGAGAGAAACAATGTTTAAAATCATTTCCTGAATTTAAAACAAATTACAGAATTTAAAACAATGCTTGTACAATATACTTATCAAGAAAACAAAAGTCCATGAATGGTATACAAAACGAAACTAGCATGAATACATATAATATCATGATTAGTAAGTTCACATTGAGCACATCCTTTCTGTAGCATACATGATGATAAGAGTAAGCAAAGATAAAGCAAAGCAAGCCAAAGCAAAGCAAAATCCCATGCCACACGTGGTAGACGGGGACCGGCTGCAAAACCAGAACAAAGCGAAGATATGTATATAAATACACGACTAATTTGCAGATAGTCCATATGTTTAAGGACCCTCGGACAAATGGATCGGACTGAAAGGGCAGATCCAAGCTCAGTAGTGTTCACCTGAATTCATGAATGCACAAAACAAATCGATACATATACAAAACGGATCAAAGATGGGGGAAATCACTTACCAAAACAAGGCAAAGTAAGACTGAATAGAAATAGAATAAGCTATAGCAATTCGAAGCATAAGAAGTGATCCCCTTATTGGTTCTTAAAACAATTCAAAACAAAGTCGATACTTGTAAATCCAAACAGGAACAAAAAAATATTCTCCGTGTCAGAACAAAGATTTTCAAAACAAGTTTATCAAGTATATATTAAGACTCGTCATTTGACCGTTGTGTATTTAGAACCAAAATGTCGGAATTTAAAAATGAATTGGTGCCCCCGAAACTAGAAGACATTTCAGATTTCAAATGCACAATATCAAGCTAAAAGTTCCATAACATATTCTAGGTTTCATTTCCACAATAATCCTTCAAAATCAAAACCATTTATCCCATCACACAATCAGCTCAGAAACAACATGGTTTCGCTGAGCGGGTATCCATCCGCTCGAGCGGGCTGGCCCAGAGACTTGCTCGCTCAAGCAGGCCCAAGCTTGCTCGAGCGGGCAGGTCTCCGGCTTGCTCTGCGCCAGGTAGTGGCTTGGTTTTGCTTGAGTGGGCTCATGCGTGCTCGAGCGGACAGGCTACTACTTGAGCTCGATGAATGCAGGAAAATTCTACCCCCTTTTCATGTATTTGGTTCCCTTTTTCCTCCATTCACTACCAGAACCTGTAAAAACCCCCCTAAGAACATTTCCACCCTTTCCTTCACATCTTAAACATCCCATAGCTCCAAACAACCTCCATTTCAAATCAATTCACATTCCCAAACTCCATTTTTCCAAAGTCAAGGATCATCCAACAACCCATACAAAGCAAGTAACATTAGAAAAAAAAACAGAATCAAACTTAGCCAAATAGAGGATTTTCATAATAATACCAAAACATATGCATGCAAGTTAAAAAAATAGAATTCAAAACCATTCAACCATGTTGATCTCAATTCAATGGCAAAACTAGAATAAGGAATTAGGCCATTTATAACCAAAGTAATATCCAAACATGGTATGCACTACCAAAGCTAAAGAGATCACTTGCCTTAGACCAAATTTGAAATCCAAATACCTCCTCAAAGATCACTCTCTACAGCTGAGCCAAGATCTACAAAACTCCCCATGAAAAGAACCTCAAAACCAACAAATTTTGACAACCAAAACCCCATTTCGAAAATGGGTTTGCTTGTTAGTAAAAAAAGTTCTTTAGGAGTTCAAAAGACCCCATTGAAAACGTGGAATAAAGCCTTTACCTGAAGCTAGCCAATCAAGAAGAAAATAGTTGGATGGAGGTGAAAAACTTGTAGGATTTCTGCACAAGAAAGGTCCAGCTGAAGCTTGATGGATGAGGAAGAAGATGGTACGATCAGATTTTCATTTAGCAACCAAGAGGTGAGGAATGCAAGAGGAGAAGGTAAAAGAAATGGGTTCTCTTCCTTACTGGTTCTCTAAGTTTTGAAATGGAGTGAGATGCTGGTTGCACACGTGAGTGAAGGAGAGAGAGTTTTTAAGTTGAGTGGAAAGAGGGGCTCATTGCTCTAAAACTTGAAATGGCTAAAACATCATCTTGCGGGCTCTGGACGAGATCGGCAAAGAAGGATAAAATGATCCTCGAAAAATCTAGTTTTCAAAAGGTATAAATTTCACATGGCTTTGAGATTTCGAAAATCGTGTCCAGATTTGAGTGTGAAAAGACAATTTCACCCTTTTAGGCCAAACCATGGGTTTCTGGGCTACAAACACAGACGGATTATATAAGTTGTTGATAATAACAAAATCATTCAAAACCAATCAAAATCACAATTTTATCAAAAATCCAAAATCATCCTCCCATGCTTACACATGTAATCAGGGCATCCCTGAGCGTGTCTGATTAAAATCAAACGCTCTCAAACTTCCCAAAGCTATTTCCAAGACTAAGTCAAACCACATTCTAACCCAACCATCACTAAACCCTCTTAAGACTAAACACTCACTTAATTAACACTAATCGAGCTAATCTGGGTCGGGGTCTGATAGTTTCGATCTCCTCCAGCTTCCCATCTATCCGGTTCTCCCATACGGATAGGGTGAGTGACATAATCCAGGATTACTCATGGTCCTTCCCCCCTCTCCTTCCTCCTAATATCAAGGACTTTCTGCTTTAAGCTACCAGAGATATATCGTTAGTGGTAGATTTCAGTGCAGATACTATTCACTGGAAGGACTCAACGACTGGAATCCTCTCCCTCAAAGCAGCCTGGGATCTTCTTCTAAGCCGGGCCAGCCCTCTTCCATGGACAGACCTGGTATGGATCACGGTGGTCAATCCTCATCTAGCTTGTTTCGCTTGGCGCCTTCTGCTTAGGAAAACTCCATTAGATTTGCTGGCCAAAAGTAGAGATAGTTACATGGCTTCCAGATGCTACAGTTGTCACCTTTGGGAAGAAACTGACTCCCACCTCTTCTTCTTCTGTAGACTGGCCAATGTTTTTTGGTCCTGGCTTCTTAATCTTTGTAACTCCCCTCCCCCAGTTCCCTTATTTGCTGCTGCAATCTGGAAGGTTCTCTATAAGGTTGGAGGTGTCTCTGGAAGAAATTGGGCAGTGGCCTTCTTCTTCCATGGCATCACCACCCGTTGGCTTCTCCGGAATAATGCTAAGCACAACAACTGAAAGGCCACTCTACAGCTAGCGCAAGTCATTTTTTGAAGACATAATCAAAGGTGTGATTATTTCCATATGTAACGCCCTAATTCCGAATACCGAAGATAACGCTAAGGTACCCGAAGTTGGCGCGCTACTTCCCGGAAAAACTGAGAACTTCCAAAATCATAGTCCACAGTGAGGTCAATTTTTAAAACTTTTTAAACAACATCATAATCAACAGTTATATGCGGAAGCGAAATAAAGATAGCGGAAGCAATAGTATCAAGTATATAAATCAGATGTAAAAGTGCGGAAGCCTGATATAAATCTCAAGTGTTAATATCAAAGAGTTTATACATATTAGTAAGTCTACCCATGTCTTACTACAAAAATGCTCTCAAACCCAAAATAACAATCTGCACTCAACCCTCCTGTGCAGGCTCTCCATCCTCCGACTTTACCCCCTGGTCAGCCGGTCCCCATCCGTAGTCCCCTACTACGGGCGCCTCATGGATCGCGTCACCCGCGGGATCATAGTCTGGACCTAAGCACCAAAGATGGATCAGATCTAAAGATCTGGCAAGGCACCATATGCAAATAACACAAAATGTTTACACAAAGAGAGTAATGACAGATACATAATCATATGAGTAAACAAAGTATATGATCTAAGCAGTTGAGCAGTAATAGCAGTCTAGAATCAGAAATGTAAAGTATCCAAACTAAACAGACAACAAAGGGCACATTCACACAAGCTAAATACACCGCGGGATATTATGCCGCGGCCCTCCCGTACTGTAAACGTCCCATACTATAAACAGTTTACAGTGGGTGTAAGACCCCGACCCCTAATTTTCAGGATTAGTGTGTTTTTAGCCGTGGTTTAATTTTCTAAGTAAGATTTGAGCCTAATTGAGTTAGATTGTGGTTTAGAATGGTTTTCCATAGCTTTGGGGAATTTTGAGAGCGGTTGGACCTGGTCTAACAGCCCGGGGATGCCTCGGGCTGTATGTGTAAGCGTAAGGGATTGTTCTTGATTTTGAAAAATTACAATTTTGGTTTCTTTTGATAGGTCAAATTAGATCCAACAACTTTTGTGTTTAGACCTACCCCATTCGAAACTCAGAAAATCAGTTTTTTAGCCCGAGGCGCAAAACAGTCTTTTCACATTTAAATCTGAGCCCAAATTTCAAAATTTCAGAACCATGCCAAAAATATACTTTTTGAAAACTAGATTTTATAAGGATCATTTTATTCTTTTTGTCGATTTCATCCGAGGCCCGGAAAGCCCAGTTCTAAGTCCATGAAGAGTTTTAAGTTGTGGGCCCCATAATTATCATTTTATATAAGCCCCACCTTCCATCTCTTCTCTCCATTCTCTTCCCCAACGAGAGTGAGTTGCAGGGGCTCCCAGCTGAGCCTTATTTCTCTCCTTCCTTGCTTCTCCCTCCACCAAATCAACCATGATTCATCACCGTTTGAAAATCCGATTTCGCCATTGTGTTCCCCACATTCCAAGCTCTCCCTAGACCCCATTTTAGTCTGAGGAGTAGCTGGACAGCCCCTTGTTTGAGCTGTTCCTTGCTGGTTGGAGATGCTACAGGTAAGACCTCCCTTTCATTTCTTTATATGAGCTAGAGCAGCCCCTAGGGAGCCTTGATTTCAACATGCAAGCTCTAACTCTAACTCTTTCCTAGATTCCTAATTTTGAGCCACTTTTTTAGTATGTTTTGGGGGTCTTTGTTTCATAGGTGTGCTTGTGTCTAATTGGTGAGATTTCTGAGTAATCTTGGAGTGCTAGAGACAAAGGCAAGTGATCAACTTAGCTTCTTGATACATGCAATGTTTGAATGTTTTAGCTTTCATGGTTTGGTTCTTTTTTCCATTCCAATTTGGGCAATGTATTGTTTCAAAGATGTGTTATGGTTTGAAATTTTGTTTTAGCTTGAAATGCATATGCTAGTGGTTTATTTTAATGGTTTTCATTCACTTGAAGTGGCTTTTATCTTGCCTAAATATTTTACAAATGGATGAAAGAATGGAGGAGTATATTGTGAAATGATTGGATGTGTTGATTGTTAAAATTGAATGGAAATGGCCCATTGGAGAGCATGGAGGCTCAGGGGATGTGCAGGGATTTGACAAAGGAATGAAATGGTGTAAAATGGGTGTGAAATCTGAATGGAATTAAAGCTTCCGCGATAGGCGGTCATAAGTCGGCCAGCCGACGGCCAGCCAACGGTTGACCCTCGGCTAGCCGCCCCTATGTCGGTCAGAATAACAACAACCAAGTTTCTGCACAGGGTGTGGTCGGCCCGCGGTCGGTCAGTAGGCGGTTGGCCGACCTGCGCAGAAAACTAAAAAGTAGTATTGTTCCTGAACAGTCGGTCAGTGGTCGGTCAGTTGGTCGGCTAGCCGACCAGCCAACCGGCGGCTAGCCTCCAGGTAGCCGCGTGGTGGCCGAGTGTACAGAAGGAGATTTTTGAAGAGTTTTCGATGGGAAAGAAAAAAAAACTAGAATATGTTAAGGGGTCTTTAGCTTGATGCTGTGCAATTGAAACATGAAATGTTGTTTAGCTTCAGGGACACCAATCCGCTTTTAATTCCAACATTTGGGTTTCAATTACACAAGAATCGAATGAAGGGTCTTGGCATATACTTGAAAGTCTGTTTTCAAAAACTTAGTCTTGACGTGAAGAATATTACTTTGTACTTGTTTTGACTTACAAGCATTGGTTTTGTCTTGGATCTCATTTTGTACTTGTTTTAACTTACAAGCATTTGTTTTGTCTTGGATCTCGTTTTGCACTTGTTTTGATGTCGCGACCCCGGACCGAGGTTCCCCAGTCCGGGCCCCACGACGGTGATGTCCATCCAACTATGATTAACCCACAGGTTTCCTCGGTGAGGATTCCCAAAAACGAACATGTAACAATCTCACACGAACAATGATTTACGAAAGCGTGCAAGTAATCTCATCACAATTTAATAACATAAACCTTACGATTCCAAATTGCATAAGTTAAATCATCATTAAGACAATAATCAGAGGAGGAAACGTAAGCATAGCATTACCAAGTCTAGTTCAAGTTTCAAGATAACAAAAAGTGTTAAGTTACATAACCCCAAAAGTATGAAAAGGCCAACAAAGGCCATACATCCCAAGATAACAAAATAATCCCAACTACGTGTTCATACCCAAGACCCCGCCCAACGTCTAGAGGACGTCGTCGGGTTGCCACTCACGGGCTGGGGGTGGCTCAAAAGCCTCCTTCGGGCGCTCCTCCGCAATAGCAACGGCGCCTGCATCTATACACCAAAACAAAAGGGTCAGACACGACGGTCTGGCAAGTGATCAGTTTAGACATAGTACAAGTCAGTTAATATGAAAGTAATCAGCACTTAAAACATGACTTGAGTTCTGAACAAAACATGTATAAGGTGCAATTCAAAACTAATATGCTTTTCAATAAAACATCATGATTCACGAATCCACATTGAGCTCATCCTTTCTCCGTCATACGTAATGACAAGAGCAAGCGAAACAAAATAAAACGAGACGAAACGAAACAAAAGTCCGAGCCACACAAGGTGGGCGGAAAAACCGGCCGCGGAACCGGACAAAACAAAGATGTGTATAAATACACGACTAATCTGCAGATTGCCCTTAAGTTTAAGGACCCCCTAACTAGTGGATCAGACTGAGAGGGCAGTCCAAGCTCAGCGGTATTCTATGATATCCATGTATGCATAAAACATATCAATACTTGTACAAAACTTAGCGAAAATGGGGAAAAACACTTATCAAAACAATGCAAGACGAGACTAAACAAGAATAGCATAAGCTATAACAAACAAGGCTGGAAAAGTGTCCCCATTATAGTTCTTGAAACAAATCAAAAGTTAAACACATGCTTGTAAATCAAAACAGGTACTAAATGGTATTCTTCGTGTCAAAATTCAAGATTTCGAAACAATTATATCAAGTATATGCTAAGACTCTTTATTTGATTCTTGTGAAGTTGAAACCCAAATGTTGGAGTTTAAAATGAATTGGTGTCCCCGAAGCTAGAGAACATTTCATGTTTCAATTGCACAACATCAAGCTAAAGACCCCTTAACATATTCTAGTTTTTCTCTCCCATCGAAGCCCCTTCAAAATTCTCCTTCTGTACACTCGGTCACCACGCGGCTACCTGGCGGCTAGCCACCGGTTGGCTGGTCGGCTGGCCGACCAACTGACCGACCGCTGACCGACAGTTCAGGAGCAATACTATTTTTCAGTTTCCTACGCAGGTCGGCCAGCCGCCTACTGACCGACCGCTGGCCTACCACGCCCTGTACAGAAACTGGGTTACTGTTATTCTGACCGACACAGGGGCGGCTAGCCGTGGGTCAACAGTCGGCTAGCCGACGGCTGGCCGCCGATTTGCGGCAGCTTCAATTTGATTCAGATTTCACACCCCTTTTTCACCCCTTTTTCACTATTTCATTCCTTTGTCAAATCCCTGCACATCCCCTGAGCCTCCATGCTCTCCAAAGGGCAATTTCCATTCAAATTCTAACAATCCACACTTCAAATCATCTCACAACATTTCCTCCATTCTTTCATCCATTTATAAACCATTTTGGCAAGATAAAACCAACTCCAAATGAATGAAAACCATTAAGACAGCCCATTAGCATATGCATTTCAATTAAAAACAATATTTCAAACTATATCACATCTTTGAGACAAATCATTGCCCAAATTAGAATGGAAAAAGAATCAAACCATGAAAGCTAAAACAATCAAACATTGCATGCATCATGAAGCTAAGTCGATCACTTGCCTTTACCAAAAATCCAAGCCCAACAATCTCAGAAAAATCCTACCAAATGTACTCCACGAAATCTATAAGAAAACCCACGAAAAGAACTTCAAAAACTCACCAAAAAGTGAAGACAATGACCCATTTCGAAATGGGTGTTGCATGCTTGAAAAATGGGCTCCTAAGGAACTCAAAAGACCACATTGAAGAGGAGAAAGAGATCTATTACCTGAAGCTCACTAAACTAGAAGAGGAGAAGAAAATGGAGTGGAAACACAGCTGGGATCTCCAAGAAAATGGTAGCAATGGATTCCTTGAGTTGAGAGAAAGAAGAGGGTATAATCAGTTTTTTGTTTGAAGTTTTCTACCTTAGGCATGCAAGGAGAAGAAAGGAGAGGAAGAAGAAGAACTCTCAGCTGAGTATAAGAGAGTTGCAGGGAAGAACCGAAGTGAACAATGAAGGAGGGGAAGACTCATTTCAAATGGGTTCTTGTGGGCCCCATTGCTCAAAACTTGCAATGGTTAAAACACTGACTTGTAGGCCCCGGATGAAAACGACGAAGAAGACTAAAATGATCGTCGAAAAACCTAGTTTCCAAAAAGTATAAATTTGGCATAGTTTTGAGATTTCAAAATTTGAGTCCAGATTTGGTGTGAAATGACTGATTTACCCCTTTGGGCCAAAACTTGGGTTTCTGGGCCTAAAACACAGACAAGCTGAACACAAAAGTTAATCAATAAAATAAAATCATTCAAAAGAGATCGAAATCATGATTAAAATCAGAAAACTGGAATTTCCTCCCAAGCTTACACGTACACTCAAGGCACCCTTAAGTGTGACCAAATGGCACAAAACGCTCTCAAAATTCCCCAAGGTTAATTCTAGACTAAATTGGACCAATTTCTAATCCCACGAACACTAAACTCACATTACAACTAAACACGCACTTAGTTGACACTAATCGCGCTAATCCTGGGTCGGGGTCTGACATTTGACTTACAAGCATTGGTTTTGTCTTGGATCTCGTTTTGCACTTGTTTTGACTTACAAGCATTGGTTTTGTCTTAGATCTCGTTTCGCACTTGTTTTGACTTACAAGCATTGGTTTCGTTCGGGTATTGTTTTGCACTTGTTTTAACTTGCAAGTATCAGTTTTGTTTCGGGTATTGCTTTGCACTTGTTTTGAGTTACAAGTATCAGCTTTGTTTCAAATTGTTTTAAGAACCCAAAAAGGGGACTACTTATTGTGTTTCGACATGCTTATAGCTTATGCTACCTTGTTTTCTCTTACGTGCACCGTCCACCCCGTGTGGTCGATGAGGAAAATATGAGAACTTGGTCCGGGCGGCACCATTAACCACGGGGCGTAGTGTGTCAACCACGAGCCTCAAACGGCGAGTCTCCATTAGTTTTGAGCATTCAAATATGAGAACTTGGTCCGGGCGGTACCCTTAACCACAGGGCGTAGTGTGTCAACCACGGGCCTCAAACGGCGAGTCTCCATTAGTTTTGTGCATTCATGAATTCCGTTGAATACCACTGAGCTTGGACTGCCCTCTCAGTCTGATCCACTTGTTAGGGGGTCCTTAAACATAAGGACTATCTGCAGATAAGTCGTGTATTTATACACATTTTTGTTTTGTTCCGGTTTTGCGGCCGGTTTTCCCGCCCACCTTGTGTGGCTTGGGCTTTCGTTTCGTTTCGCCTGTCTTGCTTTGTCTTTCCTTGCTCTTGTCATCATGTATGACGGAGAAAGGATGAGCTCAATGTGGATTTACGAATCATGATGTTTTCTCGTAATCATGCTAGCTTTGTTTTGCTTTTTGTTCATGTACTATTTGAAAATTTATTAAATGGTTTTAAACGCTAGACCACATGTACTCATGCTACTTTTGCCTCATATCTCGTTCGTGGACTTTTGTTTTCTTGAAGTGTATATCGTTCAAGCATCGTTTCAAGATTTGTAAACAGTTTTAAATTCAGTATGTGGTTTCTTATAAATTTTAAATGACTCATACTCATGCTTAAATTGATCACCTGCCAGACCGTCGTGTCTGACCTTGTGTGTTTGGTGCCTTAGGTAGCAGGTTCTCGTCTTGAGCTAGTACGTGTGCAAATGGCTATAGAGCCGCGAGTTTTGCAGGTTGTTGTGTCAATGATGTCATACAGACGTCGTGCTTGACTCCGGAGATACATTATACACATGGGTAGTATTTGTTCTTAGCTTGTTATTTTGTAAGGCTTTTGTTAGCCTTTTCTTTTGGGATTGTAAATAATGCACTTGTTAAATTATAACTTGAATATGCTTGGGTATTGATAAGCCTGTCACTGTCAGCTCTGTATATTTTGGTATTATGTTTTGTTCCAGTCTGAGTATGATTATGCTATGATAGCTTTATGCTGACGGGTTGAGTGCGACATGGAACTCGATGGCCACGGGCTCCGGGTCGCAATGCCACGTAAGCTTCCGCGAAATGTTATTGATGTGTTTGGAAATTTTGCCTTCCTCACACACGCGGATCCCGGGGAGAAATATATTTATCACTTACTTCCCAATTCGCGGCCCCGAGGTCGGACCGCTGCAGGGATCCGGGTTCGGGGGCGCGACAGTGGGGAAAGGGTAATAACCATGCAAGGGATAACAGCCCTGATAAATATAACATATAATATACATCACACCGATTACACCCCTTTATCACACCGATCACACCCCTTTATCTCACCGATCACACCCCTTGTTAGATTAGCCTGGACGCGGTATCACACCGTCCGTCTAATCACTGCTCATCATGATAGCTCTAGGTAACCAGAACATAGCTCCTACCAGAGATGGTCAGTCAACTGACTGAGCTTAGATCAACTGAGTGAATGTTCAGTGCCGACTCGGGAACTAAGTACAGGTCTGTGTCTGTCTAGGCTAATCTTGCGTGAGCAAGGTCCTAACCAGCTCTCTAAGAGGTTAAGGTACAACATGGAACACAGTCTAACAACAAGTCCAAGTCCAACAGCATTGGATCCACTCCAAGGCTCACACCCGTGGCCCGAGGTAACACAAGTACCATACCATGTCCATCTTTACTAGTATTCATCCTATGCTCAAATAAAATTTAAGGTCACTAAAATAACTTAGTTTTAAGAGGATTTTACTATAAAAAAAAAACAAACACATTAGGTGACCAGTGGGCTGAAAAGATCATTTTAACTGACCTTGCACCAGATCAGTCATTTTGCCCAAAAACGTGCTTTACTTTTAGCTTTTTCTACTAGCGTCCCTATCGACCTTAGTTTTATAAGGTTAAGGGTCCTTAGGTACCCGGCGGTATACGCTTATAAACGAACAGAACTAATCCTCATCCCCTGCTTTTGGTTAAAAAATGATGACAGTCGACTTTCTTCCCCTCCCTAGGTCATTCCCACCTCTTGAAGGCCATTGAAGCCACATGCCTTTGTTTGTTGGAGAATAATAAAGTGCATATGATACTCCATTTGGGGCAGATCAATGGAAAGCTGAAGTTTGTACTTTGCCCTAAAACATGATTTTCTACTTTTGATAAACCCTTTTCATAATTCCTATTTTCATGTGACCATTTCTGCATGCATCTCATCGTCTTCTTCCCCACAGCATCCCAAGGGAAATGACAAATCAAATTGCTAACAATCGTGTAATTGATCTAAGATTTTTAGGGTGACTGCTATCTGTAGATCTCGAACCCAGCAGCTAATGACTTGAACTAAAAGTTTACCATCAAGCCAAGATAGAGATTGACGTGCAAACATCTTTGATAGGATTTTTTATGTTTTTATTTTTCCCTAACATTGATGTGAGAATAATATGAACCAAAAGGAATGTCAGCATACATTGGAATTTTGGGTTTTAGAGAAACTGGTAGATAACATAAAGAAAATTATTTGAAATGAGCTATGTGACTAGATAGAACGTAGAGAATCATATATGATAAAAATATTTTTCCTTTGATTACCACTTGGGTTTGTTGTAAAATTAGCAAGATTAATCAAATCAGTATTATCAAAAATAATTGTACCACTGCCAACGAATAGCCCTACTTACCAGTCAACTTCAAATGGACTTCTGGTATTGAACAAATGTTCCTCTTGCAAATTGGATATGTTCATTGAGGCATGTTTGTTATTACTGATTTAACCAACTAATATGAGATGTTTTAATGTTACAGCATTCTTTCGGATGTTGATGTCCTAACAATATTACATTATGATGGTGATTTTAAATCTGATCTCAAACATCCTCAATATATTGGCGGAAGACAGAAGATGAGGCATCTTCGAAAAACCATAACGTATAGTGAGCTGGTGAACGTTGCACTCGAAAGCATCAAACTGTGAAGCAAGTGTGGAAGCCTTATGTATACATTCTTTCACCCCAATTGCAATATTTCAGTTCAAGTTTTTTTTTTTTTTTTTAAAAGTCTACAAATGGAGACTTTGTGAATATGTGATTTTTTACTACCATGCCCAATTAGATATATAGCCATAAAAATAAACAGTAAAAATCAAAACGATATCACCCATGTGGTTGAGAGACATAAGAGTGATGGATAGAGTTTTTTCTTTTTTGTCCTTTTGGTCCTTCTTCAACCCAAATTGCAAGATTTAATTTTCAGCAAATGCAATCCGGCAAAGCATATAGAACCTAAGAATCAAAACATCATGCAACAAATGGAAAGAGAAATAGATATTTAGAAATTTCAAAGTCATAACTTTCTAAAAGGCTAAAACCTCCATATCCTAAGAACTCATCTGTCATACAACATTGAAGAAAAAACAATAAGTACACTAAAAAAGAAGAGAACCAATAGAAAGACAATCAAATCGAATAGATCTTTTATTTATAAAAGAAGAATCTATAGACAAATTAAGTTATTTCTTGGATGCCTAAATTCTGAGCCTATTTGACACTTGAGACTTTCCAAGATTAGCGTTGTGACTATGACGTGTGCCCTAATGTACCATAATTGTGTATGGCAGAAAGATTTATAACACTCTTTTTCATTGCCCTTCCAAAGTCAAAGTTGTTGATCAATTTCATATGGCCATTGTCTTTAAGAAAGGGCTAAAGCCATTTTTATGGCATTTTTCTTGCTATCAGGGATAATGCTACACAAGGAAGACAGAGAAACCCTTTAGAAAGCGATTCTCGAGTGGAGAGTAGATGTATGCCACAAGAAAACATTAACAAAAGCAAAAGGCATGGAGAAGCAATAAGGGCCCAACCTAGATGACAATAACATGACAGACGACTCAGAAAAGGCCAAAGGGGAGCATCCAAAAGCACATACCTTCGACAAAGAGGATGTGGGAGGGGACCACAATTGGTAGGAGGGCGAGGAGTCACAGACAAAGAGGAAGTTGGAGGGGACCACAGTTGGCCAACTAGGTCGGTGACTGGGTGCAGACGACCGTGGTGAAGAAAAAAGAAGCTTTGACAACGAAATTTGCACTTGTAAGCCCTATTTTGTTCTAATTTGTATACACCGCAGGTCCCTAGGGACCCTTAACCTTATAAAACTAAAGTCGATAGGGACGTTAGTAGAAAGTGCAAAACAAACAAACAAACAAAAAAATACGTTTTCAGGCAAAATGACTGATCTTTGTGCAAGATCGGTTAAAATTACCTTTTCGGGCTATTGACCACCTAATCTGTTTTTTTTTTTTTTTTTTGTGTGTGTAAAATCCTCTAGTTTTAATGGGTTTTTTTTTTTTTTTTTTTAATTCCTCTACGCTAAAATTGAGAGATGGACCCCAAGAAATGAGTCGCCATCACGGGAATGTTGAGCCTGAAATGGAGAAGATATGCTCTGCATTACTGCATATATACTTTCAGTTGTTTGTAAATTGAGTGGGCTACCCTATCGTTGGTTATTAATCATGTCCCAATTTGGATGATGCTTGATGCTTTTTTCATTATATTATTCATTGACTAATGTTTGGATTTGATCGTGTACTCCATAGAACTGATATTCATTCTTTCAAGGTTAGAATCGGGGTCTGATAATGGTGTCTGTGTTAGTAAATTTTGACTTTGAATTTCATATTTGTACAAATCCAACATGAAATGTGTATTTGATAATTGATTTTCTCCATTATACAGTGAATGAAGTTGGAAAAAGTCTTATCTCTTTCTCTTTTGTTCCTAGAATTTAGAGTTGGAAAAGATATATTATTAATTTTCCCTTGCTGCTTCATATTCCTTTTACTTCATTCTCATTTGCATATTTGGATGTATTTAAGACAGAGAAATTTGCATATATGGGTTTATTGCAAATTGAATAATGGGTTAAAATGATACATGGGTTTATTGCAAATTCAATAATGGGTTAAAATGATACATGGGTTTATTGCAAATATTTGGATGTATTTAAGAAAGAGAAACTTATTTTTCTCTAAATGCAAATTCTTGTGTTTTCTTTGTTTGATTTACTTTTTGTGTGGGTTTATTGCGTATGTATGGATATATTTGCATGATCATATGCAATATTTTAATTCATCAGATATAAAGGAGTTTCAAATCACTTTTTTAATTTATGCAAAGTGATATTGCGACAATAATAATTTATCCAAAGTAATAAGACCACTAAACCTTTCGCCTTTAGGGTCTTAGAGACGATAGATTTCTTAGTATACATATTTTATATATCAACAAATTATAATTTAATTTAACAATTCATGAATAGGTTTTCTTTTTTATTGATTTTTAATCTAACTTTAAGACATGTTATCACTTATTTTTATTTTGTTACTGATTTTAAATTTTATTTATTTTTATTTATAGAAAAAAATCATCCATGACAAAGTTTTTATCTTTACGGACCTGTGCTTTCCTTCTAATTAAAACTTTTATCAATAATATTTTAAAAAGCCGAATTTTAATGCCTGAGCCTTTTGTTGCTGGTGTGTGTGTTTACATATATATATATATATATATATATAAATATATATATATATATATATATATATAATAGGTTTGACTTCACTTAGAACACATTACGTGGGCATCCTTGTATCATAACTCCCCTCCCATAGCATATGCCTATTTGAATGGACCATTTGGGCTTGGATCCTGTTAGCATAACAGTAGTCCTTATTTGGCATCTCTGTTTTTAGCCTCTTCTCTCTAAATCTTTAAAACGAGCAGAGTTTTTAAAAATAAAAGCATTTGGTAGAAATTTCCATCTTTTGCTCACTTTAGAGAAGTAGAGGCAAAGCCTCTAATTTTCATAGTCCCATTCCCTGCTCAGTTCAGAAATAGATGAAAAGGTAAGAGGCGGAGCTACAATGGGCATCCACGACGCTCGGTCCCTTTTTCTTCTTTTTTTTTTTAAGATCTACCAAGTAAACCAAGATCCAAACCAATAAAATTGTTCCTAAGATTGAACACGACTACGGGACCAAGTTTCAGCAGTTGGATCATCACCAATCTTGATATGTGAAAAAACATGAGCCATTTGATAATATTTTTTAGATTCTGTGGGCCCCAAAAATACAAGATCCAAACCGTTGAATCTGTTTGAAAGGCTGAACACGACGATGGGTAAGTTTTCAAGGCTTGATACCTTGTGGGTCTTGAGATATTTGCAAAACAATACCAGCCATTAATGTAACATGCTCAATTTTGGATTAGTCCATAAGCAGTCGTGTTTTCCTTTTCTCTTTTATTGTTTTTGGGATAGTAAATCACGATCCAAATCATTGAAATTGTTTTTAAGATCAAGTAAGGTCATGAAAACAAATTCCAACCGTTGGATCATCACCAATCTCGAGATGTGTGTAAAAAAGTGTGATCCATTTGATAATATTTTCTATATTATGTGGGCCCTAAATACAAGATCTAAACCGTTAGATCTCTTTGGAAGGCTCAAAAGGACTACAAGGTCAAATTTTAAAACTTGACACCTTGTGGATCTCGAGAAACTTGTGAAAAACTTTCAACCATTGATTTTAAAAAGTCTATTAAAAATAGATCCCTGCATTACCAAACACTCCTTTTGCTTCGAGCCTCTTGTTTTATACCTATTTTTTAGTGGCTTTATTTTGATGGGTCTACAAAAAAAAAAAGTATAGAGATATCAAACAAGCCCTAAGCTTGTTCAAAATTAATGTTCATACGAACTCAGTCCCAAACAACCGCCCATGGTCTCTAAAGCCTAAAATGGTAAATGCTTCAATGGGAGGAATGTTCTCATAATTATTACTATGTGTTTACATTATGGTCGAGAGATTTGAGCTCATGACCTTTTGCCTTTTAAAATACTAACCTAACCACTACAACAATCAATACTTATGTGCATTTATTTTTTAAAGAATTTCGAAACTATTTAGATGGAGGGTGGACCCTAGTCATGGGGGTCATGCCCGTGCTTGACACGGGTTATTGTGCTAGTTCTTTAAAATGATATCAATGGTGAAAAGGATTAGGCTAAGGGGCCAAGGTGTACCCAAGTTCAATCTATTTGTAGAGGAACTCAAATTTAGGCTCAAACAAGCCTATCTACATATGAAGCCACCCGTCGTGGATTATAAGTAATTAGGAAAACATCTCCATTTGGGATGATAGTTGGCTCCCTTGTGATTAAGGCCTCAAGGAACCCTTCTTTGATGTTTTCCATCAAGATTTGTCGTTAAAAAAATTTGGAATAGTAATAACTAGCGACAAAGGCCCGTACGAAAATCAAAATATATTTAATATTAATATCTTTTGATAACATTATCATAAAAATAATTTGATAATGAATAAATATTTATTATAAAAAAAAACTACAAGCTCAGTTTCACGAGTAAATTAATTTATTTATAAAAGTTAGATTGTGACTCTAATGCTGTCTAGCTTTGGAATTTGTATGAAAGAATTATATATATAAAAGAAAAGAGAGTAATGATGATGATAATTGAATATCTTATTTAAATAACAAGATCCTAAGTGTACTTGGATGTGTGAGTTTGAGTCTACCATAAAGCATGTAAAAAAAAAAAAACCACTACCTTCTTATGAAAGGCCAGATTTTTCTTGGATTGATTCTTGATCCGAAAGAGGGGGAGAGAGAGAAATTAAAGACTAGAGTATTGTAAAGAACACCCAACATTGAGAAATTTAGAGATTTGTAGGAAAAGATTTCCGCTAGGTGCCCATTTGAATTAGAATTGATATTATGAAAGAAAGACGTAAGATTTGAATTTGATAGATTTAGAATTTATGATAAGAATTGAGAGAAGATTTAAATTTGAAAAGGTAGAAGGAAAAAAGTCGGAGGAAAATATTTGGACGGGAGTGCCTTTTTTAATCAGAATTGGTATTAAGAAAAGACATGAGATTTGAAAATTTTAGAATTTATTATAAGAATTGAGAGAAGATTTAAATTTGAAAAGAAAGAAGAAAAAAATTTATTATTAGGAAAGATTTTTAGGGAGTTAAAAGGAGGGAATAAAGAGCACATTTATTGCGATTTGAGGGACTTACTTTTGTTAGAAGTAAGTAGGCCTCGTGGATATGTTTTCAAGCTTTTGACCCACTTAAAGTAGGAATCAAGTATCCATAAGGCCAGAAACCCAATCCAAGATCCAAAACCCCATTTTTCATATATCAAAATCAGAATATATACAATCAGAAGATAGAAAACAGTAGCAACAAGCAACCATAACAATATACTGGAATAGACAAAGTAGATCGACCCTTTGGAGCCAGGTTGTGCTTTAATCGAGCAGTTGATCGCTTGGCTTGTTAAGAAACTCTTTCGCAAGAGCAAGAAGGATCTTCAACGCCCCGTTATCTTCCATGCTATGGCCCTTTATCAGAGATCTTCTCAAGGAGAATGGGATCTCCAAGAGAAGCAAACTCTAGACTCTCTAATAGGAAACCAAAGGAGTGAATAGGAGAGAGAGGAGAGAGGGGCTTAGGCGTATGGAATTGTGCGGTGAAAGTTCGGGATCCTTACCCTAGAGGGGGGGTGAATAGGGTGAGCTACAACTTAGTGACCAATTAAGACAAATTTTAACTTCTTTAAAATTAACTAGTCAGAAGTGATGATTATAAAATTAAATACGGAAGCTAAACAAAAACAATCACCACAAAGCATACACCATCACACAATGATTTATAATGGTTCGGCTTCAATGCCTACATCCACTACCGGCTTGTGATCCAACACCCCACCGGATTTCCATTATCTATGATTTTCAATAGGCTAAGCAATAACCTTTACAATGTTGTTTTTCTAGGCAAAACAACTACCTATTAATGTGCTTTTCTAGGCTAAGCAATAACCTTAACAAGATGCTTTTCAAAGGCTAAGCAATAACCTCTACACTATGCTTTTCTTAGGCTAAGCAATAACCTTTACAATCTAAAGATTTTCTCTTTAAAAGAAGTGTCTTCACAAACACTAAAAGAGATACAAATAAGCTCAAATATAATGCCTCTTAATTAGGCTGATATGAAAGTTTAAAACAAGGTACAAACATACACCAACAAGTAGCTAAGGTGAGTGCTCAAAGTGTATGAATGTTCACTTCAATCAATTTCTAAAATGAAGCTCTTAAATGGATGCTTGATGCATTTAAAAATCTAAGCACAAAAATCTATGATTGAAGTGATGAACTAATCACATGAATTAATCAAAACAACTTGGAAAGACATTCCTATCAAACTACAAAAGTTGTATGAAAGTTTAAAAGTCAAAACACGTGATATAGACATGAATGTTTGCAAAACAACCTAATATGCCTATGTGATTTGATGTTTGCAAAATAACTCAGTCTAAGCTAGAAATCATGCTAAAATAGGTTTCAAAGATTTTGAACATGCATGGATTTCAAAAGGATGGAAATCAAAGCTTAACTTGGAAAGATATACCTTTATCTTAAGCCTTTTGGATTTCCATTTCCCTCTAGCCTCTTCAGTTCATTCCCCTTTCTTAGGCTTCAAAACATCTCCAAAGATTCAACCAAAAAGCCTCTTTGAAGTGAGGGATGAAATGGACTTAAATAGAAAATTTTGTCCATAGTTAGTTCACCCGTGTTGACACCAAAAATGTCACTTTGCCTCATCAACATCAAAAGCTATATGGAGTCGCATCCTACTACAAACAGGCAAAGCTGCTTCAAGCATCAGATCTTGACAAAACCAAACAAAAACTACAAGATCTCTCAAAGTAGCCAAAAGAAGGGTACACATGAAGTTTCGGGCCATTTCGACACCATTTGGCCTAACTTCAATCCTCAACAGCTGAGCGGAAACTCCCAACGGCGACAATGTCAAATACATCAAATCTTTGATCAGAGCTTATGGATGGTCTCAAAATACCTCCAAAAGGCTCCTTGTTGAATTACAAGTCAAACCGACACCGTTTGACCCTCCATCAACTCTCGAACGGCAAAATCAAGCCTCCCGGCGGCGAGAACCTCTGATGCTGCCACTCATCAAACAAAACACATGAGTAGCTTCTGCATGCTTCCAAAGGGTTGCACATCAAATTTCAGGTCATTCTGACAACGTTTGACCTGGTTTTGATGCTCCGAAGCGAAATCAAGCCTACCGGCGGCAAAGCTCTCCGGGACCATGGCACCCAAATTGGAGCTAATGGATCATCTCAAAATGACTCCAATAGGCTCCCCGTCAAATTTCAGGTCAATCGGACATCGGATGACCGTACATCAAAGCTCGACATCTTCCGCACGGTGAAATCAAGTTAAGCATCGACGGGACCCCAAACCACTTCAAAACTCAAATAAAAGCCCATGGTTGGTCCTATCTAATGCCCAAGAAGCTTCACCTCAAATTTCAGGTCATTCCGACATCGTTTGACCCAGTTTCAACTCTTAGCGGAAAATCGGCTACAGAGTCTTCGGCTTTTCCAAAAAATAGGAAACTTTGTGCTCTGATTTGCACATCCTTTCGGCGGGTTTTCTTCAGAGGAATCAAGCCAATAAATGAGGAGAAATGTCAAAGAAAAATACAGGAGAAAACAGAAGCGAAAAAGTCTGAGAAACGACCAAGAAACGGCGACCTGAAGGCGACCGAAAAGTGGACCAAAGTCCAAGGTCGCCAGCCCCATGGTCACCGGCGACCCTGGAAATCCGCCAAAAGTGTCGTTTTTCAGTTCTTTTTTGCATTTCGCAATTTTTGGCCCCTGTGATTTTCTTGAAATCTGATTTTTGAGGCATGATATCCGTCGATCTTCGTCAACATCACGGATCCACCATCGAAATCATTTGATCATCATCGGACACTCCGAAACTGCCAACCGGCCGACCAAGAAAGCACACTTTCTGCCCGACCGATCAAGAAATAAACTGGACAGATGTTGCCGGCCCACTGGTGTCAACTAATGTTTGAATTTTCATCGTCATCCGACATCAAACAACGTACGGATCCATCGATGACCATCGCAAGAAGAATTCCAAAAGACGCGGCACGGCCCGCGACTCTTCAAGCGACTCGGCAGCCAATTAATGAAGTTAAATGACCCTTTTTATGGCAATTTATTAGGGTCATTAACTCATTATTTTGAACGGCCCAATCAGAAGCCAAGAAATGGGAGTTACAAGTCCAATTAATCGTGACAATTAACCATGTAACTCCTATCATTATGGAGATTAATCATGGTAACTAATCATGAAACTCCCATCATCATGGAGATTAAATGCCCATTATTCTCCATCGGCCAATCAAAATCCAAGAAAAAGGAGTTACAATATAAAGAATTAAATCTTGTAACTCCTCCCATCATGGAGCATTAATACCATTAATGCCCATAAAACCCTCCTAATGGCCACCAAAAGCCTATAAATAGGCGGTCATTCCAAGGAGAAAGGGTCCAGAAAAATTGTCTGAAGTGGTCCAGAAAAATTGTCTGAAGAGATCCAGAAAATTGTCTGAAAACTATCCTGAAGAATTTTCTGTAAAAAAAAAGCTCTCTCACTTTGAAGAAACTCTACTGCAAATTCTACAAGGTGATCGAAGTCCCTTGGGAGGCCACCCCCCCCAAGATCTCCTCTTTTCTTCTATCCAACATAGCCTAGATGCAGCTTTTCAGCCCGTCTACTTGGTTTTTTATTGGATATAAGACCTTCCCTTGGTCTTTGTCCTCTAAAAATCTGAGGTCCAAGCCAAGCCAAGTGAATCAAAGCATCAAGTGTTCTCATCTGAAGGACGATGGCGGAGCCCATACATGACTCGCGACCGTCGATCTGAACGAGTCCCTATGATCTCTTGAGAAGTCAGATTCCTTTACTTACTTTTCTGTTGCATTGTGTATTTTTTTAAAGAGACATAAAAATCACATTTCTTGTCTTTACATTTTGATGAGATTTGTAAACTGCCTTTTATGGCACAAAATCGCCTTCTATGGCACAAAACTGCCTTTCACGGCAAATTAAACAAAATCGCCTCTCACGGCATTTTAAAACCTTGTCTCTTTCTTTAAAATATATGTGCAATGGAAAGTTAGAAAAAAGTTGATTTCCTTTTCTACTTGTGAAGGTGAATCTCCGGATCACCACTTCAAATTCCAAGTAGAATAGAAAATCTGGCATACCCGTACAAAAAAAATGTTGATGCTTGCTCTTTTTTTTCTCTTCGCCCCGCCGCACCCCGGCGGACCTGGGACAGAGGAAGGCAAGAAAGAAAAGGACAGGCCCATCAAGTTGGCACACCCGGTGGGACTTGTTAGATTGAGAACACGATGCTTAGAATCCTTGGCTCCCTTCTAGTTGGTGGCCTATGTTGGATCTTGTATCTAAAAAAAAACATGAGATGGGATTCTTTGGAAACTTCTTTCTTTGAACTTGTTTCCATTCTTTCTTTTCTCAACAAAAAAAAAAGGGTTTTTTTCTCTTTTGGATTCAAATTAGAGAAACTTTGGTTCTTTCCTTTTCGTACAATAGCTCGCAGAAATGTTTGAGCCAACGTTCGGATTGGGAGGGGCCATTTCCCTCTCTTTGATGGGTCCATTGGAGATCTTTCAAAAAAAATTTAAAAAAAAAAAAAAACTTTTCAAATTTCTCTCTTTTGGATTCAAATTAGAGAAACTTTGGTTCTTTCCTTTTCTTACAATGGCTCGCAGAAATGTTTGAGCCAACGTTCGAATTGTGAGGGGCCATTTTCCTCTCTTTGATGGGTCCATTGGAGATCTTTAAAAAAAAAAAACAAAGAAAAGTTCAAAAAAAAAAACTTTTCAAATTTCTCTCTTTTGGATTCAAATTAGAGAAACTTTTGTCCTTTCCTTTTTGTGCAATGGCTCGCAGAAATGTTTGAGCTAACATTCGGATTGGGAGGGGCCATTTTCCTCTCCTTGATGGGTCCATTGGAGATCTTTCAAAAAAAAAAAAAAAAGTTCAAAAAAAAAACTTTTCAAATTTCTCTCTTTTGGATTCAAATTAGAGAAACGTTTGTCCTTTCCTTTTCGTGCAATGGCTCGCAGAAATGTTTGAGCCAACGTTCGGATTGGGAGGGGCCATTTTCCTCTCCTTGATGGGTCCATTGGAGATCTTTAAAAAAAAAAAAAAAAGTTCAAAAAAAAAAAACTTTTCAAATTTCTCTCTTTTGGATTCAAATTAGAGAAACTTTGGTTCTTTCCTTTTCGTGCAATGGCTCGCAGAAATGTTTGAGCCAACGTTCGGATTGGGAGGGTCCATTTCCCTCTCTTTGATGAGTCCATCGGAGGTCTTTCAAAAAAAAAAAAAGAGAGCATTAAGGTTGAACCAATTGCGTTCTTTGACCAAAGTGGATCTAAGAAAAGCCTTGTCCAGAGTGTGGAGGCAGCTAGACTGTTCGAGGTAAGGGTCCTTCAAACGGGTTCATTAAGTAATCCTACCCTTACCTGGGGGCTAATCTATCCACTAAGGTTTCATAAGACCGGATTGGAAGACCTATATGCACTCTTCAAAAAAAAGAAAAAAAAATTTAAAAAAAAAAAAAAAAAACTTCTGTCACTATTGTGCTCAAATTGGAGGAATTTTGGTTCTTTCCTTTTTTGGATATAGGCTCGCAGAAATGTTTGAACCTGTATTCGGATTGGAATACCATTTGCCCTCTTTTATGGATTCAATCATAACTTTTCAAAAAAAAAAAAAACTCTCGTCACTATTGGGTTCAAATCTGAGAAATCCTGGTTCTTTCCTTTTCGGATTTAGGCTCGCAAAAATGTTTGAACCTGTATTCGGATTGGAATACCATTTGCCCTCTTTTATGGATTCAATCTTGACTTTTCAAAAAAAAAAAACTCTCGTCACTATTGGGTTCAAATCTGAGAAATCCTGGTTCTTTCCTTTTCGGAATTAGGCTCGCAGAAATGTTTGAACCTGTATTCGGATTGGAATACCATTTGCCCTCTTTTATGAATTCAATCTTGACTTTTAAAAAAAAAAAACTCTCGTCACTATTGGATTCAAATATGAGAAATCCTGGTTCTTTCCTTTTTCGGATATAGGCTCGCAGAAATGTTTGAAGCTGTATTCGGATTGGAATACAATTTGCTCTCTTTTGCGAATCCAGTCTTGACATTTCAAAAAAACCCATCTCGTGTCCTTAAGGATGCGATTTACAACATTTGTGTCTAGCGGTGCTAGTACGCCCTTTCGAGTCTACTGTATTCGCGACCGACACATTTGTATCTCTAACCTTATATCATTTTACCTTGAGTGAGCTTCGCTTCTCGGTAATTTGAATTAAGGTTTACAATTGCTTCTAGCGGTCCCTGGAACGCTCATTTCAAGCCGACCATACCTGCGTTTAGAACAATTGTACCATCTATGGCTTTTTGGCTTTCTTCATTACGCTTAGAATGGGCCATGCCCCTGAGCAATTTGAAAAGACAAAACCATAGTATAGCCCATTTATGATCACCATATTCTTGTGATTACTAATGGATGTGGTCTTGTTTCAGAAAAGTTTTTCAAAACTAACAATGGCAGCTTCGTTGACCATCACCTTCGATGAGAACAAGTACCAAGTCATGCTTCAAGAGAAGCAAAGCAAGGGCACTTTCAAGCGCCCTGCCAGCTGCCGAAGCATCACCTCCCTCGGCAACTCCCAAAACACCGGGTCAACCTCCACTCCCCGGACCATCGTCTTCGGGTCACTAGGACCATTCCCACTACCCGCAGAAGAGACGGTGTATGCTAAGAAGCAGAAGACCGCCCCCCAACGTGTCGCTACCCCGACACAAAAGGCGGTCACCAAGAAACCTGAGGCTCGTGGCAATCCCATGAGGCCTCAACCTACGAAAAACCAAGTCTGTCCCAAGACTCGGTCCCCGCGATCTTCACCAAAACAAAGAAGATCCCGGACATCTACAAAGCCAGAATACCTGGCTCCTCTCAAGGAGAATAGGTTTTATCCTCTTGCTTACATCAAAGGAGAGAAACCTATCCTCCACCGAACTACAAAAACTACTCAGCATGAGCCGGCTTGCTCATACAAGCCCAAAATTAAGTCGTGCATCACAAGGCCTCGACAAGAACTTGCTAGGGCATGCTCTCCTGCAACTCAACCCTTCATCTCAACAAGAGATGAGCTTGCAAAATTTAAAGCTTCGCTGCGACAGGCTGAGGACCGCGTCCAAATCCTGTCCATGCCAGTCTTCAAGGAAGACAAGCTCGGTTGCTGCGCACGAGGGACCACGTCCTTCATTGCCAGAGCACAGCTCGAGCTAACCGAAGCTCAAATTGTTCGTCGCATACGTCACCGCGTGGCATATCAACAAAAGAGATTAGAGAAGCAAAGAACCCAGCATTCTGAGCTTCAAATCTCCCAAAAATGGGTCGAAAAAGAAAGACCCGACCAAGTTGCTGCTGTCCACATGGTTGGCAAAACCAAAAGATGCCAGAAGTCAGCAACGAAAATACATGTCAGACGACCGGTGACTCGCAGCGTCTCCCGGACGAGAAGACATCAGGAAGACTCTCCCACTCCTTCAAGCCAGGGACATCGGAGTGATCATTCCTTGGACTCTTCACCTAAAAGAATGAGCTCCAGCTCAGTCACTAAGACAGTATCCTCTTTCAACTCACGAAGGATGAATGTCTTGGTCACAAACTCTGAGCAACATCCACCACATGATGACATGGCTCTATACATTCAGCAGCTAGAGCAAGGACAGCAGAGAATAGAGGTTCTGATGGAAAACCTCCTTCTCACTCTCCAGCGTCCACCAAACAATGAGGAAGTTCCTCCACAAGATGAGGCAAACGGTGGAGAAGATGAGTCATGCGCCCTTACTAAAAAGGACGTAGACAATATCCTCGCTAAAGTAAAAGAAGAGGATACACTGAAGGAGCATGGGATCAAGCCACCATATCCCTTATGGATGGACTCGGTTCCGTTTCCCCAAAAGTTCAAACAACCTCTTCTCCAAATGTATACGGGGAAAGGTTCAGCCAGACAGCATGCCATCCACTTCAAGATCCTGACAGGAACGATTGCGGATCAAGATACTCTCAAGATCCGGCTCTTTGCAAGTACCCTAAAAGGTACGGCCTTTGATTGGTATTCCACTCTGCCAGAGGACTCCATTCAAAATTGGACCATGCTAGAGACACGTTTCCTGACCCACTTCAAAGGTGAGGATCATCCTATCACTATGGCTCAGCTCTGCAGCCTTAAACAGGGAGAGAATGAGTCGACATACGACTCCATTCACAAGTGGAAAGCAATGGCATACAAATGCTCAGATGTGCTGCCACAAGCGTCTCTAGTCGACATTTGCCAAAACAACATGAGAGCAAGGATCCGCTCCATGATCATCGGTAACAAATCAAAAGGCTTGGGAGAACTCCTAGAAGCGTCTATGGAGGCTAAAACGGTGATCAAAGACCTCAACAGTCAGAAGTCATCAAAGAAGGAGCAGACCGCCATTCCAACCTCCAAGCCAAAGAAAAAGGAGGTTCTCAATGTGCAAACCAAGTCAGCTCCTCAGCCACCAAAGAAAGCTGAAAATAAAGCTGCAGGTAAGAGGCCTGAACTCTCTGATGCCTTCAAAGAACGAGTAGAAAAGAAATACCCGTTCGATGAAGATGTTAAAGAAATATTTGGGGCTCTCTTTGCAAATGGAAAACTCACCTTGCTTGACCCCAAAAGACCGGGAGATGTTGGCAAAACCAACGATCCCCGATATTGTCCATACCACCAAATGGTCTCGCATCCTCTCAACCAATGTTTCGTTGTGAGAGAGAAGATCAACGAGATGTGGAAAAACGGAGTCATCACCTTTGACAAAAACTATGGGTCTGCCTCCGTTAACATGGTGTCATATGGACAAACATCCAAATCATCAAAGGAAAAAGTCACTACTTCCTTCAAGGTGATAAAAATGACCCAAACGTCCCAAGAGCTGGTGCCTTACCCAACACCAGAAGGACAACCCATATGGGTACATCCCGATCTCCTAGAAGATGAAAATTGGGAGATCGTCAAAACAAAGCCGACCGCTCAACAGCGAAGGCAAGCCAAGAGACAACTCCGCAAGCTCAAACAGCAGAAGAAGGCTTAAACAAAACAAGAGGTTCCTGAAAAGGCAGAAACCTCCTCTACCGCTTCACTGGGGGCAACAGAGGGGTCTCTCCCCAAAGTTCCAAGAGTGATAAGAAAATTCACTCTCAGTGATTTCATGCCACCACGGCTCAGAGATGAGACTACGCAGGGGGCATCATACTCTTATAACTCAGTAGTTGGATTCTCCATGAATGGATACGAGTCAAGTGACACTGCCAGTGACACCGATGAGTGGGAGGAATCCCTTGAAACCGAAGAACATCTCTCCGACGAAGAATGGATCCCGGAATCCCACCTTATGCCAGTAATCTGGTATAACCCCTTCGAGCCACAAGGATCTTGGTCTGATGATGATGAAGACCAAGAGGCTGCCCAAATTGCTGTTAACACAGCACAAACAAATGCTCTAGTAGATCCCAACCAGGTCGAACCACAAGGGGCAGATGAAGAAAAAGATTTGGCTCCTATGCCCGATCTTGAAGAATATGCGAGGATCCTGCAGCGTCTAGCCATAGAGCAGTAGCAGGATCGCATCAACCAACTTCATTAAAATCTAGAACCGGAAGTCCCGGAAAATCTACAAGCATCTCCTCCAGTGACTCCGGAAAATGAAGAAAGTTGCTGGATTGATGATCCTCTTACATCGGAGGATGAGTCCGATTCCCAACGGTCCATTATGGAGGCATCTTCTATCGAAGTTGCCTGTAATGTGATAGTTCAGGATGATAGTGCCTCTGAAGCTCCGTCTGCTGAGACCACGGACTCTCAAAATGTATCCGGTAGCATATCTTCTGGAGCTACATATTCTCGGGTGACTTCCACTGAGATAGCACCTTCTCAGCCATCGTCTCCTGAAACAGTGACATCAAAATTCAAGCCTCTTCCGACTAATCACCATGAAGAAGCTCTGGCTGATGAAGTCTTCAAAGAAAACACGGTCAATTGGTCCCAGGTACCCAACCTCATAAGAGATGTCTGGACCGATGAAATACTGGACAAAGAAGAGAAGTTGTTGGAACCTGTTCAGGACTTGTTCCCGAAAAATGCTCCATGCAACGCAATAACTGAAGACGGTAATGTTGCTGCAGAGGCGTTTTCAGCAAATGAGGAAAATCAGCCCCTTGAGCCCGAAGGGGGTCTTCCAAAAGAAGAACCACCTCTAGAAGCTTTTGAAGTTGGGAAAGGTACCCGCTCTGGCCGGGATTACCACAAAAACTACAACCAACCTTCTTCTTCCTCTTATGTAAATCCTTCGAGAAAACAAGCTGTAAATGCCCCAAGCGGCAATGATAATGGAAATGCAAGCCTAAAGGAGGCTTTCAAGTATGACTTGATCGAGTACTTCAAACACATACCTGCACGACTGCACATCCTAGACTTATTACGAATGTCCCCACAAACTCGTGATAGTCTCATTTCAGAACTGCAGAGGCTGAATCCTGATGTCGACAAACATGCCCCGCAAGTCCTGCAAATTGAAATGGACTATAGGGTCACAAAATCAAAAACCCCCTCAAAGGGAGAAAAGAAAGAAGCTGGAGGACCTTGCACTGAATGCCTCTCGGTCCAAAAAGCCGCAAGTGCTACCATCGCCTTCAATAAGGAAGACCTCCTGCTAGGCGAGACGAAGCACAACCGACCCTTGTACTTCACAGGGTACATCAAAGAGATGCCGATACATAGAGTCCAGATCGACCCGGATTCTGCACTCAACGTCATCTCTACTTCGGCACTCGAAGAGCTGGGTATCCCACCTAGCAAACTAAGCCACACATCTGTGTCCATCTTTGGATACGATGGGAGTGCTCAAAGGCCCATTGGCAAAATTCGGTTCAGGTTGCAAATCGGCGATCTTATCTCTGAGGTCACCGTATATGCAATAAAAACCCCTTCATGCTACAACATCCTTCTTGGACGCCCTTGGATACACGAGAACGGTGTCGTTCCTTCGACTCTACATCAGTGCATCAAGTTTGTTGGCGACGACGGCTTGATACATCGAGTGTTTGCAGACAAAAGCCCTTCAAAGGCAAGGAAGTCCATTTTGCATACTCTCAGATGTACAAGGATGAAAAAGAAGAAAAGGAGGAGAAAACAGCATCCCTTGTCGGCAGTCTCCAAAAAGATAAAGGTAAGGCTCCTCAGCAACCATCGGAAGAAAACAAACCTTCCTGCAAACTCAAAGAGAGCAATTAGTCTCCCTTCGTCATCTCCTTCAAATCTTCCAAACCTTTGGTAATCACTACTAAAGCAAAGAAGACAAAGCAAAAGACAGGGGGCAAGTTTGATGTCTCCTTCGTGTCTATCATACAAGACACGGATTCGGATTTAGAGACTGAAGACAATACATCGTCAAGCCAAGCTGATACTCAGCAAGTTTGGCCTGCTCTCACTCCATTAGAGACCCCTGTTGACGTAGAAGATCCTGCGTCTGCTACCTTCGTCGTTCCGAAAACGTCGGCAGAAGATAAACCAATCTTCTTCCATAGATCGAACGCTTCTTCATTAAATTGCCTGCTTGAGCCTTTCCGAAATGAAGGTATGCCTCAACTATCTTTGTATAGTCCAATGGCACAAGCTATCATAAAGAAAATGGGCTATGACACTCAAAATCCAATTGGTTTGGGAGGTGGCCGTAGTATTCTCACACCATTGGAACCCACCCTGACCAAAAGTCAGCTGGAAGATTGGAAACTCCACCGTCGTATAGACAAGTCTTCATAAGGATTGGGGTATGATCCTGACACTCCGAAGACACAGCTGACACCAAGGCTGCAGAGTCGTTTTGCAGACCAAGCCTCAACATCTCATGTCAATGAAGACATCGATCTCCCCGGATATCTTTTTAAAGAATTACCCGACAAGGACCCAGGAAGCTCATCAAATTGGTATGATTTCTCTAACGATGAAGAGGAATTGTCCGATGACACAGACACACGGTTCTCTGATTTAGAAAAGCCATCATCTCCAAAAGAAGTGCCTTACTTCGACCCAGTTTCAGCTGGTGATTGGGATCATCTCACAGCAAGTCTTGAGAAGAATACCGATCAAGAAGATTTATGGACAGAAACAGAGCCATGGTCTGAAAACGCCCTTGGAAATCCGCAAGGTCTTGTTGACCTGGAAACCTCCAAAAATGTTGTGAAGGAACCACCTTCAAACCTTCTGACAGAAGATTCTGTTCAAAAGATAAACTTGGGAACACCAGATAACCCACGTCCTGTATTCATAAGCAAGAATATAAAGGATGAGGAGTTACCCGATATGTCTCTTTTCTTCGTGAGTTTGTTGATTGTTTTGCATGGTCTTACGCTGAAATGCCTGGCTTAGATCCCAAAATAGCAGTTCACAAACTCAACCTGCAAGAAAATATCAAGCCTATCAAACAAGGCCAAAGAAACAGCAAGCACCAAAGCAAAATGT
This sequence comes from Persea americana, assembly GCA_029852735.1. Classification (NCBI taxonomy): domain Eukaryota; kingdom Viridiplantae; phylum Streptophyta; class Magnoliopsida; order Laurales; family Lauraceae; genus Persea; species Persea americana. The sequence continues at coordinate 928,777 of CM056820.1, forward strand.
CATCTCATGTTGACACCAAAAATGTCACTTTGCCTCATCAACATCAAAAGCTATATGGAGCCGCATCCTACTACAAACAGGCAAAGCTGCTTCAAGTATCAGATCTTGACAAAACCAAACAAAAACTACAAGATCTCTCAAAGTAGCCAAAAGAAGGATACGCATGAAGTTTCGGGCCATTTCGACACCATTTGGCCTAACTTCAATCCTCCAACAGCTGAGCGGGAACTCCCGACTGCGACAATGTCAAATACATCAAATCTTCGATCAGAGCCTATGGATGGTCTCAAAATACCTCCAAAAGGCTCCATGTCGAATTTCAAGTCAAACCGACACCATTTGACCCTCCATCAACTCTCGAACGGCGAAATCAAGCCTCCCGGCGGCGAGAACCTCTGATGCCGCCACTCATCAAACAAAACACATGAGTAGCTTCTGCATGCTTCCAAAGGGTTGCACATCAAATTCCAGGTCATTTTGACAACATTTGACCCGGTTTTGATGCTCCGAAGCGAAATCAAGCCTGCCGGCGGCGAAGCTCCCCGGGACCATGGCACCCAAATCGGAGCTAATGGATCATCTCAAAATGAATCCAATAGGCTCCCCGTCAAATTTCAGGTCAATCGGACATCAGATGACCGTACATCAAAGCTCGACATCTTCCGCACGGTGAAATCAAGTCAAGCATCGATGGGACCCCAAACGGCTTCAAAACTCAAATAAAAGCCCATGGTTGGTCCTATCTAATGCCCAAGAAGCTTCACCTCAAATTTCAAGTCATTCCGACATCGTTTGACCCAGTTTCAACTCTTAGCGGAAAATCGGCTACAGAGTCTTCGGCTTTTCGAAAAAATAGGAAACTTTGTGCTCTGATTTGCACAGCCTTTAGATGGGTTTTCTTCAAAGGAATCAAGCCAATAAATGAGGAGAAATGTCAAAGAAAAATACGGGAGAAAACAGAAGCGAAAAAGCCCGAGAAACGACCAAGAAACGGCGACCGGAAGGTGACCGAAAAGTGGACCAAAGTCCAAGTTCGCCAGCCCCATGGTCGCCGGCGACCATGGGTGCATGGTCACCGGCGACCCAGGAAATCCGGGTCGCCAGATTCCCGCCAAAAGTGTCGTTTTTCCGTTCTTTTTCGCGTTTCGCGATTTTTGGCCCTTGTGATTTTCTTAAAATCTGATTTTTGAGGCATGATATCCGTCGATCTTCGTCAACATCACGGATCCGCCATCGAAATCATTTGATCATCATCGGACACTCCGAAACTGCCAACCGGCCGACCAAGAAAGCACACTTTCTGCCCGATCGATCAAGAAATCGACTGGACAGATGTTGCCAGCCCATTGGTGCCAACTAATGTTTAAATTTTCATCGTCATCCGACATCAAACAACGTATGGGTCCATCGATGACCATCGCAAGAAGAATTCCAAGAGACGCAGTGCGGCCCGCGACTCTTCAAGCGACTCGGCAGCCAATTAATGAAGTTAAATGATCATTTTTATGGCAATTTATTAGGGTCATTAATTCATTATTTTGAACGGCCCAATCAGAAGCCAAGAAATGGGAGTTACAAGTCCAATTAATCATGAAAATTAACCATGTAACTCCTATCATTATGGAGATTAATCATGGTAATTAATCATAAAACTCTCATCATCATGAAAATTAAATGCCCATTATTCTCCATCGGCCAATCAAAATCCAAGAAAAAGGAGTTACAATATAAAGAATTAAATCTTGTAACTCCTCCCATCATGGAGTATTAATACCATTAATGCCCATAAAACCCTCCTAATGGCCACCAAAAGCCTATAAATAGACGGTCATTCCAAGGAGAAAGGGTCCAGAAAAATAGTCTGAAGTGGTCCAGAAAAATTGTCTGAAGTGGTCCAGAAAAATTGTCTGAAGAGATCCAGAAAAATTGTCTGAAAACTATCCTAAAAAATTCTCTGCAAAAAAGAAGCTCTCTCACTTTGAAGAAACTCTGCTGCAAATTCTACAAGGTGATCGAAGTCCCTTGGGGGGCCAACCCCCCCCCCCCCCCCCCCCCCCCACCCCCCAAGATCTCCTCTCTTCTTCTATCCAACATGGCCTAGATGCGGCTTTTCAGCCCGTCTACTTAGTTTTTTATTGGATATAAGACCTTCCCTTGGTCTTTGTCCTCTAAAAATCTAAAGTCCAAGCCAAGCCAAGCCAAGTGAATCAAAGCATCAAATGTTCTCATCTGAAGGACGATGGCGGAGCCCATACATGACTCGCAACTGTCGATCTGAACGAGTCCCCACGATCTCTTGAGAAGTCAGATTCCTTTTCTTACTTTTCTGTTGCATTGTGTATTTTTTTGAAGAGACACAAAAATCACATTTCTTGTCTTTACATTTTGATGAGATTTGTAAACTGCCTTTTATGGCACAAAATTGCCTTCTACGGCACAAAACTGCCTTTCACGGCAAATTAAGCAAAATCGCCTCTCACAGCATTTTAAAACCTTGTCTCTTTCTTTAAAATATATGTGCAATGGAAAGTTAGAAAAAAGTTGATTTCCTTTTCTACTTGTGAAGGTGAATCTCCGGATCACCACTTCAAATTCCAAGTAGAATAGAAAATCTGGCATACCCGTACAAAAAAAATGTTGATGCTTGTTCTTTTTTTTCTCTTCGCCCCGCCGCACCCCGACGGACCCGAGACGGAGGAAGGCAAGAAAGAAAAAGACGGGTCCATCAACCCGGTCAACATCCCTGCTCACCCGGTCGACCAGGTACACTGGCCTGAGTGCAGTTCCACTTTGAATTTTGAAAATTATGAAACACAAAACTAGAACTCATGGCCAATGTGATTCATGCATAATTTAGTATTCTAAAAATGAAATTTGTATGCAAATCATGAACCATGATGCCTCACTTGATTTTACAAAATCATGCATGAAGAATTAACCTTTTGAAAATGTATTTTAAGATCTAAACCATGCAAGATGAAATATTTGAAAATCAAATGCATATGCAAGTCTAGGCTCTAGATATCAAGGTCTAAACTATGATGCATGCATGTGTGATCAGTTGTAGGTGAAAATGATAGTACATCAATCAAATTAACAACAAACAAAATCCCTAATATGCGGGACGTCCAGCCCTCTCTTCTCTTTTATAGCATATGAGGACCTCTTCTTCTATTATAATTAGAAGTCTTACTTCTATTATAAGTATGTGTCCTACTCCTCTTTCTTTTAAGAGTTCAGATTAGATTAGAAACAATCTCTTCTTAGGGGTAGCATGGACCATTAGGGATTTCTTAGAATCTGGCTCTAACTGTGAATCTGGACCTCACATCTTATGTGAACTCCGGACCCACAGTTAATTGCAAATAATTTCACTATATAAATGCAATTAAACTCCAGTCTTAGAATAAATTACAAAAAGACACTAATCGTCTGAATTATTACAAGTAAGCCCCTCTATACATATATCTATCCAACCAAATTAGATTCATATCTTCTTATCCTTATGACCAAATTAATCACAGTGATGATCAGTACCATCCAATTAACTTTTAATTGAGATTGGTGCGCACTTACCAATGATAAATCTATTAATTGGTACAAGGGGATATATCTATTAGTTGATAGATTCCATAATGTTCCCACAGTCTCACTACCATGTACCTAAGACACCGAGGTGTTGACCTATAATTGGCATCACTCATTAACGACTCAAGGTGAATATATAATAGAAACTTGAGTTCATTAATCTCTCGAGATTAAGAGCCTATTGGCAGGGAATTATGAGAGCAGTCCTTAAATCAAAGACAAATTTGCATAAGGTGCTACTCATAGTCCTTCAGTACATTCATTCTACCAGCACAATGATTTAGAGAATTACACTTGAATAATTAAGACAAATCGCAATATCTTATAGTGATAGCAAATGCAGCAATCTTGTCAGATGAAATGCCCAATCTCATCACTGATTGTGAATCAATTCAAATATAAGATTTGTGATTTATATATCTTGTATGTGGATCTCATCCACACATATGGATCACATCTAATATACTTGTGGGCTTCGGTTCATCTCATGAACCCTAATGTCATTTCGTATTGGTCATGTGCAAACAGGGAATAAAATAAAATATCATTCATCTCATAAAATAAGTATTATCCGTCACATAAATAAAAACATGATTATAGAAATTAATTAAGAAATGAATTAATTTATTTACATCATCTACAAGATGGCAACGCCCTTAAATTTCGTTGAGAGTTTATGAGCCTTTCATCTTTCTCTCTTCCGCATTGAAAATCCAATGTGGACATGGCACCCCTCTCAACGACTGCACTTGAGAACGAGGAAAAGGAAACAAAGTCTAGATAGAAAACAGAAATTATCCAAATGATGAAAGAGTCCCAAGCATACCTATGCAATGAGAATCGATGAAACAGGGGAAGGCTGTTTCGCCCAGTGCCCAACCGCCCCGTGTAAAACCAACTCAGTGTATTTTTATTTTTATTAATTATTTATTTTTTTGTTAAAAGTAAAACCAACTCAGTTATTGATCCTCTCGACTGCTTGCTTCAAATGAAAATAAAAGGAATGAGAGGGTCCATTTTTATAAATTAAAAAAACAGGTGAAACAGAAACCCCACCACCTCTTTCTTCCTCTCCAAATTGTAGGAGGCGGGGAGAGACGATCTGGAGGAGGACGACGGCGTGGAGGGACATGGGCACGCTTCGCGAGCTCCATGGTCGCGAGCCAAGCGTCGTTCTGTTTCTCCGTATGGGTCTGTTATGTGGGTTCTGCTGCTGCTTCCACGGTTCGCGGGAGGTTTTGGTGGCTGAGTTTGGAATTGGGAGATTAGGGGTGTAACATCACTCAGCAGATCGAACCTCTCTAGAAACTGCACCGGTCTGATAAGGACCGTGCGAGGGAAATCTGGTTCTCTTGCCTTTAACGGGATTCAACCACAACAAATCCCACAAGAGGTTCTGGCCTTTCAAATCCGTTGCATGTGTGTAGAACCATTCATTTCAAGAGAAGCCATTGCCAGAAGATGTGTTCTTGCAATCGGTGCAATAAGAAAAGTTTTGGGGGAGAGGGAAGGGGGAAGAGGGGTTCTTATAAAAATCCCATTGGTAATACAAGATTTTGATCGATTGGATTGTCGGACCCCATGGCGCATCGGATTGAAGATCAGACCCACAGATCTGGGTGTGAACCCTTGAAAAACAATGATGATCCACTCCTTTTGTGGAATGGGACACGTGGGGTCCACCGTCCATCTAAAGGAGAAGAGGCGTGAAAAACCCACCCATGTTAATGTTGGGGAAGATAAAAGGTTTTCTTATTTATAAAAAGACCATCTCCTTCAAATTTTTTTCATTCAAAAAAGGCAGTTGAGAAGTCTAACAGCTGAGTTGGCATTTTTACACGTGGTGGTTGGCACTGGACAAAACAGCCTTCCCTGTTTCAGAAACAGGGGATCCGGTTTCAGAAACAGGGGATCCGGACTCTGACGTTTATATGCACAAGTTTGCTCCACTGACGGAATAAAATCTTCAGCTTTCCCCCCCTCCCCTCCCCTCCCCCTTCCCAAACATAGGGTAAGACGGATAGTATACGAGGGGTTGTTTTTCTTTCCCATCTCAGGTTTGTAAAGAAATGAACCTGATCTCCTCCAGCCCCGGTCAAGAAGATCTGCCATAGAGGTTATGCAAGTAACAAAAATATTCAGAAAGACACACTTGTTGCATATCATGCCAATTAATAAAAAAATTACAACAACACAGGTGAAAATAAGGGTTTCAAATCAAAGGTTTGCCACAAAACAATTAGGGCTTGTTTGTGTAGCCCATTTCCATGGAAATGGAAACAGTTTTCTGCAGAAAACTTACTTTTTGTATGTTTGGTGCAGCATTTTTCCTAGGAATCACTTTATTGCCAACTCAGCTTTTTTCTTCCTCACTATGGAAATGGACTTCCCATGGGGGGGTATGGGAAGTCCATTTCCTCAGAAAACTCCCCCCCCCCCCCCTTTATAAACTTCTTTTCCTACCCATTTCCCATCCAATGTTCAACTTTTTGCACCAAACATAATTTTTTGAGTTCCACGGAAATACTTTTCCAAAGTATTTGAAACCCATGGATTTTGCTGATGTGGCAATTTCCAATTTCCATGGAAATTACGTTTACACAAACGTGCCCTTAAGGTCATGAGAATTACAAACAGCATATAAACACCAAAACTTCTAAAGAAACTCAAATGGAAACATCAGCGGCAAGATTATGAACAAAAAATCAAGGAACTGGTATGTCTGTAAGCCATACCCTTGTAAATGGTTTAAAGGTATATATCTATAGTCAAGAGTTCCAGAAAGAACTCATGAGTGTGTTTTCACCGATCCAGTAAAGGGAGTCAAATAACCCTGAATCATTCAAGGGAAAAATACTGTGCACATTGAGAGTTTTGCAGGACCCACTAGAATAGATGCTAGCTTAATTGATCAAACCAATGCAGCAGATGTAACAAATCAAACAAAATAAAACTAACAAATAAATCTAACTTACAATCACCACAAGAATGCAGACATAAATTTAACGTGGAAACCCTTTCTAGAGAGAAAAACCACGATCTAGAAATTAAGATTTCACAAACAGTTACAAGATATACTCACAACTTCTTTACCTTAGTCTGTACCTCGACCTAAGGACTGTAGTTGTTCTTGCACAACTTCCAATAATACAACTTCCACCATACACCATTCTCCTTACTTGATCTCCTCGCACCTTGTCAACCAAGATCATCAATCTTCTACAAAAGAGTAGAAGCAACAAAACCTTCTAGAGCAGCCTTTCAGAACAATCTCTCAATGGCTTTAGAGAAACAATGAAATCTCTTTTAGGGTATTTTAACTTTAGATCAAGAGATATAATTAACTTCTTGTGTTGTGTCTTTGGGTTGAGAAAACCACCCAATATATAGCCCCAAATCAATGCATAAGACTCTTAATCATAATCCACTTAGTATAGCACCCATCCTCAAACTATTTAAAAGAGTTCGGATCGGACTAGACGAGGTCCATCACGCTCACTACAGCGAGCTACACCCTTGCTATAGCGAGCTACCTCTCTGTCTGACGGATTCTCTCATCCGATTTTATCCTTACACACATTGATATTCATTTTTCTTTGCGTATGGCAATTGGGGATTATCCAAATCATAGAGATTTTAGGGATAAAGATGATCAAGAGATTGAATAAGGATTAAAGTTAGGAAAGTATAGATAGAGTGATAAGATCCATCATTTATGGTATTTTGTTATCTACATAAAAATAAAAATAAAAATAAAAAGAAATCCAACCTATGAGCCCTATTGAGAAATGGTGGTGGCATTACAAAGGGTTGTTTTTTAACAACCCGTGGTGCTTACGTGGTGTTCGGAGCATGCATTGTGCCTATGTGGTAAAATAAATTATTTTTCTTTAAATGTATATATATATATATATATATTGCTGTAAGGTCAATTTGTATTAAAAGAAAAAAGCAGGGCAGGAATTGTTAGATTGTGTGGTCTCAATCCAGTAGATGATGTAATAAATTGGTTTATTTCAATATAATCATGTTTTCCTTTCATGAGATGAATGATGTTTTTATTACTTATTTGTACATAACCAATACAAATGACATAAAGGTTCATGAGATGAACCGGAGCCCACGAGTAAATTAGATGCGACACATGTGTGGATGAGATCCTCATGCGGGAGACATATGTCACAAATCTTATACTTAAATTGATTCACAACTGTTGATGAGATTGGGCATCTCATTTGAGAAGGTTGTAGCATTTTGATCATTATGGGATAGTGTGATTTGTCTCAAACATCAGAGTGTAAAACTCTGGATCATTGTCCTGGTACATTGGATGTATTAAAGGACTATGAGAAGCACCTTATGAAACACTGTCTATATTTTAAGGTTTGCCCTCATAATTCAAGCTCTCAATCCTGAGACATTAATGAACTCAAGTTTCTATCTATTCATTTGCTTTAAGGCACCAACGAGTGAGGCCAACTGTAAGTCAATACCTCGGTGTCTTGAGTAGGTGGTAGTAGGACTGTAGGAACATTTAATGGTCAAGATAGAATCTTTTAATGGTCAAGATAAAATCTATCTTCATTATCCACTTGTACCAATTAATGGATTTATCATTGGTAAGTACGCACCCATCTCAATTAAGAGTTAATTGAAAGGTACTGATGATCACTGTGATTAATTGGGTATCAAGGATAATATGATATAGATCTAAGTTGGTGGGGCATGTTTTATCCAATTGATACATGAATATTGATGGATGGAGCCTACTTGTGGTCATAGGGAAATTTAGGGTTTTCTATGTAATTTAGTCCTAAGACTTGAGTTAAATTGCATTTATATAGTGGAGTTATTTGCAATTAATTGTGGGCCCGAGTTGTACATGAGATGTAGGGTCACGGTATCCTAGTAGGAGCTAGCTTTCTATGGAATCCCTAATGGTCCCCATGCTAGCCCAAATTTAGATCATTACTAATTCTACTTGAACTCAAAAGGAAAGGAAATAGAAAGTTCATAATTCTATTGGAAGTGAGACTTCTAATTGTGATAAAGGAAAGGGGAGAAAGTCACTAATTATTGTGGAAGTTGAATTTCTAATTTTAATTAGTAAGTGGAGGATGCTTAGGGCTATAAATAGGGGAATTAAGCAGCTAGACGTCCAACATATTGGAATCCACGCCCAGCCCCCTAAAGTGCAAGAGTTGCAGGGCTTCCCTCCTCTCTCTTCTAGTTTCTCTTCCGGTTTGCCTTTGAGTTTCTAGTTGGTTTTTTCTTGGAAATTCCACTATTCTTCTTAAGAAAGGAGATCTGAAGCAAGTCACAGCATAGGAGACTACGAGGCTTTGAATATTCTAGTTTGATTCAAGAAAAGTGTTTTTCATCGGAGAAAGTAATCTTCTCCTCCATTAGAGCACTACCTAGCTCCCAAGGTAAGATTTACTCCTTGTATGTTGTGGATTTGTTATGGATGCATGGTGCTTGTTTTCTACCTTCTAGATAGAGTTTATTGCTGATTTTGATCATGAGACTGAGGGTTCTAGATCCTGGACTTGGTTTGAAGCCTTATGGATACTTGATCCTAGCGTCAAATGAGTCAAAAAGTTTTGAAAACCTATCCTCGAGGCCCACCTATTTCCAACAATTGGTATCAGAGCCATACCTCATCTCTAATCATGTTAGATCAATTTTTTAGATCTAACCTTTACATGAGTTGTGAAAAGGATAGCCCTAGGGCTATGTAAGGATCAATTTTGATGTTTTTATTCATATATTATATTTTCTGAATGCACAAAATGGGACAAGTTCGGGCAAAATCGCGGTTTTCTGAAAAAACCCCAATTTGGGTTCTTGACTTTTACCTACGGCCAAAACATACTTTTACCAACAGCCCCGGCTACCACTATAGGCAGGGTTTTTTTTTTTTTTTTTTTTTGTGGCTATCCAGGTTTGTTCATCATGAGATGATGGATGGCTTCTTAACTCTAGTCCCTATTGTGTATGAGATGTTAACTTGCAGGTGTTTTTGTCCTCTCCATATGGCTCACAAGTTTTTCTCTTTCCTTTTATGGTTATTGGTTTATTTTGGGCAACTTGTAAAGGGCATCACGGTTTCCTTGGTTTCCTGTGAAAGGGCAAGGCATGGTGAATTTTCCTATTACCCTTTTATTTCCATTATTAGACTACCATGTAAGTCTCATCGTCGAGATATACGAATTTATGTACTTTTTCAAATTTTGTAAATTCTGGCGATGTCTGAGACGAAGAAGGAAAGTGAAGTTGGATTCCTAATGAAAGAATTTGAAGCTTGCCAAAAGGATCCCTGGAGATCCCCCAAAGAGTTTGAGGAATCCAGAAGTTTTGAAAAAGTCTGGAACTCCAAGAAGTCTATTACGCTTGGGCCATGTGGAGGAGATGACTAGTTTATATTTTTGCACTTTCTATTTATGGATGGTTGCTTTTATAGAATGTTTTCAAATCTGATCCAAACATAGCAGTTACTAAAATTGGTGAAGTCAAGTTAATTTTTGAAAAAAGTTCTAATTAGTGTTGGTGGACCCATGAGATGGACCCATTGGTAACACTGATTTTAGAAACTAGACTTTCCTTAAATATAACTTGACTTGGAACCAATCCTTGGTCATATCTTGAGATGATTTGATGTTTATATATGGTGGGCCCATAGACTTTAAAAGGAAATCCTCAATTCTAAAATATTAAGTGGGAGCGGGGCATTTAAATTGAGAAATTCCCATGGTTTTCCACCATATGTCCATTGTAAGGAAAGTTTTAGCCTCGCGCCATCTTGAGAATGACCGTTCCCTACGGAGGGCTTTTATTTGTCTGGTTATTAGATATGGATCTCCTTATGGATAGTATTGGTGAGACGATGTGGGGGCCCACTCCCCAAGGAGGAGCTGCCCTCAACGGTTGTCATGCAATGCCAATTGGTAGGTAAGTTACACTTAACTAAAATAATGATGTAATATCCCCAAAGATTTGTCTCATGTATTTTAGAAACCGAAGTTAATCAGAGTCATACATTATTTGGTATGAGATACCTAAATAATAATGAATGATGGGAATCATGGATAGTTAGTCTTAATCCTAATTTTGACCGACTTTGATCCGCACCAATTTAGGTGGTATTCGCACTCCCCAAGGAGGCATACCCCAAGGGATTGGAACTCCGATGTATTCTGAATTTTATGGTTATGAGGATTCCCACATAAATTTGTTAGAATACTAAACCCTAATGTCATTAATATTCATTAATTGAATGTATGGTTATGTGCTACAATTTCTTTAGCATGAATTCATCTATTTTCAATCCACTTGCAACCATCCTCAACCATAACAAGTTGGTTGGATCCAACTACATGGACTGGAAAAGGAACCTAGATATTGTCCTGGCTGCTTCAAGATTCAAATATGTCCTTACCACATCCTACCCTAAGGAGCTTAGGCCAGATGCATCACAGGACCAGAAAGACCTTTACACCAAATGGATCAAAGACGGTGAGATGGCCAGGTGCTATATGCAAGCATCCATGTCTATTGTTTTGCAACACCAACATCAATCCTATAAGACAGCATCCGATATTATATCGAACTTAAATGAGATGTTTGGGGACCAGGGAGGCCTACTAGGTAGGTTGCTATGAGGGTGCTCATGAGCACAAAGATGGCTGAGGGAGCCCCAGTACAATATCACATGTTGAAAATGATGGACTCATTGAATGAGTTAGATGTACTGGGTGCTGCAATTGATGCAGAATCACAGATCGACATGATCATCGAGTTACTGCCAGATTCATTCAACCATTTCAAGATCAACTATAATATGAATAAGATGAATCTGATTTTAGCTGAGTTGTCTAGCAAGCTGGTAGCGAATGAGGGCATCATGAAGAAGAAGCCAACTGCCCTTATGACAGAAAAGTCAGTTGCCAGGTCCAAGCCGAAAGGCAAAGACCGAAAAGGCAAGAAGAAATCAGTCCCTAAGGATCCTAAGGTGGAGAATGGTGCTCTGGTGGTGTGGCAAAGCCTAAGGGTACGGGAACAAAGGGAAAGTGTTTCCACTGTAGTATGACAGGACATTGGAAGAGGAATTGTCCTGATTTTCTGTCTAAGAAGAAGACCCCAGGTATGATTGAGTCACTTATTTCTGAAGTTAGTTATGCAACTAGTATTTCAGAATCCTGGTGTGTTGACTCCGGTGCAACTAATCACATCTGTAATTTTTTGCATGGGTTTTGAGAAGCCAGGAGGCTTAGTGGTGGAGAAATCATTGTCAACTTGGGATCGGATGCTAAGGCGGATGCAATGTCAGTGGGAGTAGTAACTTTGTTATTTTCAAATATTAAATTGGTTTTGTCAAATACTCTATATGTACCGTCTTTACTGCGGAATCTAATTTCAGTTTCTAGTATGGTGAAAAAAAGTTATTCTATTACTTTTGGTACTAAAGTTGTCATAAAAATGAACGGTACTTTTATATGTTCTGGCAAGATAACCAATGGATTTTTTTTTATAACTCCCACAATGTATGAGATACATGACACTGAAATAACAAATAGGCCATCATTAAAGAGGAAGTCACCGTCATCTAATCCAACAAAAGTTTGGCATTTGAGGCTAGGTTATATAAACCTAAATAGGATTGACAGGCTAGTGAAATATGGTATCTTGCCTTCATTGGTGGTAGAACCAATGCCTATTGCGAGTCCTATTTGGAAAGCAAAATGACAAAAGACCTTTTCATCCAAGGGCAATAGGGCCCAATATTTATTGGAATTAGTGCATACTGATGTATGTGGACCCGTAAATGTTAGAGCGAGAGGAGGATATGAGTACTTCATCACTTTCATAGATGATTACTCAAGATGTGGATACATATACCTTATGCACCGTAAGTCCGAGGCTTTCGAAATGTTCAAGGAGTTTCGAATGGAAGCAGAAAAGCAATTAGGTAAAAGTATCAAGACTTTTTGATCAGATCGGAGAGGTAAATATCTCTCTGCTGATTTTATGGGATACTTATCAGAAAATGGGATTCTATCCCAGTTGTTTGCTCCTGGCATGCCTCAATAGAACGGAGTAGCAGAAAGAAGGAACCGGACTCTTTTAGATATGATCAGGTCCATGTTGAGTTTCTTAGGATTATTTATATCATTTTGGGGATATGCTTTGGATATTGTAATGTACGTACTAAACCTCATACCATCTAAGTCTGTACCTAAGATTCCACGGGAGCTGTGGTCCGCGCGAAAGTCTAGTCTGCAACATTTACATATTTAGGGTTGTTTGGCACACGTGCTGAAGGTTAAGACTGATAGGTTGGAATCGAAATCGGAAGTATGCACCTTTGTAAGATATCATAAAGGATCTAAAGTTTGGTTATTCTATAATCCCAGAGAGCAGCAAGTGCTTGTCAGCACCAATGCGGTTTTTCTGGAGGAAGATTATATGATTGACTGGAAATCTTTAAAAAATGATATCTTGGAAGAAATTCAAGGTTAATCAATACCAAATCCAAGTATGACCGAACTTGAAGAAAATCCACCCATACTTGACCCAGTAGTTACTCCAGTGCCTCGTCGTATTGGGAAGATTTTCAGGCCCCCTGACAGGTTCTCGTTTTTTGGAGAGTCTTATGAGGCAATCCCGGAAGAACTGGAACAAGATCCTTTTAACTATGATGAAGAAATTAATAACATAGATTCGGGATGTTGGCAAGAAGCTATGAAAGCTGGGATGGAGTCCATGTACTCTAATCAGGTCTAGACACTTGTGGACTTGCCTGCCAATATTAGACCTATTGGGTCCAAGCGGGTCTACAAGAGAAAAAGAGGACCAAATAGAAGAGTTGAGACCTTTAAGACCAGGCTTGTTGCGAAAGGGTATATTCAGAAATAGGGTATTGATTATGAAGAAACCTTCTCGCCAGTAGCCATCCTCAAGTTCATCCGGATACTCTTATCCATTGCGGCTCATCTCGATTACGAGATTTGGCAAATGGATGTCAATACGGCATTTCTCAACGGCCATATTGAGGAAGACATCTATATGATGAGCCAGACGGTTTTATGGCTAAATACCAAGAGCAAAGAGTTTGCAAGCTGCAGAAGTCCATTTGTGGATTGAAGCAGGCATCTCGAAGCTGGAACATCCATTTTGACTAGGCAATAAAGTCATTTGGTTTTTGTCGAAATCCGGATGAGTCGTGTGTGTATATGAAAAGTGAAGGAACCAGGGCAGTTTTTCTGGTTTTATATGTCCATGACATCCTTCTCGTGGGGAGAGACATAGAAATGTTATCAACAGTAAAAGTTTGGTTGGCCAAGACTTTTGATATGAAGGACTTGGGAGAAATTAGCTACATCCTAGGGATCAAACTCGATCGAGACCGAAAAAATAGGATGATTGGCTTATCCCAAGCTGCGTACATAGATAAGGTACTAGTACAGTTTGCAATGCAAGACTCGAAGAAGGGCATCACACCTTTTAGGCATGGAGTGGACATTTCTAAGCATCAATGTCCAAAGACACCTGAGGGAAAGGAGCGGATGAGGGAAGTGCCATATGCTTCGGCTGTTAGTAGCCTCATATATGCTATGCTTTGTACTAGACAAGATATTTGTCACGCATTGGGCCTAGTCAACGGATATCAGTCTAACTAAGGTCCTAACCATTGAACTGCTATAAAATGTATTCTCAAATACTTGAGAATGACTAGAGATTATATGTTGATTTACGGCAATGATGAGCTGATTCCAATCGGTTACATGGATTCTGACTTCATGTCAGATAAGGATTACAGGAAATCAACCTCTGGGTATGTGTTTATGCTTGGCGGCAGAGCTATCAACTGGAGGAGTATTAAACAAGAATGCACCACTGATTCCACCTTGGAGGCTGAATATGTAGCGGCTTGTGAAGCAGCTAAGGAAGCAGTTTGTGTCAGACCCCAACCCAGGTTTAGTATTTTTAATGACTGTTTTAGTCATGGTTAGTTTGTAAGTGGGGTTAGAGGATGATTAGCTTAGATTTCTAGCTAGATTAGCATTTTGAATAGCTTTGGGGAATTTTGAAAGCATTGAGTCTGGTTAGACCAGGCTCGGGGTGGCCCATGTGACGCGTGTTCATATGGGAATCCGATTTTTTATTTCAAGAAAATATCGATTTTGATCTTTTGGAATTGTATTTTTTATTTCAATAACCTTGATAATTGCTCCGTGTGTATTTGAGCCCCAAAACCATGTTCTTGAGCGAAAAGGGCAAAACGGTCTTTTCACCTCAGTATCTGTGCGTGAATTTCAAAATCCCAAAAATGTGCCAAAATTATACTTTTTGGAAACTAGACATTTCGACGATCATTTCATTCTTCTTCGTCGATCTCATCCGGGACCCACAAGAGGGAGTTTTAAACCCTTGAAGTGATATGGCCTGGTGGGGCCCACACCCCACCCAACTTAAAATGAAAACCCATGTGTGTGTTCCCCTTCTTATTCTTCTTCATTCGTTCATTCCAGCTGAGACCCAAGAGGAAAACCAGCCCTCCTTCACTACTTTTCTCCTCTTGCATGTTGGACTTTCTTTGATCTAAATGGAATTTTGAGTGTGCCAAACCCTTTCCCACCTCTCAAGCTTTCTTTTGATACCCTTTTCAAAGAATTCCAGCTGAGTTCATCTTCTCCTTGAGGTTGTTCTCCATTGTTAAAGCTTCAAAAGGTAAGCAATGACTTCCTTCTTCCAACCATGGTTTTATTGAACCCATTAGAGCTCAATCTTCATGCATGCAAGGCTTCCTAAGGAGGAACCCTTTCTTTTTCAAATTTCTTGGACTTTTGAGCTATTTTCATGGGGCTTCTTGTAGATTGGAGTTCAGCTATAGAGAGAGGTGTTGGGAGACTTTCTTGAGTGCATTTCTACCCAAGGCAAGTAATTGAATGGGATGTGACTGTGGATGCAATGCTTTTTGGAATTATGAGTTGATTTCTAACTTTTAAATTTCCATTGGTTTAATCTTATTTGGTTTCAATGTTTAGTTCACTAAACACATGTTTTATTGTTCATATGTTGAGACTTATTTCATGGAATTCTATTTTAGGATTGCGTCATCTAAATTGGGATTTTTATGCTTCAATTGCTAGAATGTGAAACTTGAATTTGTATGAGGTTTGGATGAGGAATTTTGGGGTATTGTTGTGAATGAGTGGTTGATGAAAATAGAGGAGCATGTAGGCTCATTTTCGCACAGGAAAGGAGGGGTGATAAGGAGAAGTGATGGAGGAAAGAAATGACTGAAAACAGCTTCAGAAATGCATTCCCGCAGCTGGTTGGTCGGCTGTCGGTCAGTGGTCGGCTAGCTGACTGCCAACCGACAGGTGACCGAACATCCTCGGTTCCAATTCCAGAATGTTGTTTCCCTGTCCTGATGGGGCGGTTAGCTCTCGGTCAGCACTAGGCTAACCGACCTGCTCAGGGTCGGCTAGCCGACGACCAACTGACAGGTGACTGACTTCACCCAAAATTTCTGAAGTGAAGATAAAGGTTGGGTTCTCAATCCCAATTCCTTTTGGACCTTTCCTAGTTGATATATACATATTGATATCCTAAATGTTGTTAAAAAAATTGGGCACCATCTAAACGAATGAATGACATGGGACCTCAAAGTGTATACTAACTCGACGGTTATGGTCCCAAGGAATTGATGGGGTGTTGTGAAATGAACTTGTGATTTCTAAAACCTCGTTTTGTGATTCACTGTGTGAACCATGTTTTATACACATCGTTTCGGGACTACTATTTGTGAATTTTTGTGAATCAACGTGTTCTTGATATAGTATGAGTAGTTCCTAAATTTAAACATAGCAAGCATAATTTCGAAAGTTAATGTGTATTTGTTTTCTTGTCGGCACCACTCAGCTTGGACGACCTTATCGGTCTAATCAACCATCTTGGGTCCTTAAATATTTTATGCCAACTGCAATTTGGATTATCGTTCATGTTATTTAGCCCGTTCCGTAGCGAGACTCGTGAGTGATGCCCAGCTATACTGGGTCACAATTTCGTGCTCCCTTTTACCTTGTGTGACGGAGAATTTATATCATGAGTGCTCTTGTTACCTCGTGTGACAGAGAATATAGCTTTGTGTGGTTGCCAAGGTTTATTTCAAATATGTATCGCAATTTATCATGTGGCTTTACAAAGGATGTTGTTTTGAACTATTTATATTTATTTGGGTTCTTTCCATCATATTTGTTTTATAAATTGCAAATTACTGATTTATAACATGATTATACTTGATTTAATTACCTGCCAGACCGTCGTGTCTGACCCTTCATTTTTTGTGCTCAGATCTAGGTAATGTTGCCACCGAGGAGGCACGTGAGGAGGTGACTGTTGGGCAAGAGTGGCAGCCCAACGATGTCATGTAGGCATCGTGATTGGGACAAGAGGCATAACATTTTGGGAATCAATCAACTCTTATTTTGGGACTTTGCTATTAGCCAATGTTGGCTTATTTCTTTTTAGGAAACATGTAAAATTTAACCTTACTTTGGATGTGATGTAAACTTTAACTTAACTATGGGTATGCTAGTGATGTTCTCTTTCTCTAACATGAGTCTATGAACGTATTTAGACTCTCTTTCTTGAAAGTGATTTGATTGAGTGTTTGCTACAGGCTTGCTCAAATGTATCAGACATGTGTGATTCGTGTGAAATTCGCACCGCGGAAACTTGTGGGAAACTAATTAGCGCGTGGGGGCAGAATTTTCTGGCCCGCCAAGCAGCGACGCCGGATTAGGACGAGGTCCTGATCCGGTGTCGTGACAGTTTGGCTCAAAAAATTCCTTATGAAACTTGGAGTGGTACCTTTTGGCGCGACAGCCGCTCACAATTTAGTGTGACAGCAATGGGGCAGTTGCCCAATCCAAGGAACCCAGAAGCCATAAAAGCCAAAAGCATGTATAAAGGGAGTATCATTTGGTCAGAGAGATTGTGTAGAGAGGTGACATAGTCATCACCAAGATAGCACCTGTAGATAATCTCGCGGATTCCTTTACTAAGCCTTTGACCACCAAAGTGTTTAAGCAACATGTAGATGGGATGGGCATGAGATGCAACCCTGACTGTTATTAAGCCCAAGTGGGAGATTGTCAGATTGTGTGGTCTCAATCCAGTAGATGATGTAATAAATTGGTTTATTTCAATATAATCATGTTTTCCTTTCATGAGATGAATGGTGTTTTTATTACTTGTTTGCACATAACCAACACGAATAACATAAAGGTTCATGAGATGAACCGGAACTCACGAGTGTATTAGATGTGACACGTGTGTGGATGAGATCCTCATGCAGGAGACATATGTCACAAATCTTATACTTAAATTGATTCACAACCTGTGATGAGATTGGGCATCTCATCTTAGAAGGTTGCATCATTTTGATCACTATGGGATAGTGTCTCCAACATCAAAGTGTAAGACTCTGAATCATTGTGCTGGTACATTGGATGTATTGAAAGACCATGAGAAGCACCTTATTAAACATTGTTTATATTTTATAGTCTGCCCTCATAATTCCCTAGCAATAAGCTCTCAATCTTGAGATATTAATGAACTCAAGTTTCTATCTATTCATTTTCTTTGAGGCACCAATGAGTGAGGTCAACTGTAGGTCAACACCTCAGTGTCTTGAGTAGGTGGTAGTAGGACTGTGGGAATATTTAATGGTCAAGATGGAATCTATCTTTTTTATCCACTTGTACCAATTAATGGATTTATCATTGGTAAGTGAGCACATATCTCAATTAAGAGTTAATTGGATGGTACTGATGATCACTGTGATTAATTGGGTCTCAATGATAATAAGATATGGATCTAAGTTAGAGGGATGGGTTTTATCCAATTAATACATGGATATTGATGGATGGGGCCTACTTGTGGTTATATGGAAGTTTAGGGTCTTCTATGTAATTTATTCCTAAGACTGGAGTTCGATTGCATTTATATAGTGGAGTTATTTGCAATTAACTGTGGGCCATGGTTGCACATGAGATGTGGGGTCACGGTGTCCCAGTTGGAGCCAGCTTTCTATGGAATCTCTAGTGGCCCCCACGCTAGCCCAAGTTTAGATCATTACTAATTCTACTTGAACTCGAAAGTAAAGGAAATGGAAAGTTCCTAATTCTATTGGAAGTGAGACTTCTAATTGTGATAAAAGAAAGAATAGGAAGTTATTAATTATTGTGGAAGTTGAATTTCTAATTTTAATTAGAAAGTGGAGGATGCTTAGGGCTATAAATAGGGGAATTAAGGGGCTGGACGTCCAACATATTGAAATCCACGCCTAGCCCCCTAAAGTGCAAGAGTTGCACTGCTTCCCTCCTCCTCTCTATTCTAGTTTCTCTTCCGACTTGCCTTTGAGTTTCTAATTGGTTTTCTCTTGGAGATTCCACCATTCTTATTGAGAAAAGAGATCTGAAGCGGGTCATAGCGTGGAAGACTACAAGGTTTTGAAGATTCTAGTTTGATTCAAGGAAAGTGTTTTTCATCAGAGAAAGTAATATTCTCCTCCATTAGAGCACTACCTAGCTCCTAAGGTAAGATTTACTCCTTGTATGTTGTGGATTTGTTGTGGATGCATGGTGCTTGTTTTCTATCTTCTAGATAGAGTTTATTGCTGATTTTGATCACGAGACAGGGGGTTTTGGATCCTGGATTTGGTTTGAAGCCTTATGGATATTTGATCCCTGCGTCAAGTGGGTCAAAAAGTTTTGAAAACCTATCGACGAGGCTCACCTATTTCCAACAGGAATAGCCCCCACAACAACAGAAGCCAGAAAACAATATGCCAAAAAGGACAAAAACATATATAAAAAAAGAACAAGAAAATAGAATACAGATCAGACTAAGCTAATCAATAAGATCCAGAGTCTTTAGGATGGGGTGGAGAGGAAGAACCTGCTTGTCGCCTGAACCTGAAAGGGAGCTGACCTGCCATTCTCCTAAGCCTGAGAGGTAGCTAAGGGGAATGAATTCACGATCAGAAAGACTCTTGACAACGTGAGAGAGACAGGAGAGCAGTGAACTTACAACTAAAAACAACAATTGCATTATATTTTTCAATAATCAAACAATCTATTATTTGTCCCTAGCTGTTGCTCGGTCGTTAGGAAAAATGGGTTTAAAATGGGGTGATTTTATAGTAGAACGAGAGTCATATTCTTGTTCATAGATTAAACATGGATCAAGAGCTAAAACAATAACCTATCCATTGTATCCGAATTTGAGTACAACTAAAAACTTCGGATCCAATTTGGTGTCAGAATCCAAAATAAGATGTGGAGTACATTAGTATAATTGAATAAAAAACTTTAAAATAAATTTTTCAGATATGAATGTGTGGCTATTGAATGGCATATGATTAAAGCTATATAGATTCTCAAATGTCAATATAACTGAATGCAATTACTGTTGTCCTTAATGCGCATATATAATTTACAATATATTATATAATTGTCCTAGATTCAAATCCTTGGATCGGAACCTACAAGGACCCAGATCATAGCTGTTAATTTCGTGCTGTTTCGGACGAAATGGCCGAAAATTTTCTTTTTGGTTAAGTGGCCGAAATGAATTTTCAGTCAAAACTTTTCGGTCTGAATTTTGACCAAAATTTAAGATTTCGGCCTATTTCGGTTGAAATGTGACTTTTCGGCCTAATTGGTATTTGATATAATTAATTTTTTTACATATATACTATGTATTTCTTATGTTTTCCCAAAATGTAATTCCAAAATTTTTACTAAAATGGATTAAATCTATATTTATTACTTTTTATTCTTTAACATATATATGTATATATATTATGTTATATTTTTCCTGAAATGTAATTCCGAAAAGTTTCGCCGAAATTCCAAATCGGCCAAAACTTTTCATTTTGTAGGCCAGAGTGAAATGGGGTCCGAAACGATATAGACAACTATGTTCTAGATGCTATATACTTGGATATAGGTCCGGATCCAAATCCCTTTCAGATTCAAGAATATGTCTGTACCTACTTTATTACAAATCAAATATTTCAAGTACTCATATAATTTTATATACATTTGCAACCCTATTTCAGGAACATAATGTAGTGTCCATATTTGAATTTCTTCTAGATCCAGAGGTCGAAATATACAAGGATTTGGATTTAAATGTTTTGGATCATATACAGTTGGACCCAAGACTAGGTCCAAATTTCTCCAAAAATGGAAGATATATTTCATATTAACTTGATTAAAATCTAATATCATAGGTACTTGGATAAATAGATGTTCATTTGCACCCTAGTTTATTTTAGGGATATTTTGTGGGGCTTGTTTTTATGTTGGAATTCTTTATAGGAATTTTGCCTTTGGGGATTCTACAATTTCTATCATAAATTCGCTATTTTTTAGCAAATTTTCAAAATTTTCAAATACATATGGGGCTCTTGCAAATCCGACCCCAATCTCTAGCATTTATGAATTCTAAAGAGAATCAAAATTCTAGTCACTTTCTGGAATGACTTTGCACTCATTTTTTAAAGTTGGGCTCATGTATCATGATTTCTAAATGTGAGACCGCATTATAATTCGTAAAATGTGGGTTTCATGCATTTTTTTAAAAGGCAAAGCCTAAGAAATACAATTTCTGAAAAAGACAGGTTTCATTTTGTGATTTATAGAGGTGTGTCCTACTTTTGATATCTTAGAGGTGAGCCATTGTACTATACTTTCTAATGGTGGGCCTCGAATAATAATTCCAAAAGGTGGGTTCCACATTGTATTTTTCTAAATGTGGACCCCAAATAGCACCATTTATAAAAAGGTAGTTTCCATTTTGTAGTTTCTAAAGATGAGTTCTACAGTGTGATTTCTAAGAGGCGGGTCCCAAGTCATAATTCCTAAAAAGTGGGTTCCATGTTGTATCTTTTTAAAGGTGGGTCCCCAGTAACAAAATCTTCATAAAGATAAATTCCATTTATGATTTTTAAAATTGGGCCCCACGTTATGATTTCAATGGTGGGACCCACATTTTAATTCCTAAAAGAAGGGTTCCATGTTTTGTTCTTTTAAAGGTGGGCCCCAACTAATATTTTTCAAAAAAGGTATGTTCTGATGTGTGTAAAAATAACTATCCGCTAGTGTACGGTTGCCTTTTTTAGAAAGAGACAAATACGGGTCGAACCAACAGAGTGCGAATTAAAAAAAAGGGGCATATGGCGGTAGGTCCCTCAACATTACGTTTCATAGCCCGGGTTCCAAGACATTTTCTCATAAAGGCAGTGGTCCTCTTTTAACACTAAATGAGTCAAAAGGACAAAAACGCGCTCTCTTTATATACGCTATACGTCACAAAACACGCTCCACTTAAAAACATTGATACCGTCTTACACTCTGAAACCTAAGCAAAATCAAGATTCCGAAAGCGAGGAAGAAGGAAACTGCGGAAAGAAGCAAAATCAACTCATTGGTGACCTCGAGCAACCGAATAATCTTGACTTGAACTTAATTGAGTTTGACATAAATTTACCTGAATTTTTGTTTGAATTTTTATGACTTTGATATGAAGTTATTTGACTTTGACATATATTTATCTAAGCTTGTTGTGAAGTTATTGTAGTCTAATATCAATTAAACAGGACTTTAAATGAATTTATCTGTACATTACATGATTTTATCTGAGTTTGATTTCAATTTAACTACGCTTGTTATCAATTAAACATGGTTTCAAATGAATTTATCTGACTTTGACACGATTTAATCTAAGTTTTTACTGAGTTTATTTGAGTTTCTTATGAAATAATATGAGTTTGGTATGATATTAACTGAATTTCACATTATTTTATTTGACATTGAAATGTATTCAACTTGTTTTTAAATGAGTTTTTCTGAGTTTGCTGGGAATCTATCTATGTTTTGTATGAGTTATCTGACTTTGGCATGAAGTTATCAGACTTTGACATAAATTTATCTTTGTTTGATATGAATTTATCTAAGTTTGACATGAATTTATCAGTGTTTGCTTTGTATTAATCTAACTGTGATGTGAATTAAACTAGCTTGAAGTAAATTTATTTGAGTTTGCTGTGAATTTGTCAGACGTTGATGTGAACTTATCAGACTTTGACATGAGTATATATGAATTTATCTGTGTTTGAAATCATAACCAGTTTGAAAACAAGTTATGTCACTTCGATATGAATTTATTTTTTATATATATAAAATTATCTGACTAGATTTGGTTTGAATTTATCTAGCTTTGATAAAAAATTCATCTGAATCTGATATGAAATTATCTGTGTTTGAAGTGAATTTTTATTTTATTTTATTTGACTTTGTTATGATTTTATTTGACTTTGCTTTAGGCTGGGATAAGTTTGATATCAATTTATCTGAGTTATATATGTATATGGCTAGCCAAAAGCACCCAAAAGAAGGAAGATGACAAAAAAAAGAAAAAAGCAGCACCAAGCAAGCCACATTGGGCAAAACTCCATCAATCGTCGTTCCCTCTAATTTAAAATTTAAAACTTGATAAAAAACTCATCTTACAACATTTAAATTGGAAAATAATCTGGGAAAGACGATGAGCTAGAGCTAGAAACCAGGATTAAATTGCATGACACCCATTCAAACAGTTAGTTTGGCAAACTAGTCATAAAAAAACTGATGTGGCATGCTTTGGGACCACCGCCTAAATTAATCACACGTGCAAGGGACTCTAGGCCTTAAACAATAATGCTTCAACATGTTACTAGAGCCTTCAACATGTACTAGAGACTTTATAACACGTTACTTAAGAATCTCTCGCTAATTTACCCTAAGAAAAACTTCTAATTTTAAAAAAATGGTGTTAAGATAATAAACTAGTAATTATGAAAAGCAAATAATCAGAAATAAAAGCAAGCAAATAACAAGATAAAACTACCAATCTACTACTAATGATCAAGGCATAGGAATCCATTGAGTAATTGTAAGAACCCAACCTCTTAACCCTGGGATTAGAGCTAATTAAATTATAGGGTTAGGGTTAGAACTTGGTTTAGGTCTGTTTCAGAGAGTTTGAGAGGTTCTGTAGAGAGTTCGACTTTTACTATGCGAAGGTTAAAAATTCGAGTAATTTAGGGGTATTTTGAGAATTTCATGAAATTTGCATCTTGAGCCCAAAGCTTAGTTCTTAACATTCCCAACAACTTTTGTATTGAGCTTGAATCCATTTGAGGCCCAGAAATTCTCCAATTGACCGAATCCACCATGATTTACAGACTTTGACCAAATAGTTGACTTTTGCTCGGGACCTCAAAAGTATGTCAAACTTGGGCTCGTTAGGAAAAGGATTTTATTCCAATCATTTTTCATGTTTTGATTTTCTTGATCTGAGGTCCAGGAAGTCTAGTTTAACCCTCAGCACTCTTTTCGAGGTGGTTACCTGTGTTTCCAAAAAACACAACTTCTGCCGGTAATTTTCAAAAACTCTGATCTTAGGCTTGTTGGAAAGTTCTCCTCATGACCAACAATTGTTCTTCTTCGACCAAATCCAACCGAGGTCCCGACGACCTTCATTTTTGTGTCACAACTTCTATAAAATGTGTAGCAAACTCACATGGTAACATTTTACTAAATATCTCCACCTACCCCCACCTACCCTTATTTAATTCCCCTCCAATGTTTTGGAACAAAGAATTCTCTTATCTTCCCTTCTTATCTTTCTTTCATTATCCTTTGGTGGCCTGTTGGAGATCACCAACTTAGACTCTCCATTTGCGATTTCCAACTCCGCCAATTGATTTCTCACCGTCAACTACGCAACATACTTCATTTTCACAAGGGTCCATGATCAGCAGCCCCTTGAACTCTCTTCTTCTCCTTCTTTGACCTCCTTAAAGGTAGGATCTTCATCTCATTTGAGTTCCTCCTTGATCTAGAGGTTGATTTGTCCATCATATGTCACATCCATGGCCCATTTCCAATTTAAGTTTTTGTTTTGGATTTTTAGGTTGTTTCGAGTGGATTTTTAGGGGTTTTTCTTGAAGTGGTTTGATCCAGATTAAGAGGTGATTAGAAGGTGATTAAGGTGTCTAAGAGGCTAAGGCAAGTGTTCAATTTATTTATCACTAGCAATAAAGCCTAATAATAAACTTAAATTTAGTGCCTTTTAGTAGTTTTTTTTAGCTCTCCCGGCTTAAGGGAGTTTTTCCATTTTTTTCCCCATCTTTGCTAGCTAGATCTTTTTTCATGTGTATCCCATTGTCGGGTGCACATGTGTCAAAGAGTTGGTATGTTCTTTTGCACATAGTGGCGAAGCCAAGGATTTATTGCAAGAGAGGTAAGTTGATCAACTGATAATATTAGTTGACTTATGAAAGATTTATATACCATTAGAAAATGACCCATCTCCTTAGTCTTTATAAAATTTTGACTTAAATGTTCCATGGTAACTTTTGAAAAAAGAGAAAAATACTAAAAATATAAATTTTTGCTGAGATCAATCTGACAATACACCTATATTTGAACGAAGGGGGGACTTCTTTTGTGGCTTACTAATGATTTTGAGGCCTCATTATTGCTAAGATAGGGAAAAAGAAGAGAAACAATGAATATAGAAGAATTCTTAGTGGCCACACTTATGAAACAACTATATCATTCAAAAGATGGTCTTCATATACAGTGAGTACTCCCCATCAAGTTTCACTCAAATGATCCATCTTTGCATCACTAATTCTCAGAACACTTGATATAATTTTATAAATAACTTAGATATTTCATATAAACCAATTTGACGTTGGGCCTAGATTTATTGAGTTAAATCCTTCATAGAGAACAAGGCATTTCTATTTTTCCATTGAGATTAGATCTCTAAGGGTCCCACTTAGGAGACCAGCCTTGAAGATCCCCATTCCGGGCCTATTTTCATTTAAGCATCCCTGCTCAAGAGCATCATGAAACTCGACTTGTAGGACTACCCAAAAAAAAAAAACCAATGCTATATGAAAGAATCATTGCAACACAAGACTCCCACTTTGTGGAGAATCAAGGTAAAACTTTCTTTAAAGTATATCAAAATTTTGTTAAATGTACACTCATGAGAAAAAAAAACACACGATAGGAATGCCCATATTAGTTTTCTAAATTCATACTTCTTTATAAAGAGCAGAGAATTTCCGAGGAGTGGGGTAGCAAAATCTTCGACAACCAAATCTTAGATTACTTACATTTCTCCTCTTTACCAAAGAGAGGAAGAATTTGAGGGGCAAAAACCTTCTCCCTCTACCACCATTTATACACGGTACATCCTTTGATAAAAAAGCAAACACATAATGTCAAAGATAAACCTCTAGTGAAAAAGACTTTTATTATATCTGAAGGGATTGAATTTATCATACATGGGCCCCTTTGATCAATACAATAACATTTGATAGTATATAGAGGGATGCCATAGTACATTCTTTGGAAAAAACAAACACATAATGCCAAAGATAAACCTCTAGTTAAAAAAGAATTTTTCATACATGGGCCCCTTTGATTAGTACAATAACACGTGACAGTGTATAGAGGGATGCCTTCAGAATGTACCTTATCAATGTCTCAAGATTCCATGATTGTACCTCATCTAAGGGTGGGGTTCAGATGAACTTTGAGGCCTCCAAATAGTGTTTTTTTTATGGATTTTTAAAGGGTTTTTTTTTTCCAGAGAGTAGCCCCTTAAGAATTAACAATAACTTTCAAATCTCCGTTTCTTCTGTAGTTTTCATCACTACAAGTGGACCCAATAGAAAACCGTTCTAAACATGAGAACAATCTGATTGTTCATGAGAATCACTATAATGAATAGATACATTTTATATAGCATACGAAGCATTGGAATTTATATACTCATGAAACATAAAAAGAAATCCGAAATAGAAAGAATGGTGAAGAAGAGAAGGTAGACAATAAAAACAACCTATTAACAAACTTCCTGTAATTGTTCTTCCAAGGCAGAGGTTTTTGGGGAGATTTTCTTATCTGGATCTCTATTTTCTCTCTCAAAGATTTTCTCAGCAACAACAATTCAAATTGCCGATCTATTCTTCTTCTTCTACTTCCTACCTCGATGATGATCTAAGATCTTCAGTAGTGTTGGGAAAAAAAAAACTGATCATGCTTTTCGCTTCTCGTTGGAAGGATTTCAAAACTATGAACTCTTATCACCATGTATGGGTTTCCAAATTGCTATTTTATTTGGTATTTAGATGGATTTTAATGTGGGTTAAAGGAGTGGGAGCGTTACTATTTCATTTTCTCCTTTCCTTTCTCTATCTCATTTCATTTCGAGTTAATCTCATTTGATGCTCATTTGGAGAGAGACACACATTAGTACTTATGTGACTTCTCGAAATTTGGATTGCTTAAGATGAGGTTGTATTCATTTATGATATGGATCATATCTAGAAAGAGATTTGTTGCCTTCCTAATTTATAGGAGATTTGAATAAAGTGATTTTTTTTAAAAGCATGTTAGAGAAAGGAAGAGGAGTAGATTTATGGAATGGATTTAAAGAGGAGAGCTACATAGCCTCGAAAACCGTTGGAGTGGATTTAAAGGGTAGAAAAAATGTAGGATTTGGATTTAAGACATGTCAAAATCAAACTGAGAGTCAAAATCAATTGAGCTTGATTTCTCAATTAGATACGGTCTCTTTCATATGTTATAATAGCATGCCTTAATGTTTTAGTTGATTTCCTAATTTGTTTCTCAATGGTTTGATTAAGAACGCAATGCATGAATTATTATTTGATTTAATTTAATTTTCTTGTTAGAATTTTGAGTGCTAATATCCCTTAATTACCCAGATTTTAAGTGGAATTAAAATCCTCAGGTGGACCCCACTAAGATCCCACTGTATTTTGCCCTCCCTGGCTGCCAGCAGACCGGCCAACCGTGCATTCAGTGCACAGCGGTCATACCCATTGATTTGTCCTCATTTCATTTGCATCCCACCGGCCACATGCCTTTTCATATTATATAATTGATCTCATTATTCTATTAAACCTTTGACTAAACCATGGCATCACTTCACCCCATCTTCCTCATTATTTTATTAGGCCCCCTTTTTTACTAAAACCATTTGGCTGCTTTACATATTTTGTTCCATGTCAGGGAAGTGGTGAACATCTTCCTTCTTTGTTTAGTCATTCCCAGCTGACCTTTTCTCTTCAGCTTAGTTTTTCCAACGGCCATAAAATTATTTTTTTCCCAAGTGCTAGCAGCCAGCCAATGCCAATGCCAGCGGCCAGTCCCTTGGGACTCCATAGCCTGCCCCATTCAGCGGCCATTTTCCCCTCCTCCTTGCAGCCCCCACGTGCTCCACTCCAATTGCCTCATGAATCCAGCCCAGCAGCAGCTGGGCTGCTGTCTCAGCCCGCCAGCTACTGCACCTGCGCGGTGCCCGGTTGCATCACAGCTGCTATACATACGCAGCGTACAGCTGCTGTATATACGCAGTATTGGCCAGTAGACCCCACCCCCGGGACCCACAGAACCCATTTTTAGGCCCTGTCTCATGACTAAATGTAACTGAATTTTCCCCTTGTTATCCTTAAATATATTTTGAGGTTTCCAGTTAAAAATTTGTCTCACTTCAATCCTTTTCAAATACAATTTGGTGTACCCATACCCTGACTTGACCCGTGGTTAATTTTCCAGTCAAAATCAAACCCGAGCAATTATGAATACAGGTGGAGCACAGTGACTTGTAATTTTACCCGAACTTAGAGATTGGATATTTCCACCTTCCGAACACATCAAGTGTACAAAATTACACTAATATCCATCCCTTTGAGCCTGTGATTTGGAAATCACCATACTCACACGTTTATGATTATTTTAAGCAAACTTTTTGTACATTTTCATGTGTTTTGCAAGCCAGATTTTTTTCATCTTGCCATAGATTTTTATCACAAAGTACCTACCCTGCCTGGGATACACCAAGTACCCTGTGGCAAGGCCAACGATTTTGACGGTCGTAAACTCCCGGGTGAGTTCTAAGGTACTCTCGGTTTAGCTCGGTTGGGGCAAGCAAAGCTCCCCCTTTCGAGGATTATGTGATGTGGTTGCCAAGTACTCATTGTTCAGAATTTAATTCATGTTTATGATTTGAAAAAATCATACATTCTTGCATCAGTCTGCTCAGCTTGTCTACATTGATTTCCGAAAATAATCACTTGTATTTATGTTTATGATTTGGAAAATTATACTTTAATGCATCAGTTTGTCTAGCTTCTTTGTTACTGTTTTCCTGATCTATTATCTGTATTTATATCCCATTTGTACCTGCAAACTATGCTTTTTATCTTGAATACTTGTCAGGCATTCGTGTCTGATCTACGCTTGATGCTGTAGGTGTGATTTCTTGATTTGTACACTGGTGCGGTTTTCGAAGAGGCGGTTGCTGGGCTACAGGAGGCGAGTGATTGATGTGCTAAGGTTGTCATATAGACTCCGCTCCATGCAAATGAGGCGTTATCACATGGGAGTCTTTATTTTGGGTTTTGTATTTCTTCGTACTAGCCTCTATTGGCTTTTTATTTTGGGAATGTAATTAATGCATCTTTTGTAACACTCTAACTTGAATTTGGGAATATAATCTCCTGTTTACTTGTCTAGCTCTGTTATATTTTGATTATGTTATACCAGTTTGATGATGTATTGGATAATATAATTCTGCTATTAAGACATTAGTTGTGTAACGCGAAATTCAATGAACTCTGGACTTCGGGTTGCACTGCAATGCAAGCTTCTGCTAAATATTCCATAACGGTGGTGGATCTTGTAACTCTCATCCGTGCGGATCTTGGGGAAAAAGAAATATTATGCTTTAGTAATCCCCTAATCACAGCCCCTTAATCCTACCCCCATTTTGGGGTCGTGACAATAATCAAAATCCATTTTTAATTAAGAAAAACACATTTTGTCCAATTCTTTGCCTCGGATCAAGACCAAATCAACGCATCAAGATCTTGATGATTTAACTTTAGAAGTCCAATTTCTCTCTTTTTGATCTTTTTTTTTTTCTAATAAAAATATGCAAAAGGCCAAGACCTTCTTCCCTTTATGAAATTATTAAAATTATTTAAGCATCACTCATCAAACATAAGCATGACCCATCAAAGAAAATAAAATTCTAAGCATTGCTTATCAACTGCATAGAAGGCGCCAACTGGTATGAAGACAAGTCTATTAATCAATAAATCAGTAACATGAAATAAGAAGAGAACAACTCAATTAACAAAGGAAGATATACTTAGCTTCATCTCAAGCCTCATTCACAAATTAGCCAACCATTGCATGGAAGAGAAACTAATCTTTCATTAATAACTTATTCAGTACAATCTTCTCCTAAAACTAGGTCTTGCTTGTACAAGCTCAAGACTACCTTTAAACAAAATAAACAAATTACAAGCGAAGAACTATAACTAGAACCCTAGATCTATAAGAGAAGGAAGAGGGGAACATGGGAGAGAGGATGTCACGCCCTCGGACCATGACTGAGCCAACCAAGTCCCTAATCTGGGGGAGCTCGGTAGTGCTCTAATGGAGGAGAAGATTACTTTCTTTGATGAAGAACACTTTCCTTGAATCAAAATAGAATCTTCAAGACCTCGTAGTCTTCCACGCTATGACCCGCTTCAGATCTCTTTTCTTAATAAGAATGTTGGAATCTCCAAAGAAAACCAATTAGAAACTCAAAGGCAAATCGGAAGAGAAACTAGAATAGAGAGGAGGAGGGAAGCCGTGCAACTCTTTCACTTTAGGGGGCTGGGCGTGGATTTCAATATGTTGGACGTCCAGGCCCTTAATTCCCCTATTTATAGCCCTAAGCATCCTCCACTTACTAATTAAAATTAGAAATTCAACTTTCACAATAATTAGTAACTTTTTCTCCTTTCCTTTGTCACAATTAGAAGTCTCACTTCTAATAGAATTATGAACTTTTTATTTCCTTTCCTTTTGTGTTCAAGTAGAATTAGTAATAATCTAAGCTTGGGCTAGCGTGGGGACCACTAGTGATTCCATAGAAAGCTAGGTCCAACTGGGATACCGCGGCCCCACATCTCATGTGCAACCCGGACCCACAGTTAATTGCAAATAACTCCACCATATAAATGCAATTAAACTCCAGTCTTAGGAATAAATTACTTAGAAAACCCCAAACTTCCCTATGACCACAACTAGGCCCCATCCTTCAATATCCATGGATCAATTGGATAAAACATGTCCCACCAACCTAGATCCATATCTTATTATCATTGAGACCCAATTAATCACAGTGATTGTAAGACCCCGCCCTGAGAGATGTTGATTAGTACTAATTAAGTCGTGTTTTAGTTCTGAGTGAGATTAGTGGATTTTGTATAGGTTTGGGGTATAATAGCTTTTATATAGCTTTGGGGAATTTTAAGAACCTTTTTGGTTAGTGGGACCCTTTGGGGGTTCCTTTATGGTGTTTTGTGTGACTTAGGAGACTATCTGATATTCCGAAAATTTGTGTTTTAACTCTGTCTGATTGATGTTATCATTCCCTACAACTTTCATGTTTACTCCGTCCCCGTCCGAGACCTCAAAACCCCACTTTCATCATGCTAAGGGTAAAACGGTCTTTTTGCATAAAATCTGGACACTATTTTCAATATCTCCAAAACCCGCGAAATGTATACTTTTTGGAAACTAGAAATTTCGATGAATAATTCTTCCTTCTTTGTCGAATTCATCCAAGCCCTGAAAACCCATGTTCTAAGCCCATCAAATGTGTTAAGTGGTAGGATCCAACCCCACTTCTATATAAGGAGAACCCATCTTCGTTTTCCCTTTCTTCCAACTTTTGCTTTTGAAGAGGATTTGACTCCACTCTAGGGTTTTCTCCCTTTTCCTCTTACTTCTTCATCTCCAAATCCACACCAAGCTATTGCTAAAAGGAAAATGGAGTTCATCTTCTTCTTCCTCTCCATGAGAGCTCTCCAAGGATACCATTTGTAAAAGAAACTACCCACTCCAAGGACTGTTTTGAGCTAACTCTTGCCATTAGAGGACCTTCCAAGTAAGCTCCCCTCCTAATCTCCTAGATTTGTGTCCCTCTAGCCCTAGTGATGTTTCACCTTCATTATTGTAAGCTTTCTCCTTTTATTTCATGGTTTGGCCATTTTAGGGTTTGTAATGGGTGTATTTTGGGGGTTTTATGTAGATTGGTGATTTGGGCTTGGAAAAGTGTTAGGAGCTTAATTTTCTTAATTGGAGCCAAGGCATGTGGATGAATGGATTAATTTAATGATTTCATGTTTGTGGAAATTGGATTTTTGTTTATTTGCTTTCACCCATGTTTTCTCTATGAGTTTTAATGATTTTTGCAATGAGTATATTGATAAGTTTTCCTCTTAAATCATTCTTGAGAATGTATGCATTTATTTGTTTTGTTATTATGAATTTCATACATGGTGGTTGTTATGCAATAAATGAGATTAAGATTTAAGGGAGAATTGATGTTTTGATGGAGTAGTTGTTGGAGGAGTTTTGGTGGTTGAAAATGGTGAAAACATCATTAATTGTTGTGTTGAAGTGGTAACTTGAAATGTAGTGTTGAAGAGAAAAGTGGAGACCCCGAGCTGCATTGAGCTGTAGTTTCTAAAGCAGTTCGCTCAAGCGAACCCACATTCACTCTAGCAAACCCTTCACAGAAACAGGGTCGCTTGAGCCAACCTTTCAGTTCACTCTAGCCCACCCTCCTAGAAGCAAGATCGCTCAAGCGAACCATTGTACGCTCGAGCGACCCCTTCCAGAGACTTGATTGCTCGAGCCACCCTTCCAGTTTGCTCGAGCCTACCTGACTCGGACTAGTTCGCTCAATCGAACTTGTATCCGCTCGAATGAACCCTTCTAGAAAGTCCTTCGATCGAGCGAACTTCTAGTCCGCTCTAGCGAATTGTGCAGAATTCATGTGCTTACCCCAGAAACATTAAAAAATGGGTGTTTTAAGGTCCAGTGAGGTTGGTTTGGAGCTCTAACACAATGAGAAGGTGTAAGGGGTGATATATGGAGATAGATCGAGAAAGAAATCCCATTTCGGAAAATGTATTGGGGATTTTGGAATTGTCAATTTGTATAGGGAACTTGGAATGTCTTCTATCATTTGAGTACCATGCCAAGAGCAATACTAGACATACAATGTCCTTATACATATTGTTTAAATACGGAAGCCTCAATATATGGTCTGTAATGCTACGGAGATTCATTACGGTTGTTTTACTTGGATTATACATGTTCTAGCCCGTTTTCACATGATAACCTAGTTTTGCTCAGACCATTGATTTATGAACTTGACATGTTCTGCCAGCCTCATACACGTATGATAAGCTATTGATTTGAAACATCTGCCTATGAGCACCATGCCCCGCCTA
This sequence comes from Persea americana, assembly GCA_029852735.1. Classification (NCBI taxonomy): domain Eukaryota; kingdom Viridiplantae; phylum Streptophyta; class Magnoliopsida; order Laurales; family Lauraceae; genus Persea; species Persea americana. Next base: position 961,832 of record CM056820.1, read on the forward strand.
CCTGGGTGTTTTACACCAATATAGATATATATGTTTTAATTTTCATGCGACCTATGTGTCACGACCCCGGACCGGGACCCCGTCCTAATCCGACGTCGTAGTGCGGTGGGCTAGAAAATTCCGCCCTACACGCGCTAATTAGTTTTCCACAAGCTTCCACTGTAAGGATTCCGCACGAATCACACACGTTTGATACATTTGCGGAAGCATGTAGGAAACATTCAATCAAATCACTTTCAATAAGGAAAAGTGTAAATAGATTCATAGACTCATGTCAAAGAGAGAAAACATCACTAGCATACCCATAGTTAGATTAAAGTTTCCATCACATCCAAATGTAAGGTTAAGTTTTACAAGTTTCCCAAAAGAAATAAGCCAACATTGGCTAATTACAAAATCCCAAAATAAGAGTTGTTGAATTCCCAAAATGTTTCGCCTCTTGCCCCAACGCGATGCCTACATGACATCGTTAGGCTGCCACTCTTGCCCCACGGGCTGATCGCCTAACCCCTCCTGAATTGCCTCCTCGGTGGCAACTTTACCTAGATCTAAGCACCAAAAACGAAGGGTCAGACACGACGGTCTGGCAGGTAATTGAATCAAGTATCATCATGCTATAAATAATTAATTTACAATTTATAAAACAAGTACAGTAAAAAAAAGAACCAAATACAATAAATAGTTCAAATCAACATCCCTTATAAAACCACCTGATAAATCACGACATACATTTGAAACAAACCGTAGCAACCACACAAAACTATATTCTCAGTCACACGAGGTAACAAGAGCACTCACGATATAAATTATTCGTCTCACAAGGTGAAAGGGAGCACGAAAACATGACCCAGTATAACTGGGCATCACTCACGAATCCCACCGCGGAATGGGCTAAATAACATGCACGATAATCCAAACTGCAGATGGCACGAAATATTTAAGAACCCAAAGCGGTTGATCAAAACGACAAGGTCGTCCAAGCTAAGTGGTACCGACAAAAAAACAAATACACACTACTTTTCGAAATCATGCTTGCTATGTTTAAATTCGGGAACTACTCACACTATTTCAAGAACACACGCTGTTTCACACGAATTCACGAATAGTAGTCCCGACACGATGTATATAAAAACATGATTCACACACTAAATCACAAAACGAGATTTTAGAAATAGCACGTTCATTTCACAACACTCAATCAATTCGTTGGAACCATAATCGTTGAATTAGTATACACTTTGAGGTCCCATGTCGTTCGTTCGTTTAGGCGGTGCCCAATTTTAACGACATTCAAGATATCAATGTGTATGCATCAACTAGGAAGGGTCCAAAAAGAATTGGAATTGAAATCTCACTGTTCTCTTCATTTCAGAATTCTGGGTATAGTCGGTCACCTGTCGGTTGGCCGTCGGCTAGCCAACCCTGAACAGGTCGGTTAGCCGAGTGCTAACGGAGAGCTAACCGTCCCATCAGGACAGGAAAACAGCATTCTGGAATTGGAACCGAAGATGTTCGGTCACCTGTCGGTCGACCGAGACCCCAAATTCTATAAAATGCAGCATTCTGGAAATGGAACCGAGATGGCTCGGTCACCTGTCGGTTGGCCTGTCAGTTAGCCGACCACTGACCGACAGCTGACCGACCAGCTGCGGGACTGCATTTCTGAAGCTGTTTCAATCCTTTCTTTCCCACATCAATTCTCCTTATAACCCCTCATTTCCTGCTCGAAAATGAGCCTTCATGCTCTTCCCATTTCATCAAACAACCAATCATTTCAACCACTTCAAAACCCATAAATCAACCTCACACAATTCTTAGCAAATGTAGTGTTGAAATCCCAATTTCAATGAAACAATTCTAAAACAGAATTCCATGTAATAATTCTCAGCATATGAACAATAAAAACATGTGTTTGTGAACTTAAACATTGAAACAAAATGGGATTAAACCAATGGAGATTTAAAGTAAGAAATCATGCTCATAATCCATAAAACATGACATGCACAATCACATTTCATTCAATTACTTACCTTGGGTAGAAAAGCACTCAAGAAAGTCTCCTCACACACCTCTCTCTACAGCTGAATTCCAATCTACAAAAACCCCATGAACAAAGCTAAAAAATCCAAGAAATTTGAAGAAGAAAGGGTTCCTCCATGGGAAGCCTTGCATGCATGAAAGAAAGCTTCCTAGGGGTTCAATAAAACCATGGTTGAAAGAGGGAAGCCATTGCATACCTCTAGGAGCTCTAACAATGGAGAACAACCTCAAGGAGAAGATGAACTCAGTTGGGATTTCTTGAAAAGGGTATCAAAAGAAAGCTTGAGAGATGGGGAAGGGTTTGATGCACTCAAAACTCCAATTAGATCAAAGAAGCTCCAACATGCAAGAGGGAAAAAGTTGTGAAGAAGGCTGGTTCTCACAAACTCTCAACTGGTATGAAACGGATTGAAGAAGAAGAAGAAAGAAAGTACATGTGGGTTTGGTTCTTAAGTTGGGTGGGGTGTGGGCTCGACCAGGTCATATAGTTCAAGGGTCTAAAACTCCCTCTTGTGGGTCCCGGATGAGATCGATGAAAAAGGGAAAAATGATCGTCGAAATGTCTAGTTTCTAAAAAGTATAATTTTGGCACATTTTTGGGATTTCGAAATTCATGCACAGATTTTGAGGTGAAAAAACCGTTTTGCCCTTTTTTGCAGAAAAACATGGTTTCGGGGTTTGAAATAAAAATACAAATCCAAGAGATCAAAATCGATATTTTTCAAAAGTCAAAATTTCGGAATCCCACACGAGCACGTGATGCACGGGCCGCCCTGGGCCCGGTCAAACCTAACTCAATGCCCTCGAAATTCCCCAAAGCTATTCAAAATGCTAATCTAGCTAGAAATCTAAGTTAATCGTCCTCTAACCCCACTTACTAACTAAACACGACTAAAACCATCATTAAAATATTAAGCCTGGGCCGGGGTCTGACACTATGTGTCGACACCACTATGCTTGGACGTCCTTGTCAGTCTGATCAATTGACTTGGGCCTCCCCCTAGTGCTCCCGCCAGCTGCAGTTTGGATCTTGTCCTGTCCTGTTACCTGGTTCCGCGGCCATGGTCTTGTCTAGCTATATGTATATATAATGTTGGTTTTCGTCACTTCGTATGTCTAAGACCAACGCACTAAATGTGCTCACATCACACTAGTGTGGAGGATTTAGCTTTTGCGTAGTTGATGAGTTCACGAAAGATACACTTTTATAGCATTATTTTATGAGTTTTCAAAGATAAAAGAACTCAAAACACTATTTTTAGCATAAAAATCATAAAGTTCATCCCCATCATCTTTGCTCATATCTTTCCATTATAGATAGTCATTTGTATGCATTTATATGAGTTTCAATGGCTTCCATACTCTCAATTATATTAATTTCTCTTTGTAGGTGTTAATTGAAGATTAATTTGAAGATTAAAGTTGAGATTCAAGAATTAAAGAGAGTTAGGAAAAGTTTGGAAGGCAATTTTTTTTTTTTTTTTATTTTGGGTTTTTTTTTATCTAGTTTCTTGTTTCCATTGTTATTTTCATTTGAATTTGTTAGTTATATTTGAGTTGATACTCCTTTTCATAGATCATTGTTATTTTCTTTGTAACGATCCTCGTGGGAACGATAGTCGGACTTTCATAGTCTATATTACTTGAGACAACCGTATACTTGCGGGAAAATACGCATCAAGTTTTTGGCGCCGTTGCCGGGGATCGGCGTACATAGGATTCCTTGATTTTAAGGATTTTCAACTCTCATATAGCTTGGTTGCATTTTTATTCTTTCTTTTAGTTTTCATTACGGACTCTACACATTTTCCTTGTTTGTATTTTCAGGGATTCCGCGGTTGAAGCAAGGAAAGAAGAAAAGTGCAACCAAAGAACTCTAACTTAGGAATTTAATTTGCTTTCTTAGAAAATCTTGTATTAGGATTCATTTCAAGTTTGTAATAATTTTTTAGTTCATTTGAGTTCTCAAAGCATTGTAATAATTAAGGAAGGAAGACGGGTGGACGATACCGTCACGGCCCCCCAAGTTCGTACACTGAAATTGGTGTCGGTGGCTTGGGTCGACTTCAACCGTTCTTCCCCCAATTTAGTTTGGGAGGTGCGTATTTCGATAACACCCACGCATCCCTAGTTAGTGGGTTAATTTTGTTGGTTGTTTGATTGTTTAATTGCTTTGTAGTGCTTAATCATTTTAAAATACACAAAGTAATTTGGAAAGCACACACTTAGTAAGGGCAATCATACCCCCAACAAGATAAGGATTGGATTTCATCACCATTTCCTTGCCCATAGGAACTCATTTTCCTCACTACTTAGGAATCCTTAGCTTTTAATAAAATTTGAGTAGAAACGTGACCTTAGGACATGAGCTCATTAGGAGAAGACCATCAAAGGTTGTACCATTTGCGCTCCTTGACGGAAATCGGTGCCTAGAATAGCCTTGTCCTTTAAGGGAGACAGTTCATCTGTTCTAGGAGTTTGGTATTTAAGCGGAACATTTGCCACGTGCATCGTGATCCCACCAATCCCCTGGGGGCTTGCCTGGCCGACTACGTTTCATAGGACCGGGGTGGAGGCCTAGGTGTACTCTTCACAGTTAGGAGTTGTCTAGTTTAATCTTAGGTAGCCTTAGTTAAGTAAAGTTTGGTTTGTTTTTCAAAATCATTTTGTTTTGCTTGTTTGCGTTTAAGCATTAATCCCCGTTCATCATCACTTGAGCAGACCATCACTTTTGAAGTTGAGTGGTAGTGTATGCACAATTGGTTACGTGTGCAGGGTCGTTTAGAGAGCTTTGATTTATTCGATATCCCTGTTGAGAACTTTGTGGACCCCATTACCATTGAGGAAATGGCTGACGGAAATCTACAAACCCAACCCATGACCCTTAGGGAGTACATGTACCCTACCCGATCTACCCAGCCCTCATGCATTGTCATACCCACCACAAATGCCTCATTTGAGCTGAAATCCGGCTTTATCCAGATGTTACCAATTTTCCGAAGGGTGGAAAATGAGAACCCATATCAGCATGTGAGAGAGTTTGAGGAAATCTGTGGGACCATGAAGTATAACCATATGTCTGAAGAGGCCCTCAAGCTTAGGTTATTCCCGTTCTCGTTGAAAGAGAAGGCGAAAGCATGGCTTTACGCCATACAGGCTAATTCCATAAACACATGAGAGGGACTAGTCGAGGCCTTTTATAAAAAGTTTTATTCAAAACAGAAACGGCCTTCATTAGACATACCCTAAACAGCTTCCACCAACTGGAGGGAGAAACCATGTATGAGTACATGGAAAGGTTCAAAAACTTACTGTTACAATGCCCGCATCACGGATTCGAAAAGATCCGGCTAGTCCAAATCCTTTATGAAGGACTGGACTATCCCACCAAGACCATGGTGGAGTCTTTCTGCAACGGAGTATTCACTCAAAAGACAGTTGACCAAGCCTGGGCATACCTTGAGGAGGTCGCTGAGAACACTCTCCAATGGGAACCTATCAGAGAGGATCCCAAAAGACCCATTGTTGCAGAAAGAAGGGGCATGCATAGAGTGGAACCCAAATTCGAGGCCGAGGCCAAGTTGGCCACGCTTACAAAGAGATTAGAAACGCTTGAAATGAACCAAACCTGTCAGCAGACCACCCCAAAGACCCTGGAATCATTAAAGATGATCCAAGCAATTAGTGACCCTACTACCCCACCCTGCACCAATTGTGGAGATTTTACCCATCCTGGATCCCAATGTAGAGCATTCTTTGGTCAGAGTCAGAGTGAGAGTATGGAGGAGGTGAGTGCACTTTATCAAAATACCAGATATGAGCGGCCGAAGTATGATCCGTATTCGAATACATACAATCCTGGTTGGAAGGATAATCCTAATTTTTCATGGACCAAAGGACAACACCAAGGAAACCTTTCTCAGCCAATGGCCCAGCATATGCCACCTCCTGGATACCAAAAGCCTCAAGTACCCCAAGTGTCACAGGGACCACCCATGGTCCAAGGTTATCAAAATCTTAATCCCCAGAATCAGCAGATAAGTTCTCTAGAGGACACAATGAAAATGTTGGCCCAAAATACCCTTCAATTCCAGCAAAGCACTACTCAAAATTTGAATGCAAATACCCAGTCCATTGCCAAGCTGGAATACACTGTCAGCCAGCTAGCCAGGTCAATAGCTCAAAGAGAAAAGGGTAGCTTTCCAAGTCAGCCCGAAGCCAACCCCAAAGGCCAAACTTCAACGGGCCAATTTGTTGTACATGATGACAAGGGCAAAGTCCATGAGCAGGTCAATGCAGTTACCACCCGTAGAATGGCTGCAAGGAAGTCTGACACACTAGAAGAGGACCTTAGCCAATCTGAGCAAACCCAAGTGAGGAGGGAGCATGTAGTTTTGGAAGAAGAACCCGAGGAACCAAAGAAGGACCCAGAGCCTACTAAGGAACCTGAGAAACCAATAGGAGCTACCTGACCGAGTGAGCCCCCTCCTAGAACCTTTGTTCCCAAGGCCCCATACCCTCAGAGGCTAGGTCAAATGAAAAATAATGTCCAGTTGGATAAGATCCTTGAAGTGTTCAAGCAAGTGAGAATTAACATCCCACTGTTAGAAGCCATCCAACAGATCCCGACTTATGCCAAAGTCCTCAAAGATTTGTGCACATTCAAAAGAACAACCAATGTACCTAAAAAAGCCTTTCTAGCCCAGCAATGCAGTTCCATCATTACCACTTCAACCCTAATAAAATACAAGGACCCTAGGTGTCCTACAATCTCTTGTCAAATAGGGGATCATCACATAGAACAGGCTTTGTTGGACTTAGGTGCGAGTGTCAACCTGCTCCCATATTCGATATACGAGGAGTTAGGTTTTGGGGAACTGAAACCGACAAAGGTAACCTTACAACTAGCTGATGCTTCAGTTAGGTACCCCAAAGGTGTTGTTGAGGATGTTTTGATCAAGGTAGGTGAATTTGTTTTCCCGGTGGACTTTGTAGTCCTTGATACCCGACCACCAATCGGAAATGTTGTGAGGATCCCGGTAATTTTAGGGCGACCATTCCTTGCCACTTCTAATGCCCTGATTAATTGCCGAAATGGTGTGATGCACCTATCGTTTGGGAATATGACAGTCCAGATAAATATTTTCAACATTGGCAAGCAACCCAGAGATGAAAGTGATTATGAAATTTGTGAAGTGAGTTACCTAGAAGAGCTTATTGAGAGTGTAGGATCACAGTTAGTTTGTGAGGACCCACTAGAGGCATGTCTTGCACATTTTGGAGGTAACATTGATGTTGAGAATAGCATTAAAGAAGTCAATGCGTTATTGGATTCTGCCCCTGCTTTTGAGAGGAGTCAATGGCAACCCAAGCCAGAGATCTTAAGTCCATCGGCTGCCCCACCTGTTCCATCAATTGAGGAACCACCCAAGCTCGACCTAAAACCACTACCTGACACCCTCAAGTATGTGTTTTTGGGCCCAGCTGAGACCCTCCCTGTCATTATAGCCTCAGACCTGGAAAAAGTCTAAGAACAGCAATTGATTGAGATCTTGAAGGATCACAAAGAGGCTATAGGTTGGACAATTGCAGATATAAAAGGAATAAGCCCATCTGTGGTTCAACATCGGATCCATTTGGAAGAGAATGCAAAAACTTCCAGAGAACCACAGAGGCGTCTTAATCCATCAATGAAGGATGTCGTAAGAGTGGAGGTTCTAAAACTGTTGGATTCAGGTATCATTTACCTAATTTCAGACAGCTCATGGGTGAGCCCAGTCCATGTTGTGCCAAAGAAGTCCGGGATAATTGTTGTGAAGAATGAGGGGAACGAGTTAGTGCCCACAAGGACCCAGACGGGCTGGCGAGTGTGCATTGACTATAGAAAGTTGAACTCGGCCACCTGTAAAGACCATTTTCCCCTCCCATTTATGGACCAGATGCTTGAGAGATTAGTCGGTCATGCATTTTATTGTTTCCTTGACGGATACTCCGGCTATAATCAGATACCCATAGCACCCGAGGACCAGGACAAGACAACTTTTACATGTCCTTTCGGAACATTCGCCTACCGGCGCATGCCTTTTGGGCTGTGCAATGCACCTGCGACATTTCAAAGGTGTATGATGAGCATATTTTCGGACATGGTCGAGCAATTTTTAGAGGTGTTCATGGACGATTTTTCGGTCCACGGGAGTAGTTTCCAAGAATGTTTGCATCACCTGAACCTTGTTTTAATGAGATGTCGAGAATAATCTTGTTTTGAATTGGGAGAAGTGTCATTTCATGGTGAAAAAAGGAATTGTCTTGGGCCATGTTATTTCTGAGAACGGTATCGAGGTCGACAAGGCTAAAGTTGATCTCATTTCCAACCTGTCACTGCCAAAAACAGTGAAGAATATCAGATCTTTCTTGGGTCATGCAGGTTTTTATAGACGGTTCATTAAGAATTTTAGCAAGATAGCTGCACCCTTGTGCAATCTGCTATCAAAGGATGTGCCTTTTGTCTTCAATGAACCTTGCCTACAAGCATTTGAACAATTGAAAAAGGAGTTGACCTCTACCCCAATAATAAAGCCACCTGATTGGACAATTCCCTTTGAACTCATGTGTGATGCTTCAGACCATGCTCTTGGGGTTGTGCTAGGACAGAGAGTGAACAAATTGCCCCATGTCATATATTATGCCAGTAGGACATTGAATGACGCTTAGCTGAATTACACAACCACAGAGAAAGAGCTGTTAGCTGTCGTCTTTGCCTTGGAAAAGTTTAGACCCTACCTGATTGGGTCTAAGGTCATAGTTTACACCGATCATTCGGCCCTTAGGTACCTATTGATGAAAAAAGATGCAAAAGCCCGTCTGATTAGGTGGATTCTACTGTTACAAGAGTTTGACCTTGAGATTCGAGACAAGAAAGGTTCTGAAAATGTTGTAGCTGACCATCTCTCCCGATTACCTACTGACCCTGAGCATGAGAGCATCCCATTGAGTGAGAGTTTTCCGGATGAACAGTTGCTGAGTGTCTCCCATTTCCCTTGGTTTGCGGATATTGTTAACTATTTGGTTACTGGACAGATGCCCGATCACTGGTCCAAACAGGATAGCTCTAAGTTTTTGTCTGAGGTTAAGCATTTCTTCTTTGATGACCCATATCTATTCAAGTACTGTCCAAACCAGATCATTAGGAGATGCATTCCGGAAGATGACTATTTAAGTGTGATATCCTTCTGCCATGACCACGCCTGTGGTGGGCATTTTAGTTCTAAGAAGACCGCAGCAAAGGTGTTGCAGTGCGGATTTTACTGGCCCACCCTTTTCAAGGATTGTCACACCTTTTGTTTGCACTGTGAGCGTTGTCAGAAATTAGGCAGAATTACACGGAGGAACATGATGCCTTTGAATCCGATGCTTATGTGGAAATTTTTGATGTTTGGGGCATAGACTTCATGGGTCCATTTCCCAGTTCCTTTGGCAACTTATACATTTTGCTTGCTGTAGATTATGTTTCCAAATGGATAGAGGCAATTCCAACCAGAACGAATGATCGTCACGTGGTTATCAAATTTATTAAAGAAAACATCTTCTCTAGATTTGGTACCCCCAGGGCAATTATCAGTGATGGTGGGAGTCATTTTTGTAATAGCACCTTCGAGAATCTCATGAAAAAATATTCTATCACTCATAAGGTTGCTACTCCGTATCACCCACAGACTAGCGGACAGGTGGAAGTGTCCAATAGGCAAATAAAGCAAATTTTGGAAAAGACAGTCAATCCTACCCGGAAAGATTGGTCTTTAAGATTGACAGACGCTTTATGGGCTTATCGGACTGCCTATAAGACCCCAATTGAAATGTCTCCATATCGATTGGTCTTTGGGAAAGCTTGTCATTTGCCGGTAGAATTGGAGCATAATGCTTACTGGGCCATCAAAATGTTCAATTTTGATTTGCCTAAAGCTGGTAACCTACGCAAGTTGCATCTCAATGAGCTGGAGGAACTTAGAAATGATGCCTATGAGAATGCCAAGATTTATAAGGATCGGATGAAGAAAAACCATGATCAAACTATTTTGAGGAAATCCTTTGAACCAGGCATGAAAGTTCTTCTGTATAATTCTCGCCTACATCTCTTTCCAAGAAAACTGAGATCCCGTTGGACTGGACCCTTCATTGTGCGCACTGTCTATTTTCATGGGGCAGTTGAGATTGAGAATCCAAAGAATGGGGGATGTTTTTAAAGTCAATGGCCAGAGGTTGAAACCTTTTCTGGAACTTAAAGGCAAGGATGTCAAAGAGACCTTTCTTCAGGACCCTGTGTATGTTGCATAAGTAATTTTCAGGGTCACATCGGGTGAAACTTAGTGCTGATTAGTAGGCATCCCAATATTCATTTTTGGTATCACCCCATGGTAAGGCATTCCGATTTATTTCCTTGTCCATTTATCATTTCACATTTCGCATTGCATATCATTGAGGACAATGTTTGGTTTAGGTTTGGGGGTGTGGCACTACATTGCACACATGTATTTGCCTGTAAATATTTAGTTTAAAAAAAAATCAATCAAAATTTTTTCAAAAAATAAAAATAAAAAAAATAAAAAAAACCCAAAATAAAAATAATAATAATAATAAAAAAATCCAAAATTTTCCATAGGATTTTAGCTTGTTAATAAGTTTTGAAATCTTAGTTTAGCATACTATCCAAATCCTATAAAAAAAAAAAGTGTCACAAAGTCAAGTCTTGGACAAATTCTTGCACATTTAGCCACATGAGTATAGTCCAAGTGAAGAGTGGACACATCTGAGTGACCCTGACTAATCACTAGTGGAGACTAAACCAATTGAGTGTAGAGCCTTTCTATTCCTCCAGGGTAGGGACTCTTCTGCACTAATTCCGAATAGAATGAAGAGCTACTCAAACTCGGAGTTTTCAACACATTTCTTTTATCTCATTAGTGCCTATTTTTTCCAACCATTGAGGGTGTCATCAAAATTGCGAACTCACCTTGACTTGTAGCTTGTGAGCACCTTTCTGGACCTGGTAAAGTGATAATAGGCAATCGAAAATTAAAACCCCATGGCCATTAAAAAACCTACCCATAAAAATATTTCCATAGTAACCCTTTTTGAACCTTTATCCTTTATGCATTTTTCCTTAAAAATTCCCAAAGCCTCTACACCCAAATAAAAAGCCTTCATCCCATTGTTTTTGAGAAGTGTTAGGAAAAGATGAAGAAAGAAGGAAGTGTGTATTGTTGATACTTCACATGATCTATCCAAGGAAAAAGTTCTTCAAAAAAAAAAAAAAAAAAAAAAAAAAAAAAAAAAAAAAAAAAGAGGAAAGTTGAAATTCACTAGAAGAAGAAAAAAAAAAGAAGAAAAAGAAAAAAAAAAAAAAAAGGGGCTGAAGACGAGTCAAAGAAAAATCCTTCAAAGAAAACTTAAGACCTTACTTTCTCATAAACCCTAAAACCTCATTTTCCATATTTTTATCAAACCCTTTCCCCTAACCCCATTACAACCAATAAAAGACCTATTGGATTTCCGGAAAAGTTAGGATGTTAAACAAGTGAGAAGTTGAGTGAGCATTTTCACCATCAGTTAAATGGTTGTTCTTTCCATGAGATAAAATTTCCAAAAGTTCTTCGTTCTCAAAAGATATGTGAGTGCTTTTGCCTTACCAATATTCACATATAAGAGTGATAAGTCAGAAAATCTAAGCAATTTTATTTCCGAGAGTATGACTGTGAGGCTGAAGTCAAAACGAATGGATTGAGAAGGTGATCAAAGTTGTGTTTTCTCATAACCCAAAACTGTGCAAGTGTTGGCTAAACTCACTCAAATACACTCCGGGACTTGAGCATCATTGAAAGATTTTTAGCAATTGGATAGTGTTCTAAACTTGCTCTAATTTTTATTAGCTTGCTAAAAACCTGAGGATATCAATAAAAAGAATTTTGTGGGATTTATTCGCTGAAAACCCTCACGAGACAAAACTCGTCCACTAGGGGAAACTTAGGGGTTTAAATGGCTTGTTGCACGAGCTAAGTGCAGCCGCGATTCCTGCGAAAGTGAGTTAGGACTTTTTATTATTTTCTGCATATAGTTAGTTTTCTTTTGTTTTGCTCGGGACTAGCAAAATTTAGGTTTGGGGGTGTGATGAGTTCACGAAAGATACACTTTTATAGCATTATTTTATGAGTTTTCAAAGATAAAAGAACTCAAAACACTATTTTTAGCATAAAAATCATAAAGTTCATCCCCATCATCTTTGCTCATATCTTTCCATTATAGATGGTCATTTATATGCATTTATATGAGTTTCAATGGCTTCCATACTCTCAATTATATTAATTTCTCTTTGTAGGTGTTAATTGAAGATTAATTTGAAGATTAAAGTTGAGATTCAAGAATTAAAGAGAGTTAGGAAAAGTTTGGAAGGCAATTTTTTTATTTTTTTTTTATTTTGGGTTTTTTTTTTTTTTTTCTTTTTTTTGAAAAATTTTTGATTGATTTTTTTTTAACTAAATATTTACAGGCAAATACATGTGTGCAATGTAGTGCCAGTAGTTTCCATCTTGATAGTTCCTTGTTCATTGATACCCTACATGTTTTATTTTGCACATGTGTTTTTGTTAAATGGTGCATCTTATTTTATGGAAATAAATGTTTGTAAGATTTTAATGTCTGCTAAATTATACTTTTGATTTCTCTTATTGTTATATCTATTCACGCATCTGCTAGACCATCGTGTCTGACCTATTTTTGCGGTACTTAGGTCCAGACCTCGTTGTCTTTGAGGAGGAGCCGGAGGAGGAGGCCGATGAGCCTCAACGATTAGTCGAGTGACAGACTAATAATGTCATCTAGACATTTGGTCAAGCCTTGAGATATGATACATTTTGGAAAGAAACAAATTGTTACATTTTGACTCTTTTGGGTTATACTGGCCTTTATTGGCCATTATTTTTGGGAAATGATTAACTAATATTTTGTATAAACTTCAACTGCTCACTCTGGGGAATGCCATATTGAACATTGCTCACTCTGACATCGTGTTACTATTATTGTGGTAATAGTCTTGCATGTATGGAATGAAATCTTAAATTTGGTTTGCTACACACTTTCCGCACTAATGTGAATGACTTGTGAGTATGTACGAGATCCTTACCGCGGAAACCTGTGGGAAATTAAAAAGAGTGTGTGTATCTTTTGATTAATGTGGTAATCATCACTATGCACTCACCAATTAACTCGTAGATCCCCAATTAGGTGCGCTGACCCGTTCTGGGGTCGTGATAGTGATCATCAGTACCATCCAATTAACTCTTAATTGAGATGGGTGCGCACTTACCAATGATAAATCCATTAATTGGAACAAGGGGATAATGAAGATAGATTACATCTTAACCATTAAATGCTCCCATAGTCCTACTACCACCTACCCAAGAAACCGAGGTGTTGACCTACAGTTGGCCTCACTCATTAGTGACTCAAAGTAAATGAATAGATAGAAACTTGAGTTCATTAATGTCTCAGGAGTGAAAGCCTATTGCTAGGGAATTATGAGAGTAGACCTTAAAATATAGACAGTGTTTCATAAGGTGCTTCTCATGGTCATTAAATACATCCAATGTGTTAGTTTTATGGTCTCAATCCATTAAGATTGATGTAATAAATTGATTAATTTCTTTATTTATCAATATATTCATTCTTTCCTTTCATGAGATGAATGGTGTTTATTACTTAAATGCACATAACCAATACGAATGACATGATGGTTCATGAGATGAACCGGAGTCCATAAGCATACTAGATGCAATACATGTGTATGGATGAGATCCACATATGAGAGACATGTATAGCAAATCTTATACTTGAATATCTTCACAACCAATGATGAGACTGGACATCTCATCTGACAAGGTTGCATTACATTGATTACTATGAGATAGTGTGATTTGTCTCGATCATCGGAATGTAAGATTCTGGATCATAGTGCTGGTGCATTGGATGTATTGAATGACCATGAGAAGCACCTTATGAACACTGTCTTTACTTTAAAGTCTGCTCTCATAATCTTACATTCAATTGGTTATGTGCAAACAAGTAATAAAAACACCATTCATCTCATGAAATGAAAACATGATTATATTGAAATAAATCAATTTATTACATCATCTACTAGATTGAGACCACACAATCTAACAGCACATCCCATAGACAAGTTGAGACCGCATCATTTGGTATGACATGCACATAGACCTTCGAATGCCGGGTTTTATATAATTTGGTGCTCCCGAGATTTGGCGGCATTCCAAGTTCTTATTACCCGTTATTGAATTTTTAATGGAGTCTTAACGTGTTTCCAGGTTGGATTCCCGCATGGGCGCATCCTTTTTCCCATTCTTCCTCCATACACCACTTCCTAGACCCAACCGTGAAGTTAGGACTCAAAACAGTCCATTTCCCCATCAAAATCCATTCCCCAGGCCTCAGACAAAACCTAGGTTGAGCGGGCATAGGTGCGCTCGAGCGGACATGCACTCTGGACGTGGGCGTGACAAGCAGAATGCCTGCTCACTTAAGCGGGCTATGGTCCGCTCGAGTGGGCAACCAAACCGTTGCTTTGCTAATGCCTTCTTCTTCCTTTTCTTTCTTATTTTAATCACACCTTTCCTGCATAAATAGGCCTCCATGCCTCCCCAATTACCACAACTCATTATCCTCCATACACAGCACATTATCACGCACAAATCCCACCAGTCACCCATGTAAATCCATCACCAAGTCTAACCATAAAACAACTCATTTGCACCCAAACACATGCTTATATAGGAAACATAAACTTGAGGCGTAGTGAAGGTTCAATTAAATAAGGAAACCGCTAAGCATGCATTTACAAAATTAATTGAAACCATAGTAAGAGTCTAAAAGTAAATGAAGCCATGAAATTCATAAAAAGTATAGCAATGAAAACTAGGAATTTATGAAAATTAGCATGCTTAAAACAAATCACATTTTAGTCACTTGCCTTGGTCTCCAATGCTCCCAATTAGCCTCTAATCCATCCAATTAGACCGTAGCACACTTAACACAAGAAACTCCTAAAATAAACCCAACTTAGAACCCTAAAATGGCAAACCATCAAAGATAAGAAATGGGCTCACACAAAGCTAGGAAATGGAACCTAAGGGGCTGCCAGTACAAAAAATAGAAGATGGGAAGGGAGCTCTTACCTCTAAAACCATCACTCAACAAGAAGAAGCTTGGAGAAGGGGCTGCCCATCTTGGTTTTGCACAAAAATGGTGTCTAAAGAGAACTTGAGATGTGGGGAAGAAGAAGGTGGGCTCAAATCTCCATTTGGCAAGGGTTTCTTCATGAATGGGAGAAGAAAAAAAGGAGAAAAGGGAGGGGAGAACTCAGTTGCAAAGCTCCCCCTTGGGCTGCAATGAATGAGGGAGAAAGAGAGGAGGGTTGCCTTTTGTTATATAATGGGTGGGTATGGGCCCCACCACACTTGAAACTTGCCAAGGTTAAAACATCAATTTTTGAGCCTCGGATGCGATCGACGAAGAAGAGAAAGATGTTTCTCATAAAATCTATTTTTCAAAAAGTATAACTTTGGCATGGTTCTGAGATCTTGAAATTTGGGTCCATATTCAATGTGAAAAGACCAATTTTCCTTCAAGGCTGAAAAACTGGTTTTCAGAGCTTTGAATGGGTACGGAGTGAATACGAAAGTTGTAGGGAATGACGAGATTAATCAAACGAAGCCGAAATAGAATTTTTTTGGGAATCACAAGGAACCCCTCCAAGCTGACCACGCAAAACAAATAGGACTCTACGGTCACTAACTAGGTGTACTGGCTCTCAAAACTTCCCAAAGCTAATGAAAAGGCATTTTAACTCATAAACGCAACCAAACAACCACTAATCCTGGAGATTAGGTGTTGGAGTCTCACATTAAGTGTGAAATCCACCGGCCGCGAGACTAAGTCAAACGTTGTGGCCTCCTTGGGATGCACTAACTGTAAAAGACATTGGCCGTTTTGAATTGTAACAGCCGTTGGACGTGTGCAGTATGATGTGAATAACCTATCAACACCAATTTCTATGGCCGCCGTGTCTTTTCTACATTGACCCTGGGTGTCATGCATCTTCTCCATTCCGTATCTTTGTGCTCTCCCCTGACATGTGCTTTCTTCTATCTTTCTCTCTCATTTTTTTTAGAATAGCAACAACTGAGGAACTCTCTTCAAACTCTTCTCAAGTATTTTTGACCAATAAAGCATTACTGATAACGTGTAATGATTCCCACAGATGGCGCCAATCTTCTGTTTTGCCCAAAAGAGGGAAGAAGTGAAAGAAATGCCTACTGAAGAAGCCTTTATTCATTTTTTGAATATTACAGAAAGATGTGAAAATGACCCTCACGTGTGTTTGGTTGTGCAGGAAGAGTCATCTCCACTTTTATTTACATGGGTTTTTCTTTGCTTCACCTTCTCAGTGCAAGTTGTTTGCAAATTTTTATATAACCCCTTCGTCGGGATTAGGAGGTCAAAACAAGGGAAATTTGAATTGAAAAAAGAGGAGTTTGCTGCCTTCAGGAGTTTGCTGGAGACAAAATCGGAGAAGTTTGCAATTTAGCTTCATTCGTCAATCTTTGCAGTTCATCACCATTATTTAGGAAGAATGATTAATAATGATTAACAAAGAAGTCTGGGTCAAAACAACAGAGACACTCTCTATCCTTCTCCCATGGTGAGAGGAACAAAAATTGATTTTCAGAAGCTTTCGCCAGATCTACAAAGAAGTGTTTACTACTACCCGGTTCTTACCTTGTGGATGAAGGATGAGAGGCAAAGGTTCTGGGCCTTCTTTGTGCTGGATCTGGATCCGAGATGTCTTGCTGCTCTCACAAGTCTTCATTTTATAGCCTTTGGGGAGCCGTAACTGTCGGTAATCATGGGAGAGTGGAGTGGTTTTGAAACTGCCATTAATGGGAGTGTAACTATTCCCTTTTCACAGGTCCCACGGCCATCAAAAGAAGTAACTGGCCAGGGATCGTGAGAGTTCGTGGACGACAGGCAGCCAGGAAAGGAGGAGTCCGGCGGCTAATGTATTAAGCTTTGCATTGTCTTGGGAAATGTGATATGTTGATGAATGAATTTTTTGCATGCTAATAGTCCCTATGTAAAGCAATTTTTGAAGGTAGATCCCTACTTCACAATCACAAAAAGGTGCTCACATACTTCTAAAGGCCCATGTTCACAATCACAAAGTTAGTCTCCACATAATTTCAATAAAGGTGGGCTCCATGTTCTACTTCTAAGCAGTTTGAGAAATTCACTTGTAGAGTTAAATGAATAGAATGTTAAATCAAGAGAGAATAAAAGAGGGGGGTAAAATCAAAAGTGGCATGAGAAGATAATTTTTGACTTTTTTGGTAGAAAATAGAGAGATTTTTATCATTTAGAATGAGAGAAGTGCCTTTTGACTTTTTTATTTATTTAAGAAGAGGTAATTTTTGAAATTTAGTACTTTCTTATTCGACCCCACTTTTTTTCTCTCTCTTAAATTGCCCATTCACTTCACTTTACTATTTAAATTGACAAATAAGCTTGTGATTTCTTGAGATGAGCCCACTAACAACAACTCCTGGGCACATATTGTAATTTTGAAAAGGAAGCCCACATTGGTGGGTGCCACATGCCACAATGTGCAAAAGAGATGAAAGTTGCATAAAGTGCCGGGATAAGAATGCGATGGTTTGGTCACGCCCCCGATCGTGAAACCGGGGTTTATGCTTGAGATTAGGGCCAATTAAAATTTTTCAACGTTAATAACAACACTAGGCCCCAATCATGTCCCAATATGGATCGAAGATCGCTGTGAGGTATAAACATTTCCTTAAATACATGATACGTATAGCGGAAGCTTCATAGTACAAATGGTATCTTGAAGTATATAGTTAAGAGCAAAGACTGATCATATATATTACTAGAGTTCAAGTTTGAAACAGTTAAACAGAAGTATTATTTACATCAATAGGCCATCCAAAACTCGGGCCTAATCAAAAGGCAAAGAAACCAAAAGATGAAGCTACACAAAATGACGTGAAGGTGCTCATGTACGGGGTCGTTACGACTATACAATGCCGTCTGTACTGTACTCCAGGAAGTCATCAGGCTGATCCGCCTGAACTTCTTCCGTCGCCTCCTCCTCGGTAAGGTAGAGTTCGGTATCTATGCACCGAGAGTAGCATCATCAGACACGAAGGTCGGTAAGAAATATATATATATAAATCATCCAGATATGTAGAACGAATCAGAGTAAACGATAAACAAAATCATATAAAATGCATAGCATCCTGATCGTAGGAAGTGCATAGCATTCGAATCAAAATCAAACTAACATAAACATCTAACAAAGAGGCAACCCACATAAACTAATACACCACGGGATAGTTTCACATGACCCTCCCGACTCAACATTTGAGCTGTGGTAGAGTGGCAAGGGATGAACCCCTGCAAGCAAGCAATCAAAATGGATATAAAAAACGCCATGAGTCATCAAAGTCAATCGTTCAATATGTATCTGATGGTGTACAGCCATCAAAATATAAAAAAGTCGTACTGCGCAGACGTTCAATCCAAAGTCCTCACACAGAATGGTGCCCCATCTGTGTTGGGCGTTAACAGTTGAGTGGTGCCGACACAAAGAGTTCTAAACAACCAATAGTGAAGAGCTAGACTTTCTTGTGTGAAAAAGATTCATTAATTAAAGAGAAACTACCTTTCCATCATCATATCAAAGTCAAAACCATCAATCTTCTTCAAAACAATAACAACACCGGTAGTTCTCAAAAAGCTTTACAATCAAAGTCGTCTACCTCAACACTTCCATCAAACTTCGAAACAAACGAAACATCAAAGGGGATCCTAAATCCATCAATCTAAATTCTCAAAAGTGATCCCAAAACAAAGCAAATAAACGAAGCTAATGAACATGAACATTTCATGTAAACAGTACCAGACGGTACAATCCATAATCCAAGGCAATAAACAATCCAATCTTAAGTCAATTGTTAAACCTGAAGCATCGTACAATCCTACTCAGTCAACGAAAGGGTTTAGGGTTCGCGATACCTGAATATATGATCTTCGTGCATAGATATAGAAAAGGTATCCCATTGTCCCGTACCATTCAAGATTGAGTGAAATTGATTCCCGATACAACTGGAATAACGTGAAGAACATTACCTCAAAATGTCCTCACATATAGTCAAATGAGTCCTAAAAAAGGTAGCCAAAGTTCCACATAAAGTCCTAAAAAACATAGGGAAAAGAACCCCTAAAACAGGGTGTCCACAGTTGACCCGGTCGACCCGGCCCTGGGCCTGTCGACCGGGTACACAGTCTACCTGGTCGCCCGCGCCCCTGGCCGGTCGACCGCCTATACAGCGCCCCTGTCAACCTGCAAGAAGCAGGTCGACATCCTCCTGTGTGCCCGGTCGACTGAGCGATGGGCCGGTCGACCGGCAATTGTAAGTGAAAAAGGGGAAATAGTGTTCTCGTCAGGCTCCAGAGAACCTAACGCAGTGTCGCCGGTCGACCGGGTACACTACAGTTACAGAACACAGGTTCTGTAATTGAAGTGAACCTGGGACCTTTCCTTCACTTGTTTCCTGAACCTAATGAATCAACACATATGTAGATGCAACAAGTCCATAAAAATCCAATCCTATCATCTAATCAAGTCATTAAAGTCCTAATCCATTTCATTAAGCAATTACATTCAATTATCATGATTTCAATCTAAAACGAATCAAATGAGCAACCGGTCATCTAAGCATCATCAATCATCAATAAAAGGGGAAACAAAACATATCAAATCATAAACATGTATATTAACTTGCCTTGATGAAGAGCTTAAGGAATTTCAAGAAGGAATTTGAAGAAAACTCCTCTAGAGCTCAAAGGAGAAGAAGAAGGTTTCCAAACCAAAACCTATCTACAAAAATGAATGCAAAGGGTTGCTATGAGTCTCCCTAATCCATTTCTAATAAAAAAGAAGAAGAGTAGCTAGGGCTAGTAGCTTGGAGAGCCTACCTTGTAGTGGTTTGTTGATGAAAAGCTTGGAAAATTGGATGGTTGAGTTCTTGGAGAGTTGAGGAAGAAGATGGGTGGATTGGCTAGCGAAGATGAGCTCCGGTGGTTGTCGTTGGCAAGGCAATAGTGAGAAGAAGAAGAGGCTTGGAGATGACACAGAGAAGTGAAAGAAGAGATGAAGATGAATGAAGGAATGAGTCGTCCGTTGAGGCTTGATATTTAGAGGATATTTTAGGTGAAATTTGGGTTAAGCCCCTGGTTAGCTAAATGTGATTATTTGGGCCTCTTCAGCGCGTTGAATCGAAACGCGATAGAAGATTAAAGTTCATGAAATGACGAGACCTATCTGATGCACCCAAACTCACAAAACTCATAATCTCATAAAAATCCCTGAAAACTTCCCAAAATTGCAAACCAGCCCCCTACTCTATCCAAACGCACTCGGACTCGCACGAGACTTCGCACGCGCGATCCCTACGCCAAACCTGACTCGCTAAGACTCTAAACACACCTACTAACTAACCAAGCAATTAATTATTATTAATATGGGGTTAAGGTATTGGGTGTTACAAGTTCAAGATAGTGGAAACAATTGTTCATCAAAACTCAATCCAAAACCTTCCTATTAAAAATATACTATGATAGTTCTAAAACTCAGCACTTAGAATTTCTAAAAAAGCACCATACCTGGATTTCATAAATTCTATATTGAAGAAGGGGAAACTACAATGCAGCGCTTGACATAAGCACATGGGTATGTCCCACCTTTAAAAAATCCAATTTGTTGATTGTATCTAACACCCACTGTGGTATATACATATAAAATATTATTCAAATAAGCAATATGCATACAGTTGGATTAACTAAATCCTAAACACAAGATCCAACTTTATTTACTTTCTCTCTCTTTCCTGATGGAAAGAGAAGATTGACACATGTTTAAAATCAATTGATCAATCTAACGATAGGCCCCACAAATTACACTTTGAAGTTATATGTGGAAAGAATAGGATGGGTGTAAAAAGACGATGAACGACTTATATTACTAAAGGCAGGTCCCATCATGTGCTTATGACAGGCGCTGCATCGTACTACAATGTAGTGCCGTTGCATTGTAGCTTTGTCAGTTAAAGAAGGTTGAACTAAAGGGAGCCTGAGGTTGGCCATGGCCCCCTTGAAATTTGAAAAATGCCCCATTGCTGATGAAGATTTTCATTTTTTTACACTGCCTCCAAAAAGTTATGAAAACCCCATAATGTTATAAAAAACTTTAGGGCACATTTGTGTAAAGGTAATTTCCATGAAAAGATGAAATTGACATATCAGCAAATTCTATGGCGGCTAGGTGGAGGGAGGGTGGGAGTGAGGAAATGGAGGGTCAGTTTTATGTGAAAATAGACTTCCCATATCTCCCATAGGAAGTCAATTTTCAGGCATAGCAAGGAAAAAGCTGACGTGGCGAAAAAGCAATTTCATGGAAAATTACAACACCAAACGCATGAAAAAAGAGTTTTCCACATAAAACCACCTTTTTTGTGGAAATGGGTCACACAAACATGCCTTCAATAAATTTTTTTTTTTTATAGGTTGGCCCCATCCCCTTAGAATTTTTGTTTAGGCTACACCATGAGATATTTTTATTAACATAGTAGCCCGCAAGGCAAGTTTTCTTGCTTCTCCCCGTCTGTGGTGTTTGGCGGGTGCAGTGAACAGAAGACGAATGCGGTCCATTGCTCACGTGCTTTGGGGTGCAGTACACGCGATTGGCCGATGGCATAAAAAAAAAAAAAGGCGCGAATTGCCGATTCGAACGCCACTACTCACTCACAGTTTTTACACTGTTTAGAGACAAAACCACCCCACTACACTTATATATAAAAGTGGCCAACTGCTCTCAGGAGCACACCAAACTCTAGTTCATGATGCATTATTAAAGCCCTCCGGGCCCACACACATGAATTCGATCCGTTCCATCATTATGATACTACCGCAACTACATTATATAGATCGTCTATCAACGGAACGGCTGAAATATGCTAACAACTCATGTCAGTCATGGCCATCCCTGATACAAAACTAATAACACAACTTGAGTTCGCATTAACTGCTAGTCTGCTACCATTCAACAACAGATACGGTCACACGATCATCTCATCATTCCGATATCTCTACAACTGGGCCAGTGCCCACATGTCAGACTACGCTAAGAAGAAAGAAAGTCAGCAGCCTGTGTACCCAATTTTGGAGTCACCATCCTCTAAGTTAAAAAATCCTCTAGTTCAAAAAGTGAAACCCTACGGCCAGTCCAAAACGATTGTACATAAGAGACGCCCCTAATTTTATCTCAACAGAAGTTGGTTCCATCATATAATTGACTATTTGATTAAAATATGATAATCAATAGGTATACTAATAAGCCAATTACATTTTTATTTTAATTGTCAATCACATTCACAATTATGAGACCGACCCCAATTTCAATAAAACTTATGATACCTGTTTAATTAGAGAGTTTGGATCTTCTGTTGGTTGAAACAAAGGGAGATAATTTCATCCTATCAACAGCTTCTGACTGTTGTTTTAAATCTCTTTTTTTCTTTTTTCCCATTTTCAGTTCAAGAGAGCAATTGAGTGGCTACATTAGCCGCCAAGAGATTTTATATAATTGGTGAAGATTGATAAGATAAAACAGTATATCCCATTTTAAATGAATGGGCTCCAACGTAGGATTTGACTAGTTTGACTTGGGATTTCTCGGAGTCCAATCCACGAGAGGGTACTTGGAACTCTAATTTTATGTGCACTCTCTCCCTCTCGCATTCCCTCCATACCTATCCCAAACATATTTCCCTCCTTCCCTCGTTTTCCGTTCTCCCTCTTTTTTTTTTTCCTAACCCTCTTGGTGCTTTACCTCCAAAGTCCAGATCGGAATCATTTTCTCTGCAATTCCTCTTATTTCTCTCCTCCAAAGTCCAATCTCATCACCTATTTTTTCTGGTTTCTGATCTTAGATTTCGATTCCGAACTTTAAGAAACGAGATTTGGGATCTGTGATGTCTGGGGGCGGCCAAGCGCCAGCTTCGAGCCGCTCGGCGCAGCCGATCCTGCAGCAGCTCAGGCGGCACTTTCCATTCTCGTCCGGCAAGCCGCCGTTTTCTGCGGCGGCGGATGATTACCATCAGTTTTCTTCTGGTGGCCGCGAGAGGCACCATGTATCAGATGATGATGATGATGATGATATGAATGGAGCAATCATTGTGAAATCTCCTCCTGTAAGTTAGCTCTTTTTCTTTATATTTCTGCTCCTGAATCCCATCTTTTTGGTTTTCCCGATCTTATTCGTTTCTGCTGCTTGTTTATTATGTATATAGATTTTTGCTTATGCTTTTTTAGTTATGTGGAGTTTTGAGTTCTATTTCCAAAATGAGGCGGGAGCGTTACATTTACTCAGATGAGTGCTAACTGAAATAGTGTCTTGCATTTTAAGGTTTCTGCATTATTTATGCAGAAGTTTTGATAGGTATTATAATACTGTTTGGGAGCACTGAAAAAATGATGTCTTTCATCAGGTAGTTTGACTTGGGAATATGATAGGCTTCGATAACGATTTGTTTGGACCGAAATATTCTCGATCCTATCTTTTCTATTTGTATTGATGGCTGAGTACCATTCTTGTGAAATTGTTATCCTCATTTCGATCTCAGGAGTGAGAGTGCAAGGTGAACTGCCTGAAATGCCAGGTTAAGGTGCTTGAAATTTAAAAAGGAATTTCCAATAGCCATTGTAAGACCTGTGGTGTGTCTTTGAAGCTGCTTCCTGACAAAAAAAGAATTTAAGAGTTGTGACCGTGAACATGTGAAAATCAATGTTGGGAATCTGTTGTGATCTAGGGCTTATGAGAAGAGATTAATTACACATAAGAGAATACAGAGATTTACGTGGTTCGGCTTTTGGCCTACGTCCACGGGTAAGACGAGAGAATTCACTATGCAATCAGAAGAGGTGTACATCATAGAGACCCTCAATCTCTATTTATAATATCAGTATTAATCTCCTCTCATAAGCCCTAAATCACAACAAACTGGTATCAGAGCTTTTTGGCGTGATCGGAAGAAATCCGACGGATCAGATTTCAGAGGGTTGATCGGAAAAGAGAATTGGTGGGCCACTTCGATTGCAGCCTGGGTTCGGTCTCTGTGTAGAAGATCGGAGAACAGGTGGAATTGCAGATCGGTTTGATCCGTGGGCCACACAAATCACAGAGAGAGGGAGATCAAATTGGACCTCTGCTGCGTCTGATCGTTGTCGCCTGAATAGAGAAGTTATTCCGTTCTCTGTTGTAGAGAATTGCGCCGGAACCGGAGAAAGAGAAAGAAGGAAGGGCGTTTTTTTTTTTTTTGGGCGGTTTTCCTGTTCTCGGTTGGGGTGGTTTGGGTTTGGCTGGCACATCGCAGTGAACATACCGCCGGACTCTTCACCGCCGCCGCTGCGTGTCGCCGGAGGGGAGAGGGTCGTCGCTGCTGCTGCGTTGTCCCGTTGCCGTGGAAGAAATGTGGTAAGGTAATCCAGTTGATTATTCTAACTTGAGGATCTTCGGTTGTCCGGCTTATGCTCGCGTGAAAACCAATAAGTTAGAACCAAGGGTTGTGAAGTGCATCTTGGTGGGATATGCTTTTGGGGTGAAAGGATATAGGTTGTGGTGTATGGATCAAAATTCACCTAGATTTATTATAAGCAGGGATGTTAGATTTCATGAGGATGCTTTACTCGAAGCGAGAAAGCAGGTAGAGAAGACAAAAGTAGGTAGCAACAGTGACACTGTTCAGGTGGAGTCTGACATTCTAGTGAGGAAGGAGAGTGCATCCGGCTCCTCCTGGGATACAGGGGATCGTCAGACTCTGCCGCAGATGCAGCAGATAGAGCCGCAGATGCTGCAAACGAGTAGACCGCAAATAGAAAGGAAACCGCCAGTTAGATATGGTTTCGAGGATATGACGACGTATGCGTCGACATCAGACAGTGGCCGTGATGATATGGTTGCATACGCATTGACGACTGAGTCTCTTGAATTAAAGGAAGGGCTAGAAAGTAGTCAATAGGCAGCAACTATGATTGAAGAGATGAAGTCTCTTGATAAAGAGAATCAGGCCATCGGATGCAAGCGGTTCTACGATGAAGAGGAAGGAACTTCCAGTACAGGTAGAGTGCAGTTTAAGGTTCCTGATCATGTATGTAGTTTAAAAAAATCATTGTACGGGTTGAAGCAAGCTTCTGGACAATGGTACAAGCGATTTGGTGCATTCATGAAGGAATGGGTTAAATTCAAGTTCAAGCATTGCTTGGACTTGATCGGTGTGCTCAGTACCTGAGTGCCCTAAGGGGTAGGTGGAGACGGTGAGACGTGTTTAGTGTATGAGGATCAGCTTTAATGTTCGCCAAGGTGGAGATTTGTTAGGTTGTATGGCTCAATTGAAATAATAAATCTGATAAACCGGGCCGCTGCATTGCCCATGTTCTACTGTGATTAGAAGTAGGTCTATTATCATAGGTCTACTGTGATTAGAAGTAGTGTTTGGGTGTAACAGGGTTTTGGGGCTGATATTATAAATAGAGATTGAGGGTCTCTATGATGTACACCTCTTTTGATTGCATAGTAAATTCTCTCGTCTTCCTCGTGGACGTAGGCCAAAAGCCGAACCACATAAATCTCTGTGTTCTTTTGTGTGTGATTAATCTCTTCTCATAAGCCCTAGATCACAACAGAATCAACAACTGATGGCAAACTGAACTGAATTCAATAGGCACACTATGCATAAAAAATAGTGAGCATGGCTGATGTAATTTATGGTTGGGAATTGCTAGTTTTCATGTATGGATATTAGCTGATGAGTCATATAAGGAGCTTTTTTTTTTGTTTTTGAAAGATAAGATAGCCTTTCGATCATCAGAAAAATATGGATAATGTACAAAAGGAGTCTCTTACAGTGGAAGAGATCCTATGGGGCATGCCCCATCAGAGCAGAATCATCAAAAAAAGAACCCACAGCTTGGGTACAAGCAAAAAGCAATATAGAATAGAGGTCCACAGCCCGGGAACAAGCAAGCTAATCATTGAATAGAGAAATCAATGCATTCATTGAAAGTCGATGCATTATTGATAGCTAAATGGAAGATTTTGGTAAGATTATTGTGTAAGATGATGCAATATGAAGATGAGTCAAGAGTAACAAAGAATAAATCACAGACTTCTTCCTAGGCCTGGGGATTGACTTGAGCCTTTCCTCTTTTTTTTTTTTTTTTTTTGATAGAAGGTAAAATTTTATTTCACCAAACGAAGATGACGGAAACAAGAACATTGAAACTACAATGAACAAGGAAAAAACCTAAAAGAACCTATACATCAAAAGGAATCGAAGTGCAAAAAACTCCTTCTCATCCACCGTAGTAAGTCTTTCCTCCTCCTTCCCTCTGTCAATTGATGGAGGGTTTGAAATAAAATTGACAGTAGGCTAGAAATTTGATTTAAATTTCTCGAAGGAGTCATCACCAATGGGGCAAATACCATCAAAGGAAAAATCGAAGAAATAATCTTTATTCAATTATATCTAATCTATAAGATAAGAAGAGAGTATGGGGGTTTGAAATAATTGACATAGGGCTCGAAATTTGATTTAAAATTTCCAAAGGAGTCATCACCAATGGGGAAAATACCATTAGAGGAAAATTCATAGAAATAATCTTTATTCAATTGTATCTAATGTAGAAAATAAGAAGAGAGTGCATGCATATGAAGGCTCAACTAGATGTCTCCTTAGAACTGCACAAGGTGTACTATAACTTTTAATTTTGAACTTGGACCTCACCCTGTTAGTAAACAGGCTGTAAATTGAAAGTGCAAGCTAGACCAATGCAAGTCCTAGAGGTTTTTTTTTTTTTTTTTGGGGGGGGGGGGGGGGGGGGGGGGGGGGGCGTACAAACACAAGTTCACTTAAATTGCACAACGATGTATAGCTATGAAAGAGGGAAATCAAGTGATCAAATGTGTAGCGCTATAAAAGATGTGTGCTAAACACTCAATGATATGCCAATTTGTTCAAAGTATTCTAGCACGTGTGAGTTGTATGCCAAATCAACTGAAGTATGACTATCTAGCACTTGTAATCTATAGTATAGATATGAAATAGTAAAGCATTAAAGAGATAGAGGCACACAACTATTTATAGTGGTTTAGTCTTTGACCTACATCCACTCCCAAGACAACCACACGCCAATGTTCTCTTGGCTTTCACTATTGGAAGTTTTCAATAGGTGCACCTCACAAACCTTTACACATAATTTTTTGATACGGTGGTTTGATCACTAAGGTCTACTCCACCACTCTATTTTTTTTATAGTGGTAATATAGCATAGGTCTAATCCACTTTACAATGATGTAAGAAATAACAAGACAAGAATGCTTGCCTCTTGTGGATGAATCTAACTTGATGCATGTTCTGTGAAGCTTGAGCTTTGACACCAAGCTTTGAGTCCTTGCCTAGCTCCTTGGTGATGAGGATCCTCCAATTGTGCACAACCAAGTGAGGAAGGAAGTCTAGGTCTAAACTCTAAAGTGACTAAGATATACCAATGGGGTTAGTTCAATCCCTAGAAATGGATCTGTCCACAAAGCACTCTTTGAAGAGCTTTGAATGCTCAAGGATATGCTTATGAGGATCTTAGAGTGTGTGGAAGATGATGTTGAAGGTCTAATAGAGGTTTTGCCTATAGGGAGCAATCAAACCTCAAAACCTAGATCTTAATTCCACTAAACACACTCTCTTGAGCGTTGAATGCTCTTAGATCTAATTATTAAAACCTAAGAAAGTGAGTGGAAGAGGATTTTGAGGTCTCTAAAAGTGTTTTAGGGGTGGGGTTAGTTTGTAGTTTATGAGGGCTCTTAAAACCATATTAGCTGTAGCCATGAAAATGAGCTAATATTGATGGAGCTCCAATTGCTAGTCTATGGTTAGTCATAAACAGGCTACGGTTATCCATAAACCTCCAACGGCGGCTAGTTTGACCAGCAGTCAAGGTTCCTAGTATGTACAATGGTTAGCTGGACGGTTAACTGAGGAACACTATGGTTAGCCGTAGGTGACTGTAGTTCAAAAATGTCGGAAAATGGCTTTCTGGAAAAGTGACCATAAATCCTTAACGGTTGCCTTCTGGGGACTTTTGGTTAGCTAGATGGTTAGCTGTGAAATATATACGGTAACCATAGTACAAAGATGTTGAAAAACAACATTCTGTAAAAACAACCGTAGTGTATTTACACTGACCTTGAAGCCTTATGGTTAGCCGTACCCCTTGTTACAACTTAACAACTCAATTGTTCAATTTAGTCAATCTAACCCTATTGATTTTACTATTTGGTTGAAGGGTTTCAGGGGCCTATTCTTGGTTTGCTTAAGGTCCATTTTACCTGAATTGGTTGGCACAAATTGGAGAATATGACTTTGATTATCCATTGGCCTTCCAAGACTTGTTCTTTTGGATTGAACTCGATCTCACATATTGAAGCTTCCAAAGGCAAGGTCTTGGACTAAGACACGGAATTGAGAACTTAGGGGAGTGCAGATTTGACTATGGCACTAATAGTAAGTTCTTCAAAATGTATTAGAATTTCACAATCTTGGGCTTGTTGGATGGCTGACTGAATTACTCATCTGTTGGACCCAATTCATGTGGTTCAGAATTCTTCTTTTTTCTGATTGGTGGTTCGATGTTCAAACTTCATTCTACTTATGGCTGATGGCTTGGGTCTGTTTGTAACAAACATGGGGTTTAACTTTTTCCAACTAATGACTCTTTAGATATTCCAAGGTTGGAGAATGTTATCTTGTATACTGCATATTTCTCATATACAGTCCAGCTTGTAGGGCCACTTAGATGCATGTCTATTGATGAGAGGAGGCTGATGGAACGGTCTCCTAATGACAAGGGAGGAGAAAAAATCAGCTGTACCAGATTTTCCTAGCCCTTGATTTAACCGCCTTAAAGTTTAATAGCTTCTTATCCGATATATATATATATATCTATATGGGCCAGCTCTCCTAAGCTGAAGCTTACCTTATCCTAAGCTAAAACAGTGTTCGTCCCACAAATCAAAGTCGATTATCGTTGTTTTTTGCATGATGATCGTCTCCAAAATCAAGATAAATTCAATCAGAATTGGACTTTCCAGTTCCATCATGCAAAAAACAGATATAATCAACTTTGATTTGTGGGACCAGAACTATTCCAGCTTAGGAGAGCCTTGCTCATATATATATATATATATAGGGAACCGGTCCTATAAGGACCGTCTTTACAACTTACGGTGCGGACCGCCTAGTGGGGCCCATCGTGAGACCCCACTGGTCATGGGATAGAGGGGGACCGAAAGATCCAAGTGGGGCCAACCTACATATCAAATTTGAAGTCAATCTAATACTTCTAACCTCTTCATCCGTAGTCTAAAAGTTTAACAACTTTATATCAAACAAGAAAAATTGACCCTCAATCCAACGGTCTAGTTCATCCGAATCCATGATCAGAACTGGACTTTCTAGTTCCATCATGCAAAAAACAGATATAATCAACTTTGATTTGTGGGACCAGAACTATTCCAGCTTAGGAGAGCCTTGCTCATATATATATATGTGGAACCGGTCCTATAAGGACCGTCCTTACAACTTACGGTGCGGACCGCCTAGTGGGGCCCACCGTGAGACCCTACTGGTCATGGGACAGAGGGGGACCGAAAGATCCAAGTGGGGCCAACCTACATATCAAATTTGAAGTCAATCTAATATTTCTAACCCCTTCATCCGTAGTCCAAAAGTTTAACGACTTTATATCAAACAAGAAAAATTGACCCTCAATCCAACGGTCTAGTTCATCCGAATCCATGCAAATTCATGGGATTCAGTGCCTATATGGAGGTTGTGAATGTGTGGTCAATTTGGATGGGTCATAAGGTGGGCCCTAGTCGGCATTTCGAACTGTGCGGACCGTAAGGACGGTCCTTATAGGACTGTCTCCCGTGTGGGTATTTCAAGATTCAATCCAACGGTGGGTCAAGTTTCAATGAGCCTAAAATTGGGCTTGACACTGGATCATGGGATGACAAAAGCATCATAGGGTTTGCACTGATCAAACGTGGGCTCAAGTGGGCCCTATAGAGCTGCGCATGGAGTTTACTCATAGGAGAACATTATGCTCTCAGTTTTAGCGAATTACTTATTTCATTACTATGACTCATAATCCATTAAGAAACTAAATTAAATAGACTTAAAAAGAGCAAAATATTCCTCTTGGACGCTTAGGAGGCCCCACAATTGAGAATGCACTCAATTGCATCAATTAAGTGATGTAATTACACATGTGACATTTGTTAATGGAATGGTCCCACAAACAAGGCGGTCAACTAGGTTGTGCTTCGACCACAGTTATGGGAGTGATTTTGGTGGCCCATTTTGAATAGCCCTCTTGGGTTGCATCAGATGGGGTGATAATTGAATCATTGATCTCTCTCTGGCAAGTAAATGTGCAACCCAACAAACTGAATAATGAAAGCGCACACATAACACAGAGGTATTAGACTATTAGTGCACTATAGCACTATACTAACAAAAGGAAACAAACAAAATCGGATAGAGCAACCAAAAAAAAGAAAAAGAAGAGGAAATGAACATAAAAGAAGCTACAATGGAAGGCTTAAATGCACTACACTTCTCCAGCTACCTTGTTTGCCCAAAGAACCTTTGATTTCATTAGGCGTAGTTTGTTTGGTGTGAAAATGAGCCATTTACGTATGTAAATGAACCACGTGTGTAACTGTTGCATACCTAAGTCGTTTGTTTGATGTGAAAGTGTTTCACATGTGTTAAAAAATAAAAAACCCTAACTGGTGTGAAACCGTTTACTGTCTTAGGAGGTCTGAAAAAAATTCACTCCTCCTTTTCAAAAGGTGGAGGTGCAGTGTGCTGAGATGGTACATTTATAATCTCATGGGTCTCGTAAAAACATGATTTTTTTTTCAATCCTGCGGGCTTCTAATTCATGATCCAAACCGTTCATCTTCTTTAGAAGACTCGAAATGGCTTGGGGTTAGGGGTCAATATCATGGCTTAACTCTTCATGGATTTTGAGAAATTTCTGAAGAAGTCTAGACCATTAGATCTAATTCTCTGGGCTTCAGTGGGCCCTAATTCAGAATCCAAACTGTTCATCTCCTTTAGAAGGATAAACAAAGGTAAGGGGTCAAATATCTTATCTTAATTCTTGATGGATTTTGAGAAACTTGTGAAAATCATCCAAAAAATGAAAATACACCTAGAACCATTGGATGTACTCAGATTCACACGTGAAAATGGTGGTTTTGACAAACCTGGGAATTGGTTTCACATGTGCATCATTTGCATTTGTAAATGATTCACACATGTCATTTACATATGTTATTAACAAACGGCCCCTCAGCTTCTCAAAATAAGGTGATGCTCAACACCAATGGTTGAATAAACTTCCAAAATTTCCACGGTCCATGCCATGGAACAAAATATCTGTGGCCCTAGACGCTAAATTGAAATTATCGCCGCTACGGTATAAAACCTGGCTGAGCCAAGCAGTTTTCATTTAAAACATTGTTTTCGCTATTTCTTCTCCCTACAAACCGTTCCTAGGGCCCATTTGGCAACTTATTAGGTTAGTAAAAGTAATGTAAAACCTCCATTTTTCAGACAAGGGGTCACATCAAAAGTACACATCTTCAAAATTCCCTCCTTTAAAAAAAAAGTCAAAAAGCAACCTCCTTTCTCCACTAAATGACAAAAAAAACACCTACTTCGTACACAAAAAGTAAAAAAGATTCCCTACCAATCCACTAAAGACAAAATACCATCATAACCTCCTTATATTTTATTCTCTTGATTTGATGCTTTATGTCACTTTTACTTTAATCGTAAATTGCCAAACTGGCCCTAAAAAGTTGTCTCTACTCTACCTGTATATGGTCCAAATCACTAAAAAAACCACAAAATTAGTGGCTGCATAAGGTTCAAATTTTTTTTTAACACTTTAACTATTCACACCATGATGTTGCTACGTGTTGCTGCAGCCACTATGTAGTGTTTTGGCCACCGGCTGATACGCCCACCCCAACCGCTATTTTGATCCTTGATTGGTTGATCCATGCTCTTTCCTTGTCACTTATATGATGGCATTGCTAGAGTAGATCTCCACAATTATTTTAAAATGAACATGGATCTCCTTGAAGATGCTATCCATTATTTCAGAATGATCAATTTTTTATTTTTTATTTTTTTTATAACTATTTCAGAATGATCATAACTTCTTATTAGTCCATTGGATCATGTTTTGGGATCTCCTTAGCCAGCTAAGTCTGCTGGACTAGTTTAGTTTTGGAGTAATCCACCTGAACTTGTTCTTAAATATTAAAAAGGTTGATCTCTGTTTCTTTTGTATTTGCCACATTTCTCCAAGCTCTGTGGATACAGATACAAACCACATCCTGTTAATTGGAATCTGGCATTCCTGGTACTTTACCTTATTGTTTCACGCTTCTTTGGGAGTCCAGAACATGGGCAGCTAGGTGTATGGAGCACCAGCAGCATGTAATGATGGCCGCCTGGTACATAGCTGTTTCACCTAAAAGCTCACCTACGCCTTCTGCTTCCTGTTTTTGCATCCATTTTGCAGGACCCCTGCAATTTTCCCTTGACACATGGACTGACACGTACACAGATTGTAATGTCAAGATATGACTTTGATTTTATTGTTGATTATTATTTGGTGAAAATTGGTTTTGTCTGTGCAGTTGAAGTGGAAGTCTGAAGGTGAGTTGAGTGAGTGGGTTACCAGCCCTGGATATGCTGAAGTTGTTAACAGCCCCCTCCACATACCCATGTCAGGAAAGGGAGGTCGGACAACCAACAGGTCAAAGGTCTCAAAGTCTTCTATATCTGGACCGCAAACTCCCATGTTGAATGTTGGTGAGGAGTACTGCAATCTGAATTATATCCATAATTTAGTACATGGAATAGTAGGATAAAATCATTAGTTTTGTTCTGGGTAGTTGTGTTGTTTGAGAACTGATCGTGGGCTCAGATCCTTTGATGTAGTGTATTGAACAACATAGTGTGTGTTTCCTAAAGCATCAAACCATATAAGTGTGACCCAAGGTGTGGTGATCCAGGCTATTGTACAGTACCATTGTGCGAGCAGTTTTATTTAATAATCCCTATCTTTTAAATCTGGGATGTTCATTGACATGTTCTTCTGTCAGTTGGCGCTAGCTCGAGTTTCAATGCATATAGCAGGGCTCCCATTTAATTTACATTAAGTTTGACACATGCCTAACTCCATTCGGTCTCCATTTGGGGTTTCTGGAAAACTGAATGGAGTTAATCATGTCTGATTATCTGATTGTAGTAAAGTTCAAAGTAATGATAACACAAATGATTTGGTTATATAAATGAGCGGTTTGGATTAATGGTGGTGGGGCCCTTTCACTCCATCCTCTGCTTTGAACTATCCTAATCCTGTGCAAAGTGTACTTTTCAATGTCTGTCTTCAATTTCTCATCTTAGACATCTCGAGCATGCAACCGAGTTGGCGGCAACTATTCAACAGAGGACTCCAACATGCCGCCGTGATCCTTAATCTTGTCTGCAAAGTCTCAATGGAGAATTTGGACCTGTTGCTGATTTCTCCATGGACGTGAATGAGATGGGGATCCAATAGATTGTGCCGGAGAGGTAGACTGTTGTTTTGAACGAGGATTTGCCGGAACTCATCCTCTAGACATGGTGATCTCACAGTACTTCAACGTTTAAGCATTTGGAATTGAGCAACAATAGAGATGAGAGGATGATATTTGAGGAACTTATCAACAATGGAAAGGTTGTGGGCAGCTGTAGTGAGGGAATCTTTCCAGTGGAGACATTTTTAGAAAGAGGTGACCATGTAGCAGGGAGGGACGTACTTGTGCTCCGTGGTCAGGGGGGAGAGAGAGATTGGGTGTTTTTTTCCCCTTGGACGTGCTGAGGTCTGTGGCAATGAATTGGATGAGAAGCAGAAAGGTGGAGAAGATTGAAAAATGTCTTAGGGAAGAGCCCAATGGTTTTTGGATGCGGTGGGTGGTCCTATGATTTGTTATTCGTGTAAATTGTTGCTTCAATAGTAGAGTTTGGATTTGAAAAACTCTGAATTGTTACACAGACAGTATCTAACCTTATATACAAAATTTTAATCCCGACAAGATATGTATAAGCAAGAGGTTCACATAGGGTGCCAGTTTTCTATCATTAATTGTTTTTTTTGCTTAAATGTGCAATATATTACTAAACAAAAGAGAGCAGATGGTACAATCTACCTGAACATTATACAGATATTCCTAGTGGTCTAAGTGATCTACTTATATAATATATTACATGCCATACTTTATAGTTTATATTATAAATAATTGATGCAGCCTCAGATCTGGAAGTGGTGATGGAACGGTGATGGACTGGGTGTAGGCAAACTTTACGGAAGAGTTTGCCGAATCTTGGACAAATTCCAATGAAGACCAACTCTGCATATGGGAATTGGCCGAATTCCTCTCGGAACTCAACTCACACAACCATTGGCAAACAAACATACCAATTTTTATAATTGAATAATCATGAATTGCTCTCCTAATAGAGGGATTACATATTTATATGAAGGGTTGGACATCCCCTTTCCCAGTATCCTAGTAGAACCCTACTTTCCTAAACAATAAAGGAAACTAAACTTGCTTAACAATTCAAATAAAATAAAACTCCCAATTTCAAAGACTGTTAAATAAATCACAACTCTATAAAACTCTTGAGTAATCAAAACTTCTAACTAAATGGATATTCTGTTGGGCCTGGGGATTGGGCCCAATTAACTGGCCTACCATGGGTCTGGCCTGCATCAAGAAAGCCTACAACTACTAATATGATGGAGGGATGGGTGACTTCTTCAAGTGGTCCTTGGAAGATGCAGTTCTTATTTAACAAGATTCATCACTTAGCGTCACTTGTTCGAGTTTCATTTCAGCATACTAGTAGATGGGTGAACAGGAAGGCAGATTGTCTTGCTAAACAAGGGGTTGACCGTGTGTGTAGCTTAAATGCTATTGTCATGTAGTTAGGATTGGTGTTCGGTATATATCTCTTATACCGTTACATCGGTTTTAATATGTTTCTTTGTTTTTTGGTTTTCCTGGTTGTATCTTTCAGTCTTTTTAATATAATCCTTAGTTATCGATAAAAAAAAGGACGTCTAGGGAGGTCAAGGACGATGCGTGTATTGTAGTTCATGTTGGTGGTTCATGATGTGGCGATCTTGGATCTGTCAGTAGCTGGCAGTCGAGTTGCAAATGTGATGAGTGAAGTTGTTCCATCCGTAGATGAGGTACAATATTTATAGGTCGTGAGTGCCTGAAGCTTGTAACAGTGAGAGGGAGGAGATGTGCTTGTGCCTCAGCAATTTTGTTAGAAGTATGTTTGCAAAGGTGGGCTTCCTAGTGAGAGTGATGTCAGAGTTGTTGTAGTATTGTTTCCATAAATGCACAAGTGCCCATGTTTCATTCTTGGAGTTTTAAAAGAGTATCTATTGCAATGAAGTAGTTGATAGAGTTGCCAGCCAGTAATTCCAAAACCAATTGGTGATAGGAAACTGCACAAACAACTACTTAACACCCCCCCTCGAGCGGGGCACTGTCTGGATTCGAAGTACATGCCCGCACAAGACTACAACGGGGCATGGAGCCTTCTTACCCTGCGCACTTGCGCCCGCACAAATACATAACGCGGTATGGGGCATTTTTACTCTGTGTGGTTTTGAACTTGAGACATCTGACTTTGATACCATGGTAGAGTTGCTAGCCAGTAATCCCAAAACCAATTAGTGATAGGAAACTGCAGTGATAGGAAACTGCACAAACAACTACTTAACAGTAGTCACGTTCAACGATGATGGGTGTGATGGAGTGAGCGCAGTAGCCAAGTGCAATCCCTTGTAGTAAGGCTTGTTGTTTTGCCTTGACTGCACTGTGGCCTTGCTTTGCCTCAGTGTATGTGAGTAGGAAGTGGCCTGATCTCAAACGATGCCCCAATGCCGATGGAGCCATTAGCATTATGGTAGGAATCATCAAAGTTTAGTTTGATGCGGCCTTAACATGGTGGGATTAGGGATGCAAACGGGTTGGTTTTGGGTTGGAACCGTATTGGACCTGAAACTAGAACCATTTTGTAGAGGTGGTTCCAGTTCCAATTTGGAATAATGGAACTTGTTTTCTGGTTCCGGACCTGGTTCTAATAAAAAGACCAGGATCCAGTTTCTGGAACCGAATCTTGAATCATTTCCGTCTTTTTGTTTATTTATGTGCTTAAAAAGGGATATCATTCAACCCAAAAATCCAAAAAGGGATATCATTCAACCTAGTAACAGTGCATCTAGTCTACCTTCCACAATTGTTAAATTCGAACATCTTCAAAACCAATTATAGGTTGGTACATGAAGTTTTTGACATTAGCCTATACAAAGTCAAGAACCATGTCTTAAAGATGCATATCCAATGGAACTATCAAACTGGGAAAGGGGAAATAAAAACCTTAGCCTCTTTAAATATAATGGGCTAACAGGCCAAGCGCTGGGTCCATGCGTTGAAACCTGTATGGATCTAGACCCGTTTAGCAATCGGAACCTAAATTGGATTTCAGATCCGGGCCCGTTTGTTTATCGGAACTCAAAACCTTTGGATCATTGGATGTCCGTTTGGATCCCTAGGTAGGTTCTTCTTCTCCCTTTTTTTTTGGGTGTTTGGTGGGGCCATGTTGTTCGGTTCAACACAAAGGTTGTGGGTGATGGTCCATTGGTGAGGGTGGCAAATGGTATGGTGATAATGG
The DNA here is from genome assembly GCA_029852735.1 of Persea americana. Taxonomy (NCBI): domain Eukaryota; kingdom Viridiplantae; phylum Streptophyta; class Magnoliopsida; order Laurales; family Lauraceae; genus Persea; species Persea americana. The sequence continues at coordinate 998,947 of CM056820.1, forward strand.
CCTGTCGTTGAAGTGGGTGTGATTGGTAGAGGTAGAAGCTCCTATCTTCCCACATAGACCATGAGTGTGATTCCTAGACGTGGATGGGCTGATTGGGCATGCCAGAATCATTATGCGATTGATGGGCTTGGTCAGGTTATGTTGTGAGGCAAACAGGCCCAAGGGAGGCAAGTGGGTGGACAAGCATTGAACAGGTGGTCAATGGTTTTGGCTGAGGTGTGATAACATATACAAAGTGCGTCATTATGGGGTATCAAGTGGTGTAGGTGGCTCCTGGTATTGTGGTGAGCATTCAATAGATGTTAAGGGTCTGTTTAGATGCACCAAAAAAGGGAAAGAAAATAATATTTAGAGAATACAATCTTTCATTTTCTAAAGAAAAACATCTTCTACCTTTGGCACTCCAAGAAAAAATAAGAAGAAAGATTAGTTTTTTTTTTTTTCAAAAATCTTAATATTTTTTCCTATAGCTCCTTTATATAGAAAGCTTTCTACTATATAAAAATCTTGCAAAATGCAGTTTGCAAAATGGTTAAGTGATGTCTTTACTTCACTAAATCTACTATGATGTGTTTGTTTACAACTTTACATGCGTGGCAAAGTAATGTAAGGGCAGATGTCACTTCATAGTAAAGGTAAGGTAAAGTAAAGGTTAGATGAAGTATGTGGTGAAGTAAAGTGGGAGAGAAAGAGGGGTAAAGTAGTTGCTTTTTGTATTGACTTTACTTTATCATACTTTACTTGGTCATGTTTGTTTATTACATATGTGGTGAAGTAAAGTTAAGGTATTTGTCACATCATGTTAAAAGTTGAGGTAAAGTATGGTGAGATAAAGTATGTGGTGAAGTAGAGTGCCAGAGGGAGAGGGGTAAAGTAGTTTCTTTTTGTATCGACTTTACTTTATCATACTTTACCATGGTTTGTGGCAAAGAAAAAGCGGCTTGTGGTGCAGTGTGGTTAAAGAGTGGCAGCTAGATTTTACTTTACCAAACTATTTTTTCATTTAAATATGGTAATGGTAAAGGGTGAATGTTTTCACATCCGGGTCAAGGCATGTTTGTTTATTACATATGTGGTGAAGTAAAGTTAAGGTAGTTGTCACATCATGTTAAAAAGTGAGGTAAAGTATGGTGAGATAAAGTATGTGGTGAAGTGTGTGTGCGCGCGTGTAGATGTGTGTGTGTAGAGAGAGAGAGAGAGAGAGAGAGAGAGAGAGAGAGAGAGAGAGAGAGAGTTAAATTGTTGCCTTTTGTATTGACTTTACTTTGCCATGGTTTTATGTGGTAAAGAAAAAGTGGCTGCTAGACTTTACTTTACCATGTTACCTTTTCATCTAGACATGGTAAAGGAAAATATATCACATTTGGGTCAACTTTACTTTTACCTTAATTTTACCACTTACTAAATGAACATGCTCAAACGGAGACTAAAGATTGTGGTGATGAAATTTTCTTTAATGATTAAGCAAGGTGGGAAGTATACTTGAGTAATTTGGATTTTAAAGGTGGGTCCCATCTTTTGATTTGAAGTGATAATTTACATATAAATAAAAGTATTTTATAAGTAATTATTCTAATAATGAAAATACTATTATCAATAACATTAATTTGTTATCTTGAAGTTTTTTTCTTAACATATACTATAATTTGTAGCTGATGCCAGGCAACTCAATTTAAAACCTATTACATTCTTAAAAAATTTCCAAACAACAAAAATATTACAATATTTAAATATTGCACTATTCTATTCTGTACTATTTTATTCTTGCAATATTTAAATCTGTAAATATTTTATTATGGAAACAGCGAAGGTCCTAAGTGAAAAACTTAAAGTTTGGAGGATATGGGAAGGGCCCACAGTTGGGTCCAAGGTAGCTATGGGACATGGGGAATCGAATGTATAGCCTGGTAGAGGCCCTTGATGGAGCAGATGCTGGTGGTTTCTGAACCCTAGCAAGGTATATCTTGGCATCCCGGAGAGATGGCCAAGATCTCATTGGTTATGTCTGGCCCCAAACTAGTCCCAATTTTGCTGGTGGATGAGATTGAGATAAGCTCAATGATTAAATAGACTTCAACTTAAGCCTTCTAGAAAAAAAAGGACTCCAGACTCTCAAAATACAACACAAACTCTAACAAAATTCTATATGGAGTCAAACCCAATAAAACTTGGAAATAGGCTTCACCCTATCGGTAATATGGAGCTGGGCCATTACTTTTTTTCAATCGTTGTTAGAATTGCACAATCCTGGGCTCATTGTATACGTAATTGAAATAAATCATCTAATGCACCTATATTCATGCCATTCAGACGGCTTGGGACTTAAACAGCTCATTAAGTCTTTTATTGACTTAGACTCAGAAGGCAGTTACTCAAATCCCAGGGAATGTTTGGACATGCAACAATAATGATAAATGTGGTCCCATGGTCTTCACATGGGGCCCATCTGTTGCTCTGGGAACACGCCTTGGTGTCATCAGGGAGACCCCCATACTTTGGGTTCCATCAGTCTCTCTTTCAAAGGTAACAAAGAATCGTATTCACTAACATAACAGGAGAGATAATGGTAGATTGTTTTATATTCTCTGCAGGTTCCCCTCTTGGCAATACTCCCACCCCCGTTGGAACTTGTCGTTACGATAGCTCTCTAGGTAATTCAAGCAACAATTGCTTTTCAGATGGTATTTTCATTAAGTGCAAAGTGATTAACTGTGAAAGCTTTCGGCTTTCCAGTTGCTTCTGCTAACTGAAGAGACAATGAGTTTCTCGATGCTTCTCTTTGGGTCAAAGTAAAAAGCACAAAACTGAATGTGCTACTAACAAACTGCAACACTTCCCAGGTCTCTTGACAAAAAAGTTCATCAGTTTGATCAAGCACGCAGAAGATGGTGTTTTAGACTTGAACAAAGCTGCTAGCACTTTAGAGGTTAGCATTCTATCAGTTCTGGATCAAGTGTATGTCCTTCAGCATAATTATTATGAGGGTTTCTGTTGCTATAGGTGCAGAAGAGGCGAATATATGACATCACAAATGTCTTGGAAGGAATTGGACTTATAGAGAAGAAACTTAAGAACAGAATACGTTGGAAGTAATCTGAGATTTATTTTCTTTCTTTGCACATGTTGCTTTCCTTGGAAATGTACCTATATCAAGTAAATGGATGGGGATGGAATTCATATAACAATCTGTTGACAGGGGGCTTGATGTGGACAGGGGGCTTGATGTCTCGGGGCCAGGGGTAGTTGATGATGATGTTGAAATTTTACAGGTAAATAATTGAAGTTTAAGTTAATTGTTTTTGTTTTTTTCCCTTACAAATACTGTAAAAAGTATTTATATGTTATTTTCTTTCCACACCTTGCCTAATTCCACTGATGTGCTGATGTCACGTATGCAGTCTCCAACAAGTATTTTAACATTATAAGTTCCGAACATGTGTTTGTCTTCTTTGAGTGTCATAGTTGGATCCTTAACTAAGCAGGAATATCTGAGCTGGGTCCTTGACATGGATGTGGATTTCCATTTCCCTGGCTTGATTCTACCTACGGGGATTTGAACTCCATTCCAACCTTTTTCAAATAGAACTAGCCACAGTAATTGGACTACAAACTTATAATTGCTATCTTGAAATTATTATATTTATAAATTACAGGTTGTAATCAATTCTTTATCCTGGGAATTGTTATAGAGAATCTGCTGTATCCTATTTCGTCATACTTGATGCATGTGTCCGTGCTCTGTCACATAGTATGTTGATGGCTGACCATTTTTTAACTGAAAAAAAATTAAAAAATGGAAGAAAATTTGGGTTTTGAGACTTAAGAGAGAATGCTTCCAGTTTTGTTGTTTCTTGGCTGGGCTGAGTTTTTTTCAGTCAACCTCCTTTTCAGAGCAATAAATTTTATCATTATATATATTTTTTGTTATATAGTAACTGCTTACTTGTAGAAGTACCCTATATTGAATTATTCCATGATATATTTAAGAAATATACTAGTCTGAAATTTTTCTTTAAGAAATATGTTCCTTTAATAGAATGGACAACTGTGCCCTGATGTCATATACTCATATTTGAGAAATATACTGGTATATAATTTGTATTCGAGAAATATTTTCCATCCATAAATTGGACAACTGCTGGTCTATAAATGGCCTTCACATAAACAGGTGCTATTGCACAACATGATGCATAATGATTACTGCTGTTATAATGTAGACTTTGGCATTTATTTGGTTGATTCTAATTCAGGCACTGATACATTCTTTTTTTCCCTGTAATTTTGAAGCTACTTTTTTGTGATTCTTCAAAACATTCAAACTTCACTGACCTCTGCCACTGTGATAAATGTACCATGAATACATTCATTTTTCCAATTAATATTGGAGCTCCACCGTTTGGAGTTTCTCCCTTAGATGCATTTGACTCTCAATTACCTCTCTCCATTGTGCTAAATTTAACTTGATCTAGAATGGCAAATGTGGCTGTGCAACTGAATGTACAGTTTGAATGTCTTGTTTGTAATGGAATGTGGAATTCAAATTTTCTATTGATGTCGACTTACTATTTTTGCAGGAAGAAGTCCAAGATCTTTCAATGGAGGAACAGATATTAGATGATGAAATCAGGTTATGTAGTTTTTGGTGCTTGGTGATTCCAAAACTCATTGTTCTTTACTCAACTGCCTTTTTTTCTTCATTTTTGTTTTGGCTGATACTTTTAGTTCATTGCAGAGAAATTCAAGAAAGATTGAGAGAAATGAGTGAGGATGAACATAATCAAAAGTAGATTATCTACTCTTACAAGTCACATTGGCTTACTAAAAATAAGTTTGTATTTAATGAAGTCACCGTGTTTCCTTCACTTAGGTGGCTTTATGTGACGGAAGAGGACATAAAGGGCCTACCCTGCTTTCAGGTTGGTCTATTTTCAGATGTATTATGATGGGCTTTCAGCAGCCTGTGAACATAAATGTCCATGTCTCAATTCTGAACTTTTAATTTTGCTTTTATTTTTTTATTTTTTGGTTTCACATAACTGTTATTTTATTGTTTCTTGTTGGTAGAACGAGACCCTGATTGCAATTAAAGCTCCCCATGGCACTACGCTTGAAGTCCCAGATCCTGATGAGGTAAGCAGAGATGCGACAGAAGCTCGTTAAAGAAGTCAGAGTTACATTAAAAGTTCATGATGCAGCAAAAAATTCTCCTCCCTTTATGCACAGGCTGCCGATTATCCTCAGAGGAGATACAGAATCGTCCTAAGAAGCACCATGGGTCCAATCGATGTTTACCTTGTTAGGTTATGTTGTTTCTCATTCTGTCAATTTCCGTTTCCTCTTTAGGTCTAATGATAGTCCCAAGCTTTGAAAAAGAAAAAAAACTCAAGTCACATTTGGATGAATTGACTGGAACTCAATTTGGCCACTGCCCACCCACACCCAACACCCACACACACACCCCAATGAACAAAATGAGTTTCTCGTGGACACAAAAAAGTAAAAACACTTTTTCCTTTCCTCTATTGTGTTGTCTCATCAGAGCTCAACTGATTCTTCAACTGTATCCAGCTTAATTGGATATTGCGTCAGGGTTTTGGGCTCAGATCTACTCTTTATATTCTTAAATTGCCTTGGGGCTTCACTAGATTTGGATCCAAGTATGTAGCATAACTTAGAATTGTATCTGGTTAGGGATCGGAAACATTCTATTTTTATTTTCCGTATTCTTTTTTTCCCTTCTATTTAGTCAATTTGAGGAGAAGTTTGAAGAGATGAATGGTGTTGAAGCAACTCCAAATCACCTCCCTGCCTCAAGTTCAAGGTCTGCTGAGACCCAAGCAGTGGCAACATTGATGGAGAGCCGAAGGAAGGAGATGGAATTAGAGGCGCACCCAGATGCTCATAGGATGTGTGCAGAGCTAAATGCCTCACAGGACTTTGTGGGTGGGATCATGAAGATTGTCCCTTCTGATGTTGATGTAAGTGTTGTGATGCTGTAAGCTGCTATTTCTTATCATAGGGTTAGCAATTTCATGGAGAAACAGAAATACACAACACATAGGTCACTTATAGTGATTGGAATTAGAATGCCATTGGTATTTGAAGAAAGATATAGAAAGTGAGTTTTTGATAGGCAATTAAATTGGATGAAAGTGTAGCTGTCTTTAAATTTAGGGAGAAGCCTACTGAAGAAATTGCCCTTTCTATCTCTAAAATGTAATCACTTATTAGTTTTAAAATGAAATATTTGCTATGTGATAAGGACTCCATTCTTTTTAATGTTTCTGTTCAGACACCCCAGGTCAGACTTATGATCGACACACATTGACACAACAGTTAGATAAAAAACTATGAATTATTTTATAATGTCATATTATATATTGTATTTATGCTATTGCATTTTTCTATATCTTATGATTTATATAAAAAAATTATTTATTGTGATCAGTTTTATGTTTAAAAATAAAATTACATATTTTTGTCGATGTATGTTATTGCATTTTTCTATATCTTATGCATTAATAGAAAAAGTTTTATTATTGTGATGGTTTTTTATGTTTAAAAATCAAAATCACATTTTTTTCAATATTATTTATTTCTGTGGGACATGTTGCTGCATCAGGTATCTGAGAATTTTTCCACCATCCAACTGTGACTTTTGAGATGTGTCTAATTTACACAGGATCATTGTTTTATTTCCCAAGCAATGAAAGTTGGGGGTTTTCAAGATGTGGTGCTCTGGTCGTAACTGTTGTCCTCGTCTTTTGATAACTTTTCTCCTGAGAGTAAACATGTCTTTTTGTTTGTGTATATGTGTGTGCAGAGTGCTGATTACTGGCTTCTATCAGATGCTGAAGTAAGCATCACAGACATGTGGAACACAGAAGGTATCCTCACCAGAAAATAAATATACCCCTTCTATTTTCTTTCCTTTTGAATGTCAAAACTAAATGCCATGACTCTTACAATAGCTGCAGTTGAATGGAATGGGGTTGATAGATTCAATGCGAAGTTTGTGGCGGGTGATGAGGCCACCCTACGGCCACAGGCTTCATCGGATGTTACTGAAGTGCCATCAAATAACAATTCTTAAGATGAAATGGAACTGATGGACTAAATCAAGAAACTGAGGTCTGTATTTCTTGGTCATTTGCTATCTCCCTATATCGGTCTAATTCAATCCTAATTTTGAATTCATCGGGACCATGGGTGGCTGACTAGAGCCTTCCATTCAAGGTGTTGTAAATGGCTGTAATCAGGGGATGTGAAGATAGAATATAGCTAGTTCAGGGTACAGTGAAAATTTTAAAAATATTTAGAAATGATTAAAATTGAAATCTATTGTAGTCCATTCATTTGATTCATCTTCAGCTCTTTTAGCTGATTTGATTTTGATCTCTCTTTATGCATGGCCAATTTTGGAACGTTATGTTTTGTTCAGATCAATGTAGTCTCTTATAGTAGATATTATGCAGTGATTTCAAACATGAGGGGAGCTACATTCTTCAATATTTTAGGTAGCATTAGATGGTTTTCAGCCTATAGCAGAAATTTGCAAAGGTTCTTCCTTGTAAATATTTCAAGGAAGAGGTTCTAAAGAATGCCCGTATTGAAAGAGGCTATTTCTTTTGAGAAGAGTCCCCCTTTTAGAAGCAATAAAACCTTGCTGTGTGTCACTTGTGTCATGCATGGAGATAAAATAGTTGGGGACGAGAGGAAGTAGGAGATGTTGGAAGAAAGTGGGCCTCGTGGATAGGTTTACAAAAACTTTTGACCCATTTAACGCAGGGATCAAGTATCCATAAGGCTTTAAAACCCAATTCAGGATCCATGGCCTCTTTCTCCTTATCATGTACAGTAGAGAACTTTATCTAGAAGATAGAAATAACACCTAACAAGTAACCACGAAATTCTACAGTATACAAGGAAGTAGATGTTCACCTTAGGAGCTTGGTAGTGCTTTAATGGAGAAGTTGATCTCTTTTTCAAAGCGAATTAGGATCTCCTTGACGTCCCAGTCTCCCACGCTATGACCTGTCTCAGATCTCTTTCATCAAGGAGATAGGTGGGATCTCCAAGAGAAAACAACTAGAAGCTCTAAGGGAAACCGAAAGAGAAACTAGAAGAGGAGAGAGAGGTGTGCAACTCTTGCACAAGAAAGGGGTTGGGCGTGAATCCAAGGTGTAGGACGTCCAAGGCTTTTCTCTCCCTTATTTATAGCTCTAAGCAACCTCCCTTTACTAATTAATGGTAGAAGTCTTACTTCCATAAGAATCAGTAACCTTCTCTTCTTACTATTACCACTATTTGAAGTCTCACTTCAAATAGAAATAGTAACTTTCTAATTCCTTTCATTTTGAGTTCAAGTAGAATTAGTAATGATCTAATCTTGGGCTAGCATGGGGACCACTAGGGATTCCGTAGAAAGCTGGCTCCAACAGGGACACCGCGACCCTACATCTCATGTGCAATTCGGGCCCACAGTTAATTGTAAATAACTCCACTATATAAATACAATTGAACTCTGGTCTTAGGAATAAATTACAAGAAGACCCTAAACTTCCCTATCACTACAAGTAGGCCCCTCCATCTATATCCATGGTTCAATTGGACTAAACCTGTCCCACCAATTTAGATCCACATCTTATTATCCTTGAGACCCAATGAATCACAATAATCATCAGTACTATCCAATTAACTCTTAATTGAGATGGGTGCGCACTTACTAATGATAAATCCATTAATTGGCACAAGGGGATAATAGAGATAGAGTTCATCTTGATCATTGAATGTTCCCACAGTTTTACTACCACGTACCAAAGACACCAAGGTATTGACCTATGGTGGCCTCACTCATTGGTGACTCAAATCAAATGAATAGACGGAAACTTGAGTTCATCAATGTCTCAGGATTGAGAGCTTATTGCTAGGGAATTATGAGAGCAGACCTTAAAGTAAAGACAGTGTTTCATAAGGTGCTTTTCATGGTCCTTCAATACATCTAATGTACCGGCACAATGATCCAGAGTGTTATACTCCGATGATCGAGACAGATCACATTATCTCATAGTGATCATAATGCTGCAACCTTATCAGATGAGATGCCTAATCTCATCACTAGTTGTGAGGTTATTTAAGTATAGGATTTGTGACACATGTTTTCCATATGTGGATCTCATCCACACACATGTATTACATCTAATATACTTGTGGGCTCTGGTTTATCTCATGAACCTTTATGTCATTCGTATTGGTTATGTGTAAAAAAGTAACAAAACACTATTTATCTCATGAAAAATAAAGCATGATTATATTGATATGGATTAATTTAGTACATCACTTATTGAATTGAGACCATACAATCTAACAGGGGAGAGAGTAAAAACAATATCTCCTTAAATAGGAGAGTCAAAACAATGTCCCTTATGAAGGAGAAAAAAAAAAGGAGATGAAAAAAGAAATTGGGAGCAGATCCTTTGATGCTCTGCAACTAGAGAAATTCTATAATAAGCGGGCATCCATCGGTGGAGCCATAGCTTGTAAAATCTGAACTGCTCAAAATAATAACCTTCGCATGTTGGCTCTAGGACGAATTTAACTTTGAAAGGAATTGGGCCCATTGTTAGATTAATCACATGTAAAATGCAACTACTCATTAAGTAAAATTTAGCCTTACACATGATCAATCTGATTGTAGGACCAACTACTCATTAAGTAAAATTTAGCCTTACAGTTACAATAGTTTTCTTTTGTTAGAAGAGGCATTTCATTTTAGAAAAGCTCCCCCTTTAGAAGTCCATGTGTCGCATTTGAGGGAGATAAAAAAGAGAAGTGCGAAGTTTTATCCTTCATGCATGGCATAGTGACACATTGTGTTTTTGTTGCTTCTAAAAGGGGGAGAACTGGTTCCAAAAATATGAGGGAGGGATACTTACTGTTTTACTTTCATGTTATTTTGGTTATAAAATTAATTAAGATCAATGGTGATAGGCTTGTGTCCTCTGCTGTTATTAGTTATAGTCCAATTCTTTATCCATGTCTAGACGTGTTGAAATTGCTTTGGCAGCTAAGAAAAGTCAAAATCATTTGGCATTAAGGGTGGTGTTGCTTTTTTTTTTTTTTTGTTTTTTTTGTTTTTTTTTTTTTTAAGTTGAGGCATCCTTATATGTGCATTCACCCATTGTGATCAGATGGGAAGGTTCCTGCAGTATTCAATTGAAGACCTGAAGGTGCCAATTTGCTGCTTAAGAATTGTTTTCATTCCAAAGGTTGACGTGTACAAAAAACAAGTATAACTCAAGGTACGAACAGAGTTATATATGATCCATTAGAATTGGCTTGTCACGAAGATCAGATTCAGTAACTAGCCAGCCTGCTTATCCTACTGGGAATGCATGGGAATAGGATTATGAGCTTCTGTTGGGCAGAACTGGATTGTAGATGCGTCCTTGTTAACTAGGGGTGGCAATGGGCGCTTGTTTACCTGATTACCTCAAGGTTCTGATCCAAAACCTTACGTATAGGCACTGATATTTGGCCTGACTCAGATTTGGAACTGAAGTCGTGGGCAGCTCAAGATTGTGTTGGTCCAGATCCACAATCTTTAAAAGCTGTTATAATCGTTAAGCTAGTGACATTTGCTAATTTACATATACAATAATATGTACATAGAACCCTAACCTAACCCGCTATTACTTTACCTATCCTACCATTTTGAAGATGTATCCACTAGTTATATCTTTTCATTACTCCCCCTTTTCTCCCTCATGGTTGGCTTCCCACTCCTTATTTTTCCCTGTGTGTTTGTAAGGTTAGGATACTGTCTCCACATCTGTTATTTGGTTGTGCATACAGAGAATATTGAAACTAGACCACGTTTTTATGCTAGAAGGAGAAAAGGTAGATGTAATGATGCATATTAATACATGTAACATGGTTTCTTGTTATGAAAAATGTGATTTTTGTACTTCCATTACTTGGTCACTGGATTTTTCATGTATACAATTTAAACTAGACCACATTTTGTTTTGTTCCCGTTTGGATTTGGGCCATCCATTGTGTTCTAGGTCTTGAATCAGGTGTAGCAAATGGGGAAACATTGTAAGTCACCACCCTTTCATGAATTGGTACTCCCCTTAATTTGACATTAATCTAAATTATACTCAATGTTGTATTGAATTCATAATGTAACTTAAGAAATCGGTTGAAGCTGAAGGCTACAAAATCAATGTTAGTGATGATTTGATTTTAGATGATTTTGGAAAATCATAAGCACAATGAGACCTTTTATTATGCTACCCCCTTGTGATTGACATGCATATAAGTGGGGTCCCACATAGTGCTCAGAATTGTACCTTACACCTGTGTGTGTATGTAGCTATGGATATAGTTGATTGAATTTTTGGTCCTTTGAAAGAAAAATCATATTGGGTTCCTAAGCATCTGTGTATGAGATTATGGGTTTTTTTTTTTTTTTTTTTGCTGTAAAATAACACTAATGTCACACCCCCGAACTCGGATCCCTGCAGGGGTCCGACCTCGGAGACGTGAATTGAGAAGTATGTTATAATTAATATTTCTCCTTCGGATCTGCGTGTGTGAGGAAGATAAAATTCCCAAATACATCGAAAATATTTTGCGGAAGCTTACGTGGCGTTGCGACCCGGAGCCCGTGGCCATCGGATTCCGTGTCGCACTCAACCTTTCAGCATAAGGCTGTAATAGCAATATTCATACTCAGATTGGAACTAAAACATGATATCAAGATATGCTGACAGTAACAGGCTAATTATTACTCAAACATATTCAAGTTATAATTTAACAAGTGCATTAATTACGATCTCAAGGAAGAAGGCTAACAGAAGCCTTACAAAATAATAAGCTAAGAACAAATATTATCCAGGTGTGTAACGTATCTCTGGAGCCGGCACGACGTCTACATGACATCAGTGATAAACGAACCTGCAAAACTCGTGGCTTTACAACCATCTGCACACGCACTAGCTCAAGATGGAAACCTGCTACCTAAGGCATCAAAGATAGAATATCAGACCAGATGGTTTGGCAGGTGATCAATTTAGGTATGAGCATATACAAAATTAAGTTTAAAAGAAGTAATGTGTTAAACAATTTACTGAATTTAAAACAGACTTACAGAGTTTAAAACAATATACTTGCCAAGCGAACGAAAGTCTATGAACGATATACGAAATCAAATTAGCATGATTAGTAAATTCATTTTTCAATACCAAAGCACATTTGAAAGTCCTAAAGAAATCATGTTAAGGTTGCAAGATAAGAACATTGAAATCCATGTACAAGATAGAAACTACAGTGATAAACTTGACTGAGTGGATGGCAACTACATGAAGTTATATTTTCCGTCACACGAGGTAATGAGAGCATGCATGATAATAATTCTCTGTCACACAAGGTGAAGGGAACACATACGATCATAACCCAGTATAACTGGGCATCACACACGAGTCCCACCGCGGAATTGGCTAAATAAACATGCACGATATCCCAAGCTACAGTTGGCACGAAGTATTTAAGGACCTAAGGCGGTTGATAAGACCGACAAGGTCGTCCAAGCTGAGTGGTGCCGACAAGAAATAAATACACACGAACTTTCAAAGCAATGTTTGATACACAAGAATTCGGGAACTACTCACACAATATCATGAACATGCACATTTGTTCACTAGAATTCACGAATTAGTAGTCCTGACACGATGTAATGAGAACACAATTGACGCGATGATTCCCAAAAATGGGGTTTTTAAAATAAAACCTTGGAAACATAATTTTCAAGACGACATGAAAATCCACGCAACGCTTTACAAATTCATAACGGTATTCTTGAATTGATAAGGGACTACTCTGCATACTGAAAATAACTGCATACACACGAGCGTACACGAAATGAGTAGCCTTATCAAAAGCACACACGACGTGGCGAACCACACGAAATCCACACTTGATACTAAGTCAAAACCTTTTAAAAATCCACATTATTGCAAACAAATGCCTTTTCACATCAACCCTATGGTTTTCAAATCAAACTTCTCAAGCATATGTTAAGGCCTATCATTTGAACCCTGTGTAATTGAAACCCAAATGTTGGTATTAAAAGTGGATTGGTGCCCCTGAAGCTAAACAACATTTCGGATTTCAACTGCACAATGTCAAGTTAAAAGTCCTTAATCATATTCTGGTTTTTTATTCCCAAAGAAATCCCACAAAATTAGGTCAAAATTGAAGTTCGGTCACCTGTCGGTTGGCTGTCGGTTAGCCCGACCATGGTCAGGTCGGTTAGCCGCGTACTGACTGAGAGCTAGCCGACTCATCAAAAACAGGGAAAACATCTTTTGGAATTGGAACCGAAGTGGTTTAGTCACCTGTCGGCTGACCGACGCCTCAAGATCTGGAAAAATGTAGCATTCTGGAAATAGAACCGAGCTTGTTCGGTCGCCTGTCGGTCACCTGTCGGCTAGCCGACACCTGACTGACAGCTGGTCGCCTAGCTGCGGGAAAGCATTTCTGGAGCTGTTTTCAATCATTTCTTTTCTCCAACATTTCTCCTTATTACTCATCCTTTCCTGCACGAAAATGAGCCTACAATTCCTCTTTTCATCAGTCAACAATTCACGTCAAACACCCCATATTTCATCAAAACAATTCAAGTGACAAAACAGGACATTGAGTTCCACTTCAAACAGAAATTCAGAATTCTGGAAAATAATTAACATCAAATGCATGTATTGAAATGGAAGCCAAATTATGCTTAGTTGATAAACAATATAGTTTGAAAACTAGCCAAATAAAAATCAATGTACTTTACAAACATAATGTACCAATTATCTTGCATGAACAATAAACCTAGATTAATCACTTGCCTTTGCCTCTAGCTGTCTAAGGTTACTAAAAAATCTCACCAATTAGACATAAGTACACATATTAAACAAAACCCCCCAAAACATACTAAAAGATGGCTCAAAATTAGAAAACTAACAAAGACATGGAATTTGTTCATGCATGTTGGAATTTGTGGCTCATTTATTACTTAAATCAACATGTTAAAAGATGGGAGCAAGAGGCTTATTCTAAGATAGCCCTACAACAACTCTAATGGTTGTTGGAGAGGTCATTGGCGATGAAACGACGAGAAAATGGTGCCAACAAGAAGCTCTTAATGCATGGAGTTGAGTGGTGGTGGTCAATCTTCAATTTGGTAGAGTTTGGTGGGGATTTGGGAGAGAAAAGAAGCAAGGAGAAGAGTGAAGCTCAGCTGAAGGTTCTGCAACAGATCTCGTTTGGGCATAAAAATGAAGAAGAAAGAAAGAAGAGGGCTTATATAAGGTGATTATGGTGGGGCTCACAACTTAAAACTCTTCATGGGCTTGGAATTGGGCTGGGCCTCGGATAGAATTGACGAAGAAGACTAAAATGATTTTCATAAAATCTAGTTTTTAAAAAGTATATTTTTGACATGGTTCTGGAATTTCGAAATTTGGGCTCAGATTTAAATGTAAAAAGACTGTTTTGCCCCTAGGGCTGAAAAACTAATTTTCTAGGCATCGAATGGGATCGGGTTAAATACAAAAGTTGTTGGGGCTAATTTGATCTATCAAAAGAAACCGAAATTGAAAATTTTCAAAATCAAGAATAGTCTCCCATGATGACACGAGCACCCCAAGGCATCCCCGGGCTGCCAGACGGAGTCAAACGGCTCTCAAAATTCTCCAAAGCTATGAAAAACCATTTTAAACCACAAACTAACTTAATTAAACTCAAATCTCACTTAGAGGACTAACCTACAGCTAAAAACACAGTAATCACAAAAATTAGAGGTCGGGGCCTTACATCTAATCATATCATTTAATGCTTATAACAAACTATATTCTAATGTATTCTGTATCATGCACCCTTATTCCCTAATATGCGTGTTGATGTTCCTCATCAGTTGAGTTACAATTGGAGTTGAGATCTTTGTGGGGGACTTGATGGTAAAACAAAAATTCCTTTTTCTAACATCAAACCGTCCATTTCATACTTTAGATCAGTTGGGCTTTTAGTGATTGAGGACTTAGGAAAAGGGTACTCAGTCTCCTTGACCCGAATCAATTTCGTAGGGCTAAGGGATTTTAGGTCATAGGTAACATAGTAAGCTTAGGTATATGTAGAGAGTGGGCTCTGTGGATGGGCTCAAAACATAGGCTTTTCCATCGATATGCTTTCATGGGCCTTCATTCTGTAATTTTAGCCCTTGCCTTGTTTCTTAACCTATGTATTTTCTTTTTCCTTCTGAATGTCCTGGCCTTTATGCATCAAGAAACCGTCAGGCCTGTTGGATACACTCAAAAGCATGCTAATCACAGAGGACTGGAGATTTATGAGAACCATCTACACAAAAAATGTTAAAAAAACATCTTATTATTGAAAAGCATAGATTTATTAGAACCATCTGATTGTAGGAAATACTGATTTAAGAGTTTCAAAGTTTTCCAACTCTCGATAGTTATATAAAGTTAACCGAGTGGCAGAGTTTGCATGATCAATTCTGGGATTTAATGGACTTGGATGAGTTCTAACTTCTAATTCACAAGATTGCGCAGTGAGCGAAAGAGATCTGTCTCAATTGGGCTGCTTGTTTTGATTCAAATGGCTGGCTGTCCCTAAAAATTGGTGATATTGTTTCTCTCTCTCTTTATATATATATATATATATATATATTAAAGAAGCAGCCTCTGTGGGAGAGAGACATGTGGCGCTCTCATTTGGGTTTTTGCAGTGAGATATAGCACAACCATTCTCTCCCACAAAATTGATTCTTTCCCTAAATTCTCTCCTCTTTGTTCTGTTTCTTTCCCTAATTTCTTTCTTCATTTAATACTTTAAGGTAAGAAATGATCCGATAAAAATAAATGGCTCCATATTTTATGGGTCCAATCAAAATTCACTCAATAAAAGTTTGGCCCGCTTAAGATTTTCATAACCTAGTACTTAGTGGATATCAATGACAAATTCATTATACTCTTGAATTGACACATCTTCTGCGTCCTCATTGGACACACTTCTAAAAGATATCCAAACCAATACAAAAAAATAAAGGCATCATGTTTTGTGAATCCAAATCACATCTCACTCCATAAAAGTTGGCCCACTTAAAATTTTTTATAATCTAGCACTGAGGTGCCTCATTTATGGGGTCCACGCTAATCCCCGTAAAAAAACTTTAAATCAAAATCAAGTGTTTTATGACCACTCTATTTCAAAAAAGTTTTTTATGACCATAAAATATTCATGGGACCCAATTACTAATATGATATTTTACCATTTTTACAGAACATTATTCATCTATATATATTTTATTCTTCTTTTATATTCTATGTTTTGTTTATTGAAATATTGTCGGTATGGGACCATATCCCACCCATTATCTTCTAAAACATAAGTTACATGTTTTCATCTTTTTAGCCCAGCACTATATCGTTATGGGCCTACCTAATTGGTCCAAGTCTTTTATCTTTCCCTCCTCTCATCTTGCTTCCTCTACAAATATTTTTTTAACCTTTTTTTTTTCTTTTTTGCATGTGTTGGGTTAAAAAGTTAAGTTAACCTAAAGATCCATATCTCCCTTTTCCTTTCTATTTTCCTTTTAGAAGTCCTTAAAGGCAATAGTTCTAAAACTTTTTTTTTTATTCACTGAAGCCCAAGCAAATTAACTCGGTCTGCCAAAATGAGTCTGATTGTGCCTTGTCTAGGAGTCCCAATCTTCTGAGTGTCTCCCACATCCTGAGCTGAGTGAGAAGTGGGGAACCATATTGTGGGCCTACTTATTGATGATCAAGCTGTTCAAAATGAATTCCATTTCCTCTCCTCAACTTTTACTTTAATAGGACTTAGCCCCACTGCAAGATTGAGCAGTGATTTATGCATAGTGATATACGCATAAGATTGTTTTTTTTTTCTTTTTTTAATAACCTAGGGTACCTCCTGCCCTGCCCAGCTAAGATCCTTTCGCCCCGGCCCGATGGACACTCTATTCTAGATAGCCGAGAACTAATCCTAGGGGCACATGCAAACCCTCCTATTCGCATGTACTAGGTAAAACTATGGGAGGTGGCCAACGAAGGTAGGTGTCGAACACAAGACCTCTTTGTTTCCTAAGGCGCAAAGTCCTTGGCCAACCAAGCTACCACTTGTTGGTTTTTATGTATAAGATTGTGTTAATCACATCCTCAATCATTTGCTCATTCTTATTGGGGGACCAAGTCCTATTGAAGTAAAACTTGAGGATATGTCAATGGAGGAGATGACATTCATTTTGAACGATTTGGATTATCTATAGGTGCAGCCCACAGTGGACTTCTCCACATCCACTCTCGGAAGCGTGGGAGATAGGGGATTGGGACTCCTCATTTATACTAGGGGTGCACATTGGGTGGTTCGGATCGGTTTAGAGGGGAAACCATCAACCAAACCGAACCCATCGGTTTTCTATTTTCTCAAATCGAACTGAATCACTCATGTGCTCAAATCGAACTGAACTGAAAGGAATGGCTTGGTTCTGTTACAGTTTTTTGGTTTTTTATTTTTTATTTTTTTTCACAAAAAATGACAGTTCGATTAGTGAGAGACTCTGGACTTCAAGTAACGGAGTGACGGTTCGAGTTTTCTTCAAGTAATTTTTTATATTCCTTTACATATTTTATAAAAATTATATATTTATATAATTGGCTCGGTTTGGTTCGGTTTGAGCGGTTTAACCGCACATTCAAATAGAAAACTAAATCGAAATGAACGTTTTGAAAGAAATCCGAACCGTGACCGAACCGATCTGCTACAAAATGGATCTGAATCGAGAGGTTCGGATCGGTCTAGATCGGTTTAGCGGTTTAGTGGGTTTTTCGTGCACCCCTAATTTATGCTGTTGAACCATGATTCCCAACCCTCTAAGAGTCCCTAAGAAAATTCCGGAGTAGAAAGTGGAACTCCACAGTGGAGTCCATCTATTGAAAATTTCTGTAGCGCATGAGATTTTCCGAATTTTACTGCAATAAGAGTTGACCCCACTATACAATTTACCATATGATGAATAACGTGGTTATTAAATATGATTAATAATGTATAAGATTGTGTTAATTACATTTTTCATCATATTTTCAATCTTATGGTGGGGTCAATTTTTGTTGGAGTTAAATTTGAAGTTAGCCCATACATGATGAAGGCACTCATTTTGAGCCGCTCATATTATTCTCAATTGCAGGCTCCATTGTAGCGTTTTAATCCTTTAACTTAGGAATTCTGCAAGGCAAAGAGAGGATCATGATTCCTGAACCCGCATGTTGGTGCAATGGTAAGACCTACTTTTGAAAGGGTCCAAGGGTCGAGTCCGTGAGGGCCAGCGTCCATTAACATTGTTTCGCAAGAAAAGAGAAGAACTCAGTTAGACAGATCCAGTTACTGACTTGGTGACCTAAATCAAGCGAAACTTTGGGTCACAGGAGAATGACAGTTTAAATAATCCATATTTTGCAGTACAACTCAAATCTTGACAGTGGATTTGTTCCTCAAGTGTACGTGCCATGCATACCAAAAAAATGTACACTAATGAAACAAACAACAAACTAAACAGTCTTAAAGATTTGCTTTTGTTTTTAATATGATATATAGTGATCCTCATATTCTCAAACATATTCCTTGTTTTTCCACCGAAAGTTTCTACCATTCTTCTATCTAGTCCACATCAAATTCTGCCCACTTTTTCTGCCACATTATGTGTGAAAGAGAGAATTCTATATCCTCTTCTAATTCTATTAATAAATAAGCAATCTAATCTAATGAATCTATTTTATTTAAGCCCTTTTAGTGTCGTCCTCTTTTCTGGATGGCGACGCTTATCTTGGTAAATTCAAGCCATTAACTCTCATTTAATCCATTGGACCGGCACAATCCCCACGTCAAAAAACTGACCTGATCACTAATTAGTGTAGGATTTGATTGCATGAAGAACTGTAGTTAGAAAAAATAATTAAATTTTGAAGCTTCCGAAATCAAGGATTAAGATTACTTGACCAAAGAGATAGTTGACCCACAGGAGATTTGAACTGCACCAGGACAGTTTGCAGATCACCTGCGTAATTACATAAAGGGAGATTTTAAAAAACGCTCCACTTTAAAAACGCTCTCTTTCCGCCCCGTTTTCATGGGGTCCATGTTGAGTCAATCTAGTCTTTTTACAAACATTAAATCCCAAAATAGTGGAAAATTCTGGTGGAGTACCTGTTATACCAGGGCCATCTAGCATCGAGCCAGAAAATCTTCCTTCAAAAGGCTATTGTGCAGAAAAAGGAGAAATACATTAGATTTCAGGACGTTATTTTGGTGATCACGCTATAATGGGGTGGTGGGGGGCATGGCCACAACCCCATGGCCCAAGGCTATAATTTTAAAATAAATTATGTTTCTTTCCATTGAATTGATCAACTGTCAGGTTTGAAATTGATTATATTTGATATGGTAAATCAATGAGGATGCTCTATCGTTTCCACTTGAATCATGACAGAGGTGCAATGGATATGTTAGCATAAGGATTAAGGGTGTCCGTACTACATTTTTGGTTAAATGATGATAGCCATTAATGGCTGCAAAGCTTGAAGATTTATTGTGATGAAATCTAACAATGACCACTGAGCAGACCAAGGACTTCATCAAGCGTCTTTATATAGGCTCGTGATGAAGTCCTTGGTCACCACAAAAAGGGGCAGTCATCCATTTAATGACCGCCCCTTTTATTAGAGTTTCTCCTTTAATAAGGGACGTTTGGTTGTAGGTCCCTCAATATTGGTTTTTATTGTAAACGGTCAACAAATTAATTTCGTAGAGGCACAAGTCCCTTCCGCCGTTTCATATATTTGAAAGGACAATAATACCCTCATAATCTCTTATCTCTTTTTAAAAAAACGTTAGGCCTAAAATTGTGGTAACTTGTCAAAGAAGGAATCAAAGCGAGAAATTAGGAATTTTGAACATCGGACGTAAGGAGAAGGAGAGAAAGTGAATCAGGAAAGCAAACAATTCACAGGTAGATCCCACCATGGATGGGCATTGATCAACAAATCCAATTAACCAGAACTTCGTGTCTGTCGAATTGGTGAAAAACATCCAACCCAAAACTGATAGTACCAAATATAAAGATCTACCGTCCATTCATCGACCATCGATCAGGTGGCTAATATTGCCCAATCAAAGCCAATGTCCCCCAAAATTCCCTATTCATAGTGGAGCACACTAGCTAAACAACCTTGATTGAAAGCATCTGTGCCTCGTATCCAATTAAGTTGTTTCAGTACTCAGATAAATTTAGATAAATTTGTCCAATAACTCAGATAAATTTGTCAAGAACTCAAATAAATTTGTGCAAAACTCAGATAAATTTGTTTCAAAACTTAGATAAATTTATATCAAGTCACTTGACTGGATTGTACAGAGGTCCCTTAATATTGTCATTTAAGACCTTTTGTAATACCAAACTCAGATAAATTAAAAAAAAAGGATCGATCAAATCTACAGTCTCATAAAAAAAAAAAAAAAGAAAAAAAAAACTCCACTCTCCACCCTTCCTTCAATTCCAGTCACAAAAAAAAAAAAAAAAAGAAAAAAGAAAAAAAAGAAACTCAAGACCCCAACTAAAATTTCACAGGAAAAAACAAGATTTGGATCTTTGAATACTACCAGAATGAAGTTATTCTCGCATTCGGGCCAGGTGGGAGCATCTTCGTCATCATGAATGATGTCGCCTCTTTCAACAAGACCGGCACTTAAGACCAAAAGAACAAAAAGCGATCAAGAACACCATTTGCAGAAATCCATGAATTCCCAAAATCCAACACAAAAAAGAACTAGAAGAAGAAAGAGAAATCGGCGGATTTTGGAACATCATCTAAAACTAGGAATTTCGTTCCCTCCCATTTGAAACTCGAGGTTTGATCTATTCCCTCCCATTTTAATTTTGAAACTTCGTCTAAAACTAGGAAATAAAATCCGTTAGAGGGGCAAATTAGTCATGAAATATCATGTTAAGGAGCTTAAAACTAGGAATTAAATTCGTGACATAACTTCAAACGGAAACGGTTAGAAGGGTAAACCAGTCATACAAATGTATGATCTTTCATACTTAGGGACCTTCACCTGAAATAAGTCTAGGTGCATGAACTAGACGCCTTAACCGAAAATCCTGTGGATTAGAGGCCTTAAACGTCAATATTAACGGACCTCTCACTAATCTTTTCCTTTGAGGTTTTTCATTGTGGCTTATCTTTAGTGATGACTTTCCCCTCTCTCTTTTAAAATTTCTAGTTTTTCACATACCTTCTCCACCATGTTAGGGGAAATGACAAAACTACTCAAATTCGATCCTCCTTAGGTGTGTGCCTTATGATCATTGGATTTACATGGAATTGAGCTCTTAAGAGATTAAAAAAAAAAAAATCCACTTTAGTATGAATTCATTTCTGTTAAAATATGATTGAGCCAATCTATTAGCATGAATTTGTATTTCTAAAAACTCAAAGCAACCCATTATGCCATGAAATATAGGACCTATTTGTTCGCATGAAATTGAATTTCACAAATTCAAAGGAACTCATTTTATCATGAACATGTTTGTTTGCATGAATAAAATTCTTAGAAAACCAAAGGAATCCACTTTACCATGAATTGCTTATCTTATAAATTTAATTGGATCTCCTTTTCTTTTCATGAAATTGAGTAACAATACTATAATATTTTATTCTGCATCTAATGCTAGGCTTGTGCATAAATACTTTTTAATGCTCCACGCATATTTTTTTTTTTGCGCCGAGTATGGGATTTGAATTCACAACGGGTTGGCTCTGGTATAATCTTTCCTATCAAAACCTCGAGGTATTAGTAGAGGTAGTATAAATACTTTTCAATATTCCCTCTCGGGTGGAGCACACTTCTCAACACGGTCCTAAAAATAACATAAAAGTACCTATTGCTTATATGACTTGATCATTTTTTAATTACATATGAGGAAACAACTTTATTCTTGCAACATATTTGAATTTCACTCTAATGAATGGCAGTGAAGAGTCTGAAGACCATTAAGAACGCCTATGAATTCCTTACCAAGGGTTCTTCCTAGCCTTCTCCGAAGATGAATAAACCTTACAGCGGTGTTCCCATGAGGTTCTGAGAATTACAACTACCATTTTAACACTCACATAGGCAGGAAGAGAGGACGCTTAAAAGAAATGAGAGATTCTGAAATGATTCTTCATTTTTTTTTTTTTTGATAGAAACAAAATTATTTGTTATAAGTAGTGCCCTGCTATAATATATTAGGCTAGAAGGTTTTGAATCTAA
This sequence comes from Persea americana, assembly GCA_029852735.1. NCBI lineage: Eukaryota > Viridiplantae > Streptophyta > Magnoliopsida > Laurales > Lauraceae > Persea > Persea americana. Next base: position 1,021,342 of record CM056820.1, read on the forward strand.
TTTTCACCAAAAGTAATTTTCGGTTTCTACAACTACTAGCAAATTATTTTCGGTTTCCCCCTTTCTAACATACATAGAATCCTATCTCTTCATAAGGATGTAAATGGGTATCCGATTCTTTGATTATCCGGAGGTTCTAACCCATTAAAAATAGGGTCTGGGTCCTTATTTAGGCCCCGATAGGTAAATGGGTCCGGGTTCAGTTCCACCTTGGTTCGGACCGGTGACCCAACATATTACCTCAATTTTCGAAAATTTCTCTTAGAAACCATATTTTTTTAATATCATTCTCCACCTAAACTCGGACCCAGATCCAGGCCCGTCCCATATATGGTTCTAGTTTCGGTTTCGGAGTTAAGAAACCGGTTCCTAAATAGGTCCGTGTCCGGATCCGGATTCGGTTCCACCTTCTCCTTAACAATTCCGGTTTTGGGTCCACTATGGGCCCGGACCGGAACCAACCCATTTACAACCCTATCTTTTCATGGATACCCGTGATTAGTACGATTTTTTGTGCTAGTTTATATTCATACTCTATACAATCAATGACTAGGTGGCTGTTTGGCTTCTCTACTTTAAACGTCTATTTCTCTTAATGCGGATTGAAAATGGGTTAAGGCCGTTTGGTAACTACAATTCCAATATCTATTTCAAACCCCATAAAGAGATTTTTCCTCTATTTGAGAAAGCTCCATAAATGATGGGATTTGAAAAAGACATCAATCACTGAAGCGGGTAGACGGTGGACGTAACAATGATTATGATAGTCTTTGTTATATTACCCTGAGTTTATTTTTTTTATCACATTTTGGGACTCAAGACGATGATCTAATCCGTTGGAAGGATTATGGCCAAAGGTCCAAATTTCAACCATTGATTTATCTTTGATCTCGAGATATTTGTAAAGAAAATGTACCATTTGATCTAAAATTTTCTACATTATGGGCCCCATAATCACAATCCGAACCATTGATCATATTTGGAAGGACAAAAACGGCTATGACAGAAAAAATCAACCTTTGATTCCAAGTGGATCTTGAGAAGATTACTAAAATATTCTTGATTGTTGATTTGTTAAACGTTAATCGCCTTACCAGATGGTATATTTACAAAACATCTATTTCACACAGATCTATTTTACACAGATCTATTATCCATATATCTATTTCATACGAATAAGATTTGTCAAACAAGCCCCAATCCAATAGATGAAAGCCATCTAAGCATACTAAGCCCACTTTAGAAGCTTCTATAAAACTCTTATAATATTTCTAGACTCATTCAGACTATCCTAAAATACCCCATGCATTTCTACTCATTCTCATAATTTATATACATACCTCCTATATTTCTACATTATTCTAGACTATCATATATAGTCTTCTAAATTCTTCAGGACCCTTGTTTGGATTGTTTGATCCATTTGGTATTTGTGCATCCCACCACTTGATTGGTCATTATGCTCATGTAGCTCTAGAAAACTTTTGCTCCTGCCATCGCACATCTCATTGCCTTGCATGTGCAACATGAGCTGGGAGCACGTGAAGCCAGAGCTGTTGTGTTCTTAGGTCCATTGCCTAGTGTTGCGACCCTAGACCGAGATTCAGACCTGGGCCCGCGACGTGCCACCAATGCGCCACTCAATCATCTGTGACATCCCACAAGTTCCTGCGGTGAGGATCCCGACAAAACATGCGGGACGGAACTCACACGATCAATGGTTGCGGAAGCGTGTAGTAAATCACGAGAAGACAAAGCATGTGATATATAATCAAACTTGCATAAATTAAATCATCAAGACATGAATTTTAGAGGGAGAAATAGAAACAGGACATTTCCGAATTACATTCAAGTTCAAAGTTAACAAAAGTATGTTTACAAGTTCATAACCCAATAAGAGGCCAACAAAGGCCAATACATTCCCAAAAGAATCAAAATGTAAAACCCTTAGCAAAATGACATGTGTCTCAAGATCCCGCCCGACGTCTAAATGACATCGTCAGGTTGCCACTTACGAGCTGGGGGTGGCTCAACAGCCTCCTCCGGGCCCTCCTCCTCAAAGGCAGTGTCGACTACACCTGAGCAACAAAAGACAATGATCAAACACGACGGTTTGACAAGAAATCAATTTAGACATGAGCATAAAATAATAAAAGTTGAAAGAATGTTGTTAGAACAGTTTACTGAATTTAAAACAAAATACAGAACTAAGATGCGTTTTCGATAAGCAAAACTAACATGAATACATATAATATCATGAATAGATAACTCACATTGAGCACATCATTTCTCTATCATATATGATGACAATAGTAAGCAGAACAAAACAGAACAAAACATGATCCCGTAATACACAAGGTAGGCGGGTACGAGCCGCATTACCGGAACAGAGCAGGATGTATATATATAATATACAACTAATCTACAGATAGTCCAAGTGTTTAAGAACCCCCAGATAGTGGATCAGACTAAAGGGGCAGTCCAAGCTCAGTGGTGTTCATCAAAATCATGAATGCACAAAATAAAGCAAAACATATATAAGACAGGTCGAAAATAGGGGAAATCACTTATCAAAATAAGGCAAAATAGACTAAGCAGGAATAGTGTAAGCTATAGCAAAACGAAGCTTAAAAGCGATCCCCTTACTAGTTCTTGAAACAGTTCAAAACATAGATGAAGCTTGTAATACGAAACATGTACAAGACGATATACATTGTGTCAAGACTAAGATTTGAAGCAAACTTATCAACTATATGTCAAGACCCTTCATTTGATCCTCGTGTATTTGAAAACTTAAATGTCGGAATGCAATGGATTGGTGCTCCCGAAGTTAGAAGACATTTTATGAGGCCCCACCCATGGTGGGCCCTCGGTTTGAATTTAATAATAATTAATAAGGTATTTTATACTTTACTATGCTATTTAATAGGAAATTAGTGGTATAGATTCTAATATTCCTAAGTTTTAGATATAGCTTTAACTTAATTTGTATTAGATTGGTTTAGATTAGAGTTTAATTAGCATTAGAATTAATAAGAGGGCTAATGAGAGTGGAACCTTCTAGAACGTTATCTAATTACCCAAATGCCCATGGCCCCATGTTATTTTCATTTAAAACCAAAATATCCTTTAGGTAATTTGCCTAAAACCCTAAACTATATAACCTAAGCTATTGCAAACATAGTCTAAACCCTAATTGCCGCTCATCTCTCATCTAACCTATCTTCTTTCCCAAGCAACCCTAATTCCCCCAAATCCCAGCCCAAGAAGTTAGGAGACCAGCCCCTTTTCATCTACAACACTCTATTGGATCTTCTCTCTCACTTCAATTTCCGTTTCTTCTTCACCAAGGCAAATACCCTATGCTAATTTCACTATATGTATGCTTTCCTTCTTGTTTCTGTAATTTCAGTTCTGTTAGATGTTAATTCATGTTTAGATATGCTATTGAGCTTGTTTTAATGGAAAAATGGCCATTGATGGATGTGTTTCTCCATTTGGAAGATCAATGGCCCGGATAGATTGATGGATTAATGGAGGGATGGAGTATAGAAGTGTTTTTATGTTTCTCCTTGTTCATGTGATGAATGGAGAATGTTTGGCAGGGATTGGATGAAAATTGGATTGAAAAGGGGAAGTCCCAGAAAATCTGAAATTTTGCAATTTACGTGTACCTGGTCGACCGGACCCTGTCTCGGTCGACCAGGCACACTAAATTGCCTGAAAACACAAGTCTCAGTTATTTCCTGAAACTGTGCATAGATAGTGTATTCGGTCGACCAAACCCTGTCTCGGTCGACCGGGCACACAGGAAAACACAGGAGATGGCTGAAATCTGGATTTTCAGAAAAGAGCAGAAATGCAGTGTACCCGGTTGATATCACGACCATGATGTTGACCGGATACACTGGATTTTCTGCAGAACCCCCTAGGTGTTTGGCTTCAGGTCTCAGTGGACCCGGTCGACATCATGGCCATGATGTCGAAAGGGGACATTGCAGGATGTCAACCTGGAAGGTCAACATCCAGTTTACCCGGTCGACATCCTAGGGTGTGATGTCGACCGGGCAAACTGTGATTTGTGATTTTTCCAGATTTCTGTATGTTTGATGTTTGATCATATGTGGGGCTCATTGACCATCCAAATGACCTTCCATCAAGTGTACCACACACGAATCAATGGCATGGCTCAGCCTTGATTCGTGGGGTCCACCAAAAGAGGATTTAGGATTTGAATCATCATTGACTCGAACCTTAACTGCAGTCTATGGTGTCCACAACTTCAGGAGCACCAGATTTATTATTTTGGACACCTGAGGCTACAGTTGGGGATCCAATCATGTGATGAGGCCTGAACCAAGTGTGGATCACTACTTAGGACTGGTCCTTTGCCTATTTCCACTTGATTCTCTGTTTTTAAGGATTTCATGAGTTTTTCTCTTCTCTTATCCTTGATGTTGTCTTAACCTTATTAATTAATGGAAATTGGAGGACCTGAACCTAAGATTACTTAGAGGTGATTCTAAGCTGTGTTTGAAGATAATTGACCTGTGTCTGTGTATAGGCAGGCCCTCATACGGCCTAAGATTGGGAATGTGGAACCCTAGATTGGAGAGGTTAGACTTTAATGGTTGATTAGCTCGTTGTGTATGAGCATATGATGAATACTGGTAAAGATGGACATGGTATGGTACTTGTGTTGCCTCAGGCCACGGTTGTCAGCCTTGGAGTGGATCCAATGTTGTTGAACTTGGATTTGTTGTCAGACTGTGTTCCATGTTGTACCTTAACCTCTTAGAGACCTTGTTAGGACCTTGCTCACGCAAAATTAGCCTAGACAGACACAGTCCTGTACTTAGTTCCCGAGTCGGCACTGAACATTCACTCAGTTGTTCTAAGCTCAGCCGGTTGACTGATCATCTCTTGTAGGAGCTATGTTCTGGTTACTTAGAGCTATTATGATGAGCTGTGATTAGACGGACGGTGTGATACTGCATCCGGGTTAATCTGATAAAGGGGTGTGATCGGTGTGATAAAAGGGTGTGATTGGTGTTATGTATATTGTATGTTATATTTATCAGGGCTATTATCCCTTGCATGGTTATTACCCTTTCCCCACCGCAAACTGTTTATGGTATGGGACGTTTACAGTACGGGAGGGCCGCAGCATAATATCTCGCGGTGTATTTAGCTTGTGTGAATGTGCCCCTTTGTTGTTTGTTTAGATTAGTGTACTTTACATTTCTGATTCTAAACTGCTATTACTGCTCAACTGCCTAGATTATGTACCTTGTTTACTCATATGATTATGTACCTGTCATTACTCTCTTTGTGTATACATCTTGTGTTATCTGCATATGGTGCCTTGCTAGATCCTTGGATCTGACCCATCTTTGGTGCTTAAGTCCAGACCATGATCCCGCGGGTGACGCGATCATCAAGGCTTCCGTAGTTGGGGACTACAGATGGGGACCGACTGACCAAGGGGTCGAGCTGGAGGATGGAGAGCCTGCACAGGAGGGTTGAGTGCAGATTGTTATTTTGGGTTTGAGAGTATTTGTAGTGAGACTTAGGTAGATTTACTTATTTGTATAGACACTTTGATATTTACACTTGAGATTTATATCAGGTTTCCGCACTTTTACATTTGATTTATATACTTGATACTATTGCTTCCGTTGTCATTTGTTATGCTTGCGCATTTTAACTGTTGACTTTAATGTTGTTTAAAAGTTTTAAAAATTGACCTCACTGCGGACTATGATCTTGGAAGTTCTCGGTTTTTCCAGGAAGTAGCGCCAGCTTCGGATACCTTAGCGTTATCTTCGGTATTCGGAATTGGAGCGTTACACATTTCGAGTTCCATATACATGAAATCAAGCTAACGCCCTTAAACATACTCTAGTTTTCATTCCCCAAGAAGACCCCACAAAAACAGGCCAACTTGTAATTCGGTTAGCTCTTGGTCACCTGTCGGCTAGCCGCGGTGTGCAAGTTGGCTAGTCGCTAGCTAACTGCCTCATCCCAGATAGAAAAGAGTAACATTCTGGAAAAGTAACCGAAAATGGTTGGTCACCTGTCGGCTAGCCGCAGAGGTGCAAGTCAGCTAGCTGCCAGTTGACCGCTAGTTGACCGACGGATCCCAGACAGTTGCAGTATTCTGTGTTTCTAACTGCGCGTCTCAGCAACCTGGCGGTCCCTTGGCGGTTAGCCGTAGTCAAATTTTGGCTAGCCGCCAACACTGCCCAGAAAATGAGCATTTTGTGTTTCTAGCCGAAACTGGGTCGGTTAGCCGTCGGTTACAAGTCGGCTAGCCGCCAAGGTGACCGCCAAATGCGGGAACAACACAGTAGATCTAGATTTAGGCTCTTTCTTCTCCAAAACAAATAGGATTCAAAGCAAAACAGAACTTGAGCTAAAAGAAGACGTTTGAATCATTCTAAACCATATGTATGCAAGCTTAATGTAGGTTTCCAAAACAAACTAACCATGTTGTCATACGCAAAAAAACAAACCTAGAAACTACAGTTGAGGCTAAATGACATCCATTCCAAATCATACATTATAAAAGCTAAAAGGAATCACTTGCCTTAGACCAAGAAAGCAAATCCAAACTTCCTCAACGGTCCTAACCAAGAATGCAGCCAAGATCTACAAAAGCCCTAAAAAGAACCTTAAAACCCATACATTTGAAAACAACGAAACCCTTTTCAAAAAAGGGTTTGCCTACATGAAAAACAAGATCCTTAGGAGCTAGAAGAACTCCATTGAAGAGATGGGTTGAAGTTCTTACCTAGGGATGTCCAAACAAGAAGAAAGGAAGAAGAAAAAGAAGTTGCCCAGCTGAAACCACCCAACAAATGGGTACAATAGAAAGCTTGGAAGGAGAGGAAGAAAATGGTGAAAACCGAACTTCGATCCAAGCTCAAACGGTTGACATGCAAGGAGGAGAATATGGAGAGAAAAGAACTCTCCCAAGGCTCTGCACGTTGAATCCCACGAAGGTTGTAGACTGAATGAGAGTGAGGGAGGAAAAAGGGCATATTTGGCTTGAGTGAATGTGGGCCCCATCAGGTCTGGAATTTCAAATGGCTATAACATGTTCTTTCAGGCCCCGGACGAGATTGACGAAGTAGGATAAAACAATCCTTGAAAAATCTAGTTTCCAAAATGTATTTTTGACATGGTCCCGAGATTTCGAAAATCGTGTTCAGATTTGTGTGTGAAAAGACAATTTCTACCCCTTTTTGGCTAAAACACAGGTTTCTGGGCTTCGAATAAGGATGGATTGAAAATGAAAGTTGTAGAAGATAATAAAACCAATCAAATGAAATCAAAATCACAATTAAAATAGAAATCTGGGATCATCCTCCTATGCTTACATGTGCACTTAGGGCGTCTCTAAGCCTGTCTAACTCAACCAACGCTCTCAAAATTCCCAAAACTAATACCAAAACTAATTCAACAATTATAATCCTACAAACACTAAACCCACTTAAGACTAAACACTCGCTTAATTAACACTAATCGAGCCAATCTAGGTTGAGGTCTGACACCTAGGTTATTTATACTCATTTTTGCAGAATAGTTAACGAGCCAGGCTTTGGCATGTGTGTCCTTGATGTTTTCAGCCTGTGAGCTGGAACTGGGCTTCAACTTCTGGACTTGGAAAGCTCCGGCCCGGCAACGCGCAACCCATGAACTCCCTCTAAAAGTGCTCAGGTAGAAAGGGGCTTCATCAAAGGGTCATTTTAGCCCCAAAGTGATTGGGAGATTGGATTAGTTTTGCTTAAAAGAGATACTTCCGTACACTACACGTATGAATTTATAAATGAGTGGTTGATGCATTTGATGAGCCCAAATTGACAACATGACCTTCTTAAATTGAATCACTGCCACTCACAATCATCATGGCCATAGAGATATATAATGGGTGGGCCCGCCTCATTTATGGCCATAGAGATATATGACCAAATGTGTCAACCATTTTTATTTTCTAGGAATGATTCTCATTAGGACTCTCAACCATATATTTTAGATGAATATAGAATGGGTGTTATTAGACAAAATGCCTGATATGGAATTTCTTGATTCGAAATGAAAAAAAGTCTTCATATGATAGGATGTTAAAATCCAATCATGTATTTTTTTTTTCTATTTCAATATTCTGAATACTTTCTGAAAATATACCCTGAACTACTACACATTCGACTTACATTTTGATTGCCATGCATTTAGGTCATAAGTAAGATTCTTAGCCAAAAAAAAGAAGAAGATTATGACCTTTTCTTATGACATTAACAAAATTCAATATAGATATTGATAATGGTATAATAGGAAGATAGATGGTTCGTCCATTTTATTGCCATAAATAGATAGTTAATCAAGGTTTAAAAATATATGGCAGGCACCAAACTTTCATGGAGGGTTAAATCCTATAGCTGCCTTGAAATTGAATCTGTTAGGACCAATGAGTTCCACGGACCCTGCAAAGCTTCCTGGTTTTTTTTTTTTTTTTTTTTCTCTTTTGGCTAGGTTGGACCACAGACCATGAGTGATGTTGACAACCTAAAGACACATGGATTGATCTCTAGCTATATGCGGACACCACTCAACCAAGAGTGTGTTGACAAAGTTCCTACTTGGATACACAGAAAAGTGTTCTGTTGGGAAAGTAGTGGCCTTTGAGTAATAAAATATAAATATAGAGAAATGATTAATGCTGTCATTAGGAAAAGAATTTCCATACATGCTAGTTAGTTTGACCAATGATTGGGTTCTACATTTATTTGATTTAAATTAGGAAGAGTTTTAAAACAGTATAAAATTTTTAGCTCATTTTTAAGAAAATATATAAAGATCTGAGTACTTCAAAAAGAATATAAAAGTTTTCGTTATTCCTTTAAATCAAATTCTCACTATAAATTTCCCCTTTAAATTATCATTCCATATGCCTTCCCCTAAATACTCAATCTGACAAATTCCACTTCATTCATTTGATATACACGATTAGATTGTTTGGCAAAAGTAGGGACTCATGTTAATGGTTAATCTTATATTTTTTATATTATATTGGCCTATCTAGCGGTGGATATTATTTCGATTAGAATGAGATTTGGGCCACCAATTATTCATTTAAGGGCATGGGATATAGATGATTTAGATCAAGAAAAAGTAGGCCTCACATGAGCTAACTCGTAGTCAGCCCCATGGGACTCCCCTGACATTATCTCAGCGCAGGATATGTCCTCAAATCCAAGAAAACACCCACCCCTATTGTCTGTAATTTCCTCGGTAGGGAAAACGTTTTACCATTTTGACGACAAAAGGTCGTGTCTAGCGTGCAATGTTGACTCGGGAAAGTTGAACAGGAAATGAAATTCATTGGTGGAGGGAGGCCCTTTGTCCTTTGGAGTTGGGTTGGCTAGGATCCAATTTCTTTATCACTCGTTTTTGTCCAATCCTAATGTCATGACGTGGGCCCTGTACCGAATTAGTTTGTGTGCCAACCTGTAACAGCAATAGCAGATTTCCACAGACTCGTATGTTTGAACTGGTGATGCTTTCAGCAATCTCAGCATACGACACTCTTAGCCCCCGGCCCCACAGGGGACAGGGAGGGTTTGCCATAGCCTCTCCCTAGTTTTTTTGAGAACCTATGTTGTTTTCATATATGTCTTCCTTGGAAACTCTTTTTATTCATATGTGAGCTTTATTCATTGTTGGATTGAATTAAAAAAAGAAAAGAAAAGAGGCCTATAGTTTAAAAGACCATTATATTTTAAAGGGATAAAATCAATGAATTAGGATAACTCAATGGGCCCTTTTTTTTATAATTGACCCTTAGCGTAATGAAATCTGTCCATCCCTCATTTTTATTGTTAAGCATATGCATCTAGATGGGCCCACATCAACTGTTGCAGTGCCATAGTAAACTACAATAGAGAAAACTAGAGAAGACCTAGTCGGTTACAAATAATTTCACAAGACGAGAGAGATCAAGAACTAGCAATATTTTGGTCCCTGCAACTGTTATTCCATCAACATGTTTAACATAAGCCACATTGCATATACATATAGGTGTAGCCTAGTGGGCTAGCTCCACCCTATATGTTTGGTAGATATCTAATTATGAAAAGAAGGTGACCTTATGTCGAAGATCGGCAAATGTAGTGGCAGCTCAGCGAGCAAATTTAACCTTATCTCAGGAGATCGTGTTCCACCGCTCCTTTCCTCTGCGTATACGGGGAGACTTATTCACTAAAGGTTTGTACACACCAAGGGGTTGTATGAGGTTTAATTGAGCATTGGCTAATTTATTGGATAATGGATAAAACCGAAAATTCAATTTGTAATGTATTTTATAGATGAGTTACCTAGATATAAGATTAATAAAAAAAAATTAAGAAAATAGAAGTTACACTGGGCGCTCGAGTGCATGCTCCACCCCCACTTGAGCGGACCCACACAGAATGCCAAATGCTCAAGCTCATCCATCCTGCGCTTGACCCAGATACGTGATGAGTAAGTTTTCCAGAGACAGAACCTCATTCGCTCAAGATGACCCTTCCTGCGCTCAAGTGAACCCTGCGAAAAATTAGAATTCTGACCCGGCAACACTTCCTAATTTCTATCAGATTATTTTTCTGAGTCCTACTTGCTCTACAAGTCTTGAGGCACGAATTAAAGCCTATTTATATCCTTCATTTCTCCATTCTAGGGCACCTCTTTCTCATCCAAAACCTTGAGATCAATTGAGAGATTGTCTTCTCCAAAGCTTCATCAAGTTAATGTACCGAAGTTCAGAGTCTTTGGAGTTCCTTTTACTACTCTTTTGCAGTAGATTTATCTTGAGGAGGTGGTTCAAGCACGGTAAATGTGTATGGCGAATAGTCGGCAAGATCAAAGCAGTCCTTAGGTTGAGTTGCAATTGGAAAAGGATTGTGAGTACTTCTTATAACTTTCAATTTATTAGTTCTTGGGTATGTCTATTGGCATAGACGATAAGGCGCGTGGTCTTCTTTCGAGTAGGATTTTTCACGTATAAACATTGTGTCTAATTCTCTTTATGGTTGATTTCTTTTAAAGTGGACTTATGTTAATCAACTAGTTTGATCACTGGAATTGAAATCTAATAGAGATATTGTTTATTGAGACCTTAGCCTATGTGATGCTTGGAGGTTTTAAGGAGTGCAACACCTCTTCTCACACTTGTGTAGGGATTTGGCTAGTTTGTTTTTTACTATCTGAGGATGTCTCGTTTTCTGTTGCTGTTAGGATCTTAAGTCTGTCTTGTAAGTCTCTGTTTTCCTTTTAATGTAATGCCTTCTCTTAGCCAAAAAAAGAAAGAACAATCTCATCTAATACAATTAACCACCCTTCCTCTAATACACCAAATACTCTTACACGGTGGACCGATGGATCCAACCTACAAGCCACAAGTCTCACGATCAATTGTAATAACATTGGTGGTTTTTTTTTTTTTTTTTTTTTAAGGGTAAAAGGTAATAACAATGATGATTGACATGCAACTATGAAATAGTGGAACGTGTGAAAGAATTAAGGAAGAAGATAACCCACCTCAACCTAATAATAAAATCCTAAATCCACAAGGAGAAGCTAAGGAAAACCCGAAGAGAAATAAATCTTGCATTATTCCAAAAGCAACATAACAATGTCTTATATATAACCCTGATATCCTTTTTTTAAAAGATATTTTCCTAAAATAATAAATAATCATTTTACTTAAAAAGCCTCAAACCAAAATCCAAATTGATGTTGAAGATCTTGCAAGACTAAAACCCCCCAAAAATTAGCAAAACAAAGAACTATAGAAATAGTAGATTTTGTAGAAAACTATATTTCGACCTTCAAAACGGTCTCATTTCCACTTGGAAGCCAGCAGTTTACCATGTCGTAAGGCACTTAATTTGATAGCTTTGAAATGAGTACCCGTTCATGCTGAGACAATATCAGATGAAGATTATAGTAATTTGAAGTTGACACTATCCTTCCAACTTCTTTTTAATGACTCTCACGTTTCAGAAGTTGTTCCGCCACTTGTTCTACATTAATCTGAGTCTAGATCCTCTTAAGGTTCATAACAACTATAAATTTATGAGACTCTAAATGAGTGTCATCAATTAACAATCTAGCTGTCTAAAATAAATGGGTGTCATCAACTAACCCCAAGGGGTTTGCCAAAGAGTCAGGACCACGGTTCCTCTCTCTTCCGGAGCTAGAAGTCTTGGTATTGATCCCCGGTCCCCTCTCTTTAGGAATTGAAGGTTAAGTCCACTTGTGCTACCACCTGAGAACCATAGGAGTTTTACCCGGCTTCTCTCTTGGGCTCGGAGGGATTAGTCCAACCCAAAGGGTTACGAACCCTCCATTAGCAAAAAAAAAAAAAAAAGGAAAAAAGAGTGCCCAACTCTTGAAATTTCAGTTTAATAAAAGATGGGTTCACCATTAAACTATCACATATAAGAATGTGGGGGGACATTCATGTGTATCCATTCCTCACCATAGGGTGAAGAAACTTTCCCTTTTTGCATATGAATATTCATTTTACCCATATGACCATATATGACTTTTCCTCTTTTGCACATGAAGATTTCCAACTATGGAATTGCCCCTCACCCTATGATGAGGGATGGATGTACATGAATATTCTCCAAGTATGTGAGTCATTTTTATAATTATTCATGGGTTTCGTACAGGATCTACCTTATTGTGGGATCCGTAAAAAAAGAGAGGCATTTAGTCTGTTCAGCTCAAAGCTTTTATTAGGGAGGCTCTATTGTGGAGCTTTACGAATTTCTTGCGAGCCATTTATTTTGAATAGCTTTAACTTTTATTAGGCAAGATCCGTTGTGGAGCCTTATAAATTTCTTGTGAGCTTGAGCCACTAAGGATCTGAACTTATGTGAATTTTGTGTATGTAGCAAGGTCAATCTACCTATCAAAAAGAAAAAAAAAAGAAGAAGTAAGGTCAATCTAAGTAAACTAAGTACCACCATTGCGCATTTGTTATCTCTATTTATAGTGTATAATGACAGGCTTGACTCAGCACCAATGAAATAAGTCAACTCTAATCTTGGATCAATAGGCCTACCCACAAGATTTGTCTACTTCATGAACATGTAGATACTCGCTTACCGGTATCGCGAAAATCCACCGTATCTGATGGTGGATGTTTAATCAAGGGAGAAGAAAAATAAATTGTAAATGTGTAACTTTAATCAAATTCATAAAAACATAAAAAACTACCTCGATCTTCCCTATAATTGCTTATGTAGTGTTTAAACTCATAAAACCCTAAGATCCAATATGCAAAGAATTATATAACAAAGGACAGCAGGTGATTCTCTAGGAGAGCGACACGTGGCTGCATGAGAATCTCTTCCTTTAGGAGATAAACTAGGGATGTGGACATTGGTAAAGAGGAGAGAAATAAGGGGAGAAAGATTAGGAGAGAAGAGAAAAAATAGGATAATAATTAGTGATCTCTATTTTTACCTTTTTTTCAAACTAAACTCATTTATTTTTTTTAAAGGTTGGATAGATTTTTTGAATTATTGCACGTGTTGGGAATGGGTGTTTTTCACAATTTTTAATGCTCTCATTGGAAAATTGTGATTCACGGAGCAATTATTTTTTGGGGCCCTGGCTTAGCAGAGCTAAAGAAATTATCGCCAACTATTCACTTGATGGGCCAGGGATGGATGATTGATCAATTTGGGATTAGGCTTGGTATTAACTAATTTCTTAATCATTTTTTCTTTTACAGAACAACCATGCTATATAAGTGAAGGACTTTGAACAAAGCAATATAGAATCTTCAAAGGAAATACATGAATAGCCAAATCGCCATTCCAAGGTCTCTATTGACTTTTTTTTTTTTTCCTTTGGACTTGAATATAAAAGATTACAACGATTAATCAAGAACATATAGATGGATATTCAGACCATTTTAGATGCGTACATATGTTCAGTGATGTAATTATAAATCTAAGATGGATGGGATGCTTTTTAAATTTTGAGTGGTTTACCCTGATCATATGGTGTTTAGAAATATATTGGTTTTCTACATCTTGAATTCCGTTCATATACTTTCCAAGGTGAATTTGAAGTTATTTCTTCTCGGTGAGAATAAAGTTGTGTGAGATTTTATTGGAAGAAAGTTTCCATGTGTGTTTGGTATTTTATATTTATTAATTTAACCAAATAAATTTTCTCTCATGAGTTTTCATCTTTATCACGACTTTTTTATTATCATTTATAATTACTAATTTAACTAAATAAATCTATGAGTCCCATTATGAAATCAAAGTCTTCTTTCTTTCCAAACTTACAATTTACGGGGCTACTTTTTTTATACCAACACACGAATAGCTGTTTTGATAACAGAGCGGGGGCCACTTTCATACGTTGTATTCTGCTACTTTTTTCTTCTTATTTTTCTTTTAATATTCAGTAAGATAAATCTGTAGGGCCCATTATGGACATTTTTCTCCTTATTTTTCTTTGGATATTTGGTAGGATTAATAAATCTACAGGGCCCATTGTGGAAGCAATTAATTCCAAAATCCACATTTAATTATGAAATGACACTCAATTTATGGCTAAGCACAAATATAATCAAGTCAAGGTTATAAAATCTTTACTATTTACTTGATATCTCCCTAAATATTTTCAGCTACCTAAAATTTATTTAAATATTTAGAAATATTTCTAATTAGAAAATTTTATAATTTTTTAATTATGGCTTGCGTTGGGCGTATGCCTATTTCATTAGTTATATAATAAAAGGCAACAGGTGATTCTCTGGTAGAGCGGCATGTGGCGGCAGGAAAATCCCTTGGAGAATTACACGTGGCTCACCAAATGAGATCCCTATTACCAACAACACACCCGTTCTTATCTAAGGAAATTACTTCCTTTGAATTATCCTAAAATATCTAAATGAGATCCTATTACCAACAACACATTTTCATTTTTCTTATAATGTATATTTCATTCAAAGCCGTCAATCCTCTTTACTATGTATATTATCAAGCGATCCAATGAATAACCATGGCAATTACATGAGGCTTGAGCCGGCCAACCTGAACAAGCCAGTACCAAATTGCATTTTCATGTGGATTAGGGCGTGCGAGATCTGGCTTGGCCCAGCCCAATTTGCACTCGATATCCATACTCACTTACATAGAAAGTTAGAAACTAATCACTTTGATGATACTCTTTCATGTCCCTAGCAGAAATGGATGGAATTTTTTTTATCCTTGGTTAGAGCCAAATCCCTCCATCCCTGCAATAATTTGGGCCCCGTCCACAGTCAAGACATCGTTAAGAGGTCAAACTCAAAACTTGCCTGAATTAAGTTGATTGTGGACGCATAATGATTGACCATAATTTCGACTACTCATCTTGCACTCAAAGGACATTGCTAAGTTAAATTTAATCTCCAATTTCCTAATTTTTCTCTAACTAAATTAGAAACTTGAAATTCAAGTTCAAATCCAAACTAATTGGCTTCTTTGAAATTCAAATTCAAATCCAAACTAAATTAGATAAATCTAGATCACGTTACACACGGATAAAAACTGATCTATGTAGTCAAATCTCTCTATGAAAAACCCATTGGCCAATTGGGAATCATGATCCTCTTGTAGCCTTATTTATCATGATATAACAAGTTTTATTTTCTACGATATATATTTATGCACCTGTATATGCTACTATGTCCCTATCCAATAGAACTACAGCCTGAGATTGTTCTTGATTTTTGGTGTGTGGACAAGTAGATGCCTCAACACAAGCTGTTAATCCGGTAGTCTGGTTTTAGTACAATAATCTCAATTTGAAAAACAACTGTTGGGTTCAACAATTAGACTGCTGTCAGATTAAAAAATGATTGAGTGGGGCCTATTACATCATTGAATAATCATTATCAACATCAACCTCCTCTCCGACTGCATCTCATGATATGTTATATAGCAAAGACAGCTCTAGTATCGTCGCCACTGATACGTACCATAAAGAACACCATAAGTTTGACTCGAGCATGATTCAATTTTTTGCTTTTGACGATTGATTTAGATTTATATATAAGATTCTTTAAAACTATTTGCCTTTATAAAAAATGCATGAGTCACATATGCATTTGATCAACAATTACTTTCTATTTATATTTTAATTTACTTTCAACTAACCTCTCTCTCTCTCTATCAAATATCCACGCCCCATGAATGGAAAAGCAAAAGGTATATGGGGTTCTCCAAAAGATGGTGACCAATCTTGAATTTCCTATATAATTATATTAAATGTAGTTTGTTTGTTTACTCAGTGTTTACTTTCAATTTAAATTGGGTATTCCTTCAATGAATTAAAGGCTTGCGTTGGGCGCAGGCTCTGAAGCACTAGTTATATATAAAAAGACAGCAGCCCTTTTCGTGAGGGAGCGACACACGGTGCATCTTCAAACTTTTTGCAATTATACATTTCGGAATTACCCTTCTAATCTAATCTCACAAAACTAACTCAAATTCTCCAATACTCCATAATCTAAAATATCTCAATGCAAATATAAGATATTCTTGAAATAAGATACTTATCCCGTCCCTAAAACATAGCATACAATAATAACTTTTCTTTCGTTACCTTCAATGGGCCCCACGTATTATTAAACTAAAAAAAAAGAATAAAAGCTCTTTGGCTATGATTTTAGTGATTGGTGAATATGTATGTATTAAATGTTGTTTCATATTAATTTGTGGGACCTTCATATCATATCCAAGTTGCAGAAACTTGGGGCACTTTCATAGGCAGTATTTTGCTACTTTTTTTTCCTATTTTTTCTTTCAGTATTTGGTTTGGTTAATCAATGGGGACCATTGTGGAAGCTAGTTAATATCAAAATCCACACTTAATATATAATCATTTATATTTACTAATTTAACCAAATAAATTTCCTCTCACGAGTCTTCATCTTTATCATGATATTTTTATTATCATTTATATTTACTAATTTAACCAAAATAAATCTATTAGTCCCATTATGAAATCCAAGTCTTCTTTCTTTCCAAACTCACAATTTATGGGGTCACTTTTTTTGTTTACCAACACACGAAGAGCTTTTTTGATACTAGAGCAGGGGCAACTTTCATAAGCTGGATTCAGCTGCTTTTTTTCTCCTTATTTTCCTTTTAGTATTCAGTAAGATTAAACCGTGGGGCCATTATAGATATTTTTCTCCTTATTTTTCGTTAGATATTTGGTAGGATTAATTAATCTGTAGGGCCCATTGTAGAAGTCAATTAATTCCAAAATCCACATTTAATTCTGAAATGACACTCAATTTATATGGCTAAGCACAAATATAATCAAATCAAGGTCCTAAAATCTCTTCTATTTACTTGATCTTTCCCTAAATATTTTCAACTACCTAAATTTTTTCTAATGAATTTCCATCTTTATTATGAATTATATATTAATATTTAATTATAATTTATTTAAATATTTAAAAATATTTCTAATTAGAAATCTTAATGATTTCTTAACGCAAGCCTGTTGCACTAGTTAACCCTAGCAACCACAGGAGTCCATACTTGCTTGTTTGAAGGCCTATGGACACAATTGCTATTATTATGAGAAACTCTCCCTTCAATCTCACCATAACAAACTTATAAGAGCCAATTTACAACTCATAAGAAGAAAATTTATCCACTCGTTAATAGGAAAGAAATTCACTCAAGTTGACCGACTCCGAAAGTACTCTTCCTTGCACACGTCTTTAATACCTTGCACACGTCTTTAATAATGCAAATATTGGGTCCCATGTAAAGCACCTGTTGGACCTATTTAGGCTTGGAAGAGCATCATGGACCGATCCAAATATGAATCACTGATATACTGATTTTTTCTGCCATTTAATTTAGAACACTTAGTGCATGTCTGGTATCTCTATCTTTCACCTCTATTTGTCTAAATCGGATAGAGGTTAGAAAAATTAGAGCGTTTGGTAGATGACTTTATCCTCTTCTTATTTAAGAGGAGTAGAGGCAAATCCTCTAAAATTGAAATGCCCACTTTCTGATCATGTGAAAAAATAGAGGCATATGCTCTAAAAAACGTAAAGGCAAATTCTCTAAAATTGAAATGCCCTCCTTTTTTTATACCTCTTTTTTTAATGGCTCTATTCTAAATGGTCTCATTGTAAGCGTA
Source organism: Persea americana (assembly GCA_029852735.1). Taxonomy (NCBI): domain Eukaryota; kingdom Viridiplantae; phylum Streptophyta; class Magnoliopsida; order Laurales; family Lauraceae; genus Persea; species Persea americana. The sequence goes on from CM056820.1 coordinate 1,039,567, forward strand.
TTACAAGAAAATTTCTCATGAAACAAAATTAGTAAAGATAAAATTGTTATGTTTTAGAAGTTATAAAAGCAAACTTGTCAAGAAAAAAAATCATGGAAAAAAAAGAAGATAAAAGCAAAAGCAAAAATCACTCAGAACATTTATTTTAAATAAGTCTTAAGTCCTTTTTTTTCTTCTAGTAAATTCTTGCACACCTACACAAACGATCCCCAAATCCCTCACCATAAACATATGAACTTTGCCATACAATGAAAATCACTTTGGACAACTATCTTTAATCAATTTTAAGCCTTTTTTCTTTCCTAATAAATACTTGCACACCTACACAAATTGTGCCCAAGTTTCTCACTATTAGGGATTAAAGCTAGGAAGTGATCTATTGATTACTTATGTGAAGGGGAGGTGCCTCCCTGACTCTTAAAACAACACTTAAAAGCATGTAAGATCTAACCAAAACTTAAAAATCAGCCTATTCTCATCTCATCTAAGATGATGAAAAAAATACTAGTACCTTAACTTTATTGTGCATTGACAACTTATTTTTATTTTTATTTTTTTCCAAAAGAAAGGTGAATATGTTCTCTTTTCTTCTTTTTAACCACTCACCTTCAAGCAACAAATTAATAGACATGTGCCTACCCAACACACCCATGTCATGATTTTGTGCTGTTGCACCCTAGTCTCATATCCCCTGTGATCAATCCCTGGTCCTCAAGTGAAAGTCTCACCAGGAGACCAGCATGAATATCCCAACATAGTGAAAATGAAAAAACAACAATAATAATAATAATAAGAATTTTGGGCCCAAAGAATCACACTTCCATTTCCAAGTCCAACAAAACGCGGCAATGTCACTATCGACAATACGGAAAGCGTCTCTACGCCATCACCCCTCTTTTTATGGTAACTTTCTTCATTTTCAATTCATTTGCGATGGACACGGCCCAACCAAATCAATTCCTTTTGATTCTCGTTCCTATCCATTTTCTTTCCCAAACCAGTTCTCAAGGTCCCAACGCTTTAATTCTCCCTTTAAACGCTCCCCCAATCACCCAAAAACCGAACTACCACTTTCTCTCTCTCTCGCTCCCTCCCTTCTCTTTTCTCTTTCAATCTCCATGGGCTCAATACCAGCACAACAAAACTCTTCTGTGCCCTCTCTCCGACACAGAAGCTCCATCTCTACCCTCCATCTCCCCTCCCAGGTTTCCGAAAAATCAATCCCCAGGGTCGATCTCGAGCTCCCGTCCCTCCGCCCCTCGCCGCCCTCCTACATCAGCCTCAAGGATCTCCTCCCCTTTTCGCCCTCCGGCATCCAGTCCCCAACCGGAGCCTCCTCCTCCGCCACCTTCGGCAACCAGACCTGCTTCTGCTGCGGCGAGATCCCCATCCGCAACAGGCTCGTCAAGCAGGCGGCGTGGGCTTACCTCCAGCCCATGTCTTACTCCCCCGACTCCTCCGGCAGACACTTCTTCAGCCGGGTTTCCGTCGGCGGCTGCCTCGGCTTCTTTAAAGCCCAAGTCTTCCCCTTTTTCAGGCGCGCCTTCAATCTCCTCCTTGGGCTTTTCTCCTTTGCGAGGAAAACAAGAAGTTAACGGCGACGGTAACTTCTATACCAGACGGAACGGATGCCGTTACGATCATCCAAAAAAGGTGTAATTACTCTAAATTAATATTGAACCCTTTTTCTTTGAGTTTTCTCTCTCTCTCTCTCTCTTTTTAATTCTTTTTTTTTTTTTTTTTATGAAAGAGAGAGAAGAAGAAGAATCATCATCACCGAAAGTAGTAATTTTAATTGATATTGGAATGAATGGATGAATATACAGATATGGAAATCTTAGGAAATTGAAAATTTTGAGGATTTTTTTTTAAAGGTTTTTGACTAGTTTCTGCTTTCAATCGGTGCGGGCTGCGCGCCTTAGCCTCACACGTGCGGCACGCAGGGTGCCTTCCAATCCGGATTCGTCTGCGGCCGTGGCAGTGCGCTGAGGAGAAATAGAATGTTCGACTACGGTTCCTGTGGTTTCATTGAGCGTCTGGCACACGATATCTGCTTTGACTGTTGGGTGTTGGATCGAGCGTTTTAAAGATGGGGATGGTGGGGGAGTTGGTGAGTTCTGCTTTGGCGACCCCCGCTGCTGCTGTTGCTGGTCATCTCCGTTCTGAAATTAGAAAGTTGGTTAAAAAAAATGGGGTTAATTTAGTTCATTACAATTTACAACCCAAATAGTAGATAAGCAGCAATAGGCCTCTCAAATGTGATTTCTGGATTTCTTTGCATTTAATTAAATGAGGTTGCGATTTTGGGTTTATCCAAATCACATGTGCATGTTTTGTCCTTTGGTCAATTAGAGCTTGGACATTCATCATCCAACGAATCCTATCCTAGTCTTTTATTTTATTTTGTTTTTATATTTCGGTTACTTAACCAATCCTAGTCATGCAGGAGAATTGTATGCATCTAATAGAAAATTTTCTCTGGCCCACGCTCCTTCAGGTGCGTGCATTTGGACCGTAACCATTGACAAAGACAGGCAGCGCCGGCTTACCTATTCACATCTGGATGTTTGTCCTTAACCAATCCTAGTTATGCAGGAGAATTGTATACATCTAAAAACAGTTTTCACTGCTCTTATTGATATTGGTTTGATTGGGCTTTCTACGCATGGCTTGGAATTTGGAAAGTTCCAAGTGGTCCTCTGGGGCATATCACATGAAATGTAAGAAGGCTGAACCAAGAAAATAATAAGAATAAAAGCATTGAAGGTCCAATACCCGTGAAGTCCAGTTTCTGGATGATTGCTTGGCCAAAAACTGAAGGAATTCGTAGAATTTCAACTGCCCCTGACTGGCGAAGTTCTGGAAATAGAGGAGGGCAATGTCCCGAGCTCTGGCTCTGTACTCCAGCAATTTCCGGTCTATTTCTGGCTCATGCTTGGAGAAGTAAGGCCTCAACAGGGTTTCATAGACGTAATGAGTTCCCTACATGTGGTTTAAGTTGTAAAGTATTGAGTAACATCACTTACACCTTCAAATTGGAAACAAAGCCAAATCCTCTCTGAACTATTATCATTGTAGACCACTGAAATTACTTCTCGTTAGGGAAAAGAAAATTTTTTGTCACATCATTCTTTTGGGTCATGTGTCTGACTTCCACGGCCCCAAGCATAGCTGCATAGCACCAATATAATCTAAAAGCGAAATGATGCCATATATGGCCAGCAGTTGGGTACTTACCAAATGGGATTGGGCTTCCAACAACCTCAAAAATAAACATCATAACATCTCATGTATACCATAAGTTCCCACGAGAAACCCGTGGCTCTTCCACCGAGGCCACTCATAAAACAAATATAAACAACTCATGACAAAATGCCCTCTTCTTGGCGAGTCATGTTTGAATGCAGGTTTAAATAGAGTTAGGCCCATTGATCATGTATAAAACCAACTACAGAGAGTGAAATTTAGCTACAATTTAATGATGAGGGTCATTTTCTCTAAGCAGTTTAGATTTCTAATAAATAGACCAATGAGAAAAGTACTAGTGTTTAGAGATGTCCAACCTGGTTCCATGTAATACAGTCATTCATTCTAAAATTTGTAATTTAGGATTATCAGAAGCACCACTATTTGTACAGAAGTTACCTTTGTTTTCGGATACCATAGGTAGATGAGGAATGCCAGCTTCATTTCACCGTACATTGGCAGCCTTCAAAACAATTACAACCCGCGTTAGAGGAAATGGTAGATAATCTTATAGCAGAAGTACCAATCCCTTGTCTGCTAATACTCATATGTTTAAATGAACTCATGATGCAATCCATCATTATCAGACTAAAAAGAGCGGAGGAAAACTAGTTTACCATGAAACAAGAACTTCACCTATCCTCTCAAATACGGTCACCATTGCAACTATGATCCTGCATTATCCATCAACAGACAAGAGTCACCATCAACAGACAGAGTCACACGTGAAAGTAGACTTATTGCCTATTTGTTCATCTCTAATGTTCGAAGGTAACCCCGCCAATGAATATGAACAGATAGGCTAAAAACTCGTTTACTTTAGTCCTACCCCACAGTTAGTAAACGGGCTAGTTCTGAATATATAATCTCGACAGGACTAATGTAATTTCTAACCTTCGGAACAATATGTTGGGGTGTGGGCCATGTGGGGCACACTAAAGATGACCAATACAGAGCCTCAATAGTTTTCAACTCAAACCCCATGGAATTAGATAATCTTGACAGGACTAATGTAATTTCTAACCTTTGGATCAATGTGTTGGTGTGTGGGCCGTGTGGGGGCACACTAAAGATGCCCCATAGAGAGCATCAACAGTTTTTGACTCAAACCCCATGGAATTAGATCTCGATGGGCCATGTTTTGCAGAAGCAGATGGGCACACACAATAGTGTTCTTTTCTTATTAAAGAAATTATTTGTAGATTGAAAGTAGCCCCAAGTACAGAAACATAAGAAACAAAGAACACTACTAATCTTTTTGTCTCTTTACTTTGCATTGGCCATAATTGGGCCACGCCAAAATGAAAACGTAATCGCTTCTAGAGACTGATGGATTGCAGTGGACACAAGAGTGAGATACACGGCGGACCTCAAGATTACTCGGATGCACTGGGTCTATTAGTGTGTGGTATGCATTCAAAACCCTACTGGTGATGTTATATGAACTATTCTCAACGGCATCATCATAATACGTCATTCCCATCTTCATATTAACTCTAGAACTGCAGAGCGGTGCTTATGAGCCTGAACCTAATTTGGGATAGATTTGGGCTCTGATGTAGGACCGTGGTCTGTGCGTGCCATCCTACAGTTTCGAGTGGGCCTTGATATGCTTGAAGGCCTTGCTGGCAGATGCATTCAATGCAACAGAAAAATAATTTTTGGTAAATAGACTGGAGGTTTGTGGGTTGAATCCGGTTCTGATTTTTAGGCATGACAACTAAATGATCTGGGCCTGGACAATCTTCTGTTTAGTCTGGCCCAACTTGGGCATGAAGTCATGAACATAGTACTAGGATTGTTGCATTCATGGGCTAGGTCGGGCCAGGCTGAGGCATATTCAGGCCCACACTGACTTTAGAAACACGTTCCCATATCCAGCCCAGTCTTGACACAGTCTGTAGGAGTTAGGCCCAAGACTGCCCATTTAGTCAATAAGGCAGGGCTGGGTTTGGGCTTTCTATCACTTACCCCAAGTGTGGCCCAAATCTTAAATGGACCCATTTAATATGTACAAACCTGGACCAAATTGTGATGGGCCTGGACTATGAGCATCCTTTTGGTCTACCAAAAAAAAAAAACAGGTTATATTTTTGGATGGTTTGGAGTTTAGAGTAGGACTGAACTCATGGAATTCTGTTATATCCGAAGATAGGGATCTGGATTCTGTAACCTAAGTGGTAAGTTTCTCTATAAGATAATTTACTCAATACCAATTAATTCACCACTTCATTTGGGTTTGTCACTTTATCTTGATAGTGATCCGACCCGATATTTCGAGGAGGAATTGAACAAAAGCAGTAGGCAGACCACCCAATAATTTACTAAGTGGTAAGTTTCTCTATAAGATAATTTACTCAATACCAATTAATTCACCACTTCATTTGGGTTTGTCACTTTATCTTGATAGTGATCCGACCCGATATTTAAAGGAGGAATTGAACAAAAGCAGTAGGCAGACCACAGATGAAAACTAACAACTAAGATGAGTACAGTAAAAGGCAGGCAGCTTTATTTACAGTAGCAACTCTAGTAACAAATCAAACAAATTAAATTCAACCACCCAATTTAAGATAAGAGATTGTTACCAGTATTGACACCAGAATCTAAGCTGTTCAATATCGGCTTTGTTCTTTTCCACAGTTTTAAAGCATTCAAATGCCGGATATGCATAGCCAAGAACCATCCTGCCATTTGGAATCAAATTCTTTTACTTTAAACTAAGAAAAGAATGCACCAAACGCATAGCATATGCTATTCAATACAACCTGATCACAATTTATACTAAGAAAAGAATACAATAAGCGAAGCTGATCAAGTCTAATGCTCAAGCAGTCAATGAGTCATCACCGTGGTGAATACAATTACACCAAATGTATAAAATACTATGCCATTTAATAGATCATATCTCATTTTTCCTTTATTTTTGACCAAATGGAGATCCATTCAGGAGCATAAAAAAAGACACAGAGGAAACACATATGAGTTATAGGCTTGGGTTAAGATCATGAAAGCCTGCACCCTTCTTCCCCCACCCTTTTTTTTTTTTCTGTTTTGTTTTTTCCGAGAACAGTTACAAAATAAATTGAATAGTCTGGGTGTAATAACTAGGGATGCAACTCGGGTAGGTCGGATATTGCCTCAACCCAAGCCGGTCCCAAATTGTATCTACTATCTAGGTAAAGCTCATAGTGGACCCATATAAAACCCACGCATGCATAATCAGCACCATACCTAAATTGTAAATTTCCTACCTGATTGCAATTTGACTTGGATTGAGTTGGGTTGGGTACCTCACATTTGGGATTATGTCAGCTTTTTAGAAGGCATGAAAATTAGAGATTTTGAATAATTAACAAATAGTATAGTATAAATACTATACATTTTGTTACCCTAGCATTTTCCATAGTACAGTGTATATACTATGTATAATAATATATTTCATACATTTGTTTTAGATAGCTTGGGTCACTTTATCGAGTTTGAGTAACCAAGTCCAAGATAAGTTCATGTTGGCTTGAAAACCCCGGCCCAAGCCCAACAAACCAACCCAAATTTCACTTTTGGTCGGACCAGGCTTCGGCGTTTCAGGTTGGCCTGACCCGTGTTCCACCTCCTAGAGCAGCAGGCACACACCAGCCATGGCCTGGGTACGATAATCGTTACTACACCGAAATGGCCAGTAATTGGATCCAAATACTGCCCATTTCCCGTCCTTAATTGGATATGATCAAGGCAATCAAGGTAGCCCATCAAGAGCAAGAAAAACCTGACAGTGCTTCAAAATTTGGTAAATCAATCCATGCATTTAGCAGGGTCTCAATAAACGGCAAGGATTATCCGAACAAGCTAATAAGAGATGGGCCCCACTATCCCACGTTGACTTCAAAGTCCACCCCACTTTACAAGCTAATTCCAGGCATTTTCCAAACTTTGACAAATGCACAAAAGAAGGAAAAGTCGGGAATAAGACATACACGAGAAGCCTGGTGATGAAATCCCCCAACATCTTGGCCTCCTAAATCCTAATTAAGCATCCGCTTCCTCCGCCAGTCCTGCAAACACGATACCACGCAAACAAAAATAGTCAACAAACGAACGGAGAGTGCCAAGAGTAATCTATCGTGCGACCTACATGTTTCTGAAAACACGTTGTGGACAACGTATCGGACAAAGCCGAAACCGTTACTAATCTATCAACAAAACGGTTCTTCACACCTATATCTATTCGTTTCACCGCTTTAAACCGAAATCAAGAGTTCTAGACGAAAAAGAATACGAAGCGGCCAGAATCAAATTTCGTACTAAACACATAAAAAACCGATTTCGGTCAGGTTCGGAACCGTTACATGGCCGAGTTTTGAAAACCAATGCGCCAGATTATCCAATCCAAACGTTGCCACCGCAAATCCTCAAGATAAATTACAGTCTTCTAGACAACAAATACAAAGAATAATTAAGAAAAAAAAAAGAACACGAAACGGTTCGAATGAGATTTCGAACTAAACACATCAAAACCGATTTCGGTCATGTCCGAAACCGTTACATGTCGAGATTGACTGCTGAGCTTTAAAATCGATTTTCAATCCAACCGTTGGATCAGAACACTACCACCACAGATCCGCAAGAAATACATCCAGAAAAACCGCAAATGGCTTTGATTTCTCACAAATCTCTCCAAGATTCAGTAAAACAGAACAACAAAAGAGAAATCAATAAAAGCAATTCTAAGAGCGCATAGAAGCTGAGAAATCAAGAGATTAATAAGAAGAGATTATCGAAATCATGCCTTTGAGATGCCTCAGAAAACCTTCGTGTCGATTAATTTCCGCTCTCTATTGAGATCGAAAACGGTTTCAGCGCATTCTCTCTCTCTCTTCTGAAATCGATCGATCTCCAAGAGAGACTTTTCTTCAAGGATTTCTGAGGATCTCTTGCTCCACAAATGAGAGAGAGAAAGAAACAGAGAGGAATCTGTGAGAACGTGAGATGAAAAGGGGAAGGAAAGAAAGAGATTGGAGAGAGGTTTTATATGGGAATGGCGTGGAAGGAAGCGAGAGAGAGATGGAGGGGAGCGGTTTCTTGCGACCGACGCTTCTTTTTTATTTAACTTGCAATTACAAGGAACGGATTGTATTCATTTTACAAGGGACTGATTTTGTTTTGGTATCCTTGGGGCAACGGAAATACCGTTTGGCAGTTGGGTTGACCGAAAGGGGTTAGTTTTGTAATTTTATGTGCTTGGCTCAGCAGCTTCATTATTTTTCAGATACCTAGCTTAGGTATCATTTGGAAAGATGAAAATAATGAAGTATTATTCTTCAATTCTGTGAAAAACAAATTTCTCATTAGAAGGGTTAAAAATTGTTTTCTCATGACACGATGAAAAATGAATCTACCGCTGTGCTGTAGGATTTGAGCGTCGTAAAAATAGTCGTAGAAGTTGAGTACTTAAGCATATCTAGAATACATGGAATGCGAAATCTAAAATTAGGGTGAAACCTCTAGGGTCAGTATGTAACAACGGCAATCCTTGCTTAACACCCAAAATTGAATATACGACTATCATAAAACTGTTAAACAAATGAAGGTGATAACGAAATTGTGCCTAAGAGGCATCCCTAGTGGGACGAGATATTCCTCTCCTTACTCTATTGATTGACTTTCATTCAAGTTTATTTCACATTCAATCCATAATATTTTTGGGGGAGAAGGCCTATCCAAATTCCATTCACCATTTATTCTACTAGGAAATCTAACCAACCAACCGTAAACATGAATTCAAAGGCGAAATCATTTTGACTATTTAGGTCTTAGATTGACAGTTATAAATGACCAACGAGGCTAATTTTGGTATTCTTTTTAACCAAGTGAATATTTACTTGAAAGTGACGATGGATGCTCTAGGTCTAAATCACAAGCATCTATTTTCTGCATTATTTAGTTTAATGGGTCAAATGAGTGGCACGGAAGGAGAAGTAGAGAGAAAGAAGAATAATTGAGAAATGGTCAAAGAAAAACATTAAACCTAAATGAGTGCCTTAAAATAATAATAAAAAAAAAACCTACATGAGTTCAACTTCAACCCAATTCAACCAAGTTGCAAAATAGTTTATGTTATATTTTGTATTATGTCATTAAAATTTGTTCAACTCCATTTCCCTTCAACCTACCCAATTGACTCAAATTAACAAATTAAATATATATATTTATATATATATTTGTTCTGGCTGATTCTAATCTCTGAAAGTACCTAACCCTATTTTTGGTTCTATTCGAGCGAATAATTGCAATTTGGTTTGGAACCTTATTTGTGTGTTGAAATGGGTTCATTTGCTTGCACGGGTCTAACATAAACCCAATTTGGGCCCGATTGGATGATCAAATCCTTCTAATCAGGCCAAGTTGTAACGTGGAGATCATTCCTCAAGAAAACTTCTATTGGTCGAAGGAGTCCAATTTTAAATCTTGAATGTCGCTGTGGTCCTGTCATCTTGGACCTTTCTTGTGGGTGGCCCACAGCAGTCCATCATTTTGACAAACGTAGTGAAGTTAATCTTGACCGTGGCTCCCCAGTCAACAGGCCATTTTGTAGGGCAATTGATGGCTAGGATTATTTATTTTATACTGCCATGTCAAACTACTGGAACCCACAAGATTTTTCCGCCGTGTAGTCGATCCGTTGATGGACATGGCCAAGGATTTCCAGGGACCTTATTTCCCACCTACGAATCCAGTCAGGAATATATGCCATATCTTAGGTCATGTTTAGCTACCAAATCTTTAAAGAAAAGATTTTCTGTTTTTCTCAAGATTATAGGAAACTCATATTTGGCAATTGTAAATATTTAAGGATTTGGATTACTGAAAACTCTCAATTATGAGGATTTTAAGGTCCAACCTTCCCTCATAGGAGTTAATTGAAACTCCTTACTTTTGTGGACTCGAGCACCGAAGCCAATTTTTGTTTTATATATTGATAGAAAAATTGGCTATATTGATGAGAAATCCTCATCTATATACGTACATATGCTTAGTGAAGAATCCCTCTTTCATGGATAGTGAGGAATTCTCATATATGTGGATTCCTCACTACTACCAAAATGTGCCCTCAAAATTATTTCAATAATTTGTGGTATTTATTTGGACTGTATTTTTAATAAGGGAGGTGATCGTATGAGAGACACTCTCACCAAGTTTATGAGAGATGGGCTTCCATATTTGGGGTCCTTACATTTAAGTTGGTGAGAGTGGATATGGAAGTGAGGGCCCCCCACTCATCTCTTATAAACTTGGTGAGAGTGTCTCTCATAGGAGCATCTCCCTTTTAATAATATTGTGAAATTTTACACATATTTCCAAAATTAAAAAAGGTGAGAGAATCACGATAAAATGTGAAAGATGCAGACAATATAGGAAAATATCTTATGATTACTTTATATAAACACTTTGAATTTAGTTGTTGTCATAATTATAGAAGAATTATTTGTTTTCTTTTCACATTTAGTTGATATTATTTCTAGAAAAGGATCACATTTGAAAATATATAGACGTTTTCTCGGACACTAATTTCTTAATAAGGAATTTATGACATGGTTTTCTTAAAATATGTTTAATGTGATGATTATAGATTTGAAGCGTTGTTGCAAATATGATTATCGGTAAATTATCATCTCCCTACAATGCTTCCCCATATATTACGAGCAAAACCTCAAAGAAAAAACAATTAAAGATAATACTGATAAAAAAATAGTAAAAGTAAAATAATATTAAGACTGTTTTATATATTTCTATCATTTTCCATTTTTCATAGTTCTTTTGCATTTTTATAATGACATCTTAATTTTCTAACAATATTCTCAAAATCTCAATGTCAACAATTTTCTCTTGTGCTCTTGCACATTGGTACCATTTGTCATGCAAGATCGAGTGCAATTTAGGGTCTAATTCTTTACTAGAATTCCTGACAAGAATTTGGTATGTTGGGGTTTTTTTTTTTTTCAAATAATGTGACATTTTGTCTCCTAGCATTTGAAAAGTTGTGTTTCTTTCATTTGAATTCCAAATTCTAGCCACCAAGTCTCAAATGCTCCACCAAGAGGAGGGGTTTGAAATTCCACCTCAAAGAGAGAACTTTTGGAGAATTTGAAATTCTTCCGGACATGAATACTAGGAGTTTTGGTAAAGAAACACACCCTTTAATTTTACTTTTAAAATCATGTGAAATGAGATAAAGTAAAGCATTAAATCAAGACAGAATAAAATATAAGTGGTTTATGGTGGTATTTTATTTTTAGTTGCTTGGTATGGAATATTTTTGACTTTTTGTTTAGAAAAGTAATTTTTTTTATTTTTTAGTGGATAAAGAACCGCTTTTTTATATATTTTTTTAAAAGATGGATGGAATTTTAAATTAATATGCTTTTGATATGGCATCTTGTCTAAAAAAAAGATGCTTTACTTGACTTTTACTATTCCAGTAAAGTGACAAACGGGCCCGGGAGGTCCCAATTGGTGATGGTCCACATGCACACTCTTGCAAGAAAGCATGCGCGGGAGAAAACTTCCCAAATAGTTTCAAAAAATTGTCGATGTCTGTAGGCGGTAAAAACGACACCTACTTAGATTGAGGAGATGAACCTCTTAGATCAGGGAAGACCGAACGCTGGGAACCTCCATGGGGTTGAGGAACCTGAAAAGGGAAGGAGAAAGGCTTGGGTCAGAGCCCCTGGCTGCCGTGAGCCGAAGGCGCTTTGATGCCTAAGTTAGTTCTGGAGAAAGACTAAACCGGAGGAGGCAGGAGAGCGGAATCAGATGATGTAGTCGGTGTTGCGAGTTGCGTACCTCCATGGGGTCATCCCCAGTGCCTATATGGGGGCATTCCTCGTTCATTCCCTCTGTCAGTGGGAGTAGGTGGGATGAGGTCCCATCGATCCTTACCCTGACAGGCAGCAGTAGGTGAAAAGGGAACATCCCATCCTAACTTTTCATGCTTTCAGTCAGTTGATGTTAAGGGCTGATAAAGCTAACTTCTTATCGCCATAAATGAGCAATCCTATCGTCATAAATGAATGCTCCTATCTGTCAGGGTGCGCCGCATTTCCCGGAGGAAGGTGGCGGCCCACTCTGCCTTCAGCATTTTGTTCCGAGACCAAGAATGGCTTGGCTGTGTTGTGCTTTTGTGATGAGCTGGCACTCACGCCGAGCTGCCGAGCTGCCCTGTCGTGCTGGTACTCTTGACCGAGCTGCCGAGCTATGACTACAGAGGCCGAGGTGGTCAGCGAGTCCTACTGTAATCCTTGCTTAATTTCGTCATTACGGTGTTTTACCCCCACAATTGCCCCCTAGCTTTTGACTTTTGAGAGTCCTCTAGCTCGAGGAGGTCGGAAGCTTGGTGACTGTATAGCCGGCACCGCTACCGAGCTCGAGTGAAGGTTATCGACATGTGGGAAGGAGTTACCGGGATAGAGGAGCTTCGGATCAGGAGGGTCCCTCCTGGGCCTGGTGGCCGTCGCTAACGTACGGTTCCTTTCAAGATGTCTCTTCGCCTGTCCAGGATATTTAATAGCCCTCAGATATCGCGCCGATGGTGGCACGTGTCGCCTCTTTTGGCTGCCACGCAATTACTTCGAGAAGACGTTAGGGCTGCGAGATGGGACGTTAGGGCTGATTGAGGGGACGCCTCTTAAAGGCTCTTCTCGAAAGCCGAAACGACGTCTCTGGCCCTTATAAATCAGGGCGTCTCCTTCGTCTTCACTTTCTTCGAATTTCTACTGCGTTCTGCAAGAGAACTTCTTTGACGTCCGCGAACTTCTGGCGATCCTGTTTGTGCAGTCCCCCTTCGTAGGGCTTCTTTCTGTTTCTCTCATCTTTTCTTTTAGGTAGACTCTCGTCTGGGCTAAGAATGGGGATTTATAGACATTTGTTAGGAGACCCAGGTTCCATAGCCTATTTTAGGGATGCGTACAAGGTCCTCGCCAATGTGGAGGTCAGAGCAGATGGCCCTGATGACGGCCTCGCCTACTGCGATGGCTGGATGCCGTTCTGGCTGGTCTCGGTAGTGGAAGGAAGGGTCCGCTTCCCCCTACTGCCTCCGGGAGTGGAGGTTGTGTCCATGCCAACTACTTCCCAATGAATACAAAATCATAATGGGCGTAGTGCGGCTGAACGAGATTCTAGATATCGGCCTTGGTGTCCCGAACATCAAGGACACGTATGACCACTGCAAATCCGCAAAAGGGGACACCTATTACCTCCGGCTAAGGGTCTGTCGGACTAGGTTTGTGACCGCGCTGGAGGATTCCAACAAGTACCCGGGCGAAGACCGAGTACTCGTCAGAGGAGGATGGGAGTTCGGTGAAGCGGAGCCTAGCACTATGGTCCGAATTCCTCGAAAAATAGGAACTCCTTCAAGTAAAGACCGAAGTCCTTTCGGTTTGCAGTTTTTTTCTCTCTTCTACGCCTGGCTCCTAACACAATTTTTTTTGTCTATGTAGATTTTCGCGAAAAGAGGGAGCTCGCCAGGAAAAACCACTGGAGGGTGAACAGTGCGTGGCACGAGAAGGCGAGAAACTACCGCGGTCACAACTGTCGTGCTGCGTGGTCTCTCTTGGGGTATGTGCCTTACTACAGATCCTTCAACACCTCCAGAAGGGTGTCGGGAATAGACTCCGTGCTGCGTGGGGAAGGCGTCAGCCTAGGATTAGTGACGACCGCGGTGCCCAGCTCGGCGGCAGTGACTATCGCGATTCCTACTGGACGTCTGATTGAGTCTGGACACCGCGCTCCAACATTCCCAATCGCAGAGCCTGACAGGGCCTCGGGAGCCGAGCCCCGGGCTTCGCGAAGGAAGAGGCTAGTAGCCTCCAATTCGTCTGAGAGCTCGGCAACTCCCAGCTCCGAGGAAGAGGAAGAGGGAGAAATGCTAGGCCAGCGTGGGCAACGCTACGCTGCAGAAGACCTGTTCGCGGCGGCCTTCGGGGACATCGGAGGAGAGGTCCGGGACCCCCCTCAGGCAGTGGCTGCGACGCCTCCGGCCGTTGCGGGTGGAACTCCTAGCCCAGATGCTGAGAAGGTCCGTGCAGCCGTGACCGAGGCCACTCAGTCAGCCGCGGCCAAGGTCGCCTCAGTTCTACCTCCTGCGACCATCGTCGTGGATGACTCACCCCCCGACCATGCTGCAAGGGCTGGGGGTCGGTCTCGCTCTGCCGAGATCACTGAGGGGAGGCGACCCGAGAAGAGAGCAAGGGTTGAGGCCTCGCCTGGCCCTTCTTCGCCTCCGCCCGCTAGCGGAACGATCTCGCCCCCTCCTCTGGCTCCGTGGAGGCCGGCCATCGAGGAAGTACTAGGGAGGCAGCTGGCCGAGACAGACCGTGCGACCGATCCTCAAGTGGTCGCCGCGCTGGGACGCGCCTGCGCCCTTCCTCAGGACATGGCGAGGTGGGCGGGGATGGACAACGAGTCACTCCTGCTCTCCTCGATGCGCTCGCTGGTATCGGTAAGTGCAGTAGCCCCCCTCCCCCGGAGCTTTTAGTTCGGTGTTCTTTTATTAGCTTCTGGTTCTCTTCTTGCAGCTGTTGCAGAAATGCCAAATGGGCATAGAGAGGCTCGACGCAGCCGAGGCGAGGGAGGCGGAATGGGTGGTCGAGAGGGAGGAGCTGCGGGCGTCCTTGGCGGCTAAGGATGCGATGCTGGTAGAAGAGGTGGGCAGAAATGCTGGCCCTGTCTTCGATCTCGAGGAGTCCCAGGTCGTGGTCGAGCACCTCAGGGACGAGCTGAAGGACGAGGAGACCCAAAACCTCCATCTTGCCTCTGAGCTTGACGACCTCCGGACCGTGGTGGGGCGGCTGGAAGAGGACCTGCGGAATGTCAAGGGGACAAACAAGAGGCTCCTCTCTCAGCGGAACCAGGCGCAAGGCTCCCTGGAGATGGCGTTGAGGGGGAAGGCGGCCGAGATTGAGTTTGCTCTGGCGAAACAAGAAGACAGGCTCAAGTAGGAGTTCCTGGCTGAGCATGACTCCATCATGGGGGAGGAGGTTGGCAAACTGTCGGCTGACTACAAGGCTCAGCTGCCAGGGATTCGGGACCGAGCCTGGGAGCTCGGATGGAAAGCAGCCTTGAAGAACTCGTAGCCGTGTCTTGGGCTTCCCCTTGCCTTCCTCCGCAAGCTTACCCGGAGGCGAGCGCCGCCCCGGAGGCGAGCGCCGCCCCTGAGGCGCCTCCAGAGGCTCCTCCAGCTGCCAGTGCCAACCTTGAAGACTCGCATGCACCCGCGGTCGTCGAGGCCCCTCTCGGAGCCGTTGCACTTGAGGCTAGCGTTCCTGAAGCAAGCGCGGTCGTCTCTGAAGCCACCCGACCGCTCCCGTGGCCAGCGCGGTCGTGGCCTAGGTTCCTCCAAAGATTGACTACAATGTGGAAGCTGTAGCCCTCTGAGTCCCTTTTGTAATTTTTCTTTCATTGTATTTCCATCCATCCTGTAATCAGGATTTCGATTAATGAAACAACTTTCTTCGCATTCTTTGGCTTTCTTTTTCCTTGTCTCTGATGAAATGGGTGTGTGGTCGACGTCATCTTGCTACGCTTTATTTGCTAAGTAGTTGGTTTGGATAACCGAACTCCTTGTAATTCTTAAAATTGGATATCTGCCCATGATCGAGATTTAGTTTATGAACCGTGGTCTTGATCAGCGTCCATAACCCTTGAGAGCGGAAGCTGACAACTCGAGGTATTCTTGGAAGTTTTTGGCTTTACCACCGTAGCTGGTGCTAAAACTGAGCTAGGACGGCAGGCACTTGACTGAGCTGCCGAGCCGGGGGTGGTGCTGGCACCGGACCCCTGGACGCTTATGGCTGTGCCGCCAAAGCTGGTGCAGGCACCGAGCTGAGGACGGTTGTCGCTCTGAACAGGGCTGCCGAGCCGCGGGGTGGTGCTGGCACCGGACCCATGGATGCTTATGGCTGTACCGCCAAAGCTGGTGCGGGCACCGAGCTGAGGACGGTTGGCGCTCTGAACAGAGCTGCCGAGCCGCGGGGTGGTGTTGGCACCGGACCCTTGGACGCTTATGGCTGTGCCGCCGAAGCTGGTGCGGGCACCGAGCTGAGGACGGTTGGCGCTCTGAACAGAGCTGTCGAGCCACGGGGTGGTGCTGGCACCGGATCCTTGGACGCTTATGGTTGTGCCGCCAAAGCTGGTCGGGCACCGAGCTGAGGACGGTTGGCGCTCTGAACAGAGTTGCCGAGCCGCGGGGTGATGCTAGCATCGGACCCTTGGACGCTTAAGGCTGTGCCGCCAAAGCTGGTGCGGGCACCGAGCTGAGGACGGTTGGCGCTCTGAACAGAGCTGTCGAGCCGCGGGGTGGTGCTGGCACCGGACCCTTAGGGAGCTGGTATAACGGCCGAATTGCGTAACTTGGAAGCAATTTTGAAAAAGATCTGCTGAAGAAGGTTGCTTTTTATTGCTGTTTGAACCCTTAAGTACATGTTTTCAAAAGTAAAACTTTTTGAGATGCATTGTGTTCCATGGTCGCGGCAACTCCTTGACTTCCATGTCCTCGAGCCTGTACGTGGCCCTTCCCGCCTTTGATAGCACTTTATATGGCCCCTGCCAGTTGGGTGCTAATTTCCCTTCATTGGGATTTCGGTCGCCAGGAAGCGTTTTCTTCAGGACTAGTTCCCCCACCACGAATCTTCTTGCTTTGACCTTCTGGTTGTATCCCCTAGCCAACTGCTGTTGATAGGCAGCTAGGCGGATAGCTGCTGTCTCTCTTCGTTCTTCCGCGAAATCCAGCTCTCGAGCCATATTTAAGTCGTTCAGCCCCTGGTTACAAATTTCCCACCTCAAGGTCGGAAGGCCGACCTCAAGGGGAATGACTGCTTCCATGCCGTAGGCAAGGGAGAATGATGTAGCCGAGGTGGAGTGCCTTGGAGTTGTCCTGTAAGCCCATAGAACACTAGGAAGCTCTTCTGCCCACCTCCCCTTAGCTCGGTCGAGTCTCTTCTTGAGTCCGTCAAGGATCACTTTGTTTGAGATCTCGGCCTGGCCATTGCTTTATGGGTACGCCGGGGTGGAGAAGAAGTTTCGGATGCCGTACTCCTGGCTGAAGCTTTTGAAGAAGTTGGAGTCGAACTGGGTCCCATTGTCGAAGATGAGAGTTCGAGGGATTCCAAATCTCGTGATGATGTTCTTCCATACAAAGTTCTTCGTGTCTTATTCGGTGATGGAGGACAGAGGCTCCGCTTCGACCCACTTTGTGAAGTAGTCCGTAGCTACTATCAACCATCTTTTGTTCCCTGGAGTTCGGTGTAGCGGACCGACGATGTCCAGACCCCATTGAGCAAAAGGCCACGGGCTGGATAGAGGGCTTAGGTCCTGCGCTGGCTTGTGGAGAGAGTGTGAGAACTTCTGGCACTTCTCACATTTCCTGGCATAGATTTGAGCGTCCTTCTGTATGTACAGCCACCAGTACCCTTGACTGATTGCTCGGTAGGCGAGCGACCGACCTCCGATGTGGCTGCCGCAGAGCCCCTCGTGAATTTTGTAAAGGAAGTCGTCGACTTTGCTTGGGTGGACGCACTGGAGGTAGGGTCTGGTGAATGACTTCCTGTAGAGCTTGCCATCTGGGGAAAGCCAAAACCGGGCTGCTTTCAGCCTAATCTTCTGTGCCTCTAACCTGTCTTCGGGTAGCAGGTCGTCCTTCAAATAGGCAATAACCGGGTCCATCCAGCTCAGACCAAGATCCACGCACATGAGTTGCCGCGGTCGCTGTAGTTCGATGCTGGGCTCGCGCAGTGTCTCTACTTCGACAATTCTTCTATTACCGGCCTCGACCGCTGAGGCGAGGCTGGCAAGGGCGTCGGCATGGGAATTGGACTCTCTGCCGACCTGTCGGATCTCGGCCCTTTCGAACTGGGAGAGGAATTCCTTCGTGTGAGCTAAGTAGGAAGCCATTCTGTCGTCCCGAGCCTGATAGTCTCCGCTGAGCTGGTTCGCCACCAATTGGGAATTGCTGAAAACCACAATATGTCGTGCTTCCAAGATTTTGACACTGTTCAGCCCGGCAATGAGTGCTTTGTACTCGGCCTCATTATTCGATGCTTTGAAGCCGAATGTTAGAGCTTGCTCGGTGACAAGGCCCTTCGGAGACTGGAGGACTATGCCAGCGCCAGCCCTATTGGACGTTGAGCATCCATCGACGAAGATTTTCCAGGACTGTTGATGCTCTGTCTCGGTTGTTACCCTTGTATCCTCATGGCCCCCTAGTTCGGTGTCGAGTAAGGTCGGCGCCGAACTCTGAGAGGTGAATTCGACAATGAAGTCTGCCAAAACTTGGGCTTTGATGGCCGTTCTGGGCTAATACTTGATATCGTATTGCCCCAGTTCGACAGCCCATTTGGAGATTCGACCGGAGAAGTCTGCCTTTCGGAAGAGAGCCTTCAGTGGGTGCTCGGTCACGACCACGATAGTGAAAGTTTGGAAGTAATGGGAGAGCTTCCGTGAGGCGCTGACTAGCGCCAGGGCAAGCTTCTCGAGCTGTAAATACCAGGTTTCGGTGTCGAGCAGGATCTTGCTGGTGTAATAGATAGGCCTCTGCTGGCCATCTTCTTCTCTGATGAGTACCGAGCTCACTGCGTGGTCTGAGACCGCGAGGTACAGATACAGTGCTTCACCACGGGTTGGGGTCGATAGTAGTGGAGGTGAAGAGAGGTAGCACTTGAGCTGTTGCAGGGCCTGATCGCATTCCGGCGTCCATTGGAATTTTGAACCTTTGTGTAGGAGCTGGAAGAAAGGCCCGCACTTGTCGGAAGCTCGACTGATGAAGCGATTAAGCGCGGCAGCCATGCCGGTCAGCCTCTGAACTTGTTTAGCCGAGGTCGGGCTCTGGAGCTCCTGGATCGCCGAGATCTGGTTAGGGTTTGCTTCAACCCCCCTTCTCGTGACCAGGCTCCCCAGGAACTTTCCGAAGCCGACACCGAAGGCACATTTGGATGCGTTCAGCTTCAGTTGGAACCGGCGGAGGATCCCGAAAACCTGGCGGAGGTTGGCCAAATGGTCTTGTGACTCTCTGGACTTGATGACCATATCGTCGATGTAAACCTCCACAGTCCTTCCGAGCTGTGCTTGAAACATCTTGGTCACCAACCGCTGGTAAGTCGCCCCTGCGTTCTTCAGCCTGAAGGGCATTACCTTGGAACAGTAGGTGCCCCGGGGTGTGATGAAGGCCGTCTTCTCTTGGTCGGGTACGAACAGAGGTATCTGGTGGTATCCTCGGTAAGCATCGAGAAAACTCATGCGGTCGTGCCCGGCAGTGGCGTCAATGAGCTGATCGATCTTTGGAAGGGGGAAACTGTCTTTGGGACAGGCTGCATTGAGGTCAGTGAAGTCAACACAGACCCTCCACTTCCCCGTCTTCTTCTTGAGCATTACTGTGTTGGCTAGCCACTGCGGGTAGTGGACCTCTTTTATCGCCTGCGCTTCGAGCAGCTTTTTGACCTCTTCCGCTACGGCCTCAGTCTGTGGGACCTCGGTTCGGCGAGCTTCTTGGATTACGGGCTTGTGGTTAGGGTCCACATTCAGCTTGTGGCACATGACTGCTGGGTCGATGCCGGGCATCTCGTAAGGCGTCTACGCAAAGATCTCTTTACTCTCGAGGACGAGGTCCAACAGCTGTATCTTTTCGTCCTCGGGGAGCTGGCTTCTGACTAGGAAAAATCTGTCCGGGTCGGCGGGGTCGATCCTGACCTCGATGAGGTCCTCGATGCTTTTCTGCACCGGAGCCCTGCCAACATCCCCAAGCTTGCCTTCCCTGTCCAGCTTGACCATGTGGACTTGGGATGACTCGGCTTCTCCAGGCAACACGGCCATCAAGCATTGTCTGGCCATGTGCTAGTCGCCTCTGATAGTGATCACGTCGGTCCGGCAGGAAGAGTTCTCTAGGGGGAACTTGAGCTTCTTGTGACGGGTGGAGGGCACGGCCTCCATGCCGTGCAGCCACACCCTTCCCAATATGACATTGTACGGGGAGGGGACGTCGACGACCAGGAAGTCAACCTGCCTGGAGGCGCCTCCTACTTGGACTCTGAGGGAGATCTTCCCCTTCGGGTACACTAGTTTTGAGCTGAAGCTGACGAGGGGAGTTCGGGCAGTTTGGAGGTCCTCGTCCTTGAGTTTCAGCTTCTGAAAGCAATCGTAGTATAGGATCTCGGGCGAGCTACCTGGATCGACAAGGACTCTTTGGACCAAGAAGTTCTGTAGCTTCAAGGTAAGCACCAGAGGGTCGTTATGTGGGAGTTCTACGTCCTCTAGATCCCTGTCGGAGAACCATATTCTGGGACGCTCTGTCTTGGCCTTCTTTGCAGCTGGTCCCGGCGCCGCAGTCAACACCTGCTTTTGATGGGAGGCTCTTCGGGCCTTGGCACGGGCCTGGGAGATCCCCTTCGCTGGGGGAGCGAGGTGGATGACATTGATGATGCCTTCCGGCTCGCTATCCTGTCCGGCATCATGTCGGCGCGGAGGTCGGCTGCTGTCCCGTCCTTCCTCCTTGCCGTAGTCCCTTAGGTGCCCCTCTTTCACAAGGCTCTCAAGGTGGGACTTGAAGCTTTTGCACTCATCAGTCCTGTGCCCATTCTGCTTGTGATAAGCGCAGAACTTGCCCTGGTCGCGGGAAGAGGGATCACCTCTCATGGGCTGCGGCCATTTGAAGAAGGGTTGTGACTTTATTTTGTGGAGGAGCTTATAGATGGGCTCCTTGAAAATCGTGTTTACCGCCTTGAAGGTGGCGGCATCGTTCCCGGCCCTCCTGTTGCTCCCCGAGGCTTTGGCCGAGGTGGAGGGGTTCCGTCGACGATCTAAGGACCGGGCCCCGTGCCGATCCGGTGACGGGTCTCTGCGGCGGTCCTCCCTCCTGGAGGACCTGTTGTCTGTCTCCCCTTTGGGTGGTCGGCTCTTCTGGGAGAGGCCGAAGTTCTCTCACCCGCGGACCTCGTCCTCCTCCGCCCGGATGAACCGGTTTGCCCGAGCCATGAGCTCCTTCATGGTGGCCACGGGATACATGACCAGCTGTGCCCGAAGCTGGATGCCCGGGCGCAGGGCCAGTTGAAAGGATTTCACCGCCATCTCTTCAGAGGCGCACTCGATCTGGCTGTAAACAGTCCAGAAGCGACGGGCGAACTGGGTGACGTTCTCGTCCTCTCACATCCGGAGGGCCATCAGGTTGGCATCGGTTTTAGGGATGACACGGTGAGCCTGGAACTTCTCCAGGAAGGACGTCCGAAGCAGTCTCCAACTGGAGATGGAGCCTCCTGGGAGTGAGCAGAACCATCGTAGGGGGAGATCTCCCAAACTGGAGGAAAAAACTCGACAGTTCAGGAAATCATCCTCCCCCCAGACCGACATCCTCTGGACATAATGTCGGAGGTGAGCCGCAGGGTCCAAGGTTCCATCATATAGGGTGAAACTCGGGACGTTGAACTTCTCGGGGAGGGAGTACTTTCTGACCTCCCTGAAGAAAGGAGATGCGCCTGTGTCTTCAGCTTCAAAGGCGCTGCATTGGTCTCGAGCGATACCAGCAGTCTCCATATTTTGGCGAACGGTTTGCTTGACCTGCCGGTTAATCCACTGCTTGAGTTCCTTTTCGTCTTCTGGTATCCTCCGCTGCTTCTTTGGCTCCACACGCTCGTGGCTGCTGCTGGAGTCCTCTTCTCCGCGGATCCGATCACGCCTTTTATCATCGAGGACGTGCCTCAAGTCTCGCCCGTGCCCTGGAGGAGCCTGGCTCTGCCTGGGTGGAGGACCAGAGGCGTGGCTGCGCCCATGGAGTGGGCTCCGGGCCCTCCTCTTCTCCTGGAGCTGCTGTTTGAGCCGTAGGATAAGCTCGTCCTGCTCTAAAATGAGGCAGTTTTTGGATCTGATCTCATCCAGGCGAGGGTCTTCGTCTTCTTCAGGGTTGGCCTGATGGTGGGACTGAGGTCCAGCCCCTGCTGACTTTCCACGCAGCTTGGTGACTAACCTGTCACCTCACCTGACGTGCTCACTGCTGTGGCGGGGTTGCTCTGGAGGCATAACATTGTGAAGGGCAAGCATCGTCAATCCCCTAGACTGTGATACCGACTAGACTGTAGGGGACCTTCCTCCTGATCTTCTTTGTTGAGGGGGTGGACCTTGTACCAGCACAGGCTGCATGGTCGGTCTGCTGCCCTTGGAGGGTCCTTCACCATTTCTGGTTTTTGGAGGCATGGTATTGGAAGGCTTTTCGTTCAGTGATTCCCACAGACGGCGCCAAACTGTAGGCGGTAAAAACGACACCTACTTAGATTGAGGAGATGAACTTCTTAGATCAGGGAAAACCGAACGCCGGGAACCTCCACGGGGCTGAGGAACCTGAAAAGAGAAGGAGAAAGGTTTGGGTCAGAGCCCCTGGCTGCCGTGAGCCGAAGGCACTCCGATGCCTGAGTTAGTTCTGGAGAAAGACTAAATCGGAGGAGGCAGGAGAGGGGAATCAGATGATGTAATCGATGTTGCGAGTTGCGTAACACCATGGGGTCATCCCTAGTGCCTGTATGGGGGCATTCCTCGTTCATTCCCGCTGTCAGTGGGAGTAGGTGGGATGAGGTCCCATCGACCCTTACCCTGACAGGCAGCAGTAGGTGAAAATGGAACATCCCATCCTAACTTTCCATGCATTCAGTCAGTTGATGTTAAGGGCTGATAAAGCTAACTTCTTATCGCCATAAATGAGTAATCCTATCGTCATAAATGAATGCTTCTATCTGTCAGGGCGCGCCGCATTTCCCGGAGGAAGGTGGCGGCCCACTTTGCCTTCAGCATTTTGTTCGGAGACCAAGAATGGCTTGGCCGTGCTGTGCTTTTGTGCTGAGCTGGCACTCACTCCGAGCTGCCGAGCCGCCCTACGGTGCTGGTACTCTTGACCGAGCTGCCAAGCTGACGGGCTATGACTACAGAGGCCGAGGTGGTCAGTGAGTCCTACTGTAATCCTTGCTTAATTTCGTCATTACGGTGTTTTACCCCCACAATGTCCATGACAGTAAACTCAAGTATGGAATCGAAGTATATAGGTTTGGTCGATTATTTATACCGTGTTGGAGTTAGCATCAGATGCAGGTCTCTACCCCAAATTTAGCTTGGATCTAACCAAAGGACGTGGTAAGAAACTAAACAAAATTTTCACCTGCAGGAACATTCCCATCTAAACAGTTAAAGAGGCTGAACCATAAAATAAACGAAAAATCCGAGTCCTCTTGAATCTTGACTTAGAAAAATCCTGTAATGGATCAGCTTCATAGTGAGGCTAACTTGTTTAAAATTCGAGTTGCTCAAAATAAAGAGCTACTATGTTGTATCCCAAAGTCTTACGCCAATTGAAGTTGATCCCACCATAAAATTGATCATTTGATTGTAATTAATGACTATGCATAAAATTATCTTAATCACATTTTTAATCATATGATCAATCATATAGTTTGATCAACTTTTACTAGAAAAACCTACCCGTGTTATAGTCATAATATTAAAATTTATAAAAAATCTTTATGATAAGTTTCTTTAAACTTAAATGCAGAAGGTTTTAGTCTGAGAGAGGGAAAAAAAAGTAGTCCATAAGAATTCAACATCTAATACCATATAATTAAAAAAAAAAAAAGCCCATGAAGATTGAAGATTAATAATCTAGAAAAAAAAATATAAACTATGAATAAAACCCAATGAAATTTGAAAGACACATAGAAATAACACCTAGAAATGAAAATCCATAATTAACTCAATAACATAAGCAATTTAAAGAGAATCAAACACTTATGAGAAAAAAAAAAAACCTTAAAAATAGAGCATAAAAGGGCAAAGACGAAAGAACCCACAAATTCATGAAAAACCATCATAAAAGAAAAAATAAAAACCCATCAGAAGTGAGAAATTATAATAAAATAAACACAAAATAAAATAAAATAGATTTTATTAAAAAGGCTATAAAAAATATATAAATAAGGATCCATAGACAATACAAAGATAAAAGAAATTTAGAAGAGCCAAACTAACTTATGACAATCTAATACTAAAAAATGGAAATCTGAAGCCACAAAAAAATAAGAAAAATCCATAAAATAATTTCACAAAGAGAACTTAAAGAACCCAATGGAAGTAAAAGAAATAATTAACTCGTAAGGATAAGAATTAAAAAAATAAAAAAAATATAACAGAAAAATGAGAATTCACAGAAAATCCTTTGATAAAAAGTGATTTAAAAGAAAAAAAAAAAAAAAACCAAGGAGAACTCAATACCCAAAAGTTGAAACAAAAAAGAGGAAAAAAAGAAACTCAAAATCCATGAAAACCATACAAATACAAACCATAAAAATATTGCAAATCTATGGAAATTTTAAAATGATGATTATTTTGTATATATTATATCAAAACGACATAATTAAAATTGCTCAAATAAAATATGATGAACTCAAAAGTAAATGAATTAAAAAAGGTTTAGCTTTCAAATTGAAATGTTAAAATATTTGCACCAATTTTCTCAAGATGCTTACAATAATTGCATGCAAATGAGACATGAGATGGTACTCAGAATAGACACAAAGAAACAAAAAAAATTATTGAAGTCCCTCTAAAAAAATACAATAAACTTAAAAGTAAATGAATGGAAAAAATGAAAGTTCTCTTATTGACATAGAGAAATAGAATTATATTGGAAAAAGTAGAAAATGAAGATAATAAGAATGAGCTTAACTCTTTATTTAGATGGACCAATATTATTGGAGATCCCTTTTACCATTAGTTCCGTATTCTTAAAAAAAAAATGTGTACAGTCAAAATCAATAGATAAAAAAGAAACCAGACAACTCAAAGCTGAGAGTGGATTAAATAAAAAAGAGTAAGGATTAAATAAACCAAACAACCTAGAAATCGGCATTTACATTCTAAAAAAAGGAAAAAAGAAAAAAAATCATATAATCAAAACAAACAAAAATAATTGAAATTCCTTAGATTAGTGGTATTTAGACACTGGGACCCATTAACACTCAAATGCTATTACTTTGATAGAAATATGATGATATTGAGAGTTTCTTAATAGACGAAAGGCATGATGGAGAGTCCAAATCACAACAAAATAAATTTTTTTTGAAAAACTCCAGTATTTTACATTTTTTTCATTAGAGAATCAATTTGACCATGGAAATAACCCAGAATGAGGTGAAAATTTGAGGTATCCAATACATAGCAAGGATGTTTGTCTTAATAATTGTGATTATTAACAAATAGGCCCTATCGTAGTATTCCACTCCATTTACATTACGATTTATAAAAGTTAAAGCTACACACACAAAAAAGAAAAAAAAATCAGACTCCACAATTTCTCCCTCGGCAAGCGTGCATGGTAGCACATCAGTTATATGGAAAGTTTGTTCATTCTCTTTAGCTCCATGATATTGTCACGAGTTTTTCTTTTTTCAATAATATTGTCATTTTCTTATTAATTATGAAACTTATTATTCTTGTTGATCAATTTCATGTATTATATATATTCATTTGAGTTTAGCTTTATTGTAAAATAGTTGTCATAGAAAATTAATGACTATATAGGAAATCATATAAAATAGTTATTTCCAAAAGTTTAATCATTTATGCTTAAAGTACAATGCATAAGTATGAAAATAATAACATCATTTATAGGGGGTCAATATTATAAAAAATATAGTTATTTTTATAAATATCTCGTAGATAAATTCCAACTCTAGGTCAATATTCAAAAGTGGGGTTGGTCCCTTCTTCATTAACTAATTTTAAATTTTTGTTGATAACTATTAATAAAAAGATGCTCTTTGGTGTAGTGGTAGAATCGCTCCCATGTCAGTTTGGGTCCAAAAAGTGTGCTTTATCTCTAGCCTAACCTTAGTTACCCCGACCCGACCCATTAGCTATGATCAAACTAAATTAAATTGGTAAATGTGCTTTATATATATATATATATAATTGAAACAAAATATGAAGATACCCGATAAATTAATAGGATATTTATTCTGAACCGTTTGAATTTTTAAACCCCCATCGTTGAATTTCACTCTCACTACTCAGGATTTCTGAGTACGGTAATCCATGTGGCATTGCTAAATAAGTGCTAATGACAAGAATGTGGATAATGTAGGCTTACCAACTGTACCACTGCCCCAACATTTAATGCGGCAAAGCTAGAGACAGCGTCTTCCATCGTATCCTCTTCCATCGTATCCACTTCATTTGCTTTTGTCCATATTGCAAGGGCACTTTTAGAGAACGTGCGGGCGAATCAGAACGGGACCGAGTTCGTTAGGGTAGGCTAAGTTGGTTTATCTACCAGTTCAGACACTTTTAGTGAAAACACTTTTTAGGTAGTCATATCATTGCTTTTTTTTTATTATTATTATTATTTAAACAAAATGCATCTGGATCAGTTCTTAAGCTAGGACTAATTATCCTCAGTAGAAACATAAATACTCCTCTAAAAAAAATTATCGTCTCCGTAACATTTCGGGATTTAAGATAATTTTGAGATTTTGTTACAGCATTATTAGGGGAAATCTTACCAAAAAAAAAAAAAATTAATTCAAATATCTATGAATATGATAATAAATAAATAGAAAGTAAAATAAAATAATTCTGAAAACAATTCCCCCAATTCTCAATTTCATCTTGATATGGTTGTGATATTTTTAAGTTTAGCAATGTTTTGAAGATCATTGCAAAATTATCAAGGAAATAACTCACTCCAGTGACTATAGTGATGTCATAGCATTATTTTTAACATAACACCGATATTTATGACAATGGGAAAGGTTAATTGCAACAGTCAAAGCAGAATTACCAGGTCTGCTCAGTCAGATTAGCACTTGGATCCAGGCTAAATGAATGAATGATCGTAGCCCCAAGTGCAAGGCCGCGATTGTAGTAATAACCGGTGAAACCGGATCGATCCACGGAGAGTTTAGTTATCGCAAAACCTGTCCTAATAAAAAAAAACTAGTTCTAGCCTAAAAAAAAACTATACAAATCAAATTTTCTAATTGAATTAAAAATTAATTACAAATCTGAAATATTAATTACAACCAAAGAAAATTAAAATCCTAATCTAGAAACCTAATCTAACCACTGCATCACCATAAGATTCATTAGCCCAACCAATTGCAATAATTGTTAAGGGTGCATAAAATAAAGAATAAAATAAAATAAAATCAAATCAAATAAAATAAAATCAGAGAATAAAGAAATTAGATTTTAATTCTAAAACTTTGCAATAATTACTTTGCTTAATGCCATCAAGAAAAATCAAGACCACCGCACCAAGTGCGCACTGTCACTACGCACAAAAATTCAATGTTGACTCATTGGTGAAGACCAAGACCTCATAAACTTGATTTATTAATGAAAGACCCATTACAAGCAAATAACCATTACAAAATTCTTTTAATAAAAATAAAGTGCATCCAACCTTACCATAGACACAAGAAACACTAAACGGAGGAGAGGGACTCGCGGTCTTGAACGGCGATCCAACCGGCTCTCGTTTCGCGATCTGAAATCCAAGCAAGGGAAGATGTTTTCAAGGATGATCCGATGGTGGAGTGACGATAGCAACGGCGGCGACGCGATGGCGTAGAAATCCAAGTGGTAGTGTACCTTAGGGAAGGCCTTGGATGAAATACTGATGGAAGGAGGAGAGATGAAGAAGAATTCATGGAAAAAAGGGGAATTATTGTTGCTGGTCGTCCAAGGGGAATGGAGATATGGGGATCCACGTCCAGCCCTCTTTTTATATATTTTTGATAGCTTGGGTTGCAAGGTTTTGATTTGGGTAAGGATTAGTAGTGTTTGGTCCAAGTTGGATTAGGATTAGGAGAGTTTTTGAGAGATTTTCTAGGGGTTGGCTCACAATCCTAGTAAAATTAGGATTGTTCTTATCTCATGCAACTCCCTCTCTTGGGTCCCACTTGGGTTAAGGATCAATTCAAATCTGAATTTCAGATTTGATGTGCAATTCTTGAATGCATGTGGACCCCACTTGAGTGTAGAAGCCTTGACTCTCTTGCCTTGGACGTCCTCACCTTGGAGGGATTTTCTTTTGCAATTTTGTTTTCTTCTTTGCTTGATTTGAATCTTAGCCATCCATCTTGACATGTAAGCAATATTTGTTGGAGAGTAGATATGACACCTCATCATCTCATGGCCCGCAAATTTGGAACTTATCTTCAAGAGATTAAATCTGATTTTTTTTTCTTGCATATGAGAGCGGACCCTACCATGGCCGCCCCTACCTTAGATTCCATGCCAAAGGAAGGTGGGTCCATGGTGCATTTGATTCATCAATTCTCTTCCGTGGGCCCCGATTTCTGAAATTCCCTACAAAAATAAAAGCAAAGATCAAAGAATAATCTAATCATATAGGTAAGGAATTATGTAAGATGCGGTCCCAATTCACATCAAATAAATGCATAAAATGTCACCATTTTATCAAGTTTTCTTCAATTAAATCAATGGTACAAAGAAAATTCATCATTTCATGTGTGAATAAAAAGTTATGGGAAATTTGTGACTTTCAATGTAAAAAAATAGAGAAATTCATGATTTTATGTGAAAATACAAATTTTGGATGAATTTTGACTCAAATTTAGACTTTGATGCTCAAAACATAAATTCATAATTTTTTTACTAAAATGGTCCATGATTTGATGATTAAGTCCTTAATTATTCTAAAATGATAAGGAAATTCTACATTTTTAAGGACTTATCACACCCCCCAACCAGCTTTTTGCTAGTCCCGAGCAAAATATGCAAACTATGGTAGGTCTTCTGGCCTAATCTAATCTAAACTAAATGCAAAGACAAAAAGAAAAACGCCACTTTCGCTGGCACTCTCGGCTGCATTTAGCGCATGCAGCAAGCCCTTAAACCCCTAGGTTACCCCTAGTGGACGAGTTGTGCCTCGTGAGGGTTTGCAGTGAATATGCCCACAAAATTCATTTACCTAAAAGTGAAAGAAATTCAATGGAAGGTTTTTCAAAAGAATATTGAGTCAAATCGGATGCCTCGAATCCTCGAATAATCAAGATTTCAGACTTTTCAAAATCCGGTTCACACATTTTTTTTTTTTCTAAATTATACCAAAACTTTGAGTGCCTTGTGCAAATGTATACATCAAAACAAAAATTTTAAATGTTCTACGATAATGCCATGAAAACAGAATTCTCCCTCGGAATTTCCAACTTTCCTAGATTCGGGCAAAATACAAGTCTCCTCTCAAGGCTACTATGATGGCTTTCGCACTGTTGTTTTTCAAAGGCCGCGAGATGCATCTTTTTTTTTTTTTTTTTTTTTTTTTTTTTTGAACACACACATGTGACTGTGCAATGCCTAGGTCCCTTAAGCTTTCTAATTAACCCATATAATGAGCATTAGGCCAATGACTCCCAAAACAAATGTCTTTAGGGCACTAGGTATATAAATACCCCTACGGGCTTACTGGCTCGGGTTAAAAAGGCTACGAACCCAAACTAGTCACATAACTTTTTATTCTTTTCAAGAGTTATAACTAAACTCTTTTTTTTTTTTTTTTTTTTTTTAACACTTATTTGTGCATCCCTTGGCAATTTTTTCTTTTTAAACGGTCCCCAACAATAGGCAGCCCTTTTCAATTCACCCGAATTAATTCACTGGTTTTGTTTGGCCTAACCATGCCGATGAACCAGGAGAACTCATATGGCCAAATTTCAGAAAGTCGTCTCTTTTTCTCTCTTGAAAGAACTCTGAAAATGACACTTAAATTTTGTTTTTGTCCAAAACTTTTGAAATGATGTACGCGTGGTACTGTGAAAAACAAAGTTCGGTATTTTTTATTTTTTTGAAAATAATGAACCTTCATTTTACTTCCTTCCAAAAAATTCTGAAATTCCAGATTTCTAAGCATCTTCGAATCGTCAAGTTCTTTTGAAAACACCCCTTTTTTTTTTTTAAAAAAAACAGCTACTCAGAAACGAAAAAAACAAAATTTGTCTAAAATTGGACAAGTGTGCTTGTTCCCACCCCCCAACCTAAACTAGACAACGTCCTCGATGTCATACATGAAATGCGAAATGAAATGTAACATGAGGTGAAAATGTAAAAGGAGGAAAAAGGGTAGAAAGCACCTGGAGTAATGAAGCTTTTGTGTAGAAACCTGTCCAATGTAAGACAAATAACACACAAAGAAAATAGAAAAATATATGCATAATATACAAAGGTATGGGCCACTGTCAGATCCAGTGCCCATCAATCCTGATAGATAGGATCGATCAGAGGAATTACATTTTCCTCTGGAGGAATAGTCTCCAAGAATGGTTTTAAACGTTGTCCATTGACTTTAAAAGAGGTACCATTCGATGGATCAATGAGGGTCACTGCCCCATATGGAAATACTTCTTGAACAATGTAGGGGCCTGTCCAACGAGATCTTAACTTTCCAGGGAAAAGATGAAGTCGAGAATTGTACAAGAGGACTTTTTGAGACGGATGGAATGATTTTCTTAATATCCGTTTATCATGAAAGGCCTTAGTCCTGTCCTTATAAATTCTTGAGTTCATATAAGACTCGTTTCTCAATTCTTCTAATTCATTTAGATCAAGGGCTCTTTTCTCCCCAGCCTTGTCTAAGTCAAAGTTCAGTTGTTTTATGGCCCAATAAGCTTTATGTTCCAGCTCCACCGGAAGATGGCAAGCTTTCCCATATATAAGCCGGTATGGAGACATCCCAATTGGGGTCTTATATGCAGTGCGATAGGCCCACAATGCATCATTTAACCGCATGGACCAATCCTTACGATTCGGTTTTACCGTGGTCTCCAAAATTCTTTTAATTTCCCTATTTGAGACCTCTACCTGCCCACTTGTTTGAGGATGATAGGGGGTAGCCACTTTATGTGTAACACCGTAATTTTGAAACAAACTCTCAATAATGCGGTTACAAAAGTGAGTGCCCCCATCACTAATGATGGCACGCGGAGTTCCAAAACGGGAAAAGATACTGTCCAAGATAAACTTTTTTACCGTTTTAGCATCATTGTTCCTACATGGGATTGCTTCAATCCATTTGGAAACATAATCAACTGCAACGAGGATATAATGAAAACCAAAGCTCGGGGGAAATGGTCCCATAAAGTCTATACCCCATACATCGAATAACTCGACGACCAAAATTGGGTTTAAAGGCATCATGTTCCTTTTGGAAATTGAACCCAATTTTTGGCACCGCTCACATACTTTACAGAAATCATATGCATCTTTAAATATAGTGGGCCAGTAAAATCCAGATTGCAAAATTTTGTGAGCGGTCTTTTTAGCAGAAAAATGGCCACCACAAGCTTGAGAATGGCAAAATGATATAACACTGTTCATTTCATGGTCTGGAATGCATCTCCTAATGATTTGGTCTGGGCAGTATTTGAAAAGGTATGGGTCATCCCAGAAAAACTGTTTTACCTCAGTGAAAAACTTGTTTTTATCTTGTTGGGTCCATTCTTTTGGAATTTCACCCGAAGCTAGATAATTGGCAATGTCAGCATACCATGGAGAATGGGAAAAAGTGGCAAACAAGTGCTCATCAGGGAAAGTGTCCTGGATTGGCAAGGGTTCTAAAGCGTTGGAAAGGACAATCCTAGAAAGATGATCAGCCACCACATTTTCTACTCCTTTCTTATCCTTGATTTCGATATTGAACTCTTGGAGTAGAAGGATCCATCTGATCAGTCTGGGCTTGGCATCTTTCTTAGAAAGCAAGTACTTCAGCGCAGAATGGTCAGTAAAGATCACAATTTTGGATCCAATTAAGTAGGAACGGAATTTATCCAGTGCATAGACCACAGCCAATAGTTCTTTCTCTGTTGTAGAATAATTAATCTGTGCACTGTTTAAAGTCCTGCTAGCATAGTAAATTACATATGGCTTTTTGTCCCTACGTTGCCCAAGAACTGCCCCAACTGCATAATCGCTAGCATCACACATGATTTCAAAGGGTAGGCTCCAATCTGGAGGTTGCATAATTGGAGCAGTCGTTAACATGTCCTTAAGCTTGGTAAAAGCCAATTGACATGCCTCCGTCCATTCAAATTCTGCTTCCTTTAGCAGAAGGTTGCATAATGGTCGAGAAATGACACTAAAATCTTTTATGAACCTTCTGTAGAATCCAGCATGCCCTAAGAAAGATCTTACATCTCTTACGGTTTTTGGGGCGGGCAAATTGGAAATTAGATCTATTTTGGCTTTGTCCACTTCCAATCCTTTAGATGATACAATGTGGCCAAGGACAATCCCTTGTCGTACCATAAAATGACATTTTTCCCAATTTAGTACTAAGTTCTTTTCTTCACACCTAGAGAGGACCTTAGTTAAGTTGCTCAAACAATCTTGGAAAGAATCTCCAAAAACGGAGAAATCGTCCATGAAGACTTCGAGAAAACGTTCCACCATATCACTAAAAATACTCAGCATGCACCTTTGAAAGGTTGCAGGAGCATTACACAGCCCAAAGGGCATCCGTCGGTAAGCAAAGGTGCCAAAGGGGCATGTGAAAGTTGTTTTCTCTTGGTCTTCCGGGGCGATCTCTATTTGATTGTATCCAGAATATCCATCCAAGAAACAATAATACTCGTGGCCAGCTACCCGTTCTAAAATTTGGTCCAAGAAGGGTAGGGGGAAATGATCCTTTCGTGTGACAGCATTTAACTTTCTGTAGTCGATGCAAACTCGCCAACCTGTGGGTACGCGGGTTGGGATGAGCTCATCATTAGCATTACGGACTACAGTTACGCCGGCCTTTTTAGGTACAACTTGGGTAGGGCTGACCCATTGGCTATCCGAAATTGGATAAATGATACCCACATCTAGAAGTTTCAAAACTTCCGCCCTAACCACTTCCTGCATGGTGGGGTTTAACCGGCGTTGCATCTGACGGGAGGGTTTTGCATTCTCCTCCAAATAGATATGATGTGTACACACGAGGGGATTAATTCCCTTAATGTCAGCCACGGTCCAAGCAATTGCACCTTTGTGCAGTTTGAGCACTTCTAAGAGTTGGACTTCTTGGTCCTTGTCAAGGTGTGCAGAAATTACTACAGGAAATGTTTCATTTTCTCCAAGGTATGCATATTTCAGGTGAGAGGGCAAGGGTTTCAACTCAGGTTTGGGCGGCCTTACCTGAGATGGAAGAGACAGAGTACCAGTTGGTAATAGCTCTTCAAAAGAGGGTTTGCCTATAGTGTTGACCATTTCAACAGTGTTATCAAGTGTTTCTTCACAGAGGGTCAGGCCCTCAATTGACTCAATGGAATCAGAGATTGATTTTTTAAAAGTTTCTGCTGTAAGAACACTGATCAAATCTACTTCTTCAAGGTCAATGTTATCATCCCGTGGTTGTTTGCAAAGGTCAAAAACATTTAGCTCTAATGTCATGTTACCAAAAGATAGCGTCATTTTTCCATTCCGGCAATTGATCAATGCATTGGATGTGGCTAAGAATGGTCTCCCTAGAATTATCGGAATCTGAGCATGAGGATCTGCCACAGGATGAGTGTCTAGCACAATGAAGTCTACTGGAAAGTAGAACTTGTCAACTTGCACAAGCACATCCTCTACTATCCCTCTCGGTCTTTTGACTGATCGGTCTGCGAGCTGCAAAGTAATCTGGGTGGGTTTGAGTTCGCCTAACCCCAATTTTACATAGACCGAGTAGGGTAGTAAGTTAACACTCGCCCCAAGATCAAGCAACGCTTGTTCAATTTGACAATTTCCAATAATGCACGAAATCGTGGGGCATCCTGGATCTTTGAATTTAGGGGGAGCGTCATGCTTTAAAATTGCACTAGCTTGCTCAGTGAGGAACGCTTTCTTTTGTACATGTATCTTACGCTTCAACGTGCACAAGTCCTTAAGAAACTTTGCGTAAGATGGGACTTGTTTGATTGCGTCTAACAACGGGATGTTAATTTTAACCTCTTTAAGTACATCAAAGATTTCCTGGTTCTGTATAGATGGCTTGGCAGGAGCTAATCGGTTGGGAAAAGGCGGTAAAGGCTTGAATCTCGGAGGAACTGGGCTTTTTTCCTTGATAGAAGGGACTTCATTTTCTTTCCCTTCCTGATCTGAGGATGCAGGTTGTTTATTTTTTTCCAGATCAGGCTTTGCAATCTCTTTACCACTACGTAGAGTAGTAACAGCTTGAACCTGCTCCTTTGAATTTGACGGACCACCTTGATGAACCTCAAATCGCCCTTTTGGATTGGGCTGTGGTTGGGCTGGAAAAGCCCCCTTATTTTGTGATTCAATCAATTTACAGAGGTTCTGCATGGTGTTCTGTAAATTCTCAAAGTTCTGATCATGTTTTTTATTGATGGACTCTTGATTCACCATAAACTTAGCCACAAGTACATCCCAAGGTGTCGTTTGTGTTGTAGGGGGTACCATTTGCTGTGTGTTTTGAGCATATGTACTAGGAGTACCCCCAAATGGATTTGACATTTGGTTGAAATTGGGCTGAGTAGTATTTGGGCCATTCTTCCAACTAAAGTTGGGGTGATTCCTCCAATTAGGGTTGTATGTGTTACCCTAAGAATTGTTAAACTGCTGGTTGTATGTGTTAGTGGCATTTGCTTGCTCGTGAAACGCTTCTTGAAAAGCAGGGAGTGTTGGGCACTCCGAAGAAATGTGTTTATCACTAACGCAGATGCCACAAACTATAGCAGGTTCCTTATTCTTCACAAATTTCAAGGACTCAACTTCTCTTGTAAGATAGGCAATTTTTGCTTGAAGATCATCGCTTTCTTTTAATACATATAACCCCCCTCCTTTGGCCTGACTCGATTGCTTTACGGGGTCTATACCTTCAGATGTGTCCCAATTTTGTGCACTATCTGCCAAAAACTGAAGGTAGGTCCATGCTTGATTTGGGTTTTTCGCCATGAACTCCCCATTGCACATCATCTCCACGAATTGACGTGTTTCTGGACTAAGTCCATCATAAAAGTGACCAATTGTATTGTGCAATTCAAATCCGTGGTGGGGACATGCAAGGAGTAGTTCATTAAAGCGTTCCCAACACCTATAATAAGACTCCTTGTCTTTTTGTTTAAAATTCATAATATTCCTCCGTAAGGTGTTGGTCTTATGTAATGGGAAAAATTTCTTTAAAAATTCCCGGACCATGTCGGGCCATAGAGCAATCGAATTTGGTTGTAAGGAGTGAAGCCATGCCTTTGCCTTATCTTTGAGGGAAAATGGAAATAAACGAAATTTGATAAGGTCTTCTCTCACATTATTGAAGTGTAGTGTTGCACACACTTCTTCAAACTCTTTAATGTGCAAATATGCACTTTCTGATTCAAGTCCATGAAATTTGGGGAGAAGTTGGATTACTCCCGGTTTGATATCAAATTGACCCGTACCTGCGGGTATGACCATGCACGACGGTGTGGCTTGTCGTGTAGGGTGAAGGTAATCACGTAAACTCCTAAGAGGTTGATTCACCTCCCCATTATTATTGGGTCCATTCCCATTACCGTTCTCCTCGTTATCACTATGCTCATCAGCCATATTAGAAATCCTAAGAGAACCAGGAGATCTAGATTCGTAGAATTTAATCAAGCTCTTGACAGGTGATTCCTTCCTTACTAACCGATTTGAGGAGTCCCTCTGCCAAGAAGATGGGGGTCTTTCCTTCTTTTTTGGAATTTTGAAAAGTTTTTATTTCTTTTTTTTTTTTTATAAAGAAACCTAGAAAGAAAAACTACCTAAGGTCCGTTCTTAGATTTAAAAGAAGATTCTCAAATTCTTGCAAAGTCTTAATCTTAGAGAGTTTAATATCTCTAAGGAAAGTGCCCAAACTCAAATCTATGAAACTGGCCCGACCAGGTAAGTCCCCAGATCAGTGGTGGGGTCACGATGCGTTGCAAGGGTCCCGCTTAAAAACCACTTTCTAGAACAAGAGACTTGTCTCCCTTATCTATTGGGACAAGACTTGCCTAGACATCGAACCAATTAAGAAAGGCAGTTTGTTCGGCTTCCCAAAGAAATAACTAACCTTCTTAAAAAAAAAAATTCCAGCAAGTTTTTAAGAGTCCTTTTAAATTTAAAAACAACTAATAAAACTGAGTTTCCAATGAAAGTTCTGAAATTTTCAAATTTTTGCAAGTTTGGTGGCCAAAAAGCCGAATTTGTGCAATCTACGACTTGCCTTTGTGAGGGAAAGTTCCAGAATTTTTTTGGAAACTTTAAAAACCTAAAAATAAGAAAAATAACTGAATTTAACAGACCCTAATTAATCCTAACCAGCAACAAAAAAAAACGAAAATAAATGACCTAAACTAGTCCAAATTAGAACAAGTAAATTAGGCAATTTTCAGAAATTGGATGTGATTTTTGAAAAATCAGAAAAAATAATTTTTCAGATCTGAAATAGTTCCAATTTTATCAAAAATCAGAGATTAAAAATCCACTTTTTAATGCAATAGGGCTGGTCCAAACATTCCATGCATGCTACCCTTAGATTTAGAATGATTGCGGAATAGTAAAGGCACACCCACAAAGCAATTAAAAAGATAGGTTGGAAAAAATACCTTAAGCGAAGAAAAACTCCCCGGCAACGGCGCCAAAAACTTGATCGTAGCCCCAAGTGCAAGGCCACGATTGTAGTAATAACCGGTGAAACCGGATCGATCCACGGAGAGTTTAGTTATCGCAAAACCTGTCCTAATAAAAAAAAAACTAGTTCTAGCCTAAAAAAAACTATACAAATCAAATTTTCTAATTGAATTAAAAATTAATTACAAATCTGAAATATTAATTACAACCAAAGAAAATTAAAATCCTAATCTAGAAACCTAATCTAACCACTGCATCACCATAAGATTCATTAGCCCAACCAATTGCAATAATTGTTAAGGGTGCATAAAATAAAGAATAAAATAAAATAAAATCAAATCAAATAAAATAAAATCAGAGAATAAAGAAATTAGATTTTAATTCTAAAACTTTGCAATAATTACTTTGCTTAATGCCATCAAGAAAAATCAAGACCACCGCACCAAGTGCGCACTGTCACTACGCACAAAAATTCAATGTTGACTCATTGGTGAAGACCAAGACCTCATAAACTTGATTTATTAATGAAAGACCCATTACAAGCAAATAACCATTACAAAATTCTTTTAATAAAAATAAAGTGCATCCAACCTTACCATAGACACAAGAAACACTAAACGGAGGAGAGGGACTCGCGGTCTTGAACGGCGATCCAACCGGCTCTCGTTTCGCGATCTGAAATCCAAGCAAGGGAAGATGTTTTCAAGGATGATCCGATGGTGGAGTGACGATAGCAACGGCGGCGACGCGATGGCGTAGAAATCCAAGTGGTAGTGTGCCTTAGGGAAGGCCTTGGATGAAATATTGATGGAAGGAGGAGAGATGAAGAAGAATTCATGGAAAAAAGGGGAATTATTGTTGCTGGTCGTCCAAGGGGAATGGAGATATGGGGATCCACGTCCAGCCCTCTTTTTATATATTTTTGATAGCTTGGGTTGCAAGGTTTTGATTTGGGTAAGGATTAGTAGTGTTTGGTCCAAGTTGGATTAGGATTAGGAGAGTTTTTGAGAGATTTTCTAGGGGTTGGCTCACAATCCTAGTAAAATTAGGATTGTTCTTATCTCATGCAACTCCCTCTCTTGGGTCCCACTTGGGTTAAGGATCAATTCAAATCTGAATTTCAGATTTGATGTGCAATTCTTGAATGCGTGTGGACCCCACTTGAGTGTAGAAGCCTTGACTCTCTTGCCTTGGACGTCCTCACCTTGGAGGGATTTTCTTTTGCAATTTTGTTTTCTTCTTTGCTTGATTTGAATCTTAGCCATCCATCTTGACATGTAAGCAATATTTGTTGGAGAGTAGATATGACACCTCATCATCTCATGGCCCGCAAATTTGGAACTTATCTTCAAGAGATTAAATCTGATTTTTTTTTCTTGCATATGAGAGCGGACCCTACCATGGCCGCCCCTACCTTAGATTCCATGCCAAAGGAAGGTGGGTCCATGGTGCATTTGATTCATCAATTCTCTTCCGTGGGCCCCGATTTCTGAAATTCCCTACAAAAATAAAAGCAAAGATCAAAGAATAATCTAATCATATAGGTAAGGAATTATGCAAGATGCGGTCCCAATTCACACCAAATAAATGCATAAAATGTCACCATTTTATCAAGTTTTCTTCAATTAAATCAATGGTACAAAGAAAATTCATCATTTCATGTGTGAATAAAAAGTTATGGGAAATTTGTGACTTTCAATGTAAAAAAATAGAGAAATTCATGATTTTATGTGAAAATACAATTTTTGGATGAATTTTGACTCAAATTTAGACTTTGATGCTCAAAACATAAATTCATAATTTTTTTACTAAAATGGTCCATGATTTGATGATTAAGTCCTTAATTATTCTAAAATGATAAGGAAATTCTACATTTTTAAGGACTTATCAATGAACCACTGCGACCCAACCCTATTAGGGGCAGGTTTGATAATTAATAATTTTGTCAAGGTTTGAGACAGGTACAGATCAACCCGTTTTGAGTTGGGTTTGGATCGGACCCGGATCAGTTTTGGCTACCCCAGCCTGCACTGCTCATTTGTGACCAATTTACATATTTGTCAGTACTATAGCATATATTTTCTTCTCTTAAATTTTTTTTTTTTTTTTGGCTGACGGAGGGTTTCTAACCTTTTGGACTGGACTAATCCTTCCTGGCATAGAGGGAAGCCGGGTAAAACCCAAGGGACCCTCAGGTGGTAACACAAGTAGACTAAATCTTCGGTACCTAAAGATGGGGGAACTAGGGGACGATATTAAGACATCTAGCTGAGGAACCGTAGTCCTGACCACTCGTCCAAAAAACGTTTAACCGGGCGTGCATCCGGGATGCACATCCTGTGTGTATATCGCGCGCGGGGGGGGGGGGGGGGGGAGTTGTGTTGCAGATCCTAGCCTAGAGGGGACCCATCTATTGATGTAGTAAGGCCAACCTTGGGTGGGCATTATTGGTGGGGAAGAAGCAATAAATTGGGATTTATCGGGACCAATGTTACGAGCTTCTGGAATCCAATGGGATCTTCGTAAAGTTGATCATTATGAGTGTTATGATGAATTCAATTGGGAAGTCCAGTGGCAAAAAGAAGGGGGCTCATTAGCTCGTTATTTAGTACGAATCAATGAAATGACTTAATCCATAAAAATTATTCAACAGGCTCTAGAAGGAATTCCGGGGTTGCCATTTTTTTCATTAAATAAAATCATTTTATAAATTGCTTTTTCATTAATGGTCTTAATGATTTTAATTGTTTCCTCTGAGCGATCTAAAAGGAGTCTAGACTTCAGGCTGCTTGTGCAATCGGACCTGAACAGAAAGGCCGTTGTATCATGGGGGCAGTTCTGCTGAGAACCTTTTGCACCTGGATTTCATTCGAAGGGGCGGAACTCATCCTAAAGAGAGCGTCATCAGACGTGCCTCGGCCACAGATCTATTGCTGTTGCTGCTCTTTGACTTCCGCTAACAAATCACAGTTACAGTCTACAATCGGGTATAATTTTTTTAATTTAAATTATGTTTGACAATTGCCCTTGTTCTGTAGTATTATCAACAATTTTAGGATGACTTCCATGGCTACTTTCGCTGTCAAATTCATGCATCAGGACCTAGTTTGGTTGGATAGTTTTGACAGATCTAATTTTCGACATTGGCAGTAGAAAGTTTTATTTCTGTTGACATCTTTGAAAATTTCTTATGTCCTTACCAAATTATGCCCTAAACGTGAAGAAGGACCCAGCGGCTCTTATGCACGGAAGAAATGGAAAGAGCATGATTACTTGTGCAAAAGCCACATTCTGAACCTGGTAGTAGACAATATTTATAATATGTATTCTGAAGCCCGATCTGCTAAAGAACTCTAGAGAGCTTTTGATGGAAAATATAAAACGGGGGAGTCTGGGGCTAAGAAGTATGCATTCGGTCGCTATTTGAATTTTAAGATGACAGATGACAAGCCCATTATTCCTCAAGTACATGACTTACAAACCATTGTTAATGAAATTGTTAAAGAAGGGATCTGAATTGATGAACAGTTCCAAGTGGTTACTGTTATTGAAAAATTACCATCCACTTGGAAGGACATACAAAAAACCCTTTGGCACAAGAGCAAGGATTATTCCTTGGAGCGCCTTTAGCGCTACTTGAGAATTGAGGAAGAGGCTCGGATTAGTGATCAAAAGGATTTGGCTGAGAATGGTGGTAAAATAAACTTAGCTGAATCTAAACCCCATGTTGATAATTGTTGACACAAAAAAATGTTACTTTGCATCTTCAACACCAAAAGCTACATGGAGCCACATTCTACCACAAATAGGCAAATGTCACTTCATGCATTAGATCTTGTCAGAATCGACAAAAACTGCAAAATCATTCAAAACAATCAAAAGAAGGGTGCACATGAGGTTTCGGGCCATTTCAACATCATTTGGCCTAACTTCACTCTTCCAACAGCAAAACAGGAGCTTCCGGCGGCGGTAAAGTCAGAGACCTTGACACACAAAACAAAGCACACAGTTGGCCTCAAAATGCCACTAAGAGGCTTTATATCAAATTCTAGGCCATTTCGACATGATTTAACCCAAAAAGGAAACAGCTGCAGCAAAGTCAGCTCTCCCGGCAGCGACAGTGTCGAAGATATCAAATCTTCAATCAGAACCTATGGATGGTCTCAGAATACCTCCAAAGGCTCCATGTGAAGTTTTAAGTCAAACTGACAACGTTTGACCCTCCATCAACCCTCAAACAGCAAAATCAAGCCTCTCGGCGGCGAGCAACCATCGAGGATATCACTCATCAAACAAAGCACATGGGTGATTTAACATGCTTTAAAAAGGCTATTCGTTACGTTTCAGGTTATTTCGACAACATTTGACCCAACTTTGACGCTTGGAAGCCAAATCAGGCCTCCCGGCAGAGGAGCTCCCCGTCAAAATAAGAGCTAATGGATCGTCTCAAAATGACTCCAATAGGCTCCTTATCAAATTTCAGGTCAATCGGACATCGATTGATTGTACATCAAAGCGCGGCATCTTCTTCGCGACAAAACAAGTCTACTAGTGAAGAAACCCCACATGGCTTCAAAACTCAAACAAAAGCCCATGGTTGGTCTTATTTATTTCTCAGAAGGCTTTACCTCAAATTTCAGGTCATTCTGCCATCGTTTGACCTAGTTTTGGCTTCTGACGGAAAATTGGCAGCAAAGTTTTCGGGTTTTCCAAAAAATAGAAAACTTTGTGCTTTGATTTGCATGGCTTCTCGTTAAGTTTTCTTCAGGGAAATTAGGCCAAATACATGAGGAAAAATGTCAAAATAAATACCAGAGAAAAAGGATCAGAAAAATCCAAAAAACGGCCGAAAATCGGAGATCAAAAGGGGAGAAACCCCCTATGGTCGCCGGCAACCATGGGTGCATGGTCCCCGGCAACCCTGAAAATCTGGGTCACCTGATTTCTCCCAAAAACCCACTTTTCGGGTCTTTTTTACATTTCGAGATGATTGGCCCCTGTGGTTTTCCAAAAATTTGATTTTTCGGGCATGAAATCCATTAATCTTTGTCAATATTACGGATCCGCCGTCGAAATCATTGGATCATCATCGGACACTTCAAAAAACACCAACCGATGGACCAAGAAAGCACACTTCTTGTCCAACAGATCGAGAAATCGATAGGACAGATATTGCTGGCCCACTGGTATCAATCAATTTCTGAAGTTGCATTGCCATCCGACATCAAACAACATGAAGATCCATCGGCGATCATCGCAAGAAGAATTCCGAAAGACACGACGTGGCCCGTTACTCTTTGAGCGCCTTGGCGATTACTTAATGCAGTTAAATGACCCGTTTTATGACAAGTTATTGCGGTCATTAACTTATTAGTTTGGATGGCCCAATCAGACGCAAAGAACAAGGAGTTACAAGTCTAAGCAATCATGGCATTAAATCATGTAACTCCTTTCATCATAGAGTTTAAAGGCGATTAAATGTCCATTATTCTCTATTGGCCAATCAAAAGCCAAGAAAAATGAGTTACAAAATTTTGAATTAAAAACATGTAACTCCTCCCGTTATGGAGCATTAATGCAATCAATGCTCATAAACCCTCTTAATGGCTACCAAAGCCCTATAAAAGGGGGGTCATTCCAAGAAGAATGGGTCCGGATCGATCGATCGAAATCCAGAAAAAAAAAGTCAGAAAACCTACAAAAGTTGCTGCAACAACCTCTCCTCCATCGAAGAGACTCTACAATATATACCACAAGGTGACTGAAGACCCTTGGGGGCCCACCCCCCAAGGCCCTCTCCTTCTATCCACATGGCTAGACGTGGCTTTTCAGCCCATCTACTCACCTTTTTATTGGATATAGGACCTCCCCTTGGTCCTTATCCTCTAAAAATCTGAGGACCAAGCCAAGCCAAGCAAATCAAAGCATCCTATGTTCTCATCTGAAGGATGATAGCGAAGTCCATACATGACTTGCGACCGTTAATCTGAATGAGTTCCCGCAATCTTCTGAGAAGTTAGAATTCCTTTTCTTGCTTTTCGTTGCATTTTGTATTTTTTTAAAGAGACAAAAAAAAAAAAAAAATCAAAACTCTTGTCTTTACATTTTGACGAGATTTGTAAATCGTCTTTCACGGCAAACAAATGAAAAATCGCCTTTTACGGCACAAAATCGCCTTTCACGGCAAAACAAAATAAAATCGCCTTTCACAACAAAAGCATGTCTCTTTTCTTAAATATATGTGCAATGAAAAAATAGAAAAAAGTTGATTTCCTTTTCTACTTGCGAAGGTGGATCTCCGGATCACCACTTCTAAATTCCAAGTAGGGAGAAAATCTGGCATACCCGTACAAAAAATGTTGATGCTCGCTTATCTACGCCCACCACGGTAGCCCTGGGATGGAAGAAGAGAAAAGTCGGGCCCATTAATAATGGAAAGAAAGGGAAGTTCGATCAACATCTAGGCAGGAATTAGAAGAATAACCCATCCTTTAAGAAGAAGAATCCGAAGCAAAACCAGAACAAAAGGTTCAATAAAAATCAAGGGACTATCAAGCCATAGGATGAAGGCAGTTGCTTTGTTTGTGGCAAACCGGGACACTTTGCAAGGGAATGTCATCATCGAAAGAAACGTCCGCAACAATCTCAGACAACTAAGCCTCAAGCTAATGTTACTGAAGAGGAACAATTTGTTGCTGTTATTTCTGAGGTAAATGCCGTCAGCACAGGAAAGAGCAAAGGATGATGGATTGGCACTGGTGCAACCACCCATGTCACCTTTGACAGAGGTGTGTTCAAGACCTATGAGAAGGTCACTAATGATTGTAAGCTCGCTCTGAGAACTACCGTTACTACTCAAGTAATCGGTAAAG
Organism: Persea americana; assembly: GCA_029852735.1. Lineage (NCBI taxonomy): Eukaryota > Viridiplantae > Streptophyta > Magnoliopsida > Laurales > Lauraceae > Persea > Persea americana. The sequence goes on from CM056820.1 coordinate 1,083,333, forward strand.
GGAAGGTTGAACTTCAGTTCACTTCTGAGAAGACAGTGACCTTGTTGAACGTGTTCCATGCACCAGATTTGAGAAAAAACCTTGTGTCTGATTATCTTCTGAATAAGGCCGGATTTAAACAGGTAATAGAATCCGACCGGTTTGTAATCACCAGGAAAGGTGTATTTGTCGGTAAGGGTTATGCATGCGAGGGTATGTTTAAATTGAATATTGTCAATAATAATATTGCATCTTCTTCTGCTTATATTTTTACTTCAATTGATGAATGGTATGGTAGATTAGGTCATATAAATTTCAGAACTATAAAAAATATGAGTAATGATGGACTGATTGATAAATATGATTGTGAATATAAGAAATGTGTAATATGTTCTCAATCGAAGATTACACGGAAACCTTTTAAGCATGTAAAAAGGGAATCTACATTACTTCAGTTGGTTCATTCTGATATATGTGATCTAAGTAATTCTATGACTAGAGGTGGTAAATACTACTTTATTACTTTTATTGATGACTGTTCGAGATATACTTATGTATACTTACTAAGAACTAAAGATGAAGCACTATCTAAATTTAAGATTTATGCCACTGAAGTTGAAAATAAATTGAATAGAAAGGTTGTGACATTCAGAAGTGATAGAGGTGGTGAATACACCTCAAAAGAATTTTTAGACTATTGTGAATCTAAATGAATTAAGAGAACTTGTATTGCCCCCTTATACACCCCAACAAAATGGTATAACAGAAAGAAAAAATATGACTTTGATTGAAATGGTTAACTCTATGTTAATAGCATCTGGTAGTCTTAAAACCTTGTGGGGTGGAGCTTTGTTGACTATATGTTACATTTTAAATGGAGTTTTACATTCTAAAACTAATAAAACACCCTTTGAGATTTGGGAAGGGAGAAAGCCTAGCCTTAGATATTTTAAAGTTTGGGGGTGTTTAGCATATATCAGGATAGTAGATCCAACAAGGCCTAAATTAGGACCCCACTCATGGGAGAGTGTTTCCATAGGCTATGCTCAAGATAGTGCTGCCTACAGATTCATTAAATTAGAAGACCTAAGCCTAATTGAGTCTGGAGATGCAGATTTCTTTGAAGATTTTTTTCCTTTTAAGACTAAGTTTACATCAGAACCTTCTTCACCCAAAAGAGTTCTAGGAACTCCTGAGGAAGAGGAAGCTCAACCTAAAAGGAGTAAGAGACTTAGGACTGCTACTAGTTTTGGTCCCGACTTTGAAACCTATCTAGTAGAGGAAGATCCATCTACTTTTCAGGAGGCTATGACTGCCCACGATACTGCCTTTTGGAAGGAAGCATTAGATGATGAGATTGAATCTATTTTAGCTAATAATACATGGGAATTAACTGACTTGCCTTTAAGTACTAAACTTTAGGGTGCAAGTGGGTTCTTAAGAAAAAACTTAGGCCAGATGGGTCAATAGAGAAATATAAAGCCAGGCGTAAGACCCCGACCCAAGAGATTGCGATTAGTGTTAATTAAGTTGTATTTTAGTTTTAAGTGAGATTAGTGGATTTTGCTGAGTTTTGGATTAGAATAGCTTTTATATAGCTTTGAATTATTTTGGGAACCTTTATGATTTAGTGGGACCCTTTGGGGGTCTCCTTTTGTGATGTTTTGTGTGACTTTGAGAATTATCTGTTGCTCCAAGAATTCGTGTTTTAAGCCCCGTTTGATTGTTTTATCATTCCCTACAACTTTCGTGTTTGCTCCGTTTCCATTTGAAACCTCGAAACCCAACTTTCTGCATATTAGGGGCAAAACAGTCTTTTTGCACAAAATCTGGATACAATTTTCTATGTCCCCGAGACACGCAGAATATATACTTTTTGGAAACTTGAAATTTCAACGAACAATTCTTCATTGTTCGTCGAATTCATCCAAAGCCCGGAAATCCATGTTTTAAGCCCCACTAAACTCTTAAATTGTGGGACCCATCTCCATTCTCTATATAAGGAAGGTCTTCTTCTCTTCTTCCTTTTTCTTGCAACATTACATTTGAGGGAAGAAAGTTCCAGCCCTAGGGTTTTCTTGCCCTTTTCCTTGCTTCTTCATCTCCAAGTTCTCATCAAGCCATTGCTAAAGGAAAAATGGAGGTTGCCATCTTCTTCCTCTCCATGAAGGCTCTCCATTGATGCCATTTTTGATAGAAACCACCCACTCCAAAGCCCTTGTTGAGCAAGCTTAGTGTATTTGAGGACCTTCCATGTAAGCTCTTCCTCTTATCTCTTAGATTTGTGTTTTTCTAGTCATGGAGATGCTTCACCTTTATTATTGGAAGTTATCACTTTCTATTGCTTGGTTTTGACATGTTAGCGTTTGTATTGATTAGTATTTTGGGGGTTTTTGTGTAGTTTGTGGATTTTGAGCTTGGAGAGTGTGTTTAGAGCTTGATTAACTTGTTTGGAGCCAAGGCAAGTGGATGAATGAGTTTTCTTTAAATAATTTCATGTTTAAATGGAATTGTGGATTTTTCACTATTCATCTTGCATATGTTTTATAATCTAAATTGATTGTTGGAAATGTACATAATCATGAGCTTCTTTCTCCTTTAAATGTTCTCTTAAATTTTGTACATTAAAGTTGTATTTTGATATATGTGGACTTTCATTATTGGTGGTTGTGCATTGAATGAGATTAGAATGAAGAATTGATGTGATTTTGATTTTAAATGGATGGTTGTTGGAGGACTTGAATGTGGTTGAAGTAGGTAGAAAAAGGGCCATAAATATTGTGCTAAGAGTTGGCTTCAAAAGTGTTGAAAAGTGAAAGAAGAAGAGGACTCGGACTGCAGGTTCAGCAAGTTTTTAGAGCAGTTCGCTCAAGCAAACCCTCCACAGAACTTAAATCACTCGAGCCGACCACATACTTCCCTCGAGCCTTCCTGACTCGGAGCAGTTCGCTCGAGTGAACTCAACTTCGATCGACCGAACGCCCCACAGAACCTTGGTCACTCGAGCCTCCCTCCTTCTTCGCTCAAGCCCTCCTGACTTGAACCAGTCCACTCGAGCGAACTGTACAAAATTCCTGGGTCTTTCCTATTATTTTCAGATATGGTATTTTAAGGTTTGGATGGGTTGTTTTGATGCCCTACCACCTTGGAAAGACCTAGGGGATGACATAAGGAGATCAACTTAGAAAGAAACCCCATTCTGGAAATGTATTGAGAATTTTGGATTTATCAATTTGTATAAAGAAACTTGAAATGTCTTCTATCATTCGAGTACCATGCCAAGAGCAATAATCGACATACAAGACCTTTATACATATTGTTTGAATACGGAAGCCCCAATATATAGTTCGTAATTGTATAAGGATTCATCGTACTGTTTTACTCCGATTATACTTGTCATAACCCGATTTCACCTGATAATACTAGTTTTGTTTCAAACTATGGATTTATGCATCTGACATGTTCTGCCTGCCCCATTCATGCATGAAAAGATAATGATGTGAAATGTGTGCCTATGAGCACCATGTCCCTCCTGCCTGAGTGTTTTACACTGATATAGTTATGTATATGTTTTGATTTCTCATGTGACATATGAGTCGGCACCACTAAACTTGGACGTCCTTGTCAGTTTGATCAACTGACTTGGGCATCCCCCTCATGCTCCCGCCAGTTGCATCTTGGATCATGTCCTGCCCCATTACTCGGTTCCGCGGCCATGGTCTTTTCTAGCTATATGTATATGTATATATTGTTGGTTCTCGTCACTTTGCGTGCTCGAGCCCAACGCACTGAACGTGCTCTCATCACATTAGTGATAGAGGATTTAGCTTTAGTGTGGTCGCCATCTTGCTAGTTCCCTGTTCATTGATATCCTGCATATTTTATCTTACATATATATTTTAGATAAATGATATATCTTGTTTTATGGAAATAAATGCTTGGACAGATTTTAATATCTTTTCAATTTATCTTTCGATTTATCTTATTGCGATATCTATTCACCCACCTGCTAGACCGTCGTGTCTGACCCATTTTGTAGTACTCAGGTCCAGTCCCCGTTATTGCCTTTGAGGAGGAGCCAGAGGAGGCGGTCGGTGAACCTTAGCGCTTAGTAGAATGGAAAGCCGACAATTTCATTTAAACATTGGGTCGAGCTAGGAGTTGCGTAACATTTTGGGAGTTTATAGAATGATATTTGATTTACTCTTTTGGTTGTACTGGCCTTTGTTGGCCATTATTTTTGGGGAATGTTAATTCAACTGATCTTTTTGTATAAACATTTAACTTGATATTTTGGGAATGCTAATATGAACATTGCTCACTCTGACGTCATGTTATTTGTACGTATGTATCACTAGTTTAAAATGTAGAATGGATTATGAATTTGGTTTGCTACACTCTTCCGCAATAATGTAAATGTTTTGTGATTGTGTGTGATATCCTCACCGTAGAAACCTGTGGGAAATTAAATGAGTATGTATGTTTATTGTTGTAACCATACATCAACACCATCGCGAGCCCGGATTTCGGTCCGGGGTCGCGACACCAGGCTAGTAGCTAAAGGCTTCAGAGAAAAAGCGGGAATAGACTTTTTTGATACTTATTTACCTGTATCTAGAATCAGTTCTATTAGAATCTTGTTTGCTATTGATGCTGTTCATAATTTGATAATTTATCAGATGGATGTAAAAATTGTTTTTCTAAATGGAGATTTGGAAGAGGAAATTTATATGGAACAACTAGAAGGCTATGTCGTAAAAGGACAAGAACATAAGGTGTGTAAATTAATAAAGTCCTTATATGGGCTAAAACAAGCACCTAAACAGTGGCATATGAAATTTGATGAGGTTATTCTATATGATAGCTTCAAAATAAATGAGGCTGAAAAATATATTTATTATAAATCTAATGGTTGTTCAACAATAATAATATGCTTATATGTTGATGATTTACTAATATTTGGATCTGACATGGAAAGCATAGAAGAAACAAAGAGTCTTCTCTCCCACAACTTTGATATGAAAGACTTGGGAGAAACAAATGTTATATTGGGAATTAAAATTATAAGAGATGATTCTGGAATTAAATTATCCCAATCACATTGCATTGAAAAAGTGTTGAGAAAATATGATCATTTTGATTGTAAACCTGTGTCTACTCCATTTGATCCAAGTATTAAATTAGTGAAAAATGATGGTGAATGTGTATCTCAAATTGAATATGCTAGTGTAACTGGTAGCTTAATGTATGCTATGAATTGTACTCGCTCTGATATAGCTTATTCAGTCAGTAAATTGAGTAGATATACCAGTAACCCTGGTGTTGAACATTGGAATGTTGCATATAGAGTACTTAAGTATTTAAAGAGTACTATAGACTATGCATTGTATTATTCTAGTTATCCAGCTGTAGTTGAGTGTTACAGTGATGCTGATTGGAATTCAGACTTAGATAATTCTAAGTCTACAAGTGGATATATTTTCACTTTGGGAGGTGCTGCAGTATCTTGGAAATCAAAGAAATAAACTGCAATTTCTCATTTCACTAAGGATTCAGAGTCCTTAGCTCTAGGAGTTGCTGCGACGGAATCTGAATGGATTAGAATTTATTATTTGATATTCCTTTGTGGACTAAACCAATTTCTCTTATTATTATTCATTGTGATAACATTGCAACAATTATTATTGCAAACAATGCCACGTACAATGGAAAGTCTAGACAAGTGCGACTACAACATAGCTGTGTGAGACAATTGCTCGGTGGAGGAGTAATTTCAATTGATTATGTGAGATCAAAAGATAATATGACAGATCCTTTAACAAAAGGCCTTGCAAGGAAGAAATAAAAGAAACAACTAAAGGGATGGGTCTTAAGCCCATAAATCATCAATAGCGGGAACCCAACCAAATGACCGGAGATCCCGAGAAATAGGTTCAATAGGAAAAACAAGCTATCTAGATGATGTGAAGTACTGACATGTAGAGTATGTTTACTCAGTACTCATACCTATTGTGTGAGATTACTTGATGGTTGGTACATTACCTGTAGCGAATGAGGTTGGATTTAATCCTTAGTAAGATCTATAGTCTATATGGTGGGGTGCACAGTTGTAGGAGCACTCTTGATAGACTCACCTATATAAGTGTGGAAGTGGGGCCGCTTTCCATGAGAATTTGGGCAGATTCTCTAGAGCACTCATGAAATCCGGGATTTAGCACATGGCCGTAAAGTGCTGACCTTATGACTACAAGATCAAATTTTGACATAATTTTGAACCAATATAAAGAGTTGAAGTTCGAGACTTTGTTCACTCCAACTCCTAAAGGTTTGAAATTAAATCATGACAGTGAGGTTCAAGCTCAGTCACCTTACCAGTGAGATGCTCATTGAATATTTTGAAATAGAAGGGAGATTGTTTGGTTTTTTGGTTGTTTGAAAAATTCTAATGGTGTTTTTTTATAAAAGGTGTTTTGTCCTTTTGCTTGTTTTGCTTTATGGGTAGTGTAGGTTGTTGAAAACATGCCATCCCACATTGCTAAAATTCATCTTTTGAAGAGGCTTTATAAGTGTTTCCATTCCTATACTTTCTAAAGACTTTTGGAGTATTTTCCCATAGGCCCTAGGCGCGCACGTGAGTCGGGCTTGACCTGGTGTAGCTGGTCCGGAAAACGTTTAATCGGGTGTGCGTTTACGACGCGCATCCTGCATGTATATCGCGTGCAGATCCTAGACTAGAGGGGACCCATCTACTGATATAGTAATGCCAACCTTTTGCCCTGTTTTTCATTAAATAAAATCATTTTATAAACTGATTTTAAACATTGCACTTAACTATTTTTACGTTGTGAAATGTGGATTAAGTTTGATTTAACGTTGAGAGATTAATGGTCTTAATGATTTTAACATTGGAGATTAAAGACCCAACGGATAGAAATCTCTTTATATTAGGGATCTCCATCGTCGTTCGACATACATAGAAGAAAACAAAATGAATTTCTTTCTTGCGTTGTTCCTCTTCTTTTCCTCTGAGCGATCTAAAAGGAGTCTAGACTTCAGGCTGTTTGTACGATCGGACCTGATTAGAAAGGCCGTTGTATCCCAGGGACGGTTTTGCTGAGAACCTTTCGCACCTGGATTTCATCCGAAGTGGCGGAACTTGTCCTAAAGAGAGCATCATCAGACGTGCCTTGGCCACAGATCTATTGCCGTCGTTGCTCTTCAACTTCTGCTAACAAATCATAGTTGCAGTCTACAATCGGGTATATTTGTTTTAATTTAAATTCTGTTTGGCAGCAACCCTTATTTTGTAGTATTATCAACACTCTTAAAATCATTAAACTCTTCTTTTTTTTTTTTTTTTTCAGTTTTCAAACTAGTGCAAACCCAACCTGCCCTCTAGTATCGCAAATTCTAAACCATTTATAGGTCGGGCCAGGTATGACTATGAGGCAAGGCAAGTGCCAATTATGGTCGAAACAAATTTACCCTGACCTCCATGGAACTAAATCTGTTGGAATTAAAAAAAAAAAAAAAAAAAAAAAAAAAAAAAAAAAAAAAAAAAACCCACTCATTTGTGCTTGAAGCCGGACTGCAGAGTTGGTTCGGGTGAGATCTGGATCAAGTCACTGGGTTGAATATCCCATGGACTCATTCTACCAAAAAAAAAGAAAAAAAAGTATGGGACTAGGACAGATTCTATATATTAAGGGCGTTGAAAATGTCAAAGCAAGTGTGCGAAAGATAAATTGTTTAATTCCACTTCTTTTATTGTCTAGACCAGAAACCAAGGGTTGTTGCTTTATTAAGTTTCAGAGGAACATTTTTCTTTTCATAAACTTCCATGATCTGTTAAACAGTCTTGCATCTTTTTGTTCATTGACTTTATGGTCGCATTTTAAAACAATCTTCTTGATTTCGCAACTTTGTAATGATTCATGTGAATTCTAACCCTAAATTGGCATGTCTTTATACTGCAGAGGGTTTTATGGTGCTTGAAAAAAAAGGCTAAAATCTTATTTCAGGGTAATTTTTCACAATTTGGTGTAGCGGTTTTCTAAGCGGAAAAAAAATCTGACTGGTTTTTTTCAAATTTGTAGAAAATCTTTTTTATTTGGCAGAGTTAAGGGAGAGAGTGTTAGAAGTGCTTTTCCACTACACTGTAGAAATGGAATTATGCAGGATTGTGTGAGAGTTCAAGTAAGTTTGAGTATTTGAAATCGAATTATTCTTTGTCAATTACTCTCCTCTTATAAATACCTAAGAGACTTACGTAATGAAACCACAATACAACTTTATGAAATTGTAGTGATTCTTGAAATCCTTTATGACAGTAGAGATGTGGCCCTGTGGTGATCTTATGATCAAGCCGGTTATGGTCCTGGCTATTATGCTTCTGTAATAATGTCACCATCAATTTTTCTCATTTCTGGATAAAAATCAAGATCCTCACTCATCCATGGACTACACATCATGACCTTATGACTTTCGCCATCTTTATCAAGCTGTACAAGTGAAAGTTTTTGGAAGGAAGAGATTATACCAATCTGACCTAGTGGGTGACCAACTAAAGGACTCAAAATGAGCAGGATGTGACAATAATGGACTCTACTGACAGATAGTGATCATCGGTAAAGCATGATGCCTGTTTCTATCAAATATCTGACATTTATTTTTAAGTGATTCTTGAAATTGTTAGATTCAAGTGCCAAGCAAACATGGCCTAATGATAATAACTAGAACCATTTCCCTCTTACCCAAAAAAAAAAAGAAGGAATCATTTCCCTAAACGGAATAGCTTTCATACACTTGTTTGTAGGCATGTGGGCCAGGACAAAACTTATTGTCCAAGCTCGACCACCATTTATTACTTGTCCAAGTTTTTTTTTTCTTCTGCAACTTAACTTAAATAGCAATTATTATATATGAAGCGAAGTGGTTTCAAATTGTTTCAATTCGCTCCAATTGATTTATACTCATCCAATTTACCAATTTAATTTAGTTTGACCCTAGCAAATGGGTCGGGTCGGGGTAAATTAGGTCAAGCCAAAGAGAAATCACACTTTTTGGACCCAACCTAACCCATGTATTTTTAATGACATGGTAAAAATTAATCATGAGTTGTGCCAATATTCGAACCTAGGACAATTTGGATTTCGAAGGAACAACCTTACCACTACACCATAGAGCAATCTTTTGTTAATAGTTATCAACAAAAAAATAAAATTTGTTAATGAGGAAGGGACCCAACCCTACTTTGGAATATTGACTGGGAGTTGGAATAACTATATTTTTAGATTATTGATTCCTATAAATACTGTTGTTATTATTTTCATACTTATGCATTGTACTTTAAGCATAGATGATCAAACTTTTGAAACAACTATTTTATATGATTTCCTATATAGTCATTAATTTTCTATGACAACCATTTTACAATAAAACTAAACTCAAATGAATATATAATATATGGAATTGATCAACAAAAATAATAAGTTTCATAATTAATAAGAAAATAAAAATATTATTGAAAAAAGAAAAACTCGCGACAACAGCATGGAGCTAAAGAGGAGGCGGGAAACTTTCCATGTAACTGATGTGCTACCATGCACGCTTGCTGAGGGAGAAAGGGTGGAGTCTGGTTTTTTTCTTTTTTGTATATGTGGCTTTAACTTTTATAAATCATGATGTAAATGGAGTGGAATACCACGATAGGCCTCATTTATTAAAAATCACAATCATTAAGACAGATATCCTTGCTATTTATAGGATACCTCAAATTTTTAGCTCATTCTGGGTTATTTCTACGGACAAATTGATTCTTTGATAAAAAAAATATAAAATACTGGAGTTTTCCAAATAAAGTTTTTTTTTTTTTTTTTTTTTTTTGTGATTTAGACTCTCCATCATGCCTTTTGTCTATTAAGAAACTCCTAATATCATCCTATTTCTATCAAGCCAATAGCATTTGATTGTTAATGGGTCCCAATGTCTAAGTGTTACTAATATAAGGAGTTTCAAGTATTTTTGTTTGTTCTGATTATATGATTTGTTTCCTTTTTTTTTCTAGAATTTGAAATGTCGATTTCTTGGTTATTTGGTTTATTTAATCCTTAGCCTTTTTTATTTAATCCACTATCGGTTCTGGGTTGTCTGGTTTCTTTTTTATCTATTGATTTTGATTGTTTACTTTATTTTTTGTTAAGAATGCAGTACTAATGGTAAGAGGAATCTCCAATAATATTGGTCTATCTAAATAAAGAATTAAGCTCATTCTTATTTTCGTAATTTTCTACTTTCTCCAATCTAATTCTATTTCTCTATGTCAACAAGAGAACTTTCATTTTTTCCATTCATTTACTTTTAAGTTCATTGTATTTTTTTAGAGCAACTTCAATAAATCTTTTTTGTTTCTTTGTATCTCTTTTTAGTACCGTCTTATGTATCATTTGCATGCTTAGTTTAGATCAGAGTTTAAATCATTTTAAAATGTGAGCATCTTGAGACAATTGGTGCAATTATTAAACATTTCAATTTGAGAGATAAACCTTTTTTAATTCATTTACTTTTAAGTTCATCATATTTTATTTGAGCAATTTTAATTATATCATTTTAATATGGTCTATACAAAAGAATCATCAGTTTAAAATTTATATAGATTTGCAATATTTTTATGGTTTGTATTTGCATGGTTTTCATAGATTGTGAGTTCCTTTTTTTTTTTTTCCCCATTTTTGTTTCAACTTTTGGGTATTGGGGTTCTCCTTGTTTTTTTGTTTTTTTTCTTTTAAATCACTTTTAATCATGGGATCTCTGTGAATTTTCATTTTCCTGCTGTATTTTTCTTAAAATTTTCTAATGCTTATCATTATGAGTTAATTATTTATTTTCTTCCATTGGGTTCTTTAAGCTCTATTTGTGAAATATTTTTATTTATTTTTCTTATTTTTTTTGTGGCTTCAGATTTCCATTTTTGAGTACTAGATTACAATAAAGTGGTTTCAAATCAAATTGAAATCAATTCTCTCTAATTGATTTTGACTAATCCAATTTACCAATTTAATTTAGTTTGACCCTAGCAAACGGGTTTAGTCAAGGTAAAATAGGTCGTGTGACGCCCCACTCCTTGTGGACCCTCATTTAAATTTGAATATTGTAAGTTAAAATATTTATAGTATAGTTGTACTGATTAATAGGGATTAAGAAGGGTATATATGTTTTTTTCCTAAGTCTTAGCCTATTTTCTTGGAATTAGGCCTTTGTGCATTTTATAGGTTTTGTATGGTGTCAATTGTAATTTTTATAGGGTTTTAGCTATTAGAGGCCCTAGCTAGTAAATAAGTTATTATAAGAGGGGTTTTCCACTTGAGAAGCTTCTAGAATTCCCCAAAAGACCCTTTTGCCCATATCCTTATTCTCAATCTTATTTTAACTGAAACGCTCTTTTGGTAATTATCCCTAACCCTAACCTATATAAGCTATCTCATTTCAAATGAGACTAAACCATAATTCACTCTCATCTCTCATTTATCTCTTATTTCTCAAGAACCCTAACTCTAAAAACCCTAGCCCAAAACCGTAATCTAGAAGAAGACCCTTTACTACAATTTCTACTACTATCTCCTAAGGATTTCTCTTTTATTGGTCTCTTCTTCCCTTACAAGGAAAGGCAATCTTCTCTTCCTAAAGTTTAAATTCCTTGGAATTCTATCTTCTTCTTTCTAGATTTCCTTTCTAAGTTCCAATTATCTTGTGGATTGGGTATTAGGAGCAGTAGATTGGATTGGTTTGAGTGTTGGAAGACCTTAGAGGGCATGGATTGCCATTAGAGCTTGGATTTCTTCTCTTTTGTCAATTTCCTTTGCAAATTCGGATTAAGGCAAGTGTAATATACTTACTTGACATAGAATGCATGTTTGTTGTCTTTGATTCTATAATGTATATTCAAGTGATGCTTAGATCTACCTTTGAGCTTGTGTTTATGGATTCTTGGCCATTGATGGATGAGTTTCTCATTTGGAAGATCAATGGCCCGGTTTGATGATGGATGGTTGGATATTGAAGTGTTTTTGTGGTTTTGTATGTATATATGATGAATGGAGGTGAATGGGGATGATGTATACGGGAGTTGGAATGAAAGAGTGAAAAACCCCGAATCTGGGTTCTGTTGCAGGTGCGAATCGCTGCTGCTACTGTCTAATCGATTGGACAGACAGCCGGATCGATCGGATAGTCCATTAACTGTAAGCAACTTTAGGGCCGATCGATCGGACCTTCTGTCGGATCGATCGGACAGTCTCCTAACTGAGAATTGGGACATCCATTTTCTTCAGAATCTCAGTGTGTGCGGTTGACTGCCCAGACCAGGAGGTCAACCGGACATGCAGAGAATTTCAGTTGAGGACATTGCCTACCAAGTGCCTGTTTACTATTTCCAAGGGACGCGGTCGACCGACTAGGCCAGAAGGTCATCTGGGTACACTGCATTGAGGGTCAACTTGGGAGCCAACCTCTTGACTTCCCGGTGTACCTGGACGACTAACAATTTGCTGGATCGCCTGGATACATTGTGCCTCAGTGATTTTTCAGTTTTCAAATTCTGAGGTTGTGACCAGTTATGGGGCCCATTGACCATCTAAATAGACTTCCATTGATGTGCCGGCATGAGTCAATGGTATGTCTCAACCTTGACTCATAGGGACCACCAAGTTAGGTCTGGGGTATGGACTTGACATCAATTCGATCCTTAAACGTCGTCTAAGATGCCGGTAACTTCGGAAGTACCAAACACAGTATCCTTGGCATCTGAAACTTCATTAAGAAATCAAATTAACTAATAAGGACCTGGACCTAAAAGTGGACCATTACCTAGGATGGGCTTTCTATATTTCCCATTGATTCTCTTACTTGGAGGTTTATTTCACTTATTGCATTACTGTCACTCTTATGTCTTTATTATTGTCGATACCTGTTAATTAAATGGAAAATGAATGAATTGAACCTAGGACTACTTAGAGGTGACCCGTTGATGTGATGGGGTGATTAATGACCCGTGTTTGTGTCTAGGTGGGCCCTCATATGGCCTAAGTTGGGATGAGTGATTCCCTAGGATGAAGAGGTTGGTTATGTTGGGTTTGTGACTCCTCGTGGATGAGATTAGACTGATTATTATTGGAACTGAACTTGTTATCTTACTTGGATTGTTTTAGACGAAGGCCATGGTTTGGTGGGCCTTAGTATGGATCCAATGTTGGACTTGGACTTGGAGGGTGTTCCATTGATTTATCTTGTACTTGGACCTCTCAGGGACATTGTTAGGACCTTGCTCGCACAAGACAAGTCTAGATAGACACAGACTTGTATTTGTTTCCTTGAATCGGCATTAGCATTCACTCAGTTGTCTTAAGCTCAGCCTTTGGATTGATCATCACCGGTAGGAGTTATTATGAGTGTTGAGTGAGCTATCATGATGAGCCATGTTAAACGGACGGTGTGATACCAAGTCCGGTCTTCTGAGTGATGGGTGTTGAGATTGATGAGTGTTAATTACGGGGCTAGTCATTCCCCAGCACTGGTTACTTTTCCCTGCCGTGACTATGTTCAGTATGGGAGGGCCGTGGCATAATATCCCGTGGTGTTCAGCTTGTGTGAGTGTGCCATATTGTGGTTTGTTAGATTAGATAACTTAATTTATCCTGTTTCTAACTATTCTATCTTGCATGATTGCCTAGATTATGTACCATTGTTATTCTCATTGATTATATGATCGTCTCTACTCTTTTGATGCATACATCCTATGTTACTTGTATACTATGTCTTGCCAGATCTTTGGATCTGACCCATTCTTGGTGCTTAGGTATTGAGCCCAACTACGAGGGCGACGCACTTGTTGAGGCGCCCATAGCTAGAGACTATGGATGGGGACCAATTGACTCAGAGGTCGAGCTGGACGATGGAGCACCTACACATGAGGTGTGAGAGTACCTCCCTTTTTTTTTTGGGACTTTGAGTGGTTATGTTGTGAGCAGGGAGGTAGACCAATATGTACAGACTTTTATTCATACTCTGAGATTAAGGATAGACCCCAGCTTGTCACATTTGATTCATTTGATATGATACCTTATGCTTCCCATATTGTTACATTTGCTTCCGCAATTTCAACCATTGTCATACTTTGAGATTAAGGATAGACCCCAGCCTGTCACATTTGATTCATTTGATATGGTACCTTGTGTTTCCACTTTTGTTACATTTGCTTTCGCAATTCAACCATTGATGACATATTGCTAAAAAAGTTTTAAATTGGACCTCATTGCGGACCTATGATATTGAAAGTTCTTGAGTTTCCGGAAAGTAGTGCGCTAGATTTGGGTACCTTGACGGGAATTTCGGTATTCGGAATTGGGGCGTTATAGGTAGGGCCAGAGATAAAGCACACTTCTTGGACCTAACCTAACCCGTGTCTTTTTAATAACATGGTAAAAATTAATCATGGTATGTGTCGAGATTCGAACTCAGGACAATGTGGATTTCAAATTTCAAATGAGCGACCCTACCACTACACCACACAGCATCATTTTATTAATAGTTATCAGCAAAAACTTAAAATTAGTTAATGAGGAAGGGACCCAACCTCACTTTGGAATATTGACTAGGAGTTGGAATTTATCTACAAGATATTTATAAGAATAACTATATTTTTAGAATATTGACCCCTATAAATCCTGTTGTTATTATTTTCATACTTTTGCATTGTACTTTAAGCAAAGATGATTAAACTTTTGAAATAACTATTTTATATGATTTCGTATCTAGTCATTAATTTTCTATGACAACCATTTTACAATACGAAAAAACTCAAATGAATATATAATATATGGAATTGATTAACAAAATTACTAAGTTTCATAATTAATAAAAAATAAAAATATTATTGAAAAAATGAAAACTCGCGAAACAATGTGGATCTAAAGAGGAGACGGGAAACTTCTCACATAACTAATGTGCTACTATGCACGCTTGCTGAGGGAGAAGTGGTGGATTCTGATTTTTTTCTTTTTTGTGTGTGTGGCTTTAACTTTTATATATCGTAGTGTAAATGGAGTGGAACACTACAATAGACCCAATCTATTCAAAATCACAATCATTAAGACAAACATCTTTGCTATTTATGAGATACCTCTAATTTCCACCTCATTCTAGGTTATTTCTACGGTCAAATTGATTCTCAGATAAAAAAAAATATAAAATACTGGAGTTTTCCAAATAACCTTTTTTTTTGTGATTTGGACTGTCCATCATGCATTTTGTCTTTTAAGAGACTCCCAATATCATCCTATTTCTATCAAGGCACTAACATTTCAGTGTTAATGGGTCCCAGTGTCTATAAGTGCCACTAATCTAAGGAATTTCAAGTATTTTTGTTTGTTATGATTATATGATTGTTTTCTTTTTTTTTTTAGAATGTGAAATGCTGATTTCTGGGTTATTTGGTTTATTTAATCCTTAGTCTTTTTTATTTAATCCACTCTCGATTCTGGGTTGTCTGGTTGCTTTTTAATCTATTGATTTTGATTGTACACTTTTTTTTAAGAATGTGGAACTAATGGTAAAAAGAATCTCCAATAATATTGGTCCATCTAAATATAAAATTAAGCTCATTCTTGTTATCATCATTTTCTACTTTCTCCAATATAATTCTATTTCTCTATGTTAACAAGAGAACTTTCATTTGTCCATTCATTTACTTTAAAGTTCATTGTGTTTTTTTAGAGCAACTTCAATAATTTTTTTGATTCTTTGTGTCTCTTTTTAGTACTGTCTTATGTCTCATTTGCATGCTTAGTTTGGATAAATGTTCAGCTCATTTTAGAATGTGAGCATCTTGAGACAATTGGTGCAATTATTAAACATTTCAATTTGAGAGGTAAACCTTTTTTAATTCATTTATTTTTGAGTTCATCATATTTTATTTGAGCAATTTTAATTATGTCATTTTAATATGATTTATATAGAAGAATCATCATTTTAAAATTTCTATAGATTTGCAATATTTTTATGGTTTGTATTTATATAGTTTTCATAGATTGTGAGTTTCTTTTGCCTCCCTTTGTTTTTCAACTTTTGGGTATTGGATTCTCCTTGGTTTTTTTTTCTTTTATATCACTTTTAATTATGGGATTTTCTGTGAATTCTCATTTTTCTGCTGTATTTTTTTAATTTTTTTAATGGTTATCATTATGAGTTAATTATTTATTTTACTTCCGTTGGGTTCTTTAAGTTCTTTTTGTGAAATCATTTTATGGATTTTTTTCTATTTCTTTTGTGGCTTCAGATTTCTATTTTTGAGTATTAGATTATCATAAGTTAGTTTGGTTCTTCTAAATTTCTTTTATCATTGTATTGTCTCTGGATCTTTATATATATATATATATATTTATAGCCTTTTTAATAAAATTTATTTGGTTTTATTTTGTATTTCTTTTATTATAATTTCTCACGTGTGATGGTTTTCTTTTTATGATGGTTTTTCATGAATTTGTGGGTTTTTTTGGTCTTTGTCCTTTTGTCCTCCATGTTTGAGGTTTTTTTCTCCTCATGAGTGTTTGATTCTTTTAAATTGCTTATGTTATTAAGTTGATTATGGATTTTCATTTCTATGTTTTATTTCTATGTGTGTTAGACCTCAACCCAGATTAGATTGATTAGTGTTAATTAAGTGCGTGTTTAGTCTTAAGTGGATTTAGTGATCGTTGGGTTAGAATATAGCTTGACTTAGTCTTAGAAATAGCTTTGGGGATTTTGAGAGCGTTGATGTTAGTCAAACACGCTCAGGGATGCCCTGAGTATACGTGTAAGCATGAGGGAATGACTCTAAATTTCTGATTTAAATTGTGATTTTGATTTCTTTTGAATGATTTTATTATTTTTATAACTTTCGTGTTTAGTCCGTTCTTGTTTGAAGCCCAGAAACTCGTGTTTTGGCCAAAAAGGGTAAAATTGTCTTTTCGCACCCAAATCTAGGCACAATTTTTGAAATCTAAAAAATGTGTCAAATTTATACTTTTTGAAAACTAGATTTTTCAAGGATCATTTTATCCTTCTTCGTCGATTTCATCCGGGGTCCGCAAGAGGATGTTTTAGCCATTTCAAATATTAGAGCTATTGGGCCCCACTTTTCCACTCAACTCATATTAGTCATCTCACTCCGTCATGTTTCAGAACCCATCTTTATTTCTTATAACTATTTTCACGGGAGCGCTGAGAGAAGAGTTATTTTCTCTCCTTCTTCTTCATCTTGCATGCCATAGCTAGAGGGTTCTGAAAGTCAGGGATCCGAACCCTAGAGGAGGGGGGGGGGGGGGGGTGTGTGAATAGGGTGAGCTTAAAATTAATGACCAATTATGACCAATTTTAACTTCCTTAAATTAACCACTAGTGATGATTATCAAACTAAATACGGAAGCTAATAAAAACAATCACCACAACTCAAAGATTTATAGTGGTTCGGCCTCAATGCCTACATCCACTACCAGCTTGTGATCCTATACCTCACCGGATTTCCACTATCTATGCTTTTCAATAGGCTAAGCAATAACCTTTACAAAATACTTTTCAAGGCTAAGCAATAACCTCTTGGGATTTATGGTTCACCCCTAACCATACACATATGCTTTTCTAAGGCTAAGCAATAACCTCTAACCCTAAGATTGGTTGTCTCAAAGAAGTGTCTACACAACACTTAAAGAGATACAAATTTAAGCTCAAATACATGCCTCTTAATTAGGCGGATATGAAAGTGTAAATCTAACTCACACAAACACTATATGAATGCAAAGATGAATGCTCAATGTGTATGTATGATGTCCTCAATCAATTTGAAAATAAAGGCTTATAAATGTATGTCAAAGGCTTTTAAAAGTTTTAGTTCATAAAAACATTTATGATTGAGGAAAGAATGCTAATCACATGTTAAGAATAACTTGTAAAAGATATACTTATTCATTTCAAACAAGTTGTGAAATTTTAAGAACAAAACATGTAATGCATGAGGTCTTCAATCAAATTTAACAATGTAGCTCATTACATTTATCTTAAAAGCATTTGAAAGTGTAAAACACTAAAAGGTATTTGATTGAAGTGAAGAGACAAATCATATATATGTATTTAAAAATTCAACTTGAAAATGATATATCTATCAATGCTAAGTAAGTTGTCAAACTTTAAAACAAAAGTACATATGATTGTGAAGTTGTTGAATCCAAAACATAAGATAGATTTGAAAGTGATTTTCTTATGATGAAAAACAACAACCAAAGATTCAACGAAGTATAGGAATCATGTTATATATAATTTCAAAAATGTTTTCAAAAACATGATTTACTTAGATATATCAATTTGACTACTACTTGGTTTGAATCAAGGTGATGTATTCAAAACAATAAATCAACTCAAAATATATACATGTTAAGGGCACAAATAATCATAGTTTATCATGCTAGAAAAGATTTACCAATAATTAAAGCAAAAGCATGAAAACATATGATAGGGAAAACTAAGCTTACTTAGATGATTTAAATATTGATTCCAAGCTTTAGCTTCCCTTTTGACCAACTAGCCTCCCTTAGCTCATTCCCCTTTGTTTGGCCTCAAAACACCTCAAGGAGTGCCTCTTAGTTCCTCAAATTTGGCCTAGGAATGATTTCTTTATATACAAAAAATTGCCCAACGACTAGATTGTCGGTTAACCGACTTCAGGTTCGGTTAGTCGAACTCCTAACGGTAAAAAAAGGGCTAGTTTTGACCATTCTGGAACGCGAACCGAAGTGGGTTTGGTCAGGGTTCGGTTAACCGACATCTTTAGTTCGGTTGACCGACAACACTGTAGCGAATTTACTATAGCAAACACACTGTAACAAAAGTACTGTAGCACAAACATTGTATCAAAAGTACTATAGCACAAAAAAAGTTTTGCTTTCTAAAAAGATTAAATAATAAGCTACTCCAAAGTAATTTGCTAGTGGGAGTTCTGGGCCAAGGAAATCATGCTTAGACTCATGTTTTAATCAATCTAAAAGTGTTTTCCAAAATATGAACCTATCAATGCCTAAGATGATTTTAAAACTCTAGGTCCAAAGGCTTGCATGATTTGAAAATCCTCTTTTCAAAACTAAATCATCCAAGTTTAAAATCCAAAACATGCATGTAAAATAAGTTCAAAAAGCTTTAAAATAATGCATGTGAAAATCAAGATTTAAAGTTTTTCAAATTCAATGCTCATGTGAAAATTCGAATAATGCTAAAATGATAATGCATCCATCAAATTGCAAAATACAAAATCCCTAACAGGTTCCAAATGGAAATCTGAGAATATCTTATTCTTCCTCTCCTTCCAAGCATCTCATTGCTACCATTTTCTTGGAGATTCCAGCTGGGCTACCATTTCTTCTTCTTCCTTGCTTCTTGTTTGGCTAGCTTCTGGTAAGGGCTCTTTTCCATGTCTCTAATTGTCACGACCCCGGACCGGGACCCTGTCCTAATCCGGCGTTGCGGAGTGGTGGGCCAAAAAATTCCGCCCCACACATGCTGATTAGTTTCCCACAGGTTTCCATGGTGAGGATTCCACACGAATCACACACGTTCAATACATTTGTGGAAGCATGTATCAAACACTCAATCAAATCACTTCCAAGAAAGAGAAGATATAAGTGCATTCATAGACTCATGTCAGAAAGAGAGAACATCACTAGCATACCCAAAGTTAAGTTAAAGTTTACATCATATCAAAAGTAAGATTAAGTTTTACATATTTCCCAAAAGAAATAAGCCAACAATGGATAGTAACAAGGTCCCAAAATAAGAGTTGATTGATTCCCAAAATGATACGCCTTGTGCCCTAACCTGATGCCTATATGACATCGTTGGGCTGCCACTCTTGCCCAACGGGCTGCACACCTACGATCTCCTCGTGCTCTTCCCCGGGGGCAACATTACCTAGATCCAAGCACCAAAAATGAAGGGTCAGACACGACGGTCTGGCAGGTAATTGAATCAAGTATATTCATGTTATAAATCAATAGTTACAATTTATGAAACAATTGCGATGAAAAGAACCCAAATAAAATAAATAGTTAGAAACAACATCCCTTATAAAGCCACATGATATATCACAACACACATTTGAAATAAACCTTGGTAACCACACAAAGCTATATTCCCTGTCACACGAGGTAACAAGAGTACTCGCGATATAAATTCTTCATCACACAAAGTGAAAGGGAGCACGAAATCATGACCTAGTATAGCTGGGCATCACTCACGAGTCTCGCCGCGGAACGGGCTAAATAAACACGTACGATATTCCAAACTGCAGTTGGCACGAAATATTTAAGGACTATGGCGGTTGATCAGACCGACAAGGTCGTCCAAGCTGAGTGGTGCCGACAAGAAAATAAAAACATACTAACTTTCGAAATCATGCTTGCTATGTTTAAATTCAGGAACTACTCACACTATATCAAGAACACACGTTGATTCACAAGAATTCACGAATAGTAGTCCCGACACAATGTGTATAAAGCACGGTTCACGAAATGAATCACAAAATGAGGTTTTAGAAATCACAAGTTCATTTCACAATACCCCATCAGTTCCTTAGGACCATAACCGTCGAGTTAGTATACACTTTGAGGTCCCATGTCATTCATTCGTTTAGATGGTGCCAAATTTTTAATGACATTTGAGATGTCAATATGTATACATCAACTAGGAAGGGTCCAAAAGAATTGGGATTGAAAACCCCGCCTTTCTCTTCATTCCAGAAATTCTGGGTGAAATCAGTCACTTGTCGGTTCGCCGTCGGCTAGCCGACTCTGAGTAGGTCGGTTAGTCGAGTGCTGACCGTGAGCTAACCGCCCCATCAAGACAGGGAAACATCATTATGGAATTGGAACCGAGATGTTCGGTCACTTGTCGGTTGACCAAGACCTCAAAATCTGGAAAAATGCAGCATTCTAGAAATGGAATCGAGAGGGTTCGGTCACCTGTCGGTTGGCAGTCGGCTAGCCGACCACTGACCGACAGCTGACCAACCAGCTGCAGGAATGCATTTCTGAAGCTGTTTTCAGTCCTTTCTTTCCTCCATCACTTCTCGTTATAACCCCTCCTTTCCTTCACGAAAATGAGCCTACATGCTCCTCCCATTTCATCAAACAACCGTTCATTTCAACCACTTCAAAATCCATAAATCAACCTCACACAATTCCTAACAATTGTAGTGTAGAAATCCCAATTTCAATGAAACAATTCTAAAATAGAATTCTATGAAATAAATCTCAGCATATGAACAATAAAACATGTGTTTAGTAAGCTAAACATTGAAACAAAATAATCTAATGGAGTTTTGAAAGTAAGAAATCAAGATCATAATCCATACAACATTGCATGCACAACCACATTTCATTCAATTACTTGCCTTGGTTAGAAATGCATTCAAGAAAATCTCCCAACACACCTCTCTCTATAGCTGAACTCCAATCTACAAAAGCCCCATGAAAACATCTCAAAATTCTACAAAATTTTGAAAAACAAAGGAGTTTTCAAAGAACCTCCTTGCATGCATGATTGGAAGCTCCCTAAAGATCAAAAGACCACATGGCTACAAAAGGGTAGCAATAGCTTACCTCTTGATGGTCCAAACAAGGAGAAGAACTTGAAAGAGAAAGTGGCTTCAGCTGAAATCTCTTAGAAATGGTATCAAAAGCAAGCTTGAAGATTTAGGAAGAAGTTGGTGTGGTTTATTCTCCAACTTGAGTGCTCTAGGTGGGACATGCAAAGCAAGAAGAAAAGGAGAAGAAGAAGCTCTCCCTCTTGGTCCAGTTGTTGCAGGAAAATAGAAGTGGAGAAGAAGGTTGGAAACGTGGGTTTTAGAATGGGTTTAAGTGGTAGTGGTTCCCACTTGTCCCAAAACTTTGAGAGCTTAAAACTCCCTCTTGTGGGTCCCGGATGAGATCGACGAAGAAGAACGAAGTGATCGTTGAAATATCTAGTTTCCAAAAAGTATAACTTTGGAACAATTTTGGGATTTCAAAATTCATGCATAGATTTTGAGTTGAAAAGACCGTTTTGTCCTTTTTCGTTGAAAAACATGGTTTCAGGGTTCAAATACACACGGAGCAATTATCAAGGTTGTTGAAATAAAAAATACAAATCCAAAAATATCAAAATTGACATTTTTCAAAAATAAAAAATTTGGATTCCCATACGCACGTCCCATGAGCCACCCCGGCCCGGTCAAACCAGACTCAACGCTCTCAAAATTCCCCAAAGCTATTCAAAATGCTAATCTAGTTAGAAATCCAAGCTAATTGTCCTCTATCCGCACTTACAAACTAAACACGGCTAAAATAATGATTAAAAATACTAAACCTGGGTCGAGGTCTGACACTAATGGAGTCCTTTTAGCTCCCAAGGTCCTTGTTTTTCAAAGATACAACACCCATTTCGAAATGGGTTCTTGTTTTTCAAATTTTTTGGATTTTTGAGGAGATTTCTTGTGGCTTTTTGTAGATTTTGGTTCAGCTCTTGAGAGTGATTTTGAGGAAGTTTTGGATTGACATTTGGGCAGAGGCAAGTGATCCTTTTAGTTCCTTATGCATGCAATTCATTTGGTGCATTGTGTCTGTAAAATGCATGGTTTATGCATGTTATGTTTTTCCAATTATTTGTTGTCAACTAAGCATAATTTTGGCTTCCCTTTCTTTCTATGCGTTTGATGTTAATTACTCTCCAAAATTCTGGATTTATGTTTTGAATTGGAACTCTATGTTTTGTTTTGTAAACTGAATGGGTTTTGATGAAATATGGACCTGTAGTGATGAATGTAGGAGTTGTGTTTGAAATGATGAATGGTGTGGAATGATGGAGATGGGAGAGCACGTAGGCTCTGGAAATGCAGGAGATTTACGTTTTGAATTGGAACTCCATGTTTTGTTTTGTAAATTGAATGGGTTTTGATGAAATATGGACCTGTAGTGATGAATGTAGGAGTTGTGTTTGAAATGATGAAATATGGACCTGTAGTGATGAATGTAGGAGTTGTGTTTGAAATGATGAATAGTGTGGAATGGTGGAGATGGGAGAGCATGTAGGCTCTGGAAATGCAGGAGATTTATGTTTTGAATTGGAACTCTATGTTCTGTTTTGTAAATTGAATGGGTTTTGATGAAATATGGACTTGAAGTGATGAATGTAGGAGTTGTGTTTGAAATGATGAATGGTGTGGAATGGTGGAGATGGGAGAGCATGTAGGATCCGAAAATGCTGGAGTTTGACAAGGAATGAAAGGGAGTGAAATGGGAAGGAGATTGAAGGAAAAATGATTTGAACTAAACTAGGCCGCAGAGGGTCTGTCAGTTGTCGGTCAACTTTCGGTTAGCCGACAACCCCGCTTCGGTTAACCGACACCCGACCGAACTTGTTGGTTCCAATTCCAGATGCTTGCATCGCGTCGGGCGAGTTGTCGGTCATCTGTCGGTTAGCTGACAACCCTACTTTGGTTAACCGACAGCCAACCGAGTCTAGTTCGGTTCCATTTCCAGAATGCTGTGTTTTTCTTGGTTGAGACCAGGTAGTCAGCCGTCGGTCAGTTGGAGGCTAGTCAACATGCACTACCTCGGCTAGCTGACAGGTGACCGAGAGTTGACCGAATTTCAAGATTGGCCTGTTTTTGTGGGATTTTCTTGGGAAATGAAAACCAGAATATGTTTAAGGGCTTTTAGCTTAATATTGTTCATATGGAACTCGAAATGTCTTTTAGCTTTGGGAGCACTAATCCGTTTTTCCAGACATTTAGGTCTTAAATACACGATGGTCAAATGAAAGGCCTTAACATATACTTGACTAGCTTGTTTTGAGATCGCGATTTTCGACACGATGAATATCATTTAGCCCTTGTTTTATTTTACAAGTATTAGCCTTGTTTTGAATTGTTTCAAGAACTTATAGTGTGGATCATTTTTTTCAGTTTCGTTTTGCTATAGCATATGCTATTTTTGATTTTTCTTACTTGACCCTATTTCCATAAGTGAATTCCCTTATTTTTTTTATCGGTCTTGTATATGTATCGTCTTATTTTGTACATTCATGATTTTAGGTAAACACCACTGAGCTTGGATTGCCCCTTTAGTTTGATCTACTGTTTGGGGGTCCTTAAACATTTGGACTATCTGTAGATTTAGTCGTATATTTATATATACACTTCTGTTCTGTTTCCGGTTCCACGGCCGAACCCCACCTACCTAGTGTAGCATGGGATTTTGTTCTGTTCTGCTTACTCTTGTCATCATATATGATAGAGAAAGGATGGGCTCAATGTGGATTTACTAATCATGATCCTATTTATATTCATGATAGTTTGTTTTATATATCGTTCAAGCACTGTTTTGAAGTCATTAAATGGCTTTAATCATTGTTTATTTTAGACTTTAAAATGATTTATCTTCATGCCTAAATTGATCACCTGCCAGACCGTCGTGTCTGAACCATTTGTTTTGGTGCTCAGGTGCAAGTGCAGTTGCCTTTGAGGAGAGCACCAGGAGGAGATTGTTGAGCCACCCCCAGCTCGAAGGTGGCTGCCCGATGACATCATCTAGACGTCGGGCGGGATCTTGAGATGCGATGCACTTTGCTAAGGGTTTTATTTCGTTTTCTTTTGGGAATGTATTGGCCTCTTTTTTTGGGTTGTAAACTTAACCAACATACTTTTGTTAACTTTGAACTTGAACTATGCCTGGGAATGCTATGCTACATTTCTCCCTCTGAAATTATGCCTTGATGGTTTATTTAGCCTATGCAAATATGATGTTATATAATATGTTTTGTTTAAACGTAATTTGCTACACGCTTCCACATAAACATTGATCGTGTGAGTTTGTCTCGTGTTTGTTTTAGGGACCCTCACCGCAGAAACCTGTGGGAAAGCACGCACACTGTCGCGGGCCCGGGTCTGAATCTCGGTCCGGGGTCGCTACAATGTGTCTTTCAAATTTCATTGGATTTTATTCCTAGTTTATATTGTTTGTTTGTTTTGATTTTGTTTTTTAGTTTTCTTGATCATTAATCTTCAATTTTCATGGGCTTGTATTTTCTTTTAAATCATATGGTATTAGGTATTGAATTCTTATGGACTTTTTTTTTCCTTTTTTTCAGACTAAAACCTTTAGCATTTAATTTTAAAGAAACTGATCATAATTTATTTTATAAATTTTAATATTATGATTAGCACGGGCATGTTTTTCTAGTAGTGTTTAAAGTGAATTAGGTTTGAGCCATGATTCTGCGGGTAGGGTCGGGTTAAATGAGTTGACCCACATTCACGGGTTAAACAAATTGACCAGCAATGAATGCAGGTTAGATGGATCGAGAGTTGGGTAGACTTGCATTAGGTGTGGTTTGAAATTACTTGACCTGTTTTAAAAATGAGTCAGTTACAGCTTGGGCTTGGACCCCTAAATCCCCCCATTGTCAGCTTGTCCCATTTACCACCCATACCTAGAGGTGACTCATTAGTTAACCTGTCCCTGATATGGTAGAGTGCGTAAGTGGCAAATATTATCTATAAAAATCAGACAGTAATGCACCTTGAGAACTTTCTTGTTTCTTTGTTCTAATTTTTGCCAGTTATAATAAATCTGCATCAATAGTGTAGAAAAGATGTCTTTCATTATCTTTTCTTTATTAATTTAATTACATTTTATTTCTAAGGGATGGAAGCTTTTTCTTTGTGCTTTTTTTTGGAGATGCTTGATCAGTGTGATACAACTTGGGGGCTGAGGGCTGAGGGATGGATTCCTAGGCGCATGTATATGTGAAACTACGATGCCAACGCTACTCAATTATGACTCATGAGTGCGTTGGCTTTTATTTGTACTTTTTATGAAGGGCTTCAACTTAGATTAGGCAAGCACCATGAAAATTTCTCAATGACAAAGGACATGTAGGGGTGGCAAAACTTGAACCAAACAGCTATTCCCATCTAATTATTAGTCATTTATGTGTTGAGAATTCCCGATCCGCGTCTAAATGCGTGGGGCACTGGTTGACCTCCTAATTTTGTTAAAATCAAATTTAGGGTTTTGGATTTTTATATATGAGATTTTGACAATAATATGAATTTATGTCCATGGTTTTGCATGGACTCATTGTAACTAATTTAATTTGTAAAACGACCTAATAAGGCACCCCTTTTCATCGGGACGACTGGGATTAATCCCTGAGAATGTTTATATATAGATCCAAACATGGTAAAGAAATTACAATGCAATTTATCTATTCTAATTTTATAATAGAATGAAGAGTCGCATTCGAATAGGGTTTTGCATGAAATCAGAAACTACAACGAAATTTACTAACACATACTTTTAAGTAGTAGGTGTGATCTTCCAACATAACTAAGGTTAAGAAAGACTTACAGTCAATATTTATAACTTTCAATTATACACTAGCTAATGTTATGTCATTGATTACAGCATATGTTGAATATAAGAGAAGTTCTAAGTTAGTTTAATGTTTTACCAAAACCATGGATTAGCTTTTTAAAATTGCAATGTTTAATTGCAAAGTCAACTTCCTTGATTTATTATAAGAAGGTGTTATATTGGGGAAGGACGTAGAAAATGAATGAAAAAAGAATCTTTTAGTTGACTGAGTCATATGCTTGACCCATGAGAAGGATTGATTTATGATGGAATTGGTATATAATTGCCGTGTTGGTAGCAGCTTGTCAATAAGTTTTTAGTCAAACTTAAACATTGGATAATAAGGTAACGCTAGGTTTCTTACAAATTGTACTGAATAGTGGCATTATAATGCAATCACACTTGT
Source organism: Persea americana (assembly GCA_029852735.1). Classification (NCBI taxonomy): domain Eukaryota; kingdom Viridiplantae; phylum Streptophyta; class Magnoliopsida; order Laurales; family Lauraceae; genus Persea; species Persea americana. Next base: position 1,110,189 of record CM056820.1, read on the forward strand.
ACGTTCCATTGTTATATGGGTCGTGCTCCCCTGTGGATGCCTTCCGACGCCCAACTGAGGCCATGTCAATTGTAGGGAGGTGGGCACGACAAAGATTCATATGGGACCTATTTGTGCAAACCAAATCATGCTAACCCATCGATCCATGGCCAAGTTTAACTTTTAGAATGCACCATTTATTTCCAGCGATGAGTACCAAAGGATGTCAATTGTCAAATCTTGGGTTTTGTGACTTGTGGGAGGTAGTCGTTGTGAGGGGATGGGATGCGAGTGATCAATGGAGGCATTGGCGGACCTGGGTCCACTTCCAAAATGGGTATGAAGATATTTGGTCTGCTTGGAAAATCCAAATGAAAATTCTGGATTTGCCTCTAAATGTCACATAAAAATCTTCCTTGCCGCATCCCTTAAGTGAAAATCACTAGGTCCTCCACTGATTGGAGGCCCCACATGCCTGAAAGACGAGCCTCTGCACGATTTCTCCCATGGAAAGCCCCAATAGGCTCGCCTTGAATGTCAAACGATAGTATTGTACAGTCCAGATGGTATGATTTACTATTGTACAGTCTAGATGGTATGATTCATACGTAGTTTCTCTAATTTTAAATTAGATAATTAAATTCAAAATTAATCTCTATTTATATTTATAGAGAGTGGATGAAGCTTTTCCAATTTGGTTCAAATTAGGAATCGCCACATTGAGAAGTCCTTAAAAATGCATAATTTCATCATCATTTTAGAGTAATTAATGACTTAATCATCAAATCATGCACCATTTTAATAAAAAAAATATGATTTTATGTTTGTGAACATCTAAGTCTGAATTCGAGTCAAAATTCATTCAAAAATTGCATTTTCACATAAAATCATGAATTTCTCTATTTTTAGAATTAGAAGTCACAAATTTCTCATAACTTTTTATTCACACATGAAATGATGAATTTTCTTTGCACCATTGATTTAATTACAGAAAAATTGATAAAATGGTGAAATCTTATGCATCTATTCAGTGTAAATTGGGGCCCGCATATTGCAATATTCTTTTCCTGCATAAATAGATAACTCTTTGATTATTGATTATATTATTTGTATTTTTGTATGGAAAATCAACTTCTTGGTGACCGCGGAAGAAATGAATCAATTAAAGAATTCAAGATGGATGGCCAAGATTCAAAACAAAACAAGAAAAGAAAAAGAAAAAAAAGGAGTGCAAAAAAAATGGACGTCCATGCATTGGACGTTCCATGTTGTGTGCACCATAGTGGGGCCTACTTCCTTGGTTGCAATGACATTAAATTCAGATTTAAGGATCTTTTCAAGAGAGAAAGTGGGCTTATCTAAGGATATGTTTCCAGACATGAAGAGTTCAAAAGATTAGAAGATCTTGCTAGCAATGCAATCCAAGTTGGAAGATAAATGCACAAAGTCCAAGCTTCCTTAAACACTCTACAAGTTGGATCTCAATCAAGATACCATTCCAAATTTTGAAAGTTTGCAACCCAAGATTCTTCCAAAGGAGACATTACACGTCGAGCACCATGGCATTCCAAGTTTCACATGTTCAAGCCAAGATTTATCCAACCAAACATCACACGTCCAAGATGGGTGGGGACCACATGCTTCCAAGCTTTGCAACAATTTTAAAAATCCATATTTGAATTCATTCTTAGCCAAAGTGGGACCCTTTTCAAAAGAAGCAAGAAGCAAGAGTAAGTTTAAATTTAGAAGGATTTGGGAGGCAAGCCAATCAAGAGGAAAATTCCAAAATTTGTAGCCTAATCCTATCCTAACTTGGACCCCACACTACTATTCATTCTCTAAATCAAAACCTTGCTAGCCAAGTCATAAAACAAAATATATAAAGAGCCCAAAAAGAGGGCTGAATGTGCATCCCATATCCCCCCATTCCCTTGGACGACTAGCAACACAAACCAACCCTCTTTTCCATTATTTCTTCTTCATCTCTCCTCCTCCCATCACTACTTCATCCAAGGCCTTCCATAAGGCACACCACCACTTGGATTTTTACGCCGCCGCCGCCGCCGTTGCTACCTTCGCTTCACTACTGGATCAGCCATTCATCATCTTTTCTTGCTTGGATTTCAAATCGCAAAACGAGAGTCCGTTGAATCGCCGTTCGAGACCGTGAAACCCTCTCATCCATTTAGTGTTTCACGTGTCTAGGGTAAGGTTGGATGCACTTTATTTTGATTCAAATAATTTTGTAATGATTATTTGCTTGTAATGGGTCTTTCATTAATAAATCAAGTTTATGGGGTCCTGGTCTTCACTAATGGGTCAACATTGAATTTCTGTGCATAGTGACAGTGCGCACTTGGTGCGGTGGTCTTGATTTTTCTTGATGGCATTTAGGAAAGTAACCGTTGCAAAATTTTAGAATTAAAACCTATTTTTTTTATTCTCTGATTTTATTTTATGTTATTTTCATTTTTATACATCTTAACAATTATTGCAATTGGTTGGACTGATAATTCTTATGGTGATGCAGTAGTTAAATTAGGTTTCTAGATTAGGATTTTTCTTTTTATTTGGGATTGCAATTTTTAATTTGGATTTGTAATTAAATTTCAATTTTAGTTTAGTAGAGATTTATTTGCATAAATTTTATTAGGTTAGTACTAGTTTTCACATAGGACAGGTTTCGTGCGATAAATAACTCTCCGTGGATCGACTCAGTTTCACCGGTTATTACTACAATAACAGCCTTACACTTGGGGTACACATCCAAATGAGGTAGATCTCTTTGTAGTATTTAACCAAAGCAACACACCTCTTATTTGCTTAAGAAAACTTAGGGCTTATTAGCAACACATCTCTTTATTGTATTTCTTTAAATCTTTAATGTAATCTTCTACTATCGTTAAAAAGAATGTAATTGAATACATAGAAATCTTTAAAACTTATATTTCTAAAAATGGTTAAAGTTGAAGAAATAAATGTGAATATCTAAATCTCCTCCAATGAAAAATGAATCAAAAAAAGGTTGGAAATGAATGCACATCCACCACCCTATTAATTCAAATCCTAGGAAATTGAAGGTTTCATTTGCTTGGTATCTTCTATCTATCGATTCTATCCTTCACCCATCATCTCATATATTTCAGCCCTCACCCCTTTAATAAACCTTCGGTGAAGCTCATTTAATCATGAATTACAATGTATTCTATGCAAACAAACACCCCCTCTTATTTTCTTGAGAACCTTTTGTTTATTTCACACACACACACACACACACACACACCACATATATATATATATATATTAAAGTGGTTAAAAATATAGATGCAAAGGTGAATATCTAAAAACAGTATCAAATAACCTTGCCTTTAATAGAAATGAATCAAGGGGAGATAGAAAATGAATAACCTATATCACCCTGCTAACTCAAATCTTAAGAAGGTTAAGCTCCCATCTACATTTCTACATGACTTTTTCTGTTGAGGTTTTGTTTTTCTTTTGATATATTTGTTGGATTTTTCTTAAAAGTATTATCATTCATTTTTGTTTGGAAGGTTATGGAATTTTAACGCTTTGAATCATTTTTTGTGTTTTTATGTTATTTTTTTTATCTCTAGTCATTTTTCCCTTATTAAATAGCCTAGTTGACATGGTTTTGTTATTGAATTAATAATTACGATATGTTGGCTTTTCTCTTATAAATTCCTGCTTTAAGCAGAGAAATTGATTAGAAATAATCCATTGGATAGGTTACTTTTATAGCTATATTCATAATTTTAGTGATGAGTTCGTAACACTACATAAAATAATTACAATATGTTGGCTTTTCTCTTATAGATAAATAGTTATACTTACTAAAAGAACCTTATAATATAGTAGTTTCATCTTTAAAGTGTAATAGGATTATTTTAAGGCTAAATTAGCCAAAAGTCCCTTAGCATGGTCTTCTAAGGCCTCAAGTCCAACAACTTTTTCTCTAAGGCCTATAGTCCATACATCTGGGCATATTTTGCTGAGAGGTCTCTAGATACGTTACATCAGATATTTTTATAAATGATTTTCCCTTTTAACTGTTTATGCATAAAATTTAAAAATATAAAATTTAAAAGCTTCAATTCTCCCTTGTTCCTAAGTCCTCTCGATCTCCGCTACCCAAAAGAACTCCTTCTTCTTCTTTTTCTTCTTCTCGCATCAAACCCTCGCCCGATTGCACACAAAGAGAGATTTGTTAGATCGATCGAATCTCAGGGACCAGATCTGGTCCAGATTGCTGAAACAGGGCCAGGGCTATCACACGCCGTCAACCACGCAGAAGAGGATGCCATCATCCTTGTTGCAGAATCACAGATTAGAGGGATCAAACTGCTTTGGAGGATTCTAGGGTTCTCGCGGTTGATAGAGAAGAAGGCCGGACCACAATCGTCGCATGTGCTTCCTGATGCTGGAGTCTCCCCCGTCCGTCGTTGTTGCCATCCTGTGGCCCAGCAAGAGGAAGACCGGAACTTTGGTCTTCTGTATCTTGTTACAAATATGAGAAGATGGAGGAAGAAGACAACCAGAAAGGCTTTGGTCGGTTCCAATCCAGGCTAGGTCTAGGTCAGGTTGGCTTGACTTGTTTTCGGAAGCCCAAAAGCAAAGTTGTGAAATTTATCTTAGTTTTTATGAAATTTATCTGAGTTTTTGTGAAATTTTTCTGAGGTTTTTTTTTTAAAATTTATCTGAGTTTTTTTTTTTTAATTTATGTCTTTTGAAATTTATTTACATTTTTTGAAATTTATTTGAATATTTTAAAATTTATTTTCATCTTTTTAAATTTATCTGCATTCTTTTGAAATTTATTTGCATTCTTTTGAAATTTCTATTGCTTTTTTTGAAATTTATCTGTACTTTTTTAAAATTTATTTTAAAATCTCATTAATGAGATTTTCATTAATCTTGGCCAATTAAATGGTAGTTGACCGTTATTAATGGCATATCCTACTAATCATGGGATATGATTTATCTTTAAATAAATATGAACTTTTAAAGAAATGGTAACTTGGACATTTTAGGTCTTCAAATTTGGAAAAATGACCTACCACACTATGAAAAAAGATTGTGGCTCTCCGGCCAGAAAGTGAAATGTTTAGGGACTTGTCATCGAGTGCCCCTTATTTTAAAGAGGCTTTAAAGAATAACAAAAGTGTTTTGAAAGAGTATGTTTGGTCGAAGAGAGTCTCATAAATTAAGGAAAGTATTTTAAAATATTAATAAAGGTATTTTAAAAGATTACTAATAGAAAGTTAATGACTTAATCTTAATGTTAAGTGATGAATAAAAGTATTTTAAAAGATTATGAATCGTTAAAATCATAGAATAATGATCTTGTTCGCGTGTATGTGGAAACATGAATCAAGGCGATCGAGCAAACAATCAACTACATAACGAAAGAGAAAATCATACACAAGAGAATTACGTGGTTTGGCAAACTCGCCTACGTCCACGGGAAAGAAAACTTTACTTTCCTTTGGGTTCACTCTCTATATGATCAGTACATTCTCATGGATTATATATTACATAAATATATAATGCTTTCTTTCTTATCCCCCCAAAAAACCCTATCTTAGTCAATAGGAAAGTCTCGATACAATTACCATAATACCCATGATTCTGAACCCAATTGGTCTTGACCCACTAGGCCAACAATCTCCCTCTCCAGACCATGGGGAAGACGCTTCTAAACCCTCTTACTTGAAGTTCAGTCTTGCCAACTCTAAGCACAATTCCTGCTTTTCTTTAGACACGACCTTAGTCATCATGTCCGATGGATTCTTGTTAGTGTGAATCTTTTCCAACTTCATGAGATTCTTTTCGATGACCTCACGAATCAAATGGTATCTCATATCAACATGCTTCGTGCAAGCATGGTATGTAGCATTCTTGCTAAGATCCATAGCACTTTGACTATCACAGTAGACTACATACTTTCCTTGCTTCAAACCCAGTTCTTGAAAAAAGTTCCTTAACCAAACCGTCTCCTTCCCTTCTTCATTAGCAGCTATGTATTCTGCTTCGGCTGTAGACAATGCCATGCACTTCTGCAACTTAGACTGCCAGGAAATAGCTCCCCTTGTTGTTAGACCCCGACCCAGGTTTACTATGTTTAATGATTGTTTTAGTCGTGTTTAGTCTCTAAGTGGGATTAAAGGACAATTAGCTTGGGTTTTAGTTATATTAGAATTTTGAATAACTTTGGGGGATTTTGAGAGCCGTTGAGTTTGTTTTGCCCGGGCCCGGGGTGGCCAGTGTGACGCGTGTCCGAGTGAGAATTTATCTTTGATTTCGAAAAATATTGATTTCGACTTTTTGGATTTTGTTATGTTTGACCCTACAACTTTCATGTTTGCTTCATCTGAATTTGAATCCGAGAAATCGCCTTTTTCGAGAAAAAAGGGAAAAACTGATTTTTCACACCAAATATGTGCATACTTTGTGATATTTCCAAATCATGAGAAAAATATACTTTTTGGAAACTAGATATTTCGACGGTCATTTTTCTCTTCTTCGTCGATCTCATCCGGGGCACGAATAACAGTTTCAGCCTCTTGAAGTTTTGGGGCTAGTGGGGCCGACAACCCACTTAAAACCCAACTAAAACCCACACTGGCCTTCTCCTTCATCTTTATTTCAGTTTCAGAACTTGGAACCAGAACTGTGCTCTCTGTTTCCCTCCTTCTTGTCTTGCATGCTGCCTTTCCTTTGGCCTAAAGGGAGATTGAAGTGCACCTTTCTCTTCCTCTTCTCCTTAGCTTTCCAAGGACCCTGTTTTTGTGGAATTTCAGCTGGACTCGTCTCCTTCTTCAAGCTCCTTTTCTTGTTTGGAACTTCTAGAGGTAAGCAATGGCTACCCTCTTGCAACCATGGGTTCTTTTGACCCTTAGGAAGGTTTTTATCATGCATGCAAGGAGGTTCTTTGAGAACTCCCTTCTTTTGAAAAATATAGAGATTTTGAGATGTTTTTCATGGGGTTTTTTTTAGATTGGAGGACCTAGTTGCGGAAAGGTGTGAGATTGATTGTGGTAACCCTATTAGCCAAGGCAAGTGAATATTCAGATAATGATTACATGCAACTTATGTGTTTGATCTTTCTCAAGATTCTGAATTTTTACATTCTTTTACTCTATGTTGTACATCTTTACAATTAGTTGGTTGATCTTTGAAATGTTTAAGTTAAGGATTATGTTATCTCCTATAAGTTGTTTGCTCCAACAATATGGATTTTTATTGTCAATTGATGATCTCTAGATAATTAGTTAATGTATTTCAGAAATTTGTGTTTCTTGGTGAATTGAAAACTATGTTTATATCAGATTTGTTGTTGTAACCAAAATGGATGGTAATGTTGGAGGTTGATTGGAGTTTTGTTAAGGCTATGGGAAGCTCAGGTTGTGTAAGGAGAATGATGGAAATGAATGGGTCCAGAAAGAAGGAAAATAGACTCAGAAACATGCAAAAGAGTAGGAATTTCAGCAATGGACGAGCCCAGCCAGTGTGCTATCCGCTCGAGTGGACCTGGCCACTGGCTGGCGAAGGGCGAGACAGAAGGTCGTCCGCTCGAGTGAGCTTCGTGCACGCTTGAGTGAAGAAGCTTCTAGAACCGTCCACTCGAGTGGATTTTCCCTCGCTCGAGTGGACCTGGAATCTGTCCTGGGGGTTGGTTCCTGCACACTGTTGCAATGTTTTGAAGTGCAAACCTCCTTTAAGGCCTCATTGACATGGGATGATGGGAATTTGAACCCAGACACTTTGTATTACGGAAATTTGAAGGGGAGTAGGAGGCTTGTTCTATATTTAAATACCCTGAGGAATTCTTTTATAAATCTCAATATACATTTTGTGTCCCAATTGTCGGAGATCTTCAGAGGCACCAAATTCCTTGCTTAAAAACCGATGTTGAGACACTAGGTGTGCAATGAGATAACCCTAGGTAAACCAATCAAACCCTATACATGACTTTATTCCAAACCAAAAAAGGGATTTGTATGTTTTCTTATAAATCGATTTGAAATAGATTTGAGCGGTTCACCATGTTTGAAAAATATTGGAAAGGTTGCTTGTCTGATTCATTTTGACATTTTCCGTTTGTACTTGTTTAGAGTAGTCCCTTTTTTTTCGATTTGAATTGTGTTTAGTGATTTGATTTTTATTGACTTGGATTTTTGGTCGGCACCACTAAGCTTGAGTTACTTTATCGGGCTGATCACCCGACTTAGGATCCTCAAATATTTTGCCAGCTGTAGTTTGGACCCCATTGATTGTTTGCTCCCGCCATAGTGATGATTATTGATTGTTCCGGCCATTTTACATGGCGACGGTGATTGATTGCTCCAGCCATTTTATATGGCAACGGTTATTGATTGAGTGCTCCTGTTACCTTGATAATAGGAGAATATAACTAGATGTGGATTGCTAATAATTTTAATCATTCTTAGTTAGTTTGAAACGTTTCAATGTCAATTTCCTGTTTATATAGAAATTGGTTAGCTTTTCAATGAACTTTCATTATTTAAACATTACTTGATAAACCCTTGAATATATTATCTATTTTATTCACCTGCCAAACCGTCGTGTCTGATACTCTCTTGTTTGGTGCCAGATTTCGAGCCCGCTGCCTTCGAGGCGGAGCACACGAAGGAGGCGGTAGAACCTCCGATGGAACTGGAGTGGCAGCCCAACGATGTCATTTAGACATCGAGTTGGGGCATGTGTTGTGGATAATGTTTTGGGAGTGATGCTTCTTTTTGGGAACTTTACTATTTCCCTTGTAGGCTCTTTTGGGATGTATAATTTTAACATACTTTTGCAATCCGTACAATCTTAACTTTAACTCTGAGTTTTGCTTATGTTTATATTTCTCCTGTGATGCAAGGCTTGTATGTTTATCACGTGTTCCATTTGACTATGTTTTGCTGCATGCTTCCGCACATTGTTATTCGTTGTGAAATTGATTGTTAGGTTGTGATGGATCGCGTTGGAATCTACACCGTGGAAACCTGTGGGAAAATAACTAGCGCGGGTGAAATTTTCTGGCTCACCCCGCCGTGGCCCCGGATTAGGGACAGTGTCGGCTCAGTCTCGGTCCGAGGGCGTGACAGGACTGGTATCAGAGCGTGAAATGTTTTGGGCAATTAAAAGAAACTAGAAACGTAGGGACGTCGAGAGGATTTGCTAGAATTTTCGTTAGTTAGTATTGAGAGGGTTTGTGGGTATGTTTTCTCTGATATATTTCACTGTACTAACAAGTGGTTTTGCAGCAAAATGCCTCCACGGAGAGACAACACCAATACAAATCCTTCTAGCAGCAATGCTCATAGTGCAGCCCTATCTGGGGATAATCAATTTCATAACCTTATGCACATGATGATGGACCAACAACATAAAACAAATGAGATGATGGTAGCACAACAAAGGCAGGCTAATGAAAATCAAGCCAGACTCTAAGAGCAAATGGCCAAGAAGGATGAAGAGTTAGCACAAGTAGAGAGTCAATTGTTGGAAGTATTGGGGAGGAGACCAGAACCTGTGCAACCTCACACATGAGACCACAAATCGTCATTCAACATAGGGATCATGACCCTAATGTGCTATTTGAAAGATTCCGGAAGAGAGGTCCAAAAGAATTTACAGGACAAGAGGATCCTTTATCTGCAGACGACTGGCTAGCACATACCGAGAATATCTTTGATCTTTTCAAATGTATAGGCCGACATCAAGTTCATTTAGTAGCCTCTATGTTTACCGTCTTGGCAGACATTTGGTTGAAGACACTCAAGGATGGGTAACTGGATATTGTGAAGGCCATTGCAGGGACCACATTCAAGGAATAGTTCACTGAAAAGTATGTGCCCTCCCACATCAAGAGGCAAATGGCTGTGGAGTTCCACCAACTCAAACAAGGGGACATGACAGTCTTACAATATGTCACAAAGTTTGACAGACTGTCCCGGTATGCCCCAGAGCTTATCCATACCGAGCAGAAAAAGATTATTAAGTTTTTAAAGGGACTCAATCCCATTATAGAGAGGGATGCTACCGGTGTGGTACTACCTGCTACTTTCCAAGAAGCTGTCAAGAGAGCATACAAGTTTGAAGACATCAATAACAAAATCATTAAGGGCGCTCAAAGGAAACGTCAGCAGTAGTAGCAAGGTCAGCGATCCCATCAGAACAGGAAGCTAAGACAAAATCAGAATCCTCCAAGGCAAGGTGCATGTGACCATTGTGGCAAAAATCACTCTTCCCATCTATGCTACAAGGTCACCGGTGGATGCTTTAAATGTGGCCTTATTGACCACATGGTGAGGGAGTGCTCAAACAACAAAAACCAAGGCAACAAGCCTCTTCAGCAACCACCCAGGTAAGCACCTCAGCAGAACCAACAAGTGGGTCAGAACCAACCAAGGTAGCCACAGCAGCAGAACCAGCGATAGTAGCCACGCCAACAACCTCAGAATCAGAATGCTCGTCCACCTCAATAGAACAGGAACACACAGCAAGGGAGACCGAACTACAATCGGAATAGACCCCAACTACAATGCCGTGCATATCATCTGAACCAAGTTGACGCAGATGCAGCAGACAATGTGTGGAAGGTACACTCTTCGTTTGTGGAGTAGAAGCTAAAACACTTTTTGATCCTGGATCCACCCATTCTTTCTTATCTCCCATATTGGCTAAATTGATTGATGTGCCTATTAATGAACTTGAATTTATTTTGACTGTCACCACACTAGTAGGGAAACAAGTTATTTGTACCACTTACCATCGTAGTTGCACAATTAAGATAGGTGGGGTTACAATCTAGGCCAACCTTATTCTCTTGGACATGTATGACTTCAATGTCATATTATGAATGGATTGGTTAGCAGGACATCATGCCACCATGGACTGTTTTAACAAGACTATCTCCTTCAAATTGGATGGAACACCTATGGGAGTTTAATTTCAGGGAGACAAAAGGATATCACAAGCTAGCCTCATTTCAGCCTTATCAGCAGTTAAACTTTTGAGAAACGGATGTGAGGGATATATTGCGTTTATCACGGAGGATAAACAATCCCAATGGGTGGAGGAGATCCCCGTTGTCTGTGAATTTCCAGATATTTTTCCTGAAGAAATTCCAGGTTTACCACCAGTCAGGGAAATTGAATTCACAATAGAACTTATGCCAGGGACGGCTCCGATTTCCATCGCAACATATAGAATGGCTCCTGCAGAGTTGGGTGAATTAAAGTTACAGTTGCAAGAATTATTGAAGAAAGGTTTTGTTAGACCAAGTATCTCACCCTGGCGAGCCCCAGTGTTGTTTGTTAAAAAGAAGGATAGAAGCTTGAGAATGTGTATAGACTACAGAAGATTAAATTAAGTGACCATAAAAAACAAAAATCCATTGCCTAGGATAGACGAGCTGTTTGACCAATTACAAGGAGCACAATACTTTTAGAAGATTGACTTGAGATCCGGACACCACCAGTTGAGAGTCAGAGTAGCGGATGTAGCAAAAGAAACTTTCCAAACTAGATATGGGCACTACGAGTTTTTGGTGATGCCCTTTGGACTGACGAATGCTCTAGCGGTATTCATGGCTTTAATGAACAAAATCTTTACACCCTATCTAGATCAATTCATAGTCGTATTTATTGATAATATTTTGGTGTATTCTAAGTCTAGAGAAGACCATGAGCAGCATCTGAGGACTTCACTACAGCTTTTGAGAGACAACTAGTTGTATGTAAAGCTTGGAAAGTGTGAATTTTGGCTAACACAAGTCTTTTTTCCTCGGTCATATCATCTCCAAAGAAGGCTTAGTAGTTGATCTGGCAAAGATTGAGGCAGTTATTAAGTGGGAAAGGCCGAAAAATGTGACAGAAATCAAAAGTTTTCTGGGTTCAGCAAGCTACTACAGAAGGTTTGTGCAGGGATTTTCATCTATTGCAGCACCTTTGACCAAACTAACTAGGAAATATGTGCCTTTTGTGTGATCAGAACAGTGTGAAGCCAATTTTGAAGAGTTGAAAAAGAGGTTAACCACAGCACCTATTCTCACTTTACGTTCGGGCAGTGGTGGTTTTGTGATTTATACCGATGCTTCGAAAGTGGGACTCGGGTGTGTATTGATGCAAGATGCAAAGTCATAGCGTATGGCTCAAGGCAACTGAAGGAACATGAGAAAAACTATGCGACTCATGATTTGGAATTGGCAACAGTTGTTTTTGCCTTGAAGATGTGGAGACATTACCTATATGGAGAAAACATTGAAGTCCATTTAGACCAATGTAGTCTCCAATATTTGTTTTCTCAGAAGGAATTGAACATGAGACAGAGAAGGTGGATGTAATATATTAAAGATTATGATTTCCCACTTAAGTACCATCAAGGAAAAGTAGATGTAGTGGTAGACTCTTTGAGTGGAAAGTCTAGGAGTATGGATAGTTTGCAAGGAACTTGTATACTTCAGCAGTTTGAAGACTTGGAGGTGGAATTTCAGCAGTTGAGAAAGGGTGTTATGTTAGTAAATATGTCAGTGTCTGAGCCTACTTTCATTCTGAAAATTAAGAAGACTCAGTTGTAAGATCCAGACTTGGCAAAAATTGTAGAGTACATCTCAGAACGTCCAGATTTTCAAGTTATGGATGCAGTATTATACTTCCGCGACTGACTATGTGTTCCAAATATTGATGACTTGAGGATCGAAATTATGGTTAAGGGTCATAGCACAAAGTATTCCATGCACCCAGGGAGTACAAAAATGTATTATAATTTGAGGAACATATTTTGGTGGAACTATATAAAGAGGGAAATTGCAACTTTCATGTCTTGATGCATGACTTGTCAGTTGGTAAAAACAGAACATCAGAAGCCACCAGGTCATTTGCAACCGTTGGAGATCCCGTAGTGGAAAGGGGAACATCTCACTACGGATTTCATATCAGGCTTACCAGCCACTAGCAGAGGGAATAATGCCATCTAGGTTATAATTGACCGTCCGACAAAATCTGTACATTTTATTTCGTTGAAGACAAGAAAGAAGATGCATATGCTATCACTTGCACAAATATTTGTTAATGAGATTGTCAGCCATCATGGTCAGCTAGTTTCCATCACTTTCGGATAGAGATAGTAGATGCGTTTCGAGATTTTGGAAGACTCTATATGAGTCCATGGGTACGAAGCTTCAGTTCAGCACAGCGTTTCACCTGCAGACAGATGGCCAGTTAGAAAGGACCATTCAGATGTTGGAGGACATACTTAAGGTGTGTGTGCTCGATTTCATTACTCAGTGGGATGAAAGCTTACCTCTTTGCAAATTTGCTTATAGCAATAGCTACCACTCGAGCATAGGGATGGCACCTTTTGAAGCATTGTATGGAAGAAGATATAGGACTACAGTGTGTTGGGAAGAGGTCAGAGAATGCAACTTTCATGGACCGACATTGATTGGCGAGACCAGTGAAAATGTTAAGTTCATTCATGAACGCTTGAAAATTGTTAGGAGCCGACATAAAAGCTATGCCGATGTTCGAAGGAAAGATTTATTGTTTTAGGAAGGAGATAAAGTGTTTTTGAAAGTGTCATTGGTTAGAGGAACGCTGAGGTTTGGTCAGAAGGGTAAATTATCAAGGAGATTCATTGGACCGTATGAGATTTTGAGTCGCATTGGTGACATGGCTTATAGACTCGCCTTACCACCAAAACTTTTGGGTGAGCCACTAGAGATTCGAGAAGATGCGGCTATGTTGAGAAACCGGTCAGGATCGTTGACACGAAAGAGCAAGAATTGATGAACCAAACAATTCACTGTGTAAAAGTTTTTTGGGAGAACCACGAACCGGAGGAAGCTACTTCGGAATTGCATGATCAAGTTCAGAAGAAGTATCCTCACTTATTGCCAGAGGTTAGTGTTCATTTGGAGGATCAAATGCTTTAAGGGGTGGAGGATGTCAGACCCCGACCCAGGTTTAGTACGTTTAATGATTGTTTTAGCCGTGTTTAGTCTTTAAGTAGTTTTAGAGAACGATTAGCTTGGGTTTTAGCTAGATTAGAATTTTGAATAGTTTTGGGGAATTTTGAGAGCCGTTGAGCTTGGTTTGACCGAGGCCGGGGTGGCCTGTGTGACGCGTGTCTGAATGAGAATTTATCTTTGATTTCAAAAAATGTTGATTTCGAATTTTTGGATTTTGTTATGTTTGACCCTACAACTTTCATGTTTGCTCTGTCTGAATTCGAATGCCAGAAATCGCATTTTTCGAGGAAAAAGGGCAAAACTAACTTTTCACATGAAAATTGTGCATAATTTTCAATATTTGCAAATCATGAGGAAAATATACTTTTTGGAAACTACATATTTCGACGATTATTTTTCTTTTCTTCGTCGATCTCATTCGGTACCCACAAATGATAGATCCAGCTGCTTGAAGTTTTGAGGCTAGTGGGGCCCACAACCCACTTAAAACCCAACCAAAACCTACGTTGGCCTTCTCCTTCATCTTTATTTCAGTTTCAGAACTTGGAACCAAAACTGTGCTCTCTCTTTCCCTCCTTCTTTGTCTTGTATGCTCCCTTTCCTTTGGCCTAAAGGGAGATTGAAGTGCACCTTTCTCTTCCACTTCTCCTTAGCTTTCCAAGGACTCTATTTTTGCGGAGTTTCAGCTAGAGTCATCTCCTTATTCAAGCTCCTGTTCTTGTTTGGAACTTCTAGAGGTAAACAATGACTACCCTCTTGCAACCATGGGTTCTTTTGACCTTTAGGAAGGTTTTTATCATGCATGCAAGGAGGTCCTTTGAGAACTCATTTCTTTTGAAATGGATGGTAATGTTGGAGGTTGATTGGAGTCTTGTTGAGGCTATGGGAAGCTCAGGTTGTGTAAGGAGAATGATAGAAATGAATGGGTCCAGAAAGCAGGAAAATAGACGCAGAAACATGCAAAAGAGTAGGGATATCAACAATGGGCGAGCGCAGCCAGTGGGCTGTCCACTCGAGCGGACATGGCCCCATTCGAGCGGACCTCGCCACTGGTTGGTGAAGGGCAAGATAGAAGCTCGTCCGCTCTAGCGAGCTTCATGCCAGCTCGAACGAAGAAGCTTCTGGAACCGTCCGCTTGAGTGGACTTTCCCCCACTTGAGCGGACCTGGAATCTGTCCTGGGGGTTGGTTTCTGCACACTGTTGCAATGTTTTGAAGTGCAGACCTCCTCTAAGGCCTTACTGACATGGGATGATGTGAATTTGAACCCAAACACTTTGTATTACGGAAATTTGAAGCGGAGTAGGAGCCTTGTTCGATATTTAAATACCCTAGAGAGTTCTTTTATAAATCTCAATATACACTTTGTGTCCCAATTGTCGGAGATCTTCGGAGGCACTAAATTCCTTGGTGAAAAACCGATGTTGAGACACTAGGTGTGTAATGAGATAACCCTAGGTAAACCAATCAAACCTTATACATGGACTCATTCCAAACCAAAAAAGGGTTTTGTACGTTTTCTTATAATTCGATTTGAAATAGATTTAAGTGGTTTGCCATGTTTGAAAAATATCGGAAAGGCTGCTCATTTGATTCGTTTTGAAATTGTCCATTTGTACTTGTTCATAGTAGTCCCTTTTTTTTATTTGAATTGTATTTAGTGATTTGATTTGTATCGACTTGGATTTTTGGTCGGTGTCACGACCCCAGACCGAACCCGGGCCCGCGACGGGTGAAAGTTGTGCTTTCCAACCAATTATGATTAACCCACAGGTTTCCTCGGTGAGGATTCCCAAAACACACTGAGAATTTATCTCACACAACTATGATTTGCGGAAGCATGCAAGTTATCTTATCTATACAACACATGTGATATAACATCCATGCACATAAGTTAAATCATCAACAAGAAAAATATTCAGAGGAGGAAACATAAGCATGGCATTTCAGGATTTGTTCAAGTTTCAAGACTACAAAACTATGTTAAGTTTAAGTTTACAAATTCCCAAAAACAAAAGAGCCAATAAAGGCTTTACATCCTTTCAAAACAACATGCTATACCCAACCCTGCACGCAACTCACGACCCCACCCAATGTCTAGAGGACGTCGTCGGGCTGCCACTCACTGGCTGGGGGTGGCTCAACAGCCTCCTCCTGACGCTCCTCCTCAAAGGTAGCATCACCTGCACCTGGTCACGAAAATAAACGAGTCAGACACGACGGTCTGGCGAGTGATCAATTTAGATAACGATATGAATCATTCAAATCAAGGTATAGTTCAGTATTTAAAACCATGCATGAATACGAAACAGGGCTGAAACAGTATGCAAGACAAATCGAACAAGCATATAGAAATATAACATGACTATTGAGAAAAACCATCATGAGCTCATCCTTTCTCTACCATACAAGATGAGCAGAGTAAGCAGAACAGAACAGGATATATATATATATATATGCAAAATAGGACAGAACAGAATCCCAAACTACACTAGGTAGGTGGGGTCTGGCCGCGGAACTGGAAGCAGGACAGGAGGGTGTATATATGAGTATACGACTAATCTGCAAATTGTCCAGGGTTTAAGGACCTACCAAACAGTGGATCAGACTGAGAGGGTAGTCCAAGCTTAGTGGAATTCACTTAAAATCATGTATGCACAAAAAAAAGATAATACATATACAGACCGATAAAAAATAGGGGAGATTTACTTATTAAAACGGAACAAAGCAGGACATATCAAGGATCATGTGTGCTATAGCATGATAAAACATGAATTAGTAATCCCCCTTGTAGTTTCTTGAAGCATGTCAAAAATTCAGGTTGATACTTACAAAACGAGACAAGTCCTATCAAATCGTATAATCAGAGATCGGAAATCCAAAACAAGCTACACAAAACACATTAAGACCTCACATTGACCTTTGTGTAATTGAAACTCAATTGTCGAATTTCATTTATTTTTGGTGCCCAGAAGTTATTGGACAATTTAGATTCCAATTGTACAATTCCAAACTAGGGGTTTCTTATGTGAAATCTGGTTTTTCATCCTTCTAAAAATCCCCACAAAACTCCCTTTCCTCTTTCAAAACTCGAACTTCATGTAGCATCAGGTTCGCTCGAGCGATGATAAGTTCGCTCGAGCAGACCCATCCAGAACTATGTTTGCTCGAGCTTCCACGGAGTTCACTCAAGCGGACCCATCCAGAAGTTGGTTTGCTCGAGCTCACCTAATATCCGCTCGAACGGAGTAGCCTCAGGAGCGTTTTCTGCAAACAGAAGCTTGCTCGCTCGAGCGACCTCGAACTACGCTCAAGCGAACAGGTTTCTGGCAACGATCCTCTCAGACAGAAGCTTGCTCGCTCGAGCGACCACGTAATTCGCTCGAGCGAACAGGTTTCTGCCTGGATCCGTGCAGTGTAAAAACAGCATTCTCCTTAGACAATTCTGACTCCTTCTCTTTAGCAATCCCTTACACAATTCCAACATTTTTCAAAGCTTCTCTTGCTATTTTGAACCTTCCCACTTCACATTCAATCAATCAAACTCCTTCAACAATTCACACCTCAACTCTTCCCATTATTCATCCATCCAAAAACATTTGACTAACAACCAGGTGGAATCCCTTTTCTTACTTCTTCTATTGTATTTTGTATTTTCGTAAAGAGACAAGAAAATCACAACTCTTGTCTTTCTTCATTGATGAGATTTGTAAATTGCCTTTCGCGGTAAAATCGCCACTTACGGCACAAAATCGCCTTTCACGGCATTCAAAATCTGTCTCTTTTCTTAAAAATATGTGTGCAATGGAAAGTTAGAAAATTTCTTGATTTCCTTTCTACTTGTGAAGGTGGATCTCCAGATCACCATTTCTAAATTTCAAGTAGAATTGAAAATCTGGCATACCCGTACAAAAAAGTTGATGCTCGCTTTTTCGCCCAGCCGCACCCCGGCGGACCTGGGGTGGAGGAAGGCGAGAGGCCAGGTCTATCAAGTTGGCACACTCGGTGGGACACGTTAGTTTGAGAACTTGATGCTTTAAATTCTTTGTCTCCTTTCTAGTTGGTGGTCTATGTTGGATCTTGCATCTAAAAAAACATGAGATGAGATTTTTTGGAAATTTCTTTCTTTGAGTTTATTTCCAGTCTTTCTCGTTAAAAAAAATTCAAATTTCTTCATTTTTGGATTCAACTTTGAGAAACTTTGATCATTTCCTCTTCGTACTTGAAAGCTCGCAGAAATATTTGTAGCTATTGTTCATATTGGGGGATGGGCCATCTTTTCTCTTTGATGAGTCCAATAAGGATCTTAAAAAAAAATCCGATTTCAAACTTTTCAGATTTTGAAAAAAAGGATTTCTCTCTTTTGGATTCAAATTGGAGAAACTTTGGTTCTTTCCATTTCGGACAATAGCTCGTGGAAATCGCTGAGCTGATGTTCGGATTGGTAGGGGCCACTTCCTTTCTTTGATGGGTCCATTAGTGATCTTTCTAAAAAAAACTTTGAATTTCTCATTTTTGGATTCAACTTTGAGAAACTTTGATCCTTTCCCCTTTGAACTTGATAGCTCGCAGAAATGTTTGTAGCTATTGTTCATATTGGGGGATGGGCCATCTTTTCTCTTTGATCAGTCCAATAGGGATCTTAAAAGAAAAATCTGATTTCAAACATCTCAGATTTAAAAAAAAAAAGATTTCTCTCTTTTTTATTCAAATTGGAGAAACTTTGGCTCTTTCCATTTCGGACAATAGCTCATGGAAATTGCTGAGCTGACGTTCGGATTGGGAGGGGCCATTTCCTCTCTTTGATGGATTCATTAGTGATCTTTCAAAAAAAAAAGCGGGGGTTCAAAAAAAAAAAAAAAACACACTAAGGTTGCACCAATTACGTTCTTTTACCAAAGTGAATCTATGAAAAGCCCATTCCAGAGAGTGGAGGCAGCTAGACTATTTGAGGCAAGGGTCCTTCAAACGAGTTCATTAAGTAATCCTTCCCTTACCTTGGGGCTAATCTATCCACTAAGGTTTCATAAGACTGAATTGGAGACCTACGTGTACAAAAAAAAATCTTCAAAAAAATTTCTCTTCAAAACAAAAAAAAAAAAACGTCTGTCATTTTTGAGTTCAGATTTGAGAAATTTTGGTTCCTTTCTTTTCGGATCTAGTGCTCGCAGAAATGTTTGAGCCTGTGTTCGGATTGGAATACCATTTGCTCTCTTCGATGAACTTAATCTTGACCCTTCAAAAAAAAACTTCCGTCAGGTTTTGGTTCACAATTGAGAAATTTTGGTTCCTTCCCTTTCGAATCTAGCGCTCGCAGAAATGTTTGAGCTTATATTCGGATTGGAATACCATTTGCTGTCTTCTATGAATCCAAACTTAGACTTTCAAAAAAATCCCATCTTGTGTCCATTCCAAGGATGCGATTTGCAACATTTGTGCCTAACAGTGCTAGTACGCCCTTTTGGGTCTACTGTATTCGCGACCGACACATTTGTAACTCCAACCTTATATCATTTTATCTCGAGTAAGCTCCGCTCCTTGGTAATTTGAATTAAGGTTTACAATTGCTTCTAGCAGTCATTGGAACGCTCATTTTGAGCCAATCATACTTGCATTCAGAACAATTGTACCCTCTAAGGCTTTTTACCTTCTTCATTACGCTCAGGATGGGCCATGCCCCCTGAGCGATTTGAAAAGACAAAACCATAGTATTTTCCATTTATGATCACTATGTTCTTGTGTTACTAATAGATGTGGTCTTGTTTCAGAAGTTTTTCCAAACTAACAATGACAGCTTCATTGACCATCACCTTTGATGAGAACAAGTACCAACTCATGCTTTAAGAGAAGCAAAACAAGTGCACTCACAAGCGTCCTGCCAAGTGCCGAAGCGTCACCTCTCTCGGCAACTCTTAAAACACCGGGTCGACCTCCACTCCCCAGACTATCGTCTTCGGGTCACTGGGACCATTCCCACTCCCCGTAGAAGAAACTGCACCTGCCAAGAAGTAGAAGACTGCCCCTGAACGTGTCATTGCCATGACACCAAGGGCAATCACCAAAAAGCCTGAAGCCTGTGGCTGTCCCACGAAGCCTGAAAGGAGGTAAGTGCTAAAAATTAGCAGACTTCCCAAAAAACAGAAATTTGAGAAATTCTCTCCAAAAAGAGAGGGATTATGAGAAACTTTCTCCCAAAGAAAGACATTTTCAGAAAATCTCTCCCAAAATCAAAGAAACTTGACAGATTATCTCTAAGTAAGAATATTTTTAGATGTTCTCTACCAAAAGGAGATATTTTTAGATATTCTTCACAAAAATGACACCACATGAGATCTGAGCCATCTTTAAAGCTTAAGGTCCCATGGGCTAGCCCACATGAGCCAGGTTTGACCACCTAGGCACTAAAAGCAGCTTTTAGTCAAAATTCCTCTTACCATGAGCATACAAAAATGGTTTCATGCCTCCTTTGAGCTGATTGGACCATACAAAAAAAAATCCAGGCCTCATGAGTTTCCAAAAATCCAAACCATCGCACCTCATGAACCAAATTAAGCCAAAACCTTGAAATTGACATTCCACAATAACCCAAACCACTTCAATGGACCCAAAATTGTCCCCAAAAGTGATAAAAAACCAAACCATGGTCCCCTAACTTGCCACATACAGCTTGTTGGGTTACAAGGCCAAAACCAAAAAGCTAATCCCGATCCCCTAACTTGCCACATATAGCTTGTTAGGTTACAAGACCAAAATCAAAATTCAAAACCCGACCCCCTAACCTGCCACATACAGCTTGTTAGGTCACAAGGTCAAAAACCAAAAACCTTCTTGACTGCCTGATGCGCCACAAAAAGCCTTTAGGTTCACAAGGTCAAAAGGAAAAATCCAAAACCCAAAAACCCAATCCAAATGTCATTTTCAAAATTTTGCCTTGAGATGGCACGTGATCTCTCTCACTGCCATAAAATTCCCTTGGAAACTCAAAAGTCTACTCTATCAAAGAAAAATGCTCACAGACTCTTGGCCACGTCAGAAGTTCTCCTTCAAAGTTATCTTCGAGGCACATCGACTGCAGAAGCTGTGCAATTCGTCGCTGTACCTCAAGGAGATATTTGTTGACAACAAAAATTTCACTTTGCCTCCTCAACATCAAAAGCTACATGGAGCCGCATCCTACTACAAACAGGGAAAGCTGCTTCAAGCATCAGATCTTGTTAGAATCAAACGAAAACCGCAAGATCCTTCAAAATAGCCAAAAGAAGTGTACACATGAAGTTTCAGACCATTTCGACACCATTTGGCCTAACTTCAATCCTCCAACGGCTGAGCAGGAGCTCTCAGCGGCGACAGTGTTGCAGATAACAAATCTTCGATCAGAGCCTATGGATGGTCTCAAAATACCTCCAAAAAGCTTAATGTCGAATTTCATGTCAAACCGACATCGTTTGACCATCCATCAATTCTCGAATGACAAAATTAAGCCTCTAGGCGGTGAGAAACCCCGATGTCGTCACTTATCAAACAAAGCACATGGGTAGCTTCTACATGCTTCCAAAGGGTTGCACGTCAAATTTCACGTCATTTCGACGACGTTTGACCCAATTTTGACGCTCGAAAGCAAAATCAAGCCTACGGGCGGCGGAGCTCCTCAAGACAATGGCATCCGAATCAAAGCTAATGGATCGTCTCAAAATGACTCCAATAGGCTCCCTGTCAAATTTCAGGTCAATCGGACATTGGATGACCGCACATCAAAGCTCAACATCTTCCGCACGGTGAAATCAAGTCTAGCATCGACGGGACCCAAAACGGCTTCAAAACTCAAATAAAAGCCAATGGTTGGTCCTATCTAATTCTCAAGAAGCTTCACCTCGAATTTCAGGTCATTCCGACATCGTTTGACCTAGTTTCAACTCTTGGCGGAAATTCTCAGGAAACTTTGTGCCCTGATTTGCACAGCTTCTCAACAGGTTTTCCTCAGTGGAGTCAAGCCAATAAATGAGGAGAAATGTCAAAAAAATTACAAAAGATAAAGAAGCGAAAAAGCTCAAAAAACGGCTGAGAAATGACAACCGAACAATGACAAAAAAATGGGAAAAAATCCCATGGTCACCGGCGACCTTGGCCCATGGTCCCATGGTCGCCGGTGACCATGGCCCAAGCTCGCTGGCCCCATGGTCGCCAACGACCTGGGTGCATGGTCTCCGGCGACCATAGGGATCCGGGCCGCCAAATTTCTCCCAGAAACCCACTTTTTTGGGTATTTTTCGCGTTTCGGGATGTTTGGCCTTGTGATTTTCTCAAATTCTGATTTTTGGGGCATGATATCCATCTATCTTTGTCAACATCACAGATCCGCCATCGAAATCATTTGATCATCATCGGACACTCCAAAATCACCAACCGACTGACCAAGAAAGCACACTTTCTTCCCGACTGATCATGAAATCGATTGGACAGATGTTGCCGGCCCATTGGTGTCAACCAATGTCTGAATTTGCATCGTCATCTGACATCAAACAACATGCGGATCCGTCGATGATCATCGCAAGAAGAATTCCAAAAGACGCGGCGCGGCCCGCAACTCTTCAAGCGACTCGGCGACCAATTAATGAAGTTAAATGACCTTTTATGACAACTTATTACGGTAATTAACTCATTATTCCGGATAGCCCAATCAGAAGCAAGCAAATGGGAGTTACAAGTCCAATTAATCATGACAATTAACCATGCAACTCCTATCATTATGGAGATTAATCATGGTAATTAATCATGAAACTCCCATCATCATGGAGATTAAATGCCCATTATTCTCCATCGGCCAATCAGAATCCAAGAAAAAGGAGTTACAAAACTATGAAATTAATACTTGTAACTCCTTCTATCATGGAGCATTAATGTAATCAATGCTCATAAACCCTCCTAAATGGCCACCAAAAGCCTATAAATAGGCGGTCATTCCAAAGGAAAAGTATCCGAAAAATCATCTGACGAGAGTTCTGAAGAATTGTCCTAGAAATCTCTGCACAAAGAAGCACTCTTTTCCTGAAGAAACTCTGCTGCAAACACTTCAAGGTGATTAAAGTCCCTTGGGAGGCCACCCCCCCCCCCAAGGTTTCCCCTCTTCTTCTATCCAACGTGGCCTAGATGTGGCTTTTCAACCCGTCTAACCAGATTTTTATTGGATATAGGACCTTCCCTTGGTCTTTATCCTCTAAAAATTTGAGGTCCAAGCCAAGTCAAGTGAATTAAAGCATCAAGTGTTCTCATCTGAAGGACGATGGCGGAGTCCATACATGACTCGCGGCTGTATATCTGAACGAGTCCCCACAATCTCCTGAGAAGTTAGATCCCTCTTTCTTTCTTTTCTATTGTATTTTGTATTTTTAAAGAGACAAAAAAATCACAATTCTTGTATTTCATCATTGATAAGTTTTTGTAAATTGCCTTTCATGGCAAAATTGCCTTCTACGGCACAAAACCGCCTTTCACAGCAAACTAAACAAAATCGCCTTTCACAGCATTCTAAATCTGTCTCTTTTCTTAAAATATATATGCAATGGAAAGTTAGAAAAAAAGTTTGATTTCCTTTCTACTTGTGAAGTTGAATCTCCGGATCACCATTTCAAATTCCAAGTAGAATCGAAAATCTGGAATACCCGTAAAAAATGTTGATGCTCGCTTTTTTTTTTTCGCCTCGGCAAACCCGGGACAAAGGAAGGAAAGAAAAAGCCGGGACCATCAATGTAGCTTCGGAATATATGTTACCAGACGTAGTCTGAGAGTTTGTAGCTTCGGCAGATGGAGCTTCAGAGGCACTATCATCCTGAGCTATCGCATTGCAAGCAACTCTGATAGAAGTTGCCTCCAGAATGTATCGCTAGGATTCAGACTCGTCCTCAGATGTGAGAGGATCATCGATCCAGCAACTTTCTTCATTTTCCGGGGTTACCGGAGGAGATTGTTGTAGGTTTTTCGAAACCTCCGGTTCTGGATTGTGACGAAGTTGATTGATGCGATCCTGTTCTTGCTCTATGGTCAGAAGCTGCAAGATCATTGCATATTCTTCGAGAACGGGCATAGGAGCCAAATCTTCTTCTTTGTCTACCCCTTGTGGTTCAACATTATTGGGTTCCACTGGGCCATTGGCGAGTGCTGGATTAGCATCATCTTCTTGAACAGCCTCTTGGTCTTCTTCATCATCAGACCAAGATCCTCGTGGTTGTAAAGGATTATTCCAGATTACTAGCATAAGGTGCGATTCAGGAATCCATTCTTCATCGGAGAGGTACACTCCTGTTTCAAGGGATTCTTCCCACTCATCGGTGTCGCTGGCGGTGTCACTACACTCGTATCCATTCATGGAGAATCCAATTACTGAGTTGCAAGAGTATGATGCCCCATTCATAATCTCATTTCTGAGCTGTGGTGGCATGAAATCACTGAGGGCGAATTTTCTTACCACTTTTGAAGTCTTTGGAACGGACTCTTCTGTTACCCCTAGTGAGGCAGTAGAGGAAGTCTCTGCCTTTTCAATGACTTCTTGTTTTGGTTGAGCTTTCTCCCGCTGTTTGAGCTTTCAGAGTTGTCTCCTAGCTTGCCTTTGTTGTTGAGCAGTTGGCTTTGTTTTGACGACCTCCCAATTTTCATCTTCAAGGAGATCGGAATGCACCCATATGGGCTGTCCATCTGGTGTTGGGTAAGAAACCAACTCTTGGGATTCTTTTAACATTTTTATCAACTTAAAGGAAGTAGCGATCTTCTTCTTTGGTGATCTGGATGTTTGTCCATATGTTACCATTTGATGGAGGCAGCCCATAATTTTTGTCAAAGGTGACGACTTTGTTTTCAACATCTCGTTAATCTTCTCTCTCACAACGAAGCATTGATTGAGAGGATGCGAGACCATCTGGTGGTATGGGCAGTACGGAGGATTGTTGGTCTTGCCAACGTCTCCTGGTCTTTTGGGGTCAGGCAAGGTGAGTTTCCCATTTGCCAAGAGAGCCCCAGATATTTCTTCAACATCTTCATCGAACGGGTATTTCTTCTTTACTCGTTCTTTGAAGGCATCAGAGAGTTCAGGTCTCTTACCTGCGGCTGTGTTTTCAGCTTTCTTTGGTGGCTGAGGAGCTAACTTGGTTTGCACATTGAGAACCTCCTTTTTCTTTGGCTTTGAGATTGCAATGGCTGTCGACTCTTTCTTTGATGACTTATGACTGTTGAGGTCTTTGATCACCGTTTCAGCTTCCATTGATGCTTCTAGGAGTTCTCCTAGGTTCTTTGATTTGTTGCCGATGATCATGAAGCGGATCCTTGCTCTCATGTTGTTTCGGCATATGTCGATCAGCGACGCTTGTCGCAGCACATATGAGCTTTTGTATGCCATTGCCTTCCACTTGTGAATGAAGTCGTAAGTTGACTCATTCTCTCCCTGTTTTAGGCTGCAGAGCTGGGCCATAGTAACAGGATGATCCTCACCTTTGAAGTGGGTCAAGAAGCTTGTCTCTAGCATGGTCTAGTTTTGAATGGAATCCTCTGGCAGAGTGGAGTACCAATCAAAGGCTGTACCTTTTAGGGTACTTGCAAAGAGATGGATCTTGAAAGCATCTTGATCCGCAATAGCTCTCATCAGGATTTTGAAGTGGATGATGTGCCGTCTAGCTGAACCTTTCCCCGTATATGTTTGGAGAGTAGGTTGCTTGAATTTTGCGGGGAACGAAACCGGGTCCATCCATAAAGGATATGGTGGCTTGATTCCATGCTCCTGCAGTGTATCCTCTTCTTTTGCTTTAGCGAGGATATTGTCAACGTCCTTTTTGGTAAGGGCGCGTGACTCGTTTTCTCCACCATTTGCCTCATCATTTAGAGGGACTTCATTATTTGGTGGACGTTGGAAAGTGAGAAGGAGGTTTTCCATCAGAACCTCTATTCTCTGATGTCCTTACTCCAGCTGTTGGATGCGTAGAGCCACATCATCGTGCGGCGGAGGTTGTTAAGAGTTTGTAACTAGGATATTCACCTTTCGAGAATCGAATGAGGTTATTGTCTTGGTGACTGAGCTGGAGCTCATTCTTTTGGATGAAGAGCCCGAGGAATGATCACTCCGGTGTCCTTGGCTTGAAGGAGTGAGAGAGTCCTCCTGATGTCTTCGTGTCCGGGAGACACTGAGAGTCACCGGCCATCTAACGTGAATTTTGGTTGCTGACTTCTGGCGTCTTTTGGTTTTGCCAACCATATGGACAGCAGCAACTTGGTCGGGTCTTTCTTTTTCGACCCATATTTGAGAGACTTGAAGGGCGGAATGTTGGATTCTTTACTTTTCTAGTCTCTTTTGTCGATACGCCGCACGACGACGTATACGACGAGCAATTTGAGCTTCAGTTAGCTCTAGCTGTGCTCTAGCAATAAAGGATGTACTCCCTCGTGCGCAGCAGCCGAGCTTATCTTTTTTGAAGACTGGCATGGACAGGATCTGGATGCGGTCCTTTGCCTGTCATAATGACGCTTTAAATTTTGCAAGCTCGGCCCCTGTTGAGATGAAGGGTCGAGTTGCAGGAGAGCAGGCCCTAGTAGGTTCTTGTCGAGGCCTGGTGATGCATAATTTGATTTTGGGCTTGTAGGAGCAAGCCGGCTTATGCTGAGTTGATTTTGTTTGACGGATGGTAGGTTTCTCTTCTTTCATGTAAGAGAGAGGGTAGAACCGGTTGTCCTTGAGAGGGGCCAGATATGCTGGCTTTGTAGATGTTCGGGACCTTCTTTGTTTTGGTGAAGGTCTCGGTGACCAAGTTTTGGGGCAGACCTGGTTTCTTAGAGGCTGTTTTTATTTACTGCCACTTGCTGACACGTTTGTTTTTTTTTTTTTTTTTTTTGTTTCTTGCCAGCTGACTTGCCAGAGGATTCCGACGACTTCGAGCCATTCATGGATGAAACTTTTGACGATGCTTCGGATGAGCTCATGGAGGCATAAAGCATTCCACCAGTCGTTGAAGAAGGTACTTTGTAGTGATAATCTTGATATTTTGATTTTTGACAAGATCATATTCATACCTTTTTCATCTTTCATTGGCAGGTTGCGAGGTGATAGGAGAATGGGGTGCTCGCGGCTGATCCATGAGTAGGGGCTTCTTCTACCAGTTTTGATGAGGTAGAGGAGAGTCCGCAGGCTGATATTCCTTCTCCAGCAGCTCTGTGATTGGAAAGAGTCTCTTGATTACTCTTCCGATAGTGCCTGACATGGGTAGTCGACCAACGGAACATGGCGAGTCTTTATCTGAGCCATCCCATTAGTTTGTGAGGAAGGTGTTGAAGAGAGTCTTGAGCTCATTGGTCGATACTCTTTCTTCTGGCCATTTGGAGGTTCACTTCGGCATGATTAAGCATGTGCAGGACATTCTTGCTGATAGCGAAGAGTTGGGTCTGGACATTACGAATGCCAAGGCTTTTGTTGATGAAGTCATACTCTAGGCAACAAGTGGAATGAGACCAAGAGCTTTCCAAATGGTGACTTCTTCAACGAGATGTTTTTGAAGCCTTCTAGCAAGGTCAAATCTGAACTGGATGAGATCTCGCAGACTTGGAAGCAGCTTGTTCGGGAGAGGAACGTTACCGAGTTGGCTATTATTGAGTTGACACAGGACCAACACCGTCTTGACAAGGAGGTCACTGAGGCCAGACAGCGCCTTGAGTTATTGGAAGAACAAGCTGCTGCCAAGTGGGCTGCTACTTTGAAAGCTCGCGATAGAGAGAGGACTCTCATTCGCCAAGTTGAGGAGATTAAAAGCAATCTCCGGAGGAAGACTCAGGAATATGAACAATGGCAAATTCTTTGGGAACAGCTTCCTCGTGCTGAAGATGGATCGTGACGGCCTACCGCATTTTATGGGAAAATCCTGAAGAAACGCGGCCTGGAAGCTTTGGAGGCTAAGGCCAAGAGTTAGCTTGAGGAGTTAAGTCTTTGGCCGAAGACCATGTCAGACTAATCTCCTAATTTTGTAACAAACTTTTCTTCTTTTCTTTTGGCACCTCTATGTATAAACATTTTTTTGGCACCTTCCTTTTTTGCATTCCTTCGTTTCACTTAAATTCTTTTTTGATGAAAATAAGTAAAACTTGGATGGGAATGTTTGTTTGAAAATTTGATCAAAAGTTTGTCATTTTGTGAAAATCTTTTGTCAAATGGTTATTTTGGGCATGAAAGCCAGATTTTATGGCAAAAAGCCTGGTCATTTGATGGCTTAAAAGCTGAGTTTTGAATGGCATGAAAGCCAAGTTTTAGTGGCATAGGAGCCAAAATTTTGTGGTATGGGAGCCGAATTTTTTGGCATAAGAGCCGATTTTTTGCAGCATGAAAGCCAAACTTTGGTTTTGTGGCATGAGAACCAAAATTTTGTTTGTGTCATGGGAGCCAATTTTTTGTTTGTTTGGCGTGAAAGCCTGGTTTTGTGGCATGGAAGCCGAGTTTTTTGAAAACCAAGTTTTGTTTTGTTGGCATGGAAGCCAGATCTTTGAGTTTTTAACATGAAAGCCAGGTATTGTTTTGTTGGCGTGGAAGCCAGATTTTTGGTTTTTGGCGTGAGAGCCAGGTTTTTGGCATAAAAGCCGGGTTTTTTGGTTTTCAAAGTGCAAGTATCGACTAAGAGTCGCCTCCCCGCGGAATGGTATTACAAGTATCGATGGAATGTCGTTTCCTTGCTCATTCGGTTGCGAGTATTGATGGAATGTTGCCTCCTCGCGGGTTTTGGTGCAAGTATCGACTGAATGTCGCCTCCCCACGATTTTTGAAATTTGAGGTTTTTTCGAACCTTTGTTTTTGTTTTGAAATTTGGGTTGTGGATATCAACTGAAATATTGTGTCTCTACGATTTTTTTTGAAATTTTGCAAGTATTGACGAGGTGTCGCTTCCTTCGATTTGAGGTTTTAGAAGTATCGAATGGGGTTCGCATCCTTCCGATTTTTGGGTTTTGTGTGAGTATTGACTAAACGTCGCTTCCCTATGGTTTTTTGAAAAACCTTTTTTTGTTTAAAGACACGAGGGTCGTAAATTTTGACTCAAAACCATTTTTGATAGTAAAAGTCGGGGTGGACTAGGGTGGAAATCCCTGAGTCCTGATTTTTGTTTCAAACCATGAATTTTTGGGTTCAATGATCGAAAGTTTTGGTCAAGTTAGGGAAGAGGCTCCTAAACTTGGATTTTGGGTTTGACTTTTTTTTTCGAACAATGAAACATTGAAAGTAAACATTGTTTTGGGATTTTAGAAATTTCAACATAGGGATGAAAACTCTAA
This sequence comes from Persea americana, assembly GCA_029852735.1. NCBI lineage: Eukaryota > Viridiplantae > Streptophyta > Magnoliopsida > Laurales > Lauraceae > Persea > Persea americana. The sequence continues at coordinate 1,139,454 of CM056820.1, forward strand.
AATGGGTGGGTTTGACCAGCAAGTACCTAGGAATAGGCTTTAGCCATGTAGGCATCGCTCTGACCCGATGTAGGAAGTCTTCAAGGGTAGTACCGCATCAAGAACTTGTCATTGATGGGCAGCATACATCTGTCACCCTCCATGTTTAGAAGAGCATATGCACCATTGGAAAAGACTTTGTCGATGACGAAGGGCCCCTCCCATTTTGGTTCGAATTTGCCTTTGGATTTGTGGGCAAAAACCATTGGCCTTTTCACAGCAAGAACCAAGTCACCCTTTTTGTGGGCGCATTGCCTGACCTTTTTATCGAAAGATCCTGTCATGTGTGCTTGGTAAAGCTCAACGCTTTGTAGAGCTTCGAGCCATCTTTCATCGAGATTATTCAGTTCTTGGAGTCTTAATTTGATAGTGCTTTCTTGCGTCATTTCATTTTGTAGAGATACCCTTAAAGAAGGAATTTGTACCTCTATAGGGACAACTGCTTCACATCCATAGACCAAGGAGAACGGTGTGCTATGGGTTGGTCCTCGAACGGTAGTCCGGTAGGCCCATAAAGCTTCAGGCAGTTTGTCACTCCAGTCTCTTTTGTGACTAGAGACCATTTTCTTGAGAATTTTGCAGAGTATCTTGTTGAAGGCTTCTGCTAGTCCATTCACTGCAGGGTTATACGGAGTCGAAGGACAACTTTGGATTTTGTATTTGTCGTAGAACCTGTAGAATCTGTGATCCCGAAATTGTGGTCCGTTATCATAGACGAATCTTTTAGGTATGCCGAAGAGACAAATGATGTTGGTGCGCAAGAATTGAAGGACTGATGAGGTCTTCATTTCATCAAACGCAAATGCTTCTGACCACTTGGAGAAATAATCTGTAGCAGCGAAAATGAAGTGATGACCTTTGCTTGATGGGGGAGAGATAAGACCAATGATGTCCATACCCCAGGCTTCGAAGGGCCATGAGATCGCTCTAGGATGTAGCCATTCTGGAGGCATGTGGACATAATCTCTATGAACTTGGCATTGTTGGCATCGTTTAGCAAATTGCATCGCGCCAGTGACCATGGTAGGCCAATAGTAACCCAACCTTTTTATCTGATCGTAGAGCTTAGGAGCAACCCGATGGGCTCCACAAAGACCAGCATGAACTTCTTTTAGAGTTTCTTCCGCCTCTTGTTGTGACAAGCAGCGTAGAAGTACTCCATTGAAGGATTTTCTGTAAAGCATTTTTGAGGGATATCCAAATGAAAATTTGGGGTTCGCCTTTGAATGCTTACACGCTCTTTTGGATCTTCTGGTAGGATTTCGAACATAATATAATCGATGAACGGATCCCTCCAGTCGCTGATCGGAGGTTTAAGGATGGAAATCTGAATTCCGACCACTCGGTGGCATTCAACAACTGCTTGGTGCGTGTTGAGAGGAGGGAGAATCCTTCTTTGACATACAGTAATTTGCATGTTTTCCCCTGCCTGAATTGCTATAGATGCAGCAAATCTAGCAGGGGCATCTACACGAATGTTTTCACCTCTGCGGATGTGGGTGATGTGACAGATGTCAAACCTTTGACGAAGCGATTGCACCTTGTTGTAGTAAGGCAACCGATCAGGCTTCCTGATTTCATATTTCTGATTCATCTGGTTGACGATTAGTTGGGAGTCCCCAAATGCTTCCAGCATGGTGATACCGGATTCGAGGGCGAGTTCCAATCATATGATCAGAGCTTGGTACTCAGCAACATCGTTTGAACAGGGTTCCAGTAGCAAAAAATGCGTGTGGAATCATGTATTTGTCGGGGCTAACAAAGAGAATGCCAATTCCCGATATCGGCTTTTCTTTTTCATTTGTCCTAGCTGCACCATCGAAGTACATGTTCCAGGAGGCATTTGGTGAGGAAGTCTCTACGTTGTAGATAGGTTCGTCTAGGAGATCATCCCTGAGCGGAGAATCCTTAGGCAGTGGATACTCTGCCAGAAAATCTGCCAAAACTTGGCCTTTGATTGCTTTCTGTGGTACATACCTAATATCAAACTGTGACAGAAGGATGAACCATTTTGCTAGCCGGGCATTGAGAGAACCTGCTTTTGTGACAAGGACCTTTAAGAGATTGATCCTCGAATTCAGGTATACAGTGTTTGACAGCAAATAGTGACGTAGCTTTTGTACAGCGAACATCACTGCCAAGCATTCTTTTTCGATTGGAGAGTAGCGATGCTCTGCACCTACCAACATGCGAATGAGGTAGTATAGAGCAACTTCCTTTCCTCCATCATTTTCTTGTGCAAGTAGAGCACCCAAAGAATAGTCGAGAGCTCTTATGTACAAGATGAATCATTTTCCGGTTGTGGGAGCAGCCAACATCGGAGGTTTGGTCAGGTATGACTTGATGTTTTGAAATGCAGCTTCACATTCAGCATCCCAAACAAAGTCCACACCTTTTCTTAATTAGGCAAGAAAATGGACGGCATTTTCCTGATAGATAGGAAATGACCTGTCGGATGTACGCCAACCTCCCTTGAAGTCCTTTGAGTTCACTTAAGGTTCTTGGAGATGGCATTTGTAGGATAGCCTTGACTTTGATGGGGTCAAGCTCTATTCCAGCTTTCCGAACAATGAATCCGAGGAACTTACCCAATGATACACCAAAGAAGCATTTGAGGGGATTCATTCGTAGTTTGTGTTCGCGAAGCCGGAGGAAGACTTCTGGAAGATCTTTGAGATGGTCTTCTTTTCTTCTGCTTTTGACGGTGAGGTCATCAACATAACGTTCAACTGTCTTGTGCTGCATATCTTGGAATATCTTCATCATGGCCCTCTAATATGTTGCACTGGCATTTTTCAGACCAAATGGCATGACAGTGTAGCAATACACACCAAATGGGGTCCGAAATGATGTATGCCTCTCATCTTTGGGATGCATCTTTATCTGGTTGTAGCTAGAGAAGCCATCGATGAAAGTCATTCGTTCAAACCCGCAGGTGTTGTCAATCATTACCTCTGGTATGGGGAGCGGGAATTCATCTTTAGGGCATGCATTATTCAAGTCTCTATAGTCAATACAGAGGGCATGCATTATTCATGTCTCTATAGTCAATACAGACTCTGATTTGCCCATTTTTCTTTGTCACGAGGACGATGTTGGCCGACCATTCAGGATGTTGCTCCTCGCGGATGAAGCCAACGTTTTTGAGTTTCTGAACTTCTTATTAAATTTTGTCCATCACTTCAGGATGGAATCTTCTTTGGCCTTGTTTAACAGGCTTGATATTTTCTTGCAGGTTGAGTTTGTGAACTGCTATTTTGGGATCTAAGCCAAGCATTTCAGCGTAAGACCATGCAAAACAATCAACAAACTCATGAAGAAAAGTGACATACTGGGGTAACTCATCATCCTTTATATTCTTACTTATGAATACAGGACGTGGGTTATCAGGTGTTCCCAAGTCTATCTTTTGAACATAATCTTTCGTTGGAAGGTTTGAAGGTGGTTCCTCCACAATATTTTCAGAGGCTTCTAACTCAACAAGACCTTCTGGATTTCCAAGGGCATTTTCAAACCATGGCTCCGCTTCTGTCCATAAATCTTCTTGATTGGTACTTTTCTCAAGACTTGCTATGAGATGATCCCAATCACCTGTAGTAATTTGGTCGAAGTAAGGCACTTCTTTTGGAGACGATGGCTCTTCTGAATAAGAGAACCGTGCGTCTGTATCATCGGACAATTCCTCTTCATCATCAGAGAAATCGTATCAATTTGATGAGCTTCCTGGGTCCTTGTCGGGTAACACTTCAAAGAGATATCCAGGGAGATTAGTGTCTTCATTGACACAAGATGTGGAGCCCTGGTTGGCCAGATGACTTTGTAGCCTTTGTGTCAACTGTGTCATAGGAGTATCAGGATCATATCCCAACCCGTGTGAAGACTTGTCTATGTGACGGTGGAGTTTCCAATCTTCCAGCTGACTTTTGGTCAGGGTGGGTTCCAATGGCCTGAGAGTACCACAACCACCTCCCAGACCAATTGGATTTTGTAACGACCCGACCCAATCAACTGGTAAGATATTGTCCGCTTTGGGCCTCGGCCCGCACGGCTTTGTTTCTGGGAGCCCGGCTCACCGGTACCCAAAACGCGTCTTATCCAGTCAGGTACAGCGTCGCACATATATGCCCAGTCTCTGGGCGGTCTCTTGGCGATGTGGGATCTTACAATCCCCACCACTCAGAGGAGAGCCGCCCTCGGCTCTGATACCATAATCTGTAACGACCCGACCCAATCAACTGGTAAGATATTGTCCGCTTTGGGCCTCGGCCCGCACGGCTTTGTTTCTGGGAGCCCGGCTCACCGGTACCCAAAACGCGTCTTATCCAGTCAGGTACAGCGTCGCACATATATGCCCAGTCTCTGGGCGGTCTCTTGGCGATGTGGGATCTTACAATCCCCACCACTCAGAGGAGAGCCGCCCTCGGCTCTGATACCATAATCTGTAACGACCCGACCCAATCAACTGGTAAGATATTGTCCGCTTTGGGCCTCGGCCCGCACGGCTTTGTTTCTGGGAGCCCGGCTCACCGGTACCCAAAACGCGTCTTATCCAGTCAGGTACAGCGTCGCACATATATGCCCAGTCTCTGGGCGGTCTCTTGGCGATGTGGGATCTTACACACATACAACCCTAATTGGAGGAATCACCCCAACTTTAGTTGGAGGAATGGCCCAAATGCTACTCAGCCCAATTTCAACCAAATGTCAAATCCATTTGGGGGTACTCCTAGTACATATGCTCAAAACACACAGCAAATGGTACCCCCTACAACACAAACGACACCTTGGGATGAACTTGTGGCTAAGTTTATGGTGAATCAAGAGTCCATCAATAAAAAACATGATCAGAACTTTGAGAATTTACAGAACACCATGCAGAACCTCTGTAAATTGATTAAATCACAAAATAAGGGGGCTTTTCCAGCCCAACCACAGCCCAATCCAAAAAGGTAATTTGAGGTTCATCAAGGTGGTCCGTCAAATTCAAAGGAGCAGGTTCAAGCTGTTACTACTCTACGTAGTGGTAAAGAGATTGCAAAGCCTGATCTGGAAAAAAATAAACAACCTGCATCCTCAGATCAGGAAGGGAAAGAAAATGAAGTCCCTTCTATCAAGGAAAAAAGCCCAGTTCCTCCGGGATTCAAGCCTTTACCACCTTTTCCCAACCGATTAGCTCCTGCCAAGCCATCTATACAGAACCAGGAAATCTTTGATGTACTTAAAGAGGTTAAAATTAACATCCCGTTGTTAGACGCAATCAAACAAGTCCCATCTTACGCAAAGTTTCTTAAGGACTTGTGCACGTTGAAGCGTAAGATACATGTACAAAAGAAAGCGTTCCTCACTGAGCAAGCTAGTGCAATTTTAAAGCATGACGCTCCCCCTAAATTCAAAGATCCAGGATGCCCCACGATTTCGTGCATTATTGGAAATTGTCAAATTGAACAAGCGCTGCTTGATCTTGGGGCAAGTGTCAACTTACTACCCTACTCGGTCTATGTAAAATTGGGGTTAGGCGAACTCAAACCCACCCAGATTACTTTGCAGCTCGCAGACCGATCAGTCAAAAGGCCGAGAGGGATAGTAGAGGATGTGCTTGTGCAAGTTGACAAGTTCTACTTTCCAGTAGACTTCATTGTGCTAGACACTCATCCTGTGGCAGATCCTCATGCTCAGATTCCGGTAATTCTGGGGAGACCATTCTTAGCGACATCCAATGCATTGATCAATTGCCGGAATGGAAAAATGACGCTATCTTTTGGTAACATGACATTAGAGCTAAATGTTTTTGACCTTTGCAAACAACCACGGGATGATAACATTGACCTTGAAGAAGTAGATTTGATCAGTGTTCTTACAGCAGAAACTTTTAAAAAATCCATCTCTGATTCCATTGAGTCAATTGAGGGCCTGACCCTCTGTGAAGAAACACTTGATAACACTGTTAAAATGGTCAACACTATAGGCAAACCCTCTTTTGAAGAGCTATTACCAACTGGTACTCTGTCTCTTCCATCTCAGGTGAGGCCGCCCAAACCTGAGTTGAAACCCTTGCCCTCTCACCTGAAATATGCATACCTTGGAGAAAATGAAACATTTCCTATAGTAATTTCTGCACACCTTGACAAGGACCAAGAAGTCCAACTCTTAGAAGTGCTCAAACTGCACAAAGGTGCAATTGCTTGGACCGTGGCTGACATTAAGGGAATTAATCCCCTCGTGTGTACACATCATATCTATTTGGAGGAGAATGCAAAACCCTCCCGTCAGATGCAACGCCGGTTAAACCCCACCATGCAGGAAGTGGTTAGGGCGGAAGTTTTGAAACTTCTAGATGTGGGTATCATTTATCCAATTTCGGATAGCCAATGGGTCAGCCCTACCCAAGTTGTACCTAAAAAGGCCGGCGTAACTGTAGTCCGTAATGCTAATGATGAGCTCATCCCAACCCGCATACCCACAGGTTGGCGAGTTTGCATCGACTACAAAAAGTTAAATGCTGTCACACGAAAGGATCATTTCCCCCTACCCTTCTTGGACCAAATTTTAGAACGGGTAGCTGGCCACGAGTATTATTGTTTCTTGGATGGATATTCTGGATACAATCAAATAGAGATCGCCCTGGAAGACCAAGAGAAAACAACTTTCACATGCCCCTTTGGCACCTTTGCTTATCGACGGATGCCCTTTGGGCTGTGTAATGCTCCTGCAACCTTTCAAAGGTGCATGCTGAGTATTTTTAGTGATATGGTGGAACGTTTTCTCGAAGTCTTCATGGACGATTTCTCCGTTTTTGGAGATTCTTTCCAAGATTGTTTGAGCAACTTAACTAAGGTCCTCTCTAGGTGTGAAGAAAAGAACTTAGTACTGAATTGGGAAAAATGTCATTTTATGGTACGACAAGGGATTGTCCTTGGCCACATTGTATCATCTAAAGGATTGGAAGTGGACAAAGCCAAAATAGATCTAATTTCCAATTTGCCCGCCCCAAAAACCGTAAGAGATGTAAGATCTTTCTTAGGGCATGCTGGATTCTACAGAAGGTTCATAAAAGATTTTAGTGTCATTTCTCGACCATTATGCAACCTTCTGCTAAAGGAAGCAGAATTTGAGTGGACGGAGGCATGTCAATTGGCTTTTACCAAGCTTAAGGACATGTTGACGACTGCTCCAATTATGCAACCTCCAGATTGGAGCCTACCCTTTGAAATCATGTGCGATGCTAGCGATTATGCAGTTGGGGCAGTTCTTGGGCAACGTAGGGACAAAAAGCCATATGTAATTTACTATGCTAGCAGGACTTTAAATAGTGCACAGATTAATTATTCTACAGCAGAGAAAGAACTATTGGCTATGGTCTATGCACTGGATAAATTCCGTTCCTACTTAATTGGATCCAAAATTGTGATCTTTACTGACCATTCTGCGCTGAAGTACTTGCTTTCTAAGAAAGATGCCAAGCCCAGACTGATCAGATGGATCCTTCTACTCCAAGAGTTCAATATCGAAATCAAGGATAAGAAAGGAGTAGAAAATGTGGTGGCTGATCATCTTTCTAGGATTGTCCTTTCCAACGCTTTAGAACCCTTGCCAATCCAGGACACTTTCCCTGATGAGCACTTGTTTGCCACATTTTCCCATTCTCCATGGTATGCTGACATTGCTAATTATCTAGCTTCGGGTGAAATTCCAAAAGAATGGACCCAACAAGATAAAAACAAGTTTTTCACTGAGGTGAAACAGTTTTTCTGGGATGACCCATACCTTTTCAAATACTGCCCAGACCAAATCATTAGGAGATGCATTCCAGACCATGAAATGAACAGTGTTATATCATTTTGCCATTCTCAAGCTTGTGGTGGCCATTTTTCTGCTAAAAAGACCACTCACAAAATTTTGCAATCTGGATTTTACTGGCCCACTATATTTAAAGATGCATATGATTTCTGTAAAGTATGTGAGCGATGCCAAAAATTGGGTTCAATTTCCAAAAGGAACATGATGCCTTTAAACCCAATTTTGGTCGTCGAGTTATTCGATGTATGGGGTATAGACTTTATGGGACCATTTCCCCCGAGCTTTGGTTTTCATTATATCCTCGTTGCAGTTGATTATGTTTCCAAATGGATTGAAGCAATCCCATGTAGGAACAATGATGCTAAAACGGTAAAAAAGTTTATCTTGGACAGTATCTTTTCCCGTTTTGGAACTCCGCGTGCCATCATTAGTGATGGGGGCACTCACTTTTGTAACCGCATTATTGAGAGTTTGTTTCAAAATTACGGTGTTACACATAAAGTGGCTACCCCCTATCATCCTCAAACAAGTGGGCAGGTAGAGGTCTCAAATAGGGAAATTAAAAGAATTTTAGAGACCACGGTAAAACCGAATCGTAAGGATTGGTCCATGCGGTTAAATGATGCATTGTGGGCCTATCGCACTGCATATAAGACCCCAATTGGGATGTCTCCATACCGGCTTATATATGGGAAAGCTTGCCACCTTCCAGTGGAGCTAGAACATAAAGCTTATTGGGCCATAAAACAACTGAACTTTGACTTAGACAAGGCTGGGGAGAAAAGAGCCCTTGATCTAAATGAATTAGAAGAATTGAGAAACGAGGCTTATATGAACTCAAGAATTTACAAGGACAAGACTAAGGCCTTTCATGATAAACGGATATTAAGAAAATCATTCCATCCGTCTCAAAAAGTCCTCTTGTACAATTCTCGACTTCATCTTTTCCCTGGAAAGTTAAGATCTCGTTGGACAGGCCCCTACATTGTTCAAGAAGTATTTCCATATGGGGCAGTGACCCTCATTGATCCATCGAATGGTACCTCTTTTAAAGTCAATGGACAACGTTTAAAACCATTCTTGGAGACTATTCCTCCAGAGGAAAATGTAATTCCTCTGATCGATCCTATCTATCAGGATTGATGGGCACTGGATCTGACAGTGGCCCATACCTTTGTATATTATGCATATATTTTTCTATTTTCTTTGTGTGTTCTTTGTCTCACATTGGACAGGGTACTATGCAAAAGCTTCATTACTCCAAGTGCTTTCTACCCTTTTTCCTCCTTTTACATTTTCACCTCATGTTACATTTCATTTCGCATTTCATGTATGACATCGAGGACGTTGTCTAGTTTAGGTTGGGGGGTGGGAACAAGCACACTTGTCCAATTTTAGAAAAAACAAAAAAAAAAAAAAAAATTCATTTCTGAGTAGCCGTTTTTTTTCAAAAAAATAATAATAATAAAAATAAAAAATAAAAAATAAAAAAAAAGGGGGGGGGGGGGTTTCAAAAGAACTTGACGATTTGAAGATGCTTAGAAATCTGGAATTTCAGAATGTTTTTGGAAGGAAGTAAAATGAAGGTTCATTATTTTCTAAAAAAATAAAATGAATACCGAACTTTGTTTTTCACAGTACCACGTGTACATCATTTCAAAAGTTTTGGACAAAAAGATTTAAGTGTCATTTTCAGAGTTCTTTTAAGAGAGAAAAAGAGACGACTTTCTGAAATTTGGCCATATGAGTTCTCCTGGTTCATCGGCATGGTTAGGCCAACCAAAACCAGTGAATTAATTCGGGTGAATTGAAAAGGGCTGCCTATTGTTGGGGACCGTTTAAAAAGAAAAAAAATTGCCAAGGGATGCACAAATAAGTGTTCAAAAAAAAAAAAAAAAAAAAAAAGAGTTTAGTTATAACTCTTGAAAAGAATAAAAAGTTATGTGACTAGTTTGGGTTCGTAGCCTTTTTAACCCGAGCCAGTAAGCCCGTAGGGGTATTTATATACCTAGTGCCCTAAAGACATCTGTTTTGGGAGTCATTGGCCTAATGCTCATTATATGGGTTAATTAGAAAGCTTAAGGGACCTAAAAATTGCACATTCACATGTGTGTATTCAAAAAAAAAAAAAAAAAAAAAAAAAAACAAGATGCATCTCGCGGCCTTTGAAAAACAACAGTGCGAAAGCCATCATAGTAGCCTTGAGAGGAGACTTGTATTTTGCCCGAATCTAGGAAAGTTGGAAATTCCGAGGGAGAATTCTGTTTTCATGGCATTATCGTAGAACATTTAAAATTTTTTGTTTTGATGTATACACTTGCACAAGGCACTCAAAGTTTTGGTATAATTTAGAAGAAAAAAAAAAAAAAAAAAAAAAAAAAAAAACGTGAACCGGATTTTGAAAAGTCTGAAATCTTGATTATTCGAGGATTCGAGGCATCCGATTTGACTCAATCATCTTTTGAAAAACCTTCCATTGAATTTCTTTCACTTTTAGGTAAATGAATTTTGTGGGCATATTCACTGCAAACCCTCACGAGGCACAACTCGTCCACTAGGGGTAACCTAGGGGTTTAAGGGCTTGCTGCATACGCTAAATGCAGCCGAGAGTGCCAGCGAAAGTGGCGTTTTTCTTTTTGTCTTTGCATTTAGTTTAGATTAGATTAGGCCAGAAGACCTACCATAGTTTGCATATTTTGCTCGGGACTAGCAAAAAGCTGGTTGGGGGGGTGTGATAAGTCCTTAAAAATGTAGAATTTCCTTATCATTTTAGAATAATTAAGGACTTAATCATCAAATCATGAACCATTTTAGTAAAAAAATTATGATTTTATGTTTTTGAGCATCAAAGTCTAAATTTGAGTCAAAATTCATCCAAAAATTGTATTTTCACATAAAATCATGAATTTCTCTATTTTTTACATTGAAAGTCACAAATTTCCCATAACTTTTTATTCACACATGAAATGATGAATTTTCTTTGTACCATTGATTTAATTGAAGAAAACTTGATAAAATGGTGACATTTTATGCATTTATTTGGTGTGAATTGGGACCGCATCTTGCATAATTCCTTACCTATATGATTAGATTATTCTTTGATCTTTGCTTCTATTTTTGTAGGGAATTTCAGAAATCGGGGCCCACGGAAGAGAATTGATGAATCAAATGCACCATGGACCCACCTTCCTTTGGCATGGAATCTAAGGTAGGGGCGGCCATGGTAGGGTCCGCTCTCATATGCAAGAAAAAAATCAGATTTAATCTCTTGAAGATAAGTTCCAAATTTGCGGGCCATGAGATGATGAGGTGTCATATCTACTCTCCAACAAATATTGCTTACATGTCAAGATGGATGGCTAAGATTCAATTCAAGCCAAACAAAGAAGAAAAAAAATTGCAAAAGAAAGTCAAGCCAAGGCATGGGACGTTCCATGTTGTGTACACCCAAGTGGGGTCCACATGCATTCAAGAATTGCACATCAAATCTGAAATTCAGATTTGAATTGATCCTTAACCCAAGTGGGACCCAAGAGAGGGAGTTGCATGAGATAAGAACAATCCTAATTTTACTAGGATTGTGAGCCAACCCCTAGAAAATCTCTCAAAAACTCTCCTAATCCTAATCCAACTTGGACCACACACTACTAATCCTTACCCAAATCAAAACCTTGCAACCCAAGCTATCAAAAATATATAAAAAGAGGACTGGACGTGGATCCCCATATCTCCATTCCCCTTGGACGACCAGCAACAATAATTCCCCCTTTTTCCATTAATTCTTCTTCATCTCTCCTCCTTCCATCAATATTTCATCCAAGGCCTTCCCTAAGGCACACTACCACTTGGATTTCTACGCCATCGCGCCGCCGCCGTTGCTATCGTCACTCCACCATCAAATCATCCTTGAAATCATCTTCGCTTGCTTGGATTTCAGATCGCGAAACGAGAGCCGGTTGGATCGCCGTTCAAGACCGCGAGTCCCTCTCCTCCGTTTAGTGTTTCTTGTGTCTATGGTAAGGTTGGATGCACTTTATTTTTATTAAAAGAATTTTGTAATGGTTATTTGCTTGTAATGGGTCTTTCATTAATAAATCAAGTTTATGGGGTCTTGGTCTTCACCAATGAGTCAACATTGAATTTTTGTGCGTAGTGACAGTGCGCACTTGGTGCGGTGGTCTTGATTTTTCTTGATGGCATTAAGCAAAGTAATTATTGCAAAGTTTTAGAATTAAAATCTAATTTCTTTATTCTCTGATTTTATTTTATTTGATTTTATTTTATTTTATTTTATTCTTTATTCTATGCACCCTTAACAATTATTGCAATTGGTTGGGCTAATGAATCTTATGGTGATGCAGTGGTTAGATTAGGTTTCTAGATTAGGATTTTAATTTTCTTTGGTTGTAATTAATATTTCAGATTTGTAATTAATTTTTAATTCAATTAGGAAATTTGATTTGTATAGTTTTTTTTAGGCTAGAACTAGTTTTTTTTTATTAGGACAGGTTTTGCGATAACTAAACTCTCCGTGGATCGATCCGGTTTCACCGGTTATTACTACAATCGCGGCCTTGCACTTGGGGCTACGATCATCAGTCTAATCCAGGTCCTGACCATTGGACTGCTGTGAAATATATTCTCAAATACTCGAGAATGACTAGAGATTACAAGTTGATTTATGGCAGTGATGAGCTGCTTCCAATCGGATACACAGATTCTGACTTCATGTCAAATAAGGATTACAGGAAATCAACCTCTAGGTATGTGTTTATGCTTAGAGGCGGAGCTATCAGCTGGAGGAGTGTTAAACAGGAATGTACCGCTGATTCCACCTCAGAGGCTGAATATGTAGCAGCTTGTGAAACAGCTAAGGAAGCAGTATGGCTCAAAAGATTCCTTTTGGAACTTGGAGTGGTACCTTTGGCACTGTCGGATGTGAATTTTGATCCCCCCCGAGAGGGGAATCACCAGTCAACTGTGTGAGATGAAAAAATACATCGAAAATGAGGATTCCGACTACCCTCAAAATCGACGGATCACGATCGCCAGTTACGGATTCGGCCGTAACATCGTCTTTCGACGAAAGCCAAAATAATGCGGGAGGAAAATGGGGTAGGTTCTTCTCTCGTCTAATGTGCCGCCGGCGACACACGAAGGTTGTGTCGTCACTTAATTTGGGTCTTTCAATTTAAATCGAACTTGGGTCAAGGGTCAAATTACGGGCTCCAAGATAGGATCGTAGTGAACTAGATAGGGGAAATCAACATCCAGGGGTACAGACTAGTTAAAGTTAAATCCAAGTACTTTAGAGTTAAATGCAGTAAAACGGAAATAAACTAAGAAAATAAGGGGAAAGGTGCCAAATATTTAGAAGAGGATCAACCCCATTCCTGGGTACCCCCTTTAATGTCCTTTGACGACTTAGGGTTTAAAGGCTGATTCTTCAAATCGAAAGAATGATGCAGACGAAACTTCGAGTTGTGATTTCTGTGGGTTTGCGTGCGATACGCAGGTGATAAAAGTGCATGGCCGATGTTGGGCCGGGATTGATTGAGGGTGGCCGATGATGGGCCGGTAGTAAATAAACTAATATTGGGGTGTGTGAAATCACTCGTCTCGTTTCGTCATTCTCATTAATTCAGGTTCTCAGAATCAGCCTCTATTCCCTTTAATCATTGAGCTCAGATAAATATTTGGCACCGGAGGTGGAGGAAAAGAGAAGAAAATGTTTTTGGGATTCGTTTTGTTGGTTTTTATGGTTTTTTTTGGATTTTTAATAATTGGGGCTAGAAGGGCCTAACTAGGGGAGTTCCTACTTGGATTGAATCTAACTGTTCCATTTTCCTAATGGATCTCTACCCTATCCTAAGGTCCTAACCGCCCACATCTGCTCTCCCGGTCCCTTAGCGGGGCCCGGAGAGAGAGTGGGGCCTAATCAGTTGAAGTTTAAGAAATTAGGGTAGTCTAAGCTGGCTAGGGGGAGACCTAGATCTAGGTTCGGGGTCTGACCTAATCAGTCTAGGCTACTGTATAATTTCTAACTCCAATTTATTAATATTTTTGGTTTTTTTTTTTTAAATCTTTTACTTTGTTTTTGGTCTTTTTGATTTTTATTGTTTTTATTTTGGTTTTGAGTTTATTTATAGGGCCTAAGATCCTAAATTAATTTATCCTAATGAAATGGGAAGAAGAGGGGAGTGAATTTCTAATAATTTTTTTTATTAAGAATTTATTTGAAATTTCCTAAATAATATTTCTTAATCCTAATGAGAGGAGGGATGAGAAAAAGAAGTCAATTATTTGATTTAGCCTAATTATTTCTAATTAGTAGGGTAGCTAAAATTCTATTTTTAATTTTTACTTTTTATTTTATTATTTGGTTTTGTTTTTTTGTTTTGGGGTTTTTTGTTTGTTTTTATTTTTTATTATTTTTAATAAATTATGCAGTCCTAAATTGCATCTAAAGAATATGAAATAAAATTGAAGCTAAGTTATAATGCATAGGCCGGTTGGATGCATGAGCATGTTTTAATGCATGAATCATGAACAAATTAAAACAAGCCATGACAAAAGGAAAGAAAAATGCCTATTTAAATGAATGAACATATTAAATGCATGGGCGTAATTTATACATGAATAATGAGGTATAAGATAAATGGAGAATTAAGCCTAATAGAATAACATAGTCTCAAGCATGCATGTATGGGTTCAGTTTGGAAGAGTGGGTTCTGAAATGGGTTTGTGAAAGTGGGTATAACAGTAAGGGGTGTGCGTGAGTGTGCAGCAGTGGAATGAATGGTGTAGTGAAGTGGACTCGAGCGTGAGTGCAGCAGGGGGGTGCAGTTGCAGGTGGGGTCAAGAGAAAGAGGAAGAAGATGAAAGGAAAAGAAAGAAAGAGGTGCAGCGGGTGCAGGTGGGCGCGTGCAGCCGCAAGGGAGAATGCAGTGGGGAGGAGAAGAGAGGAAAAAAGAAAGAAAGAAAGAAAGAAAGAAAGAAAGAAGAGGAGGAGAAGGTGTTCTGGCGAGAGAGTGCAGTGTGTGTGCAGGGGAGGAGAAGATGAAGAGAATGAAAGAAAAAGAGAGAAAGAAAGGGGGTTAGTTCAAGGGGTGTATAGGCGGAGAAAGAGGAAGATGGAGAAGAAGGGAAGAAAGGAAAACGAGGGGGGTGTGATAGTGATGCACAGCAGCAGGGAAAGAAGAAGTGGGGAAAGGAAGGAGGGAGGAAGAAGAAAGAGAAAGGAGATGGGGAGGCAGCGCTGCTGCTCGTGGGCAAAGGGCGGAAACGAAGGGGAGAGAGCGAGGGGGAGTAGGAGCGAACGAGAGGGAGAGAGTGGGAGGAGCAGAGAGAGGGTGAGAAAGAGGGTGGACGAGAGAAAGGGAGATGGGTCACAGAGTGGAAGAGAGAAAGAAGGAGCAGGGGAGACAGAGAGGGTGAGGGAAGTGTGTGCAGAGTGATACAGAGAAGGGGAGAGGAGCGTACCTGCGCAGGGGAAAAGGGAGAGACGCTGTGGAAGACGAAGATGGAAGACGAAGGGTTGTTGTGGCTGCAAGGGGGTTGCTGCGCGCGTCTGGCAGGGAGTGTTGCGTGAGATGGGTTGTGAACGGCCGTGCGGCTGCGACTAGGAGAAGGAGAGGTGGGCCTGCGCGGAGATGGAGAGGGTGGTGGTGATGAAGAAAGGAGGTGGTGGTCTGGGAGATGGGCGTCGTCTGAGATGGGCCACTTGCAGGGGCGTGGTGGCGACTGTTGCTTGCAAAGGAGATGAGCGATGGAAGGAGATGGAGAGGTGGGTCTGGCGCAAGAGAAGAGGGAGAGGCGTTGTGGAAACCGGAGATGAGTGCTGGCGTGGTGGTGCTGCTTGCGAGGGAGAAGAAGATGGGGAGTCCGGGTCTGCGCAAGAATCCTGAGATGGAAGGTGATGGGTGCTGCGAGAGATCTCGAATGGAGGGGAAGATGAGAGAGATCTGAGGAGGAAACGGGCGCAGAGATGGAGATGGGGAGCGAGGAAGGAGATGGAGAGGTGGGCCTGTGTGAAGATGGAGATGATAGGTGTGATGGATGATGAAGAGATGAGTTCTGCGTGAGATAGGAGATGGACGTGCGTGAAGGGATGGAGTGATGGGTTCTGCCTCTGCGTGAGATGGAGAGATCGGATCCAGGGGCTTCTGCGAGCGTGGGAAGTGATGATGGAGATGGAGTGATGGGTTTCGGTGGAGATGGGTTCGCTGCGTGCGTAGAGGAAGATGATGAGAGGGAATGATCGGTGAGATAGAGCGATTGCGGGAGTCTAAGATCTGGGCATGTGCTTTTTGTTCTATTCGGTGAAGTGGGGATAAAACCTAGGAGTTTGAAATTGAGGGGGAGTGAGAGATCTCAGGGGTTGGGAGAGAGATGAGTGTATAAGATGGGCTTTGGAGGAGATCTACGTTTAGGATGAGAGTCCTAGGAGGGATAGGGATAGGTTTGAGGGTTAGAGATTGGGCCAAGGGCGTGGGAGATAGAGAGGAGAAGACGAGATTCAAGGGGGGTTTTTGAGTTTCCCGGATCTGTGACACTCCATCCCTTATCCAAGGTGACGGGTCGGGTTGCTAGGTCAGGTTGGGCTTGACCTAATCCTGGTTTGGTTGAAGCAGGTTTGGCCCAGAAGGTGGGGTCCTGGTGGAGGATGGTCGGATTGTCTTCGCCGGGGCCCAGGTTTCGTAGATTTCAATCCGCTCGTTGGATTTCGACGTTCTACATATCGACGGAAAGCTCTTGGCGAGCAGATCACGATGAACCAATTTTTAGGGCAATCAGAGGTCCAGAAATGATAGGTGATTTTTCATGCGGGCACCGCGGGGGTGTGGGACCCGCTATCATGATTTTTTATCCGCCCGTCATATCTTGGAGTTCTATATATGGGCGGAAAGCTCTGGACGAGTAGATCACGATGAGCCAACTCCCGGGGCGATCCAAGGCCTAGAGACGACATGTGACATTTGACTCGGGACCTAATCAAGACATCATTAAATAGGGTGGACTAAATTGCCCCTCATAGGGTGCCAAAACGAGGTGTATATAGGCACGACAGCAGCTCACAGTTTACTGTGATAGCAGTGGGGCAGTCGCTCAATCCAAGGAACCTAGGAGTAGTAAAAGCCAAAAGCATGTACAGAGGAAGTATGATTTAGTCAGGGAGATTGTACAGAGAGGTGATATTGCGATCACCAAGATAGCATCTGTAGACAATCTCACGGATCTCATTACTAAGCCATTGACCACCAAAGTGTCTGAGCCACATGTAGATGGGATAGGCATAAGATGCAACCCTGACTGGCATTGAGCCAAAGTGGGAAATTGTTAGATTGTGTGGTCTCAATCCAGTAGATGATGTAATAAATTGATTCATATCAATATAATCATGCTTCCTTTTCATGAGATGAATGGTGTTTTGTTACTTGTTTACACATAACCAATACGAATGACATAAAGGTTCATGAGATGAACCGGAGCCTGCAAGTATATTAGATGTAATACATGTGTGTGGATGAGATCCACATACGAGAGACACATGTCATAAATCTTATACTTAAATAACTTCACAACTAGTGATGAGATTGGGCATCTCATCTAATAAGGTTGCACACTATGATCACTATGAGATAGTGTGATCTAACTCGATCATCGGAGTGTAAGACTGTATCATTATGATGGTACATTAGATGTATTGAAGGACCATGAGAAGCACCTCATGAAAAAATGTATTTGCTTTAAGGTCTACTCTCATAATTCCCAAGCAATAAGCTCTCAATCCTGAGACATTGATGAGCTCAAATTTCTATCTATTCATTTGCTTTGAGTCACCAATTAGTGAGGCCAACTGTAGGTTAACACCCTGGTGTTTTGGGTACGTGGTAATAGGACTGTGGGAACATTTAATGGTCAAGATGAAATATATCTCTATTATCCCCTTGTGCCAATTAATGGATTTATCATTAATAAGTGTGCACCCATCTCAATTAAGAGTTAATTGGATGGTACTGATGATCACTGTGATTGATTGGGTCTCAAGGATAATAAGATGTGGATCTAAGTTGGTGGGACAAGTTTAATCCAATTGATCCATGGATATTGATAGAGGGGCCTACTTGTGGTGATAGGGAAGTTTAGGGTCTTCTTGTAATTTATTCCTAAGACTAAAGTTCAATTGCATTTATATAGTGGAGTTATTTACAATTAACTGTGGGCCCGAATTGCACATGAGATATGGGGTCGCGGTGTCCTAGTTGGAGCCAGCTTTCTATGAAATCCCTAGTGGTCCCCACGCTAGCCCAAAATTAGATCATTACTAATTCAACTTGAACTCAAAAGGAAAGGAATTAGAAAGTTACTATTTCTATTTGAAGTAAGACTTTTAATAGTGTTAATAGTAAAAAGAAAAGGTTACTAATTATTATGGAAGTTGGACTTCTAATTAGCAAGTCCCCTTTTGTGCAAGAGTTGCACTCCTCTCCTCTCTTCTCTCTTTTAGTTTCTTTTACGGGCTTTTCCCTAGAAGTTTTAGTTGGCTTTTCTCTTGAAGATCCCACTTATCTTCTTGAGAATAGAGATCTGATTCGGGTCATAACGTGGAAGGCCAAGAGGTCTTGGAGACTCTAATTCGCTTTGAGAAAGAGATCAACTTCTCCATTAGAGCACAACCAAGCTCCCAAGGTATAATCTACTTTCTTGTTTGTTGTGGATTTCGTGATTGCTTGTTAGGTGCTGTTTTTATCTTCTAGATAGAGTTTTCTACTATACATGATAATGAGAAAGATGCCATAGATCCTGGATTGGGTTTTGAAGCATTATGGATTCTTGATCCTTACGTTAAGCGGGTCAAAACTTTTGTAAACCTATCCACAAGGCCCTCCCAATTCCAACAAGAACAGCCTTCACATTTAACCACAAGACCTCATGGTTAACCGTAAGCATCTCACAGTTAACTATGAGCTCATCGTAGAGCATAAGTTTTCTTTTACCAGAAAGTCAAACTAGCCGTTTTCTAATTGTTTGGGGTGGCAATCAACCGTGGATTTGAAGGGAGTTAGCTGCTAGATGCCATTGGAGAGTTTTCTATATACATATTTGAGCTCATTTCAATGGCCATAATTGATCCCAGCCATTAGATTTAGGTTTATATCATCATAGGCTAGTCGTACAATCCAACAAAATTGGGCCTATGCAATAGTTTCCATACTTAGAATTTTTCAGCATGCACCAGATTTTTAGGAACTTGTCTAAAATTGCATTTTTTTATGTAGGATCTCATAAATCATTCATATTTACATTGTAATTTGTTTTAGGAAGTTTTGTTTTTATTCATCTTATATAAAATTGGTTGTTATGATGAGTTTGTTACTTTTGTAGGTTATAGTTAGAATATGATTGAATAAACTAGGTTTCTTTACTTAGTTTAGGATTATTTTTTATTTGGAAAGTTGTAATTGTTAATTTTCAGTTTTCAGGAATTTTCTTGTAATTTAATTAGTTTACATTTAGGCTAGATTTAGTGTTTATTTAGGATAAGTCAAAGTTGGAAAGTTTCTTAAAAAGCATTGCTTCATGTGGATCGACCTGGATTTACCAGATTATTACTACATTCGCACCCTACACTTGGGGTCCGAACACGCTGAACTATCAAACTCAAGCTATTCACACCCTAGGATTAAATCGGATTTCCCCGTTAGATAGATTAAAGCATTAAGCTTTGTCCCACCACTTTTCATGTTCCGTTAAGGGACTGGGAAAGCTAATGTGGGCGGTCTAGGACCTTAGGTTAGTGTTAATCAGATGATCAGTAATAAAGCACTAAACATGTAAATCCAAGTAAAATCCCCCAATTAGGCCCTTCTAGCCTAATATCAAAAGGCCATAAAAACTATAAACCAATAAAAGAAACCCAAAAAGATTTTCTTTTATTTCTTCCTCTTCCTCAGGTGCTAGATATTTAATCGAACTTAATGATAAACTCATAAAAGAGAATAAAGAACTAATTTCTAAAATTGAATAAATGAGAATAATGAGATGAGATGAGTGATTTCGTATACACTTTTAAACAATCACGGCCCATCGGCCTTTCACTTTTATCACTCGTGTATCACACACAAAAAACATAGAAATCACAATTCAAAATCTCATTTACGTCATCATTTTGGTTTGAAATGTGAGCCTTTAAATCCTATTTTGCCAAGGGATCAGAAGAGGGTACAAGGGAACGGGGCCGATCCTCTTCTTAAATATTTGGCACCTCCCTTTTTTTCTGTATTTTAGTTATTTTATGTTACTTGGATATGTTATGATTATTCTATGTGAGGATTAACCTTTATTTGGACTTTAACTCGTGACCCTGAATTGATCCCTCATCAAAGAGACCTAAAAGACCCAAATCAATATGACAGGACAACCATCGTGTGTTGTCGACAACACATTAGACGAGAGGAAGAATCCATCCACTTATTTTCTCCCATTTTTTCTTCGGCTTTCGTCGAAGAATGGTGTTACGAACGTACCATAGCTAGCGATCATGATCCGTCGATGTTGACAGCAGTTGGAATCCTCATTGTCGATGTAAATATTAAATAGCATATATAGATGAATGGAGATTTTCCAAACCATGTCATTCCTTTGGGGGTCAAGATTCACATATGACAGCCTGGCGATCGTGATGGGACATCTTTTGTTGTTCTGTCACGAATTTGGGTCTTTTGTAGGTCCCACGATCTCTATGCCAACAGCTTGGCGATCGTGACAGGACCTCTTGTGTTTTCTTGTCACTTATTTGAGTCTTTCTGGAGTTCTATTCTAGGACACGAACATCTGGTCAATGATCAGATGTCCAAATCCCATTCAATTTAGGGTTGCTATGAATGTAGTCCGAAAATCAAAGCCTGAGGTCTGAATATACTGCCCGCCGAAGCTTTTCCAGATTATAACATAATAAATAAACCACCATTAAAACTTTCCCCTTTCACCACTAAAATAAAAAATAATTTAAAAAAAGACTTTCTCTTCTCCTCCCTCCCTTCTAATTCAAACAATAAGATTCTCTTTGTGAAATATAACTTTGTTTGAAAATTGCTTTGGAAATCAAATATAAGATGGCCTATCAAAATCCACATAGAAATATTGCATCCCAAACGCCATACATGCTCAACTCAAATTATCAATCTTACACAAACCACACAACTCCAGATTTTCAAAACTTGAATAACTCATGCACGAGCTTAAACCAACACTATCAACACCTTTCCAAACAAACTATAACAACTCAAACCTTTTCCCTCAGATCTACGCAACACTTTTACGTAAACGAAAACTTAAACCATCACATCTCATATGAATATATGAGACCAAACCACAACTCCACTCCAACCCATCAATTCCAATCATACCAACTTACTTTCCAACCAACTCAGAACTACACTCAATTAAATCAAAACACAATGCACACAAATTTAAATAATCAAAGAATTAATCATGACATAAGTCAAAATTTAAACCTTAATAATGAATCTACATCCAAAATACACAGTATATAACGACAAACCAAATCCTAATCCATCATTATCAAGACCAGCAATCCAACCAATCCATCCCATCCAATCAAACTCCTTCTCCTAATCAACCATACCAATCCATCCGAACCATCCCATCCGATCAAATTCCTTCACCAATCCAAACCATCCAACCTCCCATGACCATCTCGCCCGATCAAATCCCCTCACCAATCCAAATTGTTCGATCCAATCAACCTTACCAACTTATCCAACCTTCCACAACCATGCATCCTTATCCGACCTATCAACCATTCCAATCAACACCATTCAATGAAAGCCATCATCCCACCCAACCCTCACCATTCAACCAAACAACACCACCTGCCATGATCGTTGACCAATTCCAGCCACGCCCAACCATACCATCCAATCCAACCCATCCACCGATCCAATCATCAACAATCATATATCAACGATTCACTCACACTTCGACTGACCAACTTAGTCAAACATCTAATCAAAACCAAGAGAAAAATTCACCCACAAATGCGAAAACCCAAAACCCATTTTTACCACGTAAAACCAAAGTATCTCGAAAATAGATCCAGGAAAAATTTGCTAAAATGGTGGACATAAATGAGCTAGAGTTGCCCAACCTCGACTGGTTTAAGAGTATCACTCCAAAAAATGATCCATGTGCAATTACGGGGAAGCCCCTAGAAGAACAATTCATAGGTGGTGAATACCTAGAATGGGAACTTGGATTAATCTCAGAAACTCTAAGAAGACTTATGACCGAACAGATCAAGATCCCAACATTATGGAAAGGCTATGAGGTAGAAGAGGGGATGCAAATTCTTATAACGTATTTTGCTCCCTTCCAGCAACTCGAAAATGAAGAAATCATAGACACGCAATATCCCAAAATTAATTGCCCACCAGATCATGTTTTCAAGAATTGGACCTATGATTCTCCATATTTGACTCCTTTAGCCCCCGATGTAACCTATTATCCACCAAATGACTAGACTTCTGAATCTTCCGACGATATTTACGACCTCATCTTTAAAGACATGCCTCCTAAGGAGTTTTATGACATGCTTAATGAAAAATGTGAACAATATGAAACGCATGGGAACGGTAAAACTTAGATCACCACACAACCAATGAATGAACTAGATCAATCACAAGAAACAATCCAATCAGAAACACTAAAACCACAAACGCTAGCCCAAGCACAAAAAAATAAAGGTCGCTCGACACAACAAATAAAAGACGTGATGATTCAACCGAAGACACACGAGACAATACAACCTAATGATTTACATGAAGAATCTGAATTCATGATGACTATGAAGATACTTGATCATCAAATGGAACAAGTGGATGAATTAATTAAGGATTTTGATGTCATAAGATCTGAAACACTTGAACCAGTCAGGTTTGAATCGAATGACTCTGAATCAGGTGTGGATACCCATAGACTGGTTAAACCACCTTCATTTGAAATAAAACACCAAACACAAACAAATAAAATCATATGTGATCCAAAACCTCAATCCAAGACCAATACAACCAAAAGACATAGACCATAATACAAACGAAAGAACTTGGATCCTGCGCCATCATGCAAAACCAAAATTATAGTCCAAGCAACTACGACAAACACACAACCAATGATAGACAATACTTTCCTAAACCCAACCCAACGCATCATAAACCCATTTTAAAACCAGCTAAACCAAGAAAGGTTGACAAAGAGTCTGGATTTGAATTTTTAGATCCGAACATGTTTAACGAATTACAAGAGGACATAGAGAAACTCAAATCCGAGGTTAGAAAGATGCCGATTAAGTCGAGCATGCTATTAGAACGAATAAAGCCATCCGATCCCATTAACGAGTCCAACGCATAACCTAAGAATCAACGCCAAGAGATTGTTAGGCCTTGCGCCGAAATTCAACAAGGAAGCCCCCTCATAGATCCTACCTACCCACTGGAAAAGGCCATAGAAAAAGCACCACAATTACATGATATCTTGATTAGTGAGCCTAATGGGACAAACCCTCTTAGAAGATCAAAGGATAACGATATGATTGAATCGACCTTAGGGGACAAGCATAACTTCCACAATGAGATAGAGCCTAGTCCTGTATTAGCCCTAATTAAGGCCCATCTAAATGCGAGATTAAGACTTCAGAGTATTCTAAAAGGTTTACCATGCCCGCCCTTGACCAATCCAATAATCATAAGCTGAGATCACATAGAATACTTTGAAAAGAGACAAATACCTAGAGTTGAATCTCCGAGTCAAGCCTCAACTCCAATCATTTCCCTAGAATGGTACCCTGCCCACGACGAAGAAGATCTGAGCACAACGATAGAAACTATTCCCAAACTAAAAGACCATATAGGGTGTGATCCAATTAGTCTTCACAAAAGGAATGAGATCACTCTCTTAGCTCTAGGAAAGACTTTCAGAGACCTGAGTATAGAAGAGCTTTCAGGTATTTGCCCGAATGTTCCACCTACGATTCCAATAGTCCCAAAGAGCAATGTCAAGATCCACACGACTAAAGGAAGTCTTGTCCCACATGACCATCTAGTAGTGGCACAACCAAAAAGTCAAAATTACTCCCTCGCTCAAAGACTTTCACGATGTAAGTCTGCTAGGTTACAAAGAAAATTTAGAACACGCTTCGCAAAACATGGATGAACTACATTTAAGGAAGCTAGACGCACTACAACAAAACCTAGAGCTCGAAGAAAAAGAGAAAATCATGTGATTTACATAAAACATGATGGTCGAACAATTAGGAAACCAAACGACTGGAGATCATCAAAGAAAAATAGAAAATCATCTTCTAAAGATCCTAAATCTATTAATTGTCTAAACCCTTTAAGGCCAAGGCCCAAATGGCGGAGGTCTAAAACATTTCAACACTCTCGTTTTCGGCGAGTGCAAACTAAAGATCCCCAATATAATAGCCTTATCTTAATGCATCAACGAGTGAAATCATATCCACAGTATCAAACAAAGAAACATAATGAGACACATATAAAACCTTTAAATATGAGGCCAATGCCCAAGTGGCGGAGGTCTAAAATATTTCAACGGTCTCATTTCCGAATGGACCAAAAATAAAAACTCATGGCCTAAATGCATTATTCTAACATCCCAACAACAAACAATAGACCAAAGCTATCAAAGAAAATACCATAATAAAGTAAAACATGTTGTCATCAGACCAAGGCCCAAATGGCGGAGGTCGAAGGTGTTTCAACGCTTTCGTTTCCGAAGAGAGCAAAATGATAAGACCTAGACCAAACACCCATTGATTAAAACACGTAGGTCGAGAGGTCTTAAATGGGCACATTTTTGAATAGTCAAAATATTCAAAGTGCACAATACATCACTAGCACACATAATGGAAAATCATAAGCATGCTAGACAACTATGCGGCATTATGCCAATGAAGGCCTGCAAATTCAAGCAAGCCCACATAAATTAGGTATTACTTAGGATTTAAAAAAAAAACCCATAAAAATCACAAAACCCTAAAAACCCAAAAAAAATCATAAACAAAATATATATATAATATAAAAACACAATGGTCTAATCATCATAAAAGGCATAAGTGAACTAGAGCAGTGCAAAATCCCTCTACTAGAACAATCGCGACTAGAAGAGATAGTTAGTGGGACTAATAGGATAGGTTGTGAATCTTTGCCCATTGCTTTAGAACCGAAATTGCTATAAGAACCCCGATTGTTGATGATTGATGGGTGTCTATGTATTAGTGGATACCAAAGAGGGTGGTCGGTTGTTTACATTAGATAATTTTAGATATGCTCAAGGCATTCATATTATCAACAACAAATAAGACATATGTCAACATCAAAGCTAATATAGTGGTCAAATTCATTAAGAAAAACATGATATCCCGGTTTGGCATTCCCAATGAATTCATAACAGACAATGGTCCACAATCTATATCCCAATAAATAAACGAGTTGTGCACAAAATATGACATCATTCGACCCCATATTGCCCCCAAAGGTAGCAACTGGCCAAACCATTTTGTCAAAGCATTATGGGCATACCGAACTTTGACAAAAAAAAAAAAAAAAAAAAAAAACCTACAAGGGAAACCCCATACTCTTTGACCCACTGAAATGAATGACGGTAAAAGGTTATTTTCAGTTGTCTTATGTCCGGGGTGGTCTTCGGTTCAGTGACACTGCAGCATTGAGGTATACCCAATGGATAGACACCACATATGGCGGAAATGGGACCCACCTCTCTAAGGAGCGCCACCTGTAATTCTAGCACCTTGACTTGAAGTGGGTCCCACCTTCAAATTGATTATTTATAAATTTTATTAAAATTAAAAAAAGTAAAAAAAAAAGAAAATAAGAAATTAAATCGCATCAAATGATATGGCTCTTTTGGCTGATATAACTTTTTAATTAAACAAGTATTTGTTTAGCTCCCAAATACACCTTCAAAATTAAAAATAAATAAATTACACATTAGACTTAAGTAGTGCATCAGCATTAAAGTGCAATGAAATTGAAAAAAAAAAAATCACTCAGACTTAAGTAGTACATTGGCATTAAGGTGCAATGGAATTTCGGATACAGAGTTGGCCAAATACTATTTCAATTAAAGAACTGTATCAACCATAAGAGTCATTTCATTTCATGCAATTCAATTTCTCATTTTTTTATTTTTTTTATTTTATTCAAATTTATAAATGATCAATTTAGGGCTGGGTCCCACCTCAATTCAAGATTCTTGGATTATATAGAAAAAACGTTAATTTTAAAGTTCCTATTAGAGAGGTGAGAAATTGGGGAGCTTCTGTAAGTGGGTCTCGTTTTTATATTTACTGGCAAAAATATTAATGTGGTGCCCATTTTTAGAGAGACTCCTATTATAGGCGTTTTGCCTTTTTCATGACGAGGCTTCTAAATACACTAGGTTTTTTTTCTTTCCACACACATGTGGAAGTTTTTTTAAAAATACCCAAAACACCCCCACCTCCTTCCCTTTCCCCCACTATCTCCTCCGCCCACAACCAACACCCACCACCTCTGCAACGGCAAAACCACCTGAGCCGCCCTGCTTCATATCCCTAAAACTTTCTCATTATAATTTCTTCTTCTTCTTTCTCCATGGAAGAAGATAAGGTCCTAAACCTCTTCGAAATCAACTGGTTTTACCACAAATCCTCAAAAAACCCACCCTCTTCTCCTCCCCCAATCAATCTAGTTCCCCTCAAACCCAAAACCCATATCCAAAAAACCCCAACGGACCCAGTAACCTAGATCCAAAAGCCCCCAATCTCCGACCACTAAAGCCTCCATCGCCGATCTCTCAGCGACCAACTCAATTTAAAATCTGACCCTTTCTCCCTAAACCACCTTCCCCCACTGTCAGACCCCAACCCAGATTAGCTTGATTAGTGTTATTTAAGCGAGTGTTTAGTTTAAGAGAGTTTAGTAATTGTTGGGTTAGAATGGTTTGTTTTAGTCTCAATGTTTGTTTTGGAAAATTTGAGAGCGTAGGTTGAGTCAGACACACTCAAGGGCGTCCTGAGTGCACGTGTTAGTATGGGAGAATGTTACTAGACCTCTGATTCGATTGTGATTTTGATGTGTTTTGAATGTCGTTATTATTTGCTACAGCTTTCGTTGTCAGTCCATTTCTGTTCGGAGCCCAGAAACCTGTATTTTTGGCCAAAAAGCGGTAAAACTGTCTTTTCAACCCAAATCTGGATACGATTTTCGATAGTCCGGAACTATGTCAAAAATATACTTTTTGAAAACTAGATTTTTCGATGATCGTTTTATCCTTCTTCGTCAATCTCGTCCGGACCCGTAAGACCATGTTTTAAAGCCTTTGAAGTTCTAGACCTTTGGGATCCACACTCACGCCAAGCCAAATATCTCCTTTTCTCTCTTTCACTCTCATTCTTCCTGCATACGTCCATGAGTTTCAACGTCCAGGGCTTTGGGAGCTTTCTTCTTCTCTCCATCTTCTTCTCCTTGCATGTCAATCGTTGGAGCTTGGATTGAAGGTTTGGCTTCATCACCTTCTTCTTTTCCTCTCAAGCTTTCCCTTAGACCCATTTGTTAGGTGTTTTGAGCTAGACAATCTTCTCTTCTTCTTCCTTTCTTCTTGTTTGGACTTTGCTAGGTAAGAGCTTCAACCCATCTCTTTCATGGAGTGTTTTTAACTCCTAAAGATCTTGTTTTTAATAGTTGTAAACCCTTTTTCGAAATGGGTTCTTTTATTTTGAAATGTATGGGTTTTTTAGATTGTTTTTGGGGCTTTTGTAGATCTTGACTCTTCTCTTGAGTAAGACCTTTGAGTAAGTAGGGATTTTCATTCTTGAATCTAAGGCAAGTAATCCTTTTAGTACTTCAAATGTTTGATTTGGAATGGATGTCATTTTAACTTTAAATGAGATTTCTATGTTTTTTCTTGTGACTTTAGTAACACGATTATTTGTTTTGGAAATCTACTCTTGAGCTTACATGCTTGTAGTATAAACGTGATTCAAATGTTTTCCTTTAGCTCATGTTATGCTTTGTTTAGAATTTGACTTGCTTTGAAGAAGAAATGGCCAAAATCCGATTTGCTGTGTTGGTTCCCGCAACTGGCGGTCACCTCGCCGGCTAGCGGAATGGTGACCGGCGGCTAGCCAACCCCGTTCGGTTAGAAATATAGAATGCTCATTTGAGCAGGACAATGTCGGCGGCTAGCCAAAATTTGACAACGATTAACCGCCTAGTAACCGCAAGGTCACCGAGATTCACGGTTAGAAACGCAGAATGCTGTAAGTTGTCTGGGACCAGCGAACAGCTGGCGGCTAGCCGGAGTGCACCCAGTGGCTAGCCGACAGGTGACCGACCATTTTTGGTTTCCTTTCCAGAATGCAACCATTTTTTGTCTGGGAACCGCGGTCAGCTGACGGCTAACCACCATGCACCTCTGCGGCTAGCCGACAGGTAACCGTAAGCCAACCGAGTCTCCAGAATTGTCTGTTTGTAAGAATTTTTGGGGAATGAAAACCAGAATATGTTTAAGGGCTTTTAGCTTGATATTGTGCATTTGGAACTCAAAATGTCCTTTAGCTTCGAGAGCACCAATTCGTTTATTTCCGACATTGGGTTTCCAAATACACGAGGGTCAAATGAATGGCCTTAACATATACTTGATAAGCTTGCTTTGAATTCTTAGTCTCGATACGATGTATATCGTTTTACACATGTTTTGATTTACAAGATTTAGCTAAGTTTTGAACTGTTTCAAGAACAGTTAAGGGGGTCACTTTTAAGCTTCGTTTCGCCATAGCTCACGCTATTCCTGCTTTGTCTTGTTTTGCTCTATTTGATAAGTGATTTCCTCTAATTTTGACATGTCTTGTATATGTTTCGTCCTGTTTATACATTCATGATGTCTGATGAATACCACCGAGCTTAGACTGCCCCTTCAGTCTAATCCACTGTCTGGGGGTCCTTAAACACTTGGACTATCTGCAAATTAATCGTACATTATATATGTATATCATGTTACCACCGGTAACGCGGTTGGTACTCGTTTACCTTTTATGGTACGAGATTCTGTTTTGTTTTGTCTTGTTTTGTTTTGTTCTGCTTACTCTTTTCATCATGTATGATAGATAAAGGATGGGCTCAATGTGGATTATCTATTCATGATATTATAAGTACTCATGCTAGTTTTGTTATCTGAATTGCATCTTAGTACTGTTTTGTTTTAAATTCAGTAAATTGTTTTTAGTAACATTCCTCTTCGAGATTTTATTGCTTTATACTCTTGTCTAAATTGATTTCTTGCCAAATCGTCGTGTTTGATCCTTGTATTTCGGTGCTCAGGTGCAGGCGGCGCTGCCTTTGAGGAGGAGTACCCGAAGGAGGCTGTTAAGCCACCCCCAGCTCGTGAGTGGCAACCCTAGATGACGTCATCTAGACGTTAGGCGGGATCTTGAGACGCATAACTTTGGGCTAGGGTTATTTATTCTAATTCTTGGGGAATGTATTGGCCTTTGTTGCCTCTTATTTTGGGTCGTATCTAACTAGTATACTTTTGTTAACTTGAACTTAAATGTAATTGGCTTATGTCCTTTTTTATGTTTCTCTCTCTGAATCTCATGTCTTGATGATTTTTAATTTATGCAAGCGTGATTTTCATATCACATGTGTTCGTATTGAAGCGATTTGCTACACGTTGCCACAACCATTGATCGTGTGAGTTTAGTCCCGTGTCCTTGGGATCCTCACTGCAGATGCCTGTGGGATGTTATAGATGATAGTGTGCCATTCTCTCTTAGGCACACTACTAAGAAGTCACGGGGCCCGGGCCTTGGTCCGGGGTCTCGACACCCACCTTGCTCAATGTCTTAGAGGGCTTCCTTTACCTCTCTGGCAATGACATTACCGACGTGGTGCCTGAAACCCTAAGGAGCATCTCCTCTAAGTTGTCTGGGCCGTGTCGCCTCGTCGTAAGTGGAAGGTACAGGGAGACCGGAGGGAGAGGGAGGATGGGAGACGGGAGAAAGAGAGAGAGGGAGAGAACAAGAACGGGAGAAGGGTGGAGGTGGTGGGTGTGGGCGAAGGGGATGGTGGGGGTATTTTGGGATTTTTTTTTATAAAGAATTCCATGTGTGTGGAAGGTAAAATCCCTTAGTGTATTTAGAAGCCCTCTTTCGTGACCAGGTAAAAAACATTGCAAATGACTCTTTATTTGAAAGGGTAAAACTGAAAAGAAAATCCATATATTATCTCCAAAAGAGTTTTGCAAGGAGGACTTCTAAATACACTAGGGAGTTGCTGTTAGCACACAAAATTTATCTTTTCCCACACAAATTCTCTCCACACACATCACAATAATTTAAAACTTATATTATTTCTTTCCACACACAAAAAATCCCCATTTTAC
Source organism: Persea americana (assembly GCA_029852735.1). Taxonomy (NCBI): domain Eukaryota; kingdom Viridiplantae; phylum Streptophyta; class Magnoliopsida; order Laurales; family Lauraceae; genus Persea; species Persea americana. The sequence goes on from CM056820.1 coordinate 1,169,775, forward strand.
CCATCTCTCCATTTCCCTCTTTCTTCCCACACACATCTTCTTCCTTTTCTCTCCACACACAAATTTAAACCGAACTCTCCACTTCTCTGGTGTCTCGGTCCCCTATGAAAAAAAAACATAGAAATAGACCTTTCCACTGCTAGTCTGATTGAAAGGCATCATTTCATTGTTCTTTTCTTCCTTCATTGCACTAGAAAGATAAAATGAAAAAAGTTGAGAATAAGAAAAAGGAAAGATGAAGGAGACGGAGGAAAATGAGTTGGCTAAGAGCAGAAAATGGAGGAAGATGAGTTGCCCAAAATAACAATGAAGTGAAGAATGAGAAGTGGAGAGTGAGATGGGTGAGAGTATCTTTTAGGGAAGAAGATTAGTTGTGTGTGAAAAGAAAATATATTTTGAGTTTTTGTGGGAGATTGGATATTTTGGTCATTTCATAAAGGGGTTAAAATGTAATAAAAAAATTAAATTCCTTATGTGGGAAAAGATAAATTTTGTGTGCCAAAGGCAGCACCCATACACTAGCATTTTTACCTTCCAGACAGGTAGAATTTTTTTTGTAAGAAATCTCCAAAATACCCCCACATCCTTCCCCTCGACCACCCCCACTCCCCTTCCCCCACTATCTCCACCGCCCACACCCACCACCTCCGCCCCTCTCCCTCTCTTTGGTATCTCTTTCTCCCCCTCTCCCACCCTCTCCCTCCCTCCGCTCTCTCTCCCTCTCCCACCCTCCCCTTCTCTTTCTCCCTCCGGCCAGAGGCCATGACACTCTGCAAAGAGTGGTTTCAACTCCTGGAAGACGCCATCCGCCATAGATACTCTCTCGCGCAGTCCCACCTTGCCTACCTCCACTTCCACTTGGATTTTGATTCGGATATCTCCGAACCTCCTTTTCACGATCACGACCACGAAATCCAAGCCTCGAGCCCACCCCGCTACTACATGAACTATGCCCTTAGCAGCGGCCCCACCATCCCGATCTCCTACGAGCAACGCCCGCAGAGCCCCGAAAGAATCCAGAGGGGAGGGAGGTAGAAGGAGAAGGGAAGAGAGAGGCCGGAGGGAGGGGAAGAGTGGGAGAGGGGGAGAAAGAGAGAGACCGGAGAGAGGGAGAGGGCGCGGAGGTGGTGGATGTGGGTGGAGGGGATGGTGGGGGTACTTTGGGATTAATTTCATTTATTTATTTTTTATTTTTATCACATGTGTGTGAAAGCTGAAAACCCTACTGTATTGAGAATCCCTTTTTGCGTGTGAATGCCGTGGTATCTAACCGCCGGCTATAGGTTGATGCTGTAGTTTAATATGCTTGCGGGCCTGTTTGGGGGATTTACTTGTGGAGTTGAGTGGTGTAAATGTTATTTTAAAGAAATAATAAAATATAAGTAGGTAATGATGGTATTTTATTTTTAGCTGTTTGTGATGGAATCTTTTTGACTTTTTTATTGAAAAATGGAGTTTTTTTTTTTTTTTTTGTCCTTTAGTGATTGCTTTTTGACTGTTTTGTGAAAAAGATGGTGAGAAATTGGAAAAAATATATTTTTGATGTGATTTATTTTTAAGAAATTGAAACTTTACTCCACTCAACTCTACTCGTAGAATTGCCAAACAACCCTCGAAGCTTGCGGTACCCAAGACCACTCCCTATCGTCCTTCCCTTTCCTAATACCACAATACATGGTCAGCAATAAGTGCATGAAAATAAGTGCAACGCTTCAAAGTCCAATAGGAAATCTACATATCAAAATCAAGCCATTCATGGCAGTTCAAACATACAAATGTTTCCAAAGAGCGTGGACTTTTCCTCGTACAGTGAAAGTCTCAAGGATATTGAATTGCCTTCAACTTTGCTGGGCTCGCTCGACTGACATTATTGAACCTGCAGAAAGTGGGCCCCCATAGCTGGTAATCGTTTTCAACGCCCAGTCGGTCAAACAATGGCAGCGTGAATCTCTCACCGCAGCCTCGTTTCCAACGTGGCATATCGACTCAAATAAAAAAATCAAATCACGTCCAGTCAAAGAAATGCTCCTATTTATTGTCCGGGTGCGCTCATTTCCAACATTCCATCTCTGGTTTCAGACCCCCAGATCTCTCTCTTCAAGGTATCTATCGATCTATCAATCTTTGTTTTTTCCTCACTTTCTCTACTCAATGCCTGTGCTCTCTGTCAATTCTTTTTCAAGTTCTTGGAAGTCTTTTTCCCCTGAAGTTTCATTTCTTCTGGGTGTTGTTGCTTGTTATTCTTACTCTTTGCATCCTGTTGAGTGCTGATGGGAACTGATTCATTGCATTTTTCTGGTCTGGGTATTTTGTATTTCTGGGTTTTATATTGTTTGGGTGTTGACGGCTGAATAACCCAATTCCTCCACAATTTTGTATGGTTAGTGGAACTCCAACTCAAATCAAAATGGAATTTAGGGCTAATAACACCTGATATATCATGTGTGTATGTGTGTTTGTTTGTCTTTTTTTCTTTTTATATATATATTCTTGGGTGTCATCTATCATCAGAATGGGAACTAATGTGAAACAGGTCAATGGGCTACTGTCAGTTGAATTTTAGCTGTTGTCCTATTTGTTAAATTTTGGTTTAGTTGTTCATTTGTTAGATTGCTAATCTGCTGTTGGGGGTGGATTCGCGGATGACAGTTGGAGTCAGTGGACATGGTCATCTGTGCAGTTGAATTGGGGTGTGTCGTTTTATTAAACAGATTGAATCTATGTTTCAGCACAGTTTTTTCCCTCCTGAATAGCTAAATTGTATTATGAAAGAACACATGTATGAATCTTGGGCCCATCAAGAAAGATGAGAGGACCTAGAAGAATACAAAAGACACCCCGTTGCATATTCTAATAGATTAAGCCATCTATAATCAACATGCCCTTCCCTATCTACTCCCACTTTGGCCGAACTGTTTGCTTCTTTTTTTTTTTTGGCTTTTCCAGGCATATGTTGAAACATGGCCTTTTATTCTTTGCCAAACTTTTGATGTCATAACAGAACAATGTTCAACACATTTGATCACCATGAGCCTACCTTTTCAGTTTATCATTTTTGTTCTGGTTGAAAAAAATTGTTACAGACTTACATTGTAACATGATGCATGATGCCTGTCAGGACATTGAGATCTACATTTCATCATTGCACAATCCAACCAATGACATGTTACTTTGAAAACCAACTAGTTAAAAGCTTTAATCATTAATTAATTATCAATTCCTTCTGTGCAAAATAGAAATTTTCAATTTGCACAATTTGTTGGCTGACAGATATCCAAGATGGAGTTCTATGGTGTATATTATTTGTAGATGATGTGGTGCTAATTTGTCAAACAAGTTAAATAGGAAACTAGATGAATTTATACTTTGAAGAATGGCATTCAAATGAAATGGGTCAAAACTTAGTAGATCAAAGACATTATATGGAAGGCAAACTTGAAATCAACCTAGTGCCATGGACTGATGGTTTCTTAGAAGCAATCCTAGAACAAAATGGAGTGTTTGAGCTTAGATATGACTAATAAAATTAGTACAACATAAGCTAGATGGGGTCAAGCTAGTAGATTGTTATGTGATCGTTTAAGTGTTGGTTATGTCAAACTGTCATTTTTATAAAACATCAATTAGGCCTAGCATGTTCTAAGGAGTTTATTGTCCAACAACAGAGAAATGGAAAGAAGCTAAAGCTCATGTGGCCCAGAATTGCATTCTCAGAAGCTGAGTGGAGTTACTAGAAATGATATAAACTTAGAAGGGTACAATAGTAGAAATCTACAGATAAATGCAGTACAAGAAAAGAAAAATGATAGAATGTTAGTTTGGATAGTTTATGTTGTGACCCCGGACCGAGGTCCCCGAATCCGGGCCCGTGACGAACGGCGCATCCAACCAAATATGATTAATCTACAGGTTTCCGCGGTGAGGATTCCCAAAACAAGCTTGGAATTTATCTCACACGAACGATGGTTTGCGGAAGCGTGCACGTAATCTTATTTATACAATACATGTGATATAACATCCACTTACACAAGTTAAATCATCATCAAGGCAAATATTCAGAGAGGGGAAATATAACATAGCATTTCCATGATTAGTTCAAGTTTCAAGACTACAAAGGTGTATTAAGTTCAAGTTTACAATTCCCATAAGCAAAAGAGCCAACAAAGGCTTTACAATCCCAAAACAACAAAAATGTAATCCCAAATGTGTACGCAACTCCTGAGCCCGCCCAATGTCTAGAGGACATCGTCGGGCTGCCACTCACGGGCTGGGGGTGGCTCAACAGCTTTTTCCTGACGCTCCTCCTCAAAGGCAGCATCACCTGCACCTGGTCACCAAAATAAACAAGTCAGATACGACAGTCTGGCAGGTGATCAATTTAGATAAAATATAAATCATTTAGATTAGGAAATAGTTCAGTATTTAAAACCATGCATGAATGCGAAACAGTGCTGAAACAGTATACAAGACAAATCGAGCAAGCATATAGAAATATATCATGATTAGTGAGAAAAACCACCTTGAGCTCATCCTTTCTCTACCATACATGATGAGCAGAGTAAGCAAAACAGAACACGATATACAAAACAGGACAAAACAAAATTCCAAGCTACACTAGGTAGGTGGGGTCCCGCTGCGGAATCGAAAGCAGGATATGAGGGTGTATATATATAAATATACGACTAATCTGCAGATTGTCCAGGGTTTAAGGACCTCCCAAACAGTGGATCAGACTGAGAGGGTAGTCCAAGCTCAGTGGTAATCGCCTAAAATTGTGTATGCACGAAAACAAGATAATACATATACAAGCCAACCAAATTAGGGGGATTTACTTATCAAAACAGGGCAAGACAGGGCATATCAGTGATAGCATGTGCTATAGCAAGATAAAACAAAATTAGAAATCCCCATTACGGTTTCTTGAAACACTTCAAAATCAGGCCAGTACTTGCAAAATGAATCAAGTCCTACGATATTCATCGCATCAGAAATCAGGGTCTCAAAACAGGCTAATCAGTACACACTAAGGCCTTTTGTTGATCCTTGTGTATTTGAAACCCACTTGTCGGATTTAAGATGCATTGGTGTCCCTGAAGCTAATGGACAATTCAAGTTTCAAATGCACAATCTCAAGCTAGAAGCCTTTAGTAGTATTCTGGTTTTCCGTTCCCAAGAAAAATCCACAATATAGGTCTGATTTACAAACTCGGTCAGCTCTCGGTCACCTGTCGGCTAGCCGAGTAGGTGACTGTCGGCTAACCGCCAGCTGACCGACTCTCCTGACAGGAAAACACCATTTTGCAATTGGAACCGAAATTGCACACGGTTGGCTGTTGGCTGACCGAACTGAACATGTCGGCTAACCGACGGCTGACCGCCACCTGATCGACAATTCCCTGTTGAAAACAGCCTACTGGAAATGAAACCGAACTTCGCTCGGTTGGTTGTCGGTCGACCGAGGTTGTGCAGGTCGGTTGGCTGACAGCTGACCGACGATTCCTTGCCACAAAACACGCTTCTGGAAGAGGAACCGAACTGAACTCGGTTGGCTGTCGGCTGACCGAGGTGGACATCTCGGCTAGCCGACAACTGACCGCCAGCTAACCGATTGTACCCGACAGCCCAGTTCAAGTCAGAATTCCATTTCTTTTTTCTTCCAACTTTCTTCCCGTTCCACTTCCTTTCCTTCTTGGTCAAATCCCTGCACATCAGGGAGCCTCCATGCTCTCCAAGGGCCATTTCCATTCAATAGTTCACCCCACAATCTCTCCCTTCATCAACACTTCTCCATTTCACACAACCATTCCGATCACAAACAAGGCATATCAATTTAATTCAAAAACAGAATTTCTGAAGTAGAGAGAGAATCATTTCATCAATTTCATGAAGGAAATGAAGGATTAAATCATGCTTAATTGAAAGACAATAAATAGGAAAACATAGCATGCATCACATTTGTATGTTTCAAACACAATATACCAAACAAATTGCATGCATGAAAAGGGCTAAAGAGATTACTTGCCTTAACCAATAGCTAATCCCAAATGACTCTAAAAAATTCTACCAAATGCCCCATGAAAAGAACCTTAAAATCCACCAAAAATGTGAAGACAAGGACCCATTTCGAAATGGGTGTTGCATGTATGAAAAATGGGCTCCTAAGGTACTCAAAACGCTCCACAAAAGAGGAGAAGGAAAAGCCTCACTTGAAGCTTGCTAAACCAGGAGCAAGGACGAAAATGGTGGTTCTTCAGAACGAGAATCTCCAAGAAAACGATACCAATAGAGAGCTTAGGTTGAGAGGAAGAAGAGGTTAAGCTTAGATCTTGATTTGAGGCTTTCTTGCTTGGGCATGCAAGGAAGAAAGTGAAGAGGAAAGAGAGTCTCCCAGCTGGTTCAGGAAGAAAAGTTGCAGGAAATGAAACCTGGAACGTGCGTGGGAATGAGGAAGAGGGAGGGACTTAAGTCAAGTGGTTTTGTGGGTCCCACAATGCTCAAAACTTGCGACGATTAAAACGTCAACTTGTGGGCCCCAGATGAAAACGATGAAGAAGACAAAATCGATCACCGAAAAATCTAGTTTCCAAAAAGTACAAATTTGGCATAGTTCTGAGATTTCGAAATTTGGATCCAGATTTGGTGTGAAATGACTGAATTACCCATTTTGGGCCAAAACTTGGGTTTCTGGGCCTCAAACAAAGACAGGCTGAACACAAAAGTTGAACAATAAAATAAAACCATTCACAAGAGATCGAAATCACGATTAAAATTAGGAAAACTAAAATTTCCTCCCAGGCTTACACGTACACTCAAGGCACCCCTGAGTGTGACTGAATAGCATAAACGCTCTCAAAATTCCCCAAAGCTAATTCCAGGCTAAATCGAACCAATTCTAACCCACGAACACTAAACCCACATTAAAACTAAGCACGCACTTAATTGACACTAATCGTGCTAATCGTGGGTTGGGGTTTGACAGTTTGGGAACATTTATTGAAGGCTAGAAACTTGTCTTGTGAGATGAATCATAGGGCTATTAGTGGATTGTACTAGAAGAAGAGGAAGACCATTCAATACCTTGGCTGAAGCGATGAGGAAAGACTTATTTGGAGTTCTTGAGATCATGGTGTTGCATGGCGTCAAGTGAAGAAGAGAACTCACAAGGTGACCTAAAATAGTGACTTTGAAAAGGGTTTTGCAACAATGAAGAGTGCATGCATATCCTCATCTAGTCCAAGGGCTACATTATTTTAGCATATTTTTGCATAGCAGGTAGAGAAAATATCTCATTTTAACTAACATATACACAACAAATACAGAGATCACTTTCTTGTTTGTAATATTTAGGTTTACTTTCGAGTTCATAGTATATAGGTCGGTTGTGTGGTCTTAACTTAGTTGGACGTTTTTCCTTTGGTAGTTTTTGAGTTGAAGTCTTTTAGCTGATCCTAGATTGATGGGATAAGGGTTCGATGATAATGATGATTTTCCCATCTCATAGCTTGCTATCTAAAACATAAATATGAATGTATTTAATTAGTTTGGTATTAATAATACAGGGAAGTTCCACTCAATCAATTTGCTGTCTTGCTACAGTGCATGGTTTTGGAGGGTGTTAGGATCCGACAATGGTTGAGAGATCCATGAGATCTATCGTCTGCATAAAATGACCATTTACTCCATGATTCAAACCACGCCATGCCTCCATTAGACTCACTACTAACATCTCAACTCTCCCTTTTAGTGGAAACTGGGTCAGAAATGGACAACATGCCTAAATGTAAAATTATAGCTTTGCTGTAGCCTTCCCAAGTCTGGGTATCATATTTTGTGTATTACTTTCAGTACCAGGTTGACTCAATAGCTAGTACTATCATTTTTTTAGATGTTAATTTTTCTTTCTTTTACCTTTGGATCTCATTAATTGAGTTGGTGTTTTCAGGGTAATGTCTACTTTAAGGTATAAAGGCAGTCATACTCATATGGATAGAAAAACTTCATTGATTGAAGAGGAAGGAAGAAAACGTGCCACTCTTCGACTTTCCAATATTTCCAGGTAATTCGTTCAGTGGATTAATGATTTTTGTTTGCAATATTCCCTTTGTGTGTGTGTGTGTGTGTGTGTCTTTGTGCGTGCGCGCGCGCTAATTTTATGCTTTGTGCAATGAAGATGATGGATTGCTTAAGTTTCACGTTTGTGTTTATTTATTTTTTTCAACTTTTTTGCAGCTTCAAAGCTGAATTACTTGAGATTCATTCAGAAGATCCATCTCTGCATATTTTTTTAGTACCGGGAAATCCAGGTTGTACACTGATTCAATTATCTTCAGAATGTACACTGATATTTCAGTGCTTGTCTGGATGCGGCCAAATTGCTTGTGGTTTCATTATTCATGAAAGGACATATGATTCCACTGTTTATGGAAGCCTGGAAAATGAAAAACACATAGTTGGCATAGTACCCTTTTCCACAGCTTATTTTTATCACTGTTGAACAATATTGCATTGAAACATAGAATTCTGGAAAAGGTTGTATCTACCAGATGTAAATTGTAAATTTGAATTCCCATATTGTCCCAAATGCATGGCAGAACATATGCCATATCACTCTGCCAAACTTCTAAGAATAGTTTCAGTAAGGTACATCCAGATGTGCACTTAGAGATCTATTTATTCTTCTCAAATTTAGTTTTACTCGTTTATTCCTTATTTGTTGTTGGCTGATGGGGATGACTCTCTTGATTATTTTTGCAGGTGTGGTTTCTTTCTACAAGGATTTTGTTGAAGAAGTCTTTGAGCTACTCGATGGAAATGCATCCATAACAGGCAAGAGCTAGGACACCTTTGCAATGAAGTTGTTTTGGGGCCTGTATGATTTGCTAATTACATGCTTATTGGCATTTTCTTTTGATACTTGCAGCAATTGGGCACACTTCACATACGGGAAAGGTAGTTATCTCATTAATCTTGTGTCAAAAGACAATCCTTTGATAATTCTTTAATATTATAAAGATCTAAAGCGGCTTTCTGCACTGCTTTCTAGAATGCTGCACTTTGTTGCAGGGTCACCTAATTTGTTTCTGATTCTGGATGATCTGTGTGCTTTAAAATGATTAGGGCTTGTTTGGAGAGCCAATTATCAAGGAAAGTTTAAGAAAATGAGCTGCTGAGATTATTTATTTATTAAAATTTTAAACAGAAGAAATTCCTTTTTGCTGTGGCTCCTTCTTCAATAGATTCTCATATGCCCCTACTCCCTCAGCCCCAACACACCACCACACTACTGCTGAAAAAAAAAAAAAAAAAAAAAAAAAAAAAAAAAAAAAAGATAAAAACAGCCCCAAGCAAATACACAGACAAAATTAAGTATGAAAAATTCAATGAAATCAAGGAAATGACAATGTGATTAAAAAAAAAAAAAAAAAAATGAATGCATAGCAAACTGTGGAATATAAGAAAAGCATTGTAATCTGTTGGCTTTCCTCAGGAAAGTCTCTATGCAAATAAGCCTTTAGAATTTGCAATTTAAGTGATTATTTTTGTATTGAAAAATGTGAACAACCAATTCTTTATAGTCTCACCTTAAAAAAGGGTCTTGCTCCCTACATCCTTGTTTACTTTCACAAAAGGAAATTAAAGTTCTATTCCAAGATGAAAATCCCCTTCTTTGATTTAGCGGTCCCAATCTCATAAGAACTCATAAAGGTCCTAGTTTTGTTCAATGTTGACCATCCCATTGAGGTTTCTGGCATTTCCATGGGAGGAACTAGCACATTCAAGTTGAGTGTAACTTCAGAATTATTGTTGCCAAATAAATTTCCACTTTATTCGTCATGTTGAGTTTGGTTAGTCCACATTGTTACTGGCCATATATGGAAGTCTCAGCTTTCTACTATATAGAACAAGTTGGGAGTTTTACATGTATGGATTATCAAAATATCCAAGTGTTTTAAGCTTTGATTTTTCTTTCTTTTTTCCTCTACCATTATAGATTAAATGGAATGTGCTATTTTGAACATGGGATGATGTCTAATCGTTTTGATATTGTTAGAACGACATGGGTTGATGTCCAGTCGTTTTGATATTGTTGGAATGTTAGATGGATATAAGAAGATATCTATTTAGAAGGAAAAGAAACCCCAAGATGATGTGATATTTGCAGAAGTGGACCATTCATGACTTGATCGCTACCGACCATGGCTTTTTATACCATGACAAAATTTGAGACACTACATTTTCCATAAATTCGCTACATATATTTTCATTATTACTAATATAGTTGTAGAGTAATGATAAATATAAAGTAGGGAACTTAATCTAATCCAAACTTTAATTTAAACTTATTCAAATTCTAATTCAAACTCAATTCAGTTTCTAATTGAAACCTAAATACTTGTTCACATGTCTAATACCCTATTGTCATTGAATTGTGCGAATGTTCACACTAAAGACAGCCCCTTGATTGAGTTTAATATCTTTTCAAAACATCCATCTTGCTTTACTGATGATCCTTGGCTATCCATACATTTGTCACTACTGCATGCCTCTCCTTTTATGTTTATCGGAGCCTTCGGTCCATTGAATCGGATCTTTTTCAATCCCTTGTAAGGGCATATGAACTAGGTTCATGCGACTTTATGGAAGTAATGATATTGTGAGGGTTGGATTTGGATGAATGTGTCGATGAGAGGGGATCATTGATAAATATAAGAAGATTTGATATTATTAGAGCAAAATTAAATGATGAATTGTTGCAGAAGGGGAAACATTGCCTTTACGATCGTAGGACCTCTACCGCCCATGGCTCTAATAGCATGAAAAACTATGAGAAACTATCATGGAACCTATGATGCCTAGGTACAATATGGATATGTCAAGGACACACCCAAACATGGCAGGGACATGGATTTTACACAAAAAAAAAAGTGAAGTATTAGATACGATACAACATGATATGTTGTCGATTTTGAAGTGTCTGTGCATCGTAGCACGGAACAATATTTTCTCAGAGTTCATGTTGGGACTGTGATAAAAGTTTCTTAGAAATTTGAGAAACTATTTTTTTTTTTAATAAATTCATGCACGTGTAAGTGTGAACTATTTAAAACGTGAATCTGCAAATTGCAAATTGCTCATTGTACCTGTGATCCTTGTCATCATTTGTGGTGGTGTGGGATTTTACACATAAAAAGTGAAGTATCAGATATGATACAACATGATACATTGTCCATTTCGAAGTGTCTGTGCATCATAGCATGGAACAATATTTTCTCATAGTTCATGTAGAGGCTGTGATTAAAGTTTCTTAGAAATTTGAGAAACTTTTTTTTTTTTTTTTTTTTTTTCCATAAATTCATGCACGTGTAAGTATGAACCAATTCAGATAGTGAATTTGGGAATTGCTCATTATACCTTTGATCCTTGTCATCATTTGTTGTGGCATGCCCGGCATCTCCTTTCCTATGGATGACCCCAAGGTCAATGCCATTATATGGGTTGGCTATTGTTGTGACCCCAGACCGGTTTCCAGGAACAATCCAGGACTGCGAGCGCCGCACACGCAGTACGAGGAGCAAGTCATTGTCCACGTGTGCGATTTCCCACAGGTTTCCGCAGTGAGGATTCCTAAGACAGACTCACACGATCAAGGTTGCGGAAGAGTGTGGCAAATCGCACAAAACATAAGCATGTATAATCAAGAAGCATAATTTGAGAGGGAGAGATGTAGTCTAAGCGTTCCCCAAAGCAGTTTAAAGTTCAGAATTAACAAAAGTTAAGTTTTACATCCCATAAGAGGCCAATAAAGGCCAATACAACTCCCAAAATAATAAAAGATGAAACCCTCTGCAACAGGTGATCCACGTCGCAAGATCCTGCCCGACATCTAGATGACGTCGTCGGGTTGCCACTCGAGCAGGTGGCAGCTCAACCGGCTCCTCTGGACCCTCCTCCTCATAGGCATCGGCGCCAGCACCTGTGCACCAAAATAACAAGGGGCAAACACGACGGTCTGGCACTTGATCGATTTAGGTATGAGCATGCACACATAATTTAAGTTGGAAATAAAACAAGATTAAAAAAAAAATGTAGAATTTAAAGCAATGCATAGCCAAGATACTTATCAAGATAGCTGAAATCCATGGACAGTATTCAAGACGGAAGTTTAACATGAATACATAATTAATATCATGAATAGCAAACCCACATTGAGCTCATCCTTCTCTATCATATAAGATGACAAGAGCAGGCAAGGCAAGGCAAGGCAAAGCAAGACAAAGCAAAGCAAAGTCCCACGCCACACGTGGTAGACGAGGTCCGGCCGCAGAACCGGAAACAGGCACAAAGTATATGACTAATCTAGACAGTGGATCAAGCTGACAGGTCAGTCTAAGCTTAGTGGTATCTACTCAAATTCATGAATGCACAAAACGAAAATACATTTACAAGACATCATAAAAAGGGGGAGTCACTTGTCAAGACAAGGCAAAGCAAGACACGGCTGGATAGCATGAACTATAAGCATATCAAAACACAAGAAGTGATCCCCTCAAAATTCCTCAAAACAAAGCTGGTATTTGTCAGTCAAAATAGGTATAAACTGATAACGTCCAATTCAAACCCCAAGTCTTCAAAATGAACTTCTCAAGCATATGCTAAGACCCATCACTTGACCTGTGTGTACTTGAAACCTGAATGTCGGAATTTAGAATTAAGTCGGTGCCCTCGAAGCTAAAGGATAATCCAGATTTCAGGTGCACAATATCAAGTTAAAAGCCCTTAACATATTCTAGGTTTTCATTACCATAAAAATCCCACCAAAACAGTCTAAACTGTTATCCTCGGTCAACACTCGGCTAGCAGACGGCTGACCGCCTGTCCTCAGACAACAATTCTCCACATTCTGGAATTGTAACCGAACTAGGGTCGACAGCCGACCGCCGACCCTCCTGAAGAGTGCTCACTTTAGCAATGGTAACTGACATGGAGTCGGTGAGCTCTCGGTCACCTGGCAATTAGCCGACAGTTGACCATCACCCTGCGAAAATTGCATTTTTAAGTTTTGTTTCAGCCATTCTTTTTCTCATTTCACACCCCTTTATTCTTAGACATTTCCCTGTGCTTCCAGAGCCCACATGCTCTCCAAAAGGAATCAACTCCCAACATTTCCATCACAAAATCCTCCATTCACCACAACACCATATTACACCAAAACAAATTAAGTTTCAAGACAAGTAGAGGAATTCCAATTCAAAACAGTAGGCAAAAACTTTGGAGAGTAATAGAAATGACATGCATGTAAACATGGAAGCCAGATACTACGCTTAATTGACAAATAACATAGATTGAAAACTTATAAGCATAAACAATGCACTTTGAAAGAAAAATTGCATCAAATCTCTCACATGCACAAGAAACCTAGATTAATCACTTGCCTTGGCCCAATGTGCAAATCAAATTCCTTCCCAAGAGTCCCTCTCAACTGCTGAACCAAAGATCCACAAAAGCCCCATAAGAAAACACCTCAAAGACTCACAAAACTTGAAAACTAAGACCCATTTCGAAACGGGTTTTGAATGTACGAAATTGGGACTCCTTAGGAGCCATAAGGACTCATTCTAAGAGATGGAGAGAAGCTCTCACCTTGAAGTGTCCAAACTAAGGAGAAACAGTTGGAGGAGAGGTGAAATTTTACAGGATTACTGCACAAATGATATCTCGCTAAAGCTTGGAGGAAGAGGAAGGCAATGGTGAAGTCAAATCTCTATTTTGAGGCCAAAAGGTAAGGCATGCAAGGTGAAGAAAATGGAGGAAAAAGGAGCTCTCCTCTGGTTTTGAGTTTTCTGAAGCTGGAATGGAGTTTGAATGAGAGTGAGGGAGAGAAACATTGTGTTTAAGTAGGGATTGGGCCCCACCAGGCCTAAGATTTCAAGTGACTGGAAACCCCTCTTGCGGGCTGGGCTACAGATGAGATCGACGAAGAAGGAAGAAATGTTCCTCGAAAAATCTAGTTTCCAAAAAGTATAAATTTCAGATGGTTTGGAGATTTTGAAAATCATGCACGAATTTGAGTGTGAATAGACTGTTTTATCCTTTTTGGCTAAAAACCGGGTTTTTGAGCTTTGGACACGGATGAAATGAATGTGAAAGTTGCGGATAATAAAAAAATCTTTCAAAAGGAATAAAAATTATAATTTATCGAAATCAAGAATCATCCCCCTTTCTTACACGCGTAACCCAGGGCACCCTTGAGCTGTCAAACTGAATCCAAACGCTTTGAAAATTTCCCAAAGCTATAACTAAGACTAAGTCAAACCAAACTCTAATCAAATGGCCTCTAATCCCCCTTAAGAGACTAACACCTGCTTAATTAACACTAATCGTGATAAACTGGGTTGGGGTCTCACAGCTATCATGTGAACAAGGTGACACATGGATATCAAAGCCTTATTTTCGGGCATCACAAGACTCACAACCCTAGAGGGATGCTACCCTTGACTTGGTACAAAGCTGACTATGCAAACAAGCTTCCAATAATATTCATGCAAATAAGGCTTGGATACTGCGATGGTAGTTCAGCCTATGCATCCCTCTGAAAAGATGATGTGCGCTCTAAAGAGAACATCAGGCTTGTAGCTTTTGTAGATCGATAGGTGATTGTTCAATTCGAGAATGAAGTAGCCTTTCCCCTAGGCCCAACAAGGACAAGAAGCTTGCCATGGTCAACCCTCTCTCTAGTGCTTAGTAGTGGATGATCGAACATCATGCAGGGATCCATGTACAATGGCCACCCCATGGGCCGCCTTGGGACAGGATGTTGAGGTTCTTTATGTGATGGGGTGCCCTGACATGCATTGTGCCAACGATACCTTCATCTTTCAAGTGGTCGAAGCTGCAAAGAATACGGATCCAACAATTGTTTTCATTAGATTAGATATATCCATTAAAATTGAGGGCTTGGATCAAACGAATCTCGTTTCGGGTTATCAAACTAATGCATGATCTACAGATGAACCCAGCTAAACCCGCAACCCAAATTTCAGGACCAAAAGAAGAGATTTTGTGACAATCCATCCAAAGTAAATAGGATTTTTTCCACTAGTCTTATTAGCAGTTATTATAGCTTCCTGTTTGACTAAGTTAAGGATACAAGTTTCTTGTTTTGAGAAACATTCAATTTTAGGGATTTTGTTTTCCCATATATTTGGAAAGAAGTAGTAGGAAAATCAGATTTGGAAGTTTAAGAAATCTTCCTCCCTATATAGGTTGTCTTCTTGTTTGAAAGTCTCTAGGAGATCCCTTTTACGTGCTGTAGCACTTTTTATCCCGATTGATCAAGCCTCTTCCATAAGGCTTACATCAAATTGGTATTGGAGTAGGATTATGTGTCGAGAGGTGCTTGATCCGTTGTTGGCCCATGTTATGCCCCAGGATGGATTACCGTAATAACTACTTCTCGGGGCACATGATGGCCAGGGAAAATGTGAACGAATAAATTTTTTTCCTGCAACCTTGTGTTTCCCACAGGATTCCACGATGTGAGATTTTGTTGGGTTCCCAAGAACTGCCAAAACCAATACTGGAAGCTTATGTAAACAAATCAGCAGACATAAATATAAAGATCAGACAAACATCTGAGTACAGCACAACATTTCCAAAAGCATTAACATTAAAGTGAAATATGTACAACAAAAGGAAACATTTAGAGTTAATTATATTCCCATTTCCAAAAAGGCCCACAAAATATAGGCCAAATAAAACCCAAAATACCAAAGATGCTATAATGCAAAATGTAACATCCACTCCGAGCCAGTGTGATGCCTAGATCACATCGTCTACGCTCCATTTGACATAGCCCTGCGGTTCCTCTTGGACCGCCTCAATTTCCGGTTCGGTGGCAATGGTGTCTTTACCTACAACACCAATGTGTAGCATTAGACTACGGGTAGCCTAGCAAGAGATCAATTGAAATGACATCATGATGTTGCTTAAAAATAGAGTATGAAGATAGAATATTAGAGGAAATAAATTAAAGACTAATCTGGGCACTATTATGCATAAATTGTGGTAAACATATTGAATCATCTTAATAGACAAAATCTTATAATTACTTCTAAGCAAATTGGCAAACCACACTGCTAAATTCTCCAAGCTGTTCGGTTGCCCCGTCATGACTGTAGCAAGGAGCAAAGCAAACATAGGGGGGCGTACCAAGGTACTGAGGTGAGCTCGGGACACCTCAAATAGGATACAACATTGCCATGCATCTTATACAGGACACGCTGCAATGGATACATGCTAAAACGTTGCAATGGATGATATATACATATATATATATATACATACTAGCTTAAGTGGTGTCGACTTAGATAACAGGATTGCATGGTCCAACAGAAGGGAAACTGCCCAAATGCCGAACAAAACCTTCAAACAAAGCCTTTGGACTAACTTTCAAAGTGGAAGCCTTTTTAATGTCTCAGAACTGACAGAATAGGCAAAACAGACTAACCAAAGCTTACGGAAGGTCAAAAACGTATAACCAAGTACTAACAGTATGGAAATGGCAAATGCTGAACAAGACTTAGCAATTATCAAATCAGACTGAACTTAAAATCCTTAAATTACAAATGCCGAAGTTTAACCCAATTTCGGTATAAAAAGGGTGGTTCAAAATGGGTGAAAATGGTAGTTGGATCCGGGTCACTTGGAAGGTAGCAGGCATCAAGGCCTTACTCCCCGACTAAGTAGACCACAACCATGGATCTTGTCATCCAAAGGAATATCCTAAGGCATGACTCGCGTTTTAATTAATTAATGCCTTGTCATCCAAAGGAATATTAATGCCAAACAAATGGTAGTTGTACGGGTATCAAAGGCTCGCAATATCCTAAGGCATGACTCGCGTTTTAATTAATTAAACTAATGTCGAGCATGTTATAGGGTAAAAGGGATAACAGCAACTAAACATAAAAAGGAATGCATGCTCCTTGCATGCTAATAGACAAATAAGGTATGAAACAGGTAGCGGACTGACTAAGCATTCAAAGAACCTATACAAATAGCCATCCTAAGTGTTAGATTGCCATTAATATGCTAAGGTCAGATTATTTAACACTGTGTACACTTAGAGTCTTGATGTTGGAGATTGCAAGTTTTTTGGTGCTCCGATGTTACTTGACACCCAAATACCCTAAGCTACATGCTCTTAACTTAGTATGACACTACACAAGTCTCTGGACAATATTGGAGGTGAATGTCAGCCCAAACATCACCCTTCCATAGTCCAAGTCCAAGTCTAAGGTGAAACGAGGTTGCATATCCAATTTCTAAATCCTAAGGTCCAAGGTTTTAGCCCAAATAACCAAGACTTATCGTCCTTTAATTGGTCAATTGGAGCGGGTGAACTTTGGCCCAAATAACAGCGCACGAATCCCTAGAATATTTTAAAAAAAGGAGCGGAAGAATAGGGGTTCAAACAGCCACCAAATAAGGCCCCAAATAGGGCCAGCTCTGTGCTATCGGACATGGCCTTAAGCTGGTTGGACATGGGCTTTTCTGGGATTTTGGCTGGTCGGACATGGGCTTGGCTTGACAGGTTCTTGTCTGATTGGGACTGCACATAGCCACGAACTGACAGCTTTTTGGGTGCTGTTTTCTCCCTTCTTTTGATGACTTTTTGGATATCTTTTGGGGGTATCATTAACACCAATATAAGCCCTTAACATCCCCATTTAACCCTTAATAAAAATAACAAAAGAAGCATGAGCTTTTATGGGTTTTTTCTAAGCCAAATACAAAGAGTAAAATACTAGAATCATCAAACCTTGCATGCATGATCATGAAATTCAAATTGGTCACTTGCGTTGGGTCTCCTAGGCTCCCAATTAATTTATGAACTCACTCTAATCAAAGTGGGACCTATCCATGCAACCCAACGTCCGAAAATCCTATATAACACCCAAAAATTCATGACCGGGCAGTGGATTAGGATTTGGGCTTTGAAATTTGTGTTCCCAACTAGAATTTCACCTCTACAACGTACTTTAAATTAAAAGCAATCCAATACCTCTAAGAGCTCTAAAAATGCTAACTTCGATGAGGGAGGGAGCAGCCCACCACTGAAATCAATGAAAATACACGCAGACATACGCGGTGACGATACTCGGCTTTCTACGGGATCGGAATCTTGATTCGCCATAGGGAGATGAAATGGAAGTTGGAAATGGTTGTTGGAATTGTAGCTTGAGAGAGAAGAAGAAAGAAAGAAATGACTGGGATTCTCCTTGCTTATATATACTTACTCTTGGGAACTTTGAGATGACCTAGTGGTAAAGGCTCCCACTCCCATCTCACCCATCAGGGATTGATCCTAGCAGGTGACCTTACTCCATAGTGGTAAAGGCTCCCACTCCCATCCCATCCACCATGGATTGATCCCTAGGAGGTGGCTTTACTACTACTCTCCAATTTGGACACACACACACACCACACACACACAAACACACACCTCTATGGAGAATTACAAGTTTGCCATCGGATCTTCTCTATGAGGAATTACATGTTTGCCATCGGATCTTGTGGATAGTTAAGTCAGCCTTTGAACTGATATTCTAGCCATCAAGACTACTTACTCGATGGGGAATTACAAGTTTGCCATCGGATCTTGTGGACAGTTAATTCGGCCTTTGAACTGATTTTCTAGCCATCAACTCTCTCTCTCTCTCTCTCTCTCTCTGTATAAATATATGTATGGGGAATTACAAGTTTGCCATCGGATCATGTGGACAGTTAATTCGGCCTTTGAACTGATTTTCTAGCCATCAAGACGAGTCAAGGTCTGCATGAAAGTTCCACGAAATAATTTCTTCTTTCCAATGAGCCCAAGTATGGACAGTTAATTTGGCCATTGAACTGATTTTCTAGCCATTAGGACGAGTCGAGGTCTGCATGAAAGTTCCACAAAATAATTTCTTCTTTCCAATGAGCCCAACTGTGACAATTTTTGAGGTCTCAGTCAAAAAGTAAACTTTTCCAAACATGATACTTAGACATAGGGCCCGTTTGGTAACTCTAAAAATAAATCCTTTTTTAATGGTTTAGAGCTTATTGATATTTTAGAGTGTTTGACAAAACTCTAATTCCATTCTAAATTTAGAGCTTAATTCTAGGAATTATCGATTTTAAGGTCTTAAATATAAGCTGATGAGAGCAGCTTATATCGGAACTTATTTCCTAAAGGCGGAGAATGATGGAAATTTCGGGTCCATTGGATGAAAATGCCCTCATAACATTTCATATTGACACAAATACCCTTGGAAATATTTCCTGCGCTCATCTTTGCAAAACATCGAGAAACGAGATAGATGATTGCACATTCATCTGCTGACTCAATAACTCCATCTTGCAACACATGGCACACATAAATAAATTTGACTGTTCATCTTCAAGTCTTTATCTGTAATCTGTCTTTTTTTGTTATGAATTATCTGAAATGGGTTGTTCCCAGCAATTGCCACGTGGATAAAAAAAACCAACAATTTGACACGTTTTAGGTAATATGTGGCCACTTGTTAGAACATATATGTTCTACAAGTAGATACATGAAGTTGAAAGACAGAAAAAAAAAAAAAATGCCATGGTCAACATAATTCTTGCAAAGCCCTTCCTAAAAAAAAAATTGTAGCTGTCATCATCCAAACATGATACCATAGTATATGATTGATGATGGGCCTAGATTTCATCCCATATATAGCATCTGCATATAGATGAGGATTGAGTCAAGATGAGAAATGAGAGATTCATGTGAGCAAAATTACTTCAACCAATCACAAATTTTCCTACTATCTCAGAAACTGTTTGCTGATACAATGTTTGGAACCCAATTGGATGGTAATTTAGGCCATCAACCTGTTGGAATATGATGATTCTTTTGTACCCACCTCTCCAACAAAAAAAATGTCTGCTGATCAATCATATGAGCTTTTTCTCACAAACAAATGCATAGAATCATTGGACCTCATGTCTTGGGACCGTGGCCCAGTTAAAGAGTATGCATGTGATATGCTATGCCAATGCATAGGCTTCTTATTTGGATGTTTATCAAACACTCTATTATAAAATAAGGGCTTTTTTTTCAATAATTTTACCAAACAATCTAATTGTAATTAGAACTTAAAAATTAGAGCTTTTATTTTAGACCTTAATCAAATTAGCCATTATTAATTAGATTAGAGTTAGCAAATGGGCCCTTAGATTGTAAAGCAAATGACCTGAATGAAGGTCTTCCAGAGATTGGATGGGCATGGAATCTTAACAAAAGTTTCTGCAAATTAAATTAGTTTTGGAACTAGCCTAGAATTGCGGGGATAGAAACTCCCGCTCTGATAGCCCTTGATCCCTAGCAGGGTGGTTTACACTTTCCTCTCTTGGCCACTGGGCAAACTCAGCAGAAAAAAAAAAAGGCATGGAATCACAATTTTTGGAGACTTCTATGGAAAACTCAACTTTTACTGACTATATCCATAGTCTAATGAAAAGTCACAAAATGAAGGGTTTCTGGACGTTTAATGGCCATGAGTTGAACACAAAGGTTGTTCGGCATAACTCGGACTATCTAACGAATTTAATCTGGTATTTTTTGAAATACTGAAGATACCCTTGACACTTGCTGAATGTACCAAACTACCCTTTCAAAGTTGAAACTTGGTCGAAATGCAATCAAACGAACTTGAATGTTACTCAAGCACTTAAACTTAATTAACACTAATCATACTTAGTTAGCATTTAATTAGGATAATTAGGGTCGGGGTCTTACAGTCAAGGATGAAAATAGTAGTAGCGGCGGGCGTAGTTGTTCGAGTTAAAAGAGTAAAAGACTAGAAAAAAATCCAAAAGAAGGAAGCTTGGGCCTTGGATCTTGTAGTTGTTCACTTGTTTGAGTTGTTTGTGTTTGAAATTTGAATCTTTGATTACTTACTTGTATTCTTGTACTGAAAATGAGGTGAAACTTGAGTTGGGACTACTTGGGAGGCCTTCACAGCAGTAAAAGAGAGTAAAAGAGGCTGAAAAGTGAAAAAGAATGAGGAGTAGGGTCGGCTGGGGGGGTTAAATACCCCCCGCCGCAACGTAGCGGCCGCTACATGAATGTAGCGGTGCGATACCAGCTAACTTCCCCGTATCGTGGCGGACTTGGCCGCCACGGCCGATATATCGCGTAGCGGCTAATATTTTCATCCTTGCTTACAGTCCATCTTCATCAGGGGTCCTTATTTTGGTATGTAGTTGTATATATATATATATATATATATATAAAAGAGTTGGTGCACAACCCGATTGATCTTTGACCAAGCTCCTCCACCGCCTTCCTCTATTATGTTCTTTTTCGACAACTCCTCTAACTGCTGCCTCATCGGATAACACCCCTTGGCTATCTTACTGTCAGCTGTATAATTTTGCTAGATCAATTGCATTGTAAGAGCTTTAGTCGAAAGAGGATGATAGAGCAAAGGACAATGCTCCTTCCTTAAGCGTGTTTGGCAATTTACTAGTAAAGTTAAAGTGAAGTAAAGCCTCCATTATCTAGACAAGAAAAGACGAGGGGTCATATCGAAAGTACACAAATTCAAAATCCCCTCATTCTTTAAAAGAAAAAAAGTAAAAAAGCAACCTCCCTTTTCCACTAAATGACAAAAAAAATATACTCTTTTTACACAAAAAGTAAAAAAGATTTCTTATCAAACTACTAAAAACAAAAGACCATCATAAGCCCCTATATTTTATTCTCTCTTGATTTGAGGCTTCAACTCAGTTTACTTCATTTCACCATACATCCAAACATGCTAGGCATTTTGTTGCTGAGAAAGAGAAAAAGGAAAGAGGAGGAACACCTGAGGAGTGCTTACCCCTTCCCCAATTGCAGAGAAATAGAGGAGAGAAAAACAGATGTTATGCTTTTGTAGAGAGGGAGTAGAAAGAATGGAAGCACACTGAATTCCCAAAGAACTATAGGATCTCATTCCAAGTGTCCAAACAACGTTACTGTCATTTAAATTTTAGTTAATTAATCTTTCGTATGACTTTGGAGAAATTTGTGGGCTCTACAAAGTATCCCATCCATTATAAATTTAAAACTTTTAATATACATATTCTAATCATGTGTGGGCCCTAGCCAAATTTCACTCTAAATAGGAAATAGAACCTTTCCAATTTTAACTCTAATAGAAAATAGGGTCCTAGCCAAATTTTCACTTTTAATAGGAAATAGGGCTATAGAGCCCTATCCAAATTTCACTTTAAATAGGAAATAGGGTCCTAGCAAAACTTGCTCTTGTTGTTTAAATTTTAATATTTGTTTTGTACTTATACACACATAATTTATATAACTTATTCCAAAATGTTACTCAGAGATGTTTTGGTGAAATTCTGAATCGATGGAAACATCTCAATTTGGATGCCCAACCGAAACGAGGTCTGAAACGAAATTCTGAACTAGGCCTGATTTACTTAATAATGTTGGTTTTCATTGTGTTGAATAAGGGCCCGTTTTGGATGTTTACAGAATAAAATATTTACTGATTTAATTATTACAAGAATAAGATAGTATAGAATAGAATAATGTAATATTACAAGATTGTAATATTTTTTGTGTTCGGCAATTTTTTGAAGAATATTAAAGATTTTCAATTGAGTTGTTTGGAAGGTGCTACGATTAAAGTAAATTTTATTATTAGAATAATATTTAATTAAATACTTTTAATTTGTATGTAATTTATCACGTCTGGATAAAAAGTATTGTGATAAAGTAAACTTCAATTGCCACGTTTTTTTACCATAAGTTACTTTTCTTTTATCATATAAAACTATAGTAAAGTGTAGTAAAGTAAAATCAATATAATAAACAACTACTTTACAACTCTCTCTCCCACTTTATTTCACCACATACTTCATCTCAACCTACTTTTTCTCACCTTTTACCATAATGTGATATCAACCTTTATTTTACTTTAC
This sequence comes from Persea americana, assembly GCA_029852735.1. Classification (NCBI taxonomy): domain Eukaryota; kingdom Viridiplantae; phylum Streptophyta; class Magnoliopsida; order Laurales; family Lauraceae; genus Persea; species Persea americana. Next base: position 1,192,779 of record CM056820.1, read on the forward strand.
CACACCTGTGAACAGGTCACTTTTTATTTACTATATAAAACTATGATAAAATGTGATAAAGTAAAGTAACACAAAAAGAAACTACTTTACCATTCCCTCCCACTTTACTTCACCATAAACTTTATCTCACCTTTACTTTACCCCACCTTTATTGTGTTGTGACATTTACCTTTACTTTACTTTACTATATATATAAACAAATACATCGTGATGGATTTGGTGAACTAAAGTATTTACTTTACTCTACCACTTTGTAATCGCCATTTTGAATGATTTTTATATTGTATAAAATTTTCTAAGGGGGGAGTTGTAGGAAGAAATATTGAGTTTTTTGAAAGAAAAGAATCTTTTCTTCAATTTTTTCTTTGGCTACCAAATGCACAAGATTTTTTTCTTTAAAAAATGAAAGATTATGTTCTATAAAATATTAATTTCTTGTGTTTTCTTGTCCATCCAAATAGGCCCAAGTGCCATTGCTATCATCGTATACCATCACTTTAATTTCTTTTTACTGAAGCCCTTGATGATACATAGATATACATACTGATGTTAGTTTTCATTGTGTCAAATAAATTCAATTAATTTCATTTCAAATCATCTTATCTACTTATTTTTTCAAGTCCTTGATGAAGCACAGATACACATTGATGCACATTGGTTTTCATTGTTTCGAATTAATGCCATTCATGTCATTTTAATTCATCTTCTCAACTTCTTTTTATTGAAGTATTTGAAGATATACTAACACATTGATGTTTGTTTTTTACTGGTGCCGAATAAATGTCACTGGTGGTGTTATTGTTTTGGTGATCACCTTTCTATTGGTTATATAACCAGCCCCATGTATCAATTACTTTTTGTTGTATGAAAAAGAAAAAACTCGAACTTTTGCTGTTGACTCAAACTTTTGCTATTCTATAATTGATGGTTTATCTTTGTATTCCTGCTAGTATTTGGACTTTGGAAGATTGTTCTCATTACAAGACCAAATTAATCACAAGGTATTCTACTTTTCTCTGTGAAGTCCTTTCCTTTTGTGAAAGTTTGTCATTTCTTTTTATTCATATTATTATGTGGACTTAAATGTAAATAATAGGAATTATCATTATTATTTGTTTTTAGTGGAAGGTGTTAGGATTAGGAAAAAGAATTTGTTTGACCCCCAAAAGAATTTAAAAAATATCCAAAAAATCTAGAATATTGTAAAATGCTAGAAAACAATATATTTTTTCCAGTAGTAGTCACTATAAAGCAAAATATCAATCCCCCTAAGTCATAACATCCTATATTTTACCATTTTGAAAAAAAAATAACAACCTATATTTCTGTCTTATCTGAAACTGTCTAAACTTTATTCACAATTAAATATATTTTCATGTATATGCTAAAACAAGTTGAAATATCTACACATTCCACTACTAGATCTACTACAATGCATACATAAAATCAATTACTTACTAGAAAGATATAAAAAAAACCCCAAATTTTGAGTGAAAAAAAAATCATAGATCTAGATTCCTAATCACTAAATCTATGCAAACTAAGAAGCCACTATCATTTTTAAAGACATTCTAAGAATCTAAACACACTTGTGTTATTAATTTGAAAAGATCTATAAGATTTCAATTTTCAACAAAAGACTCAAATTTTCAAAACCCAAAATATTATATCTAGGCTAAAATCACTAGATCTAAGAGAAAGAAGGTTTCCACAACAAAAATGATTATGTATTCATTACTCCTATAATCTATTTGTAAACAAATCTTTGAAAAAATTTGAAAAATAAACTCAAAATACTAACCTCAATGCTCTTGGTTGAGTTCTTCAACTTTTACCAGATGAAATCACCCAAAACTGGAGATTTTGTTGCTTGGAAGTGAAAAAGGGTTAGGGAAGAAGAGTCGGCTAAGCTGTGTTTGGAAAGAATAACAAGAGAGTAGAAGTGGGAAAGATAGGGAAAAAAGGGTTTTAAAGGAGTCAACTGATAATTTGAAATTATTTGCTGATGTGGACCGATAAATTGGGATATTTTGCTTGCCCGAGACGAAGACTGATATTCGTTAAAATATCGGTATGGTTTTGTACCATTTATGTACTGGCCGATACATACTTGTATCAGACTATGTTTTCTTCCATGCTCTCAACACATATTCCATTTTATTCACATGAATCACATGCATCTAGGTGGGCTGCACATGAGGGCACACTTTTTCTTAAGAGCGCCCATATGGACAGGAGAATGAGCCTTAAACGTGCACTTTAGACATAAAGACAGGCCGCTACACTTTTATCTTGTCACTCATAATTACGGTCCATGCCACTGTCCCTTCATCAATCCGAACAGCTGATTATCTTTCTACCTTAATTTACCACAGCTGAAAATGTTACTCTATCATAGTAGTTAGTATTCACTGTTAGATTGGACCAATGAATAATATGATTAAATTGTGAGTTAATATTTTCTTATTTGTAAATTTCAATGATGAATATATATGTAGAGAGTTTATTTTCCATTTTATCTATTTTGTTAATTTAGTTTTATGTTTTTTCTTCTCACTATTTGCAGGTGGATTTAATAAAGCAGGAGGTGGCAAATAAAGAAATTCCTATTATATTGGTAGGAACCATTTTATTATGTTATGATAAATTCCTGTTTGGCACACTGTATGAAGATTTTAGGGAATGGATAATTATTGTTGAGGGCCCTATAATGAAGTAGCAAGCTAAAAATAAACCATAAGAATTTATCGTCTAAAGTGAAAACATGGATCATGTCTCCTGGAAAGTTCGTGGTTTTTCTTAATCAACTTGGTAAATCAATTTCAGGATGTAGGACATCCATAATAGGTTTTTCAAAATGGTCTCTTGTTTTTTTTTTTTTCTTTCAATATTATGCTTTTTCCTGTATGCTCAGGTTCATTAATCATGGAGTTCTCTGTGAATTACCTGAAAATAATTCAGGAAACACTCTTTATATGGATTTAGAATCCTGTGAAGTGCATGAATGATTTTGAAAAATTCCTTATTTAATAGTGGCTGTATTGATCCGCTGTCCGAAAATCATTAAGGATTGTCTCTGATGAAATCTCAAATGGGCTTTCTGATTCTCCCTTGAACTTCTCCTTTGTCATGTAACTTTGGATTGGGAGAGGAAGAGAATGGAAGAAGACATTGGATCTTCTTGTTGTCAATAATTATGCTAAGAAATGATGTCAAAGATCTAGAATTAGATGGTTTGAAGAAGAAGATCGTGAAACAAAGTTCTTTCATGGTTGGGCTTTAGCGAGACCAAATTAGATAGTTACTCTTATGGAAAGATGTTAGAGATGGGAAGCATATCTTAAGAAATCAATATAGTAATTGCAAACTACTATAGAGATTCATACACAGCAGATTTGCACCTGCATGTCCTCCACAATTTGGAAGTCTTCTTGATAAGGAAAAATTAGGCACAGGGATTAAAAACCCGGATTTGGCACCTGACTTGACCCCCCATGAGTCAGGTCGTGTTGGCCCGAGTTAGCCGAGTCGCACCAAATCTGTTCTAAAGTCTCAAAACACCCTAAAAAATTCTTTAAAAAACCGTTAAAAATATAGAAAAAATTAAAAAGAATGCTCCGCCATGGTTTTGCTGAATCTTACCATTCTAATACATTTTCATGATTTGATTGATTTTTTACTCAATTGATTATTTAACTATTTTTTTTCTTTTTGTTATATGGGTGTTTGAACAATAAACGCTAATCAAAGCTATAGTTAATTAGATAATTTAGATCTAAAAACCAAGGACAAGAAATCTACTAGGCAAAACATAATACACATCGCATAAAAGTTAATGCTTAAGCATTCAATCAGACACTCATTCACGTATCAAGGACAATTGTATAGTATGAAATAAACTAAAATTCCTTAACAACTATCACCTTGAACTTACCTAATACTATGTTGAGTGTTTCCTTGGCTGAATATTGTTGCCTTCATTGTCATTCTGACTTTGGCCCATATCCATATCTGTATTATTGATAGTCAAACTCAAAGAAGCCTCCATGCCCTCCTTGTCCATGGTCGGATGGATGAGCATAAGGACCCTCAAGATATTCTTGTCCATACACAGGATAAACTAAAAGTTTTTGTAGGCTACCAGAATGGATACTAGTTCTAATATAACCATTCAACATGCAGCGGATATAACCAAATAAACAGAATAGAATTAGCAATCTACCAATCACGCACCACAAGAAAGAACAATATTTACTGTGGAAACCCTATTCGGGGAGAAAACCACGAACCAGAAATCAAGAGTTCATGACCAGTTACAAGATATACTCAGTCTGTACCTCGACCTAAGGACTGTAGTTCTTGTACAAAATCCATTGCTACTACGTCCACCGTGCACTGTTCTCCTTGATCTCCTCGCACCGTCTCAGCCAAGATGAGCTATCTTCTACAAGAAAGTAGAAGCAACAACAACCTTCTAGAGCAGCCTTTCAGAACAATCTCTCGATGGCTCTAGAGAATATTTCTCTCTAAGATATCTCTTCCTCAGATTGATGAGAGAGGTGGTGTTGATGTGTCTGATCTTTAATATGCATGTCTGCCTTTAGGGTTGAGAGCAACACCCTATTTATAGCCCCAAATTTGTGCCATGTAGTTAGAGCACAAATAGGACTCAAAGTAGGAAACAGAGTCTCAAAAGGAAACAATTCTTGTTTAGATCAAGAGACTTTCATGCTGTCCGATCGATCGCACAGTGCCTCCGATCGATTGGACCTGTGGATAACTAAGACGCTTAAGCCATCCGAACGATCGCACAGAGGGTCCGATCGATCGGTCCTTAGTGGATTCGCTCGGTCTTCTCTTTTCTTCGGTTTAGCTCTTTCGGCGACAACCACGGTCCATTTTAAAATAAAATAGAAAATACAACTCAATGGACCTTGAGTTTTGTCCAACCTGTGAATTAGCCAACATAAAAAATACTAACGTAAACTGGTGGTGGTTGTTGCATCGGTTCCCAATGGCCATATGTATGCTAATTGTACAGTCTGTACTCACAGTATGGCCCATACCCAGATTCTGATCTTACTATGTAACACCACAGGCCTTACCCAAAAGCTAGCTACTGAAGTGGAGGTAACTATGGTACGTAAGCCCAGGCTTTGGACTTGTCTGCTTCCAATGTGGGACTTGTTCAGTCCAAGATATCACCGCTGTTCTTTTGTGGGTGGCGGGCTCAAAGATTAACTTGTTTACCACCTGGTCTTGGGCCCACCAGATCTCACACTCTCCCTCACTGTAAGACAAAGCTGTCCTCGGCTTTGATGCCAATTGCTACACCAGGAGCCTTACCCACCGCAAAGGCTAGCTATTGAAGTGGAGGTATAACCATTGGTACCTTAGCCTATGCTCTGGACTTGTCCTCTTCCGATGTGAGGCTCGTGCGGTCCAAAGATATCCCACTATTCTTTTGTAGGTGCCAGGCTCACAGATTAACCTATCTACCACCTGAACATGTGCCCATTGGATCTCACATATAGAAAACCACCATATGAGCCGTTCGAATGTGGCCTTGAACCAGATGCCTCAAGCTGTGGGTCTGATGGAGGATATCCTTCTGATTGCTCACCACCTTCAGTTTTGCCCCAACCAACAGTAGGCCCTTGTCGGCAACTATGAAAGGGGTCATAGACTTGAACATGATCACGAAATTTGTCACCACCTTCTGAATGTTGCTCACTTCTGCCATGATTAGATGGTATCACTGTCTTCCTGGTAGTAGATTAAGCTTTCCGTTCTTCTTTGTTAGGGCCTAATCTCTGACTCTAAGTCTGAGTACTCTTAGCACTTTTATTCTATTGCTTATATTGGATGCTAGGATCCTTTAAGTTCAAATCTTTTCTTTGGAAAGGGTTGAACGCAATGCAGTTTCGTCTTCATGTTGGCGGTGATGTTGAGATGACTGTTGGCTTGTACATAATAGGAGTCATCCCCACTTACACGCTCAGATTTAGACCATATCATCTAACTGGCAATTGCCTCGATGTTCATACTGTAGAAGATAACAGGCCCAGCAGGCCTAGCCCATGTACAAAGCCCACACGTGGGATATATTCAAATCTGTATAGTATAGGATTTAGTCCCTAATTTCTCTCCTTTGTATAGGATATGATTGATTCTTTCCATTCTTTTGATTTGTATCTAATTTGTAATCTTTACTTAATTAGAGCCTTGATTAAGGTGTCATATCAATATATATAGAACTGTCGATGCTCTGTAAAAGGCACGACCTTCTCCCACAGTTTCTCTTCTTCCTCCTCTCCTTTCTTCACATTATATTACATGGTATCAGAGCTCTGTGGGCTCTCTCCATCTCTCAATTGCAATCCTTTCTCAAGGATCTAGAAAGAGAATCTTTCACTGCGTCGTCATTCATCACTGTGTTGATAGTTTGTAGTGTGGAGATCAAGGTAGGGCCATCATCAGATCATCCAGATAACACAGACGACCACCACCATAAGGGTCGTCCATATTTTCTAGGAATTCTGGTTATTTTTTCAGAATTTATTTCACATCTGAGGTAGGCCATCTACTCCTTGTGATTTCCTTGTTTTTCAAATAGTTTTCATCAGATCCGTCCCGTCTTGCGGATTTTCATCAGATTAGTATGCAACTTGATCTGAAAGTCACTCAGAAGTATCACGCAGAGGTTTGTGTTCCCTGATCAAAGATTTGATCACTCTGTGGGTCCCACGTGTCCACTCCAGCTCTGAAATTGGGGTCGCCAGCCCTGTTTTGTGGTTGGACATCTCCCTGCTTCTCCATCTGAACCAATCCCGTCAATCTGAACCACATTTCAGGTTCTGTTTGCTGCTTATTTTTTTTAGATTACTGTTTCGGCATGGTTAGTGACAAGTAGCAGTACTGTTTTGTGAAATTTCTTCTGTGTGATACATTCTACTGCTTTTTGAGAACATGGAAAAGTATGATGTTATTCCCGTTAAGTTTAATGGGCAAAATTATATGGCGTGGTCATTCCATCTGAAGTACTTTGTAGAAGGACAGGGGCTGTTTGGTTATCTTGATGGAACAGTTACAAAACCTCCTACTCCAAGTACCACAGACTCCAAAGCTATAGCCACTTGGTCCAAGGAAAATGCCAAAGTGATTACTTGGGTACTTAACTCTATTGATTCCTCCTTGGCCATGGCTCTTCAAGCCTATACTA